>CM031235.1:610915383-612115383 GCA_018340775.1 Taxus wallichiana var. yunnanensis | reverse complement strand
AATCATCACAGATCCATAGGAGTAAATAAAACAAAACTTGAGAAATTTCCTAGTAGCTTCCTTGACCTATAAAAATAATGAGAAGAAGATGCGAGAAAGAAATGAAAATAAATTGAAAGAGAAATGGATACCTAATCATGAAGATGTGGTTAGTGAAATTGAGAAACCCTATAGATCTAGGGTGAGGAAAGGTTTAATCCAATGGCCCATCTTTTTGATCGTATATTGACTTGTTTGACCGCTCTAGGTAATATAGATTAATTATTATTTCTCAATAACATTATAAGGAAGCTTAAGAAACCTAGGTATGTTGATGTTATTAAGGTAAACTAGAAGGGGCACTTATGGGTAAGCTAGAAAGTTAAATTAATAGGCCATCTAATGAAGATTTGATGTTTGAAAATTAAATCCTCTAATGAGTTAATTAATATTTTCCTAGTGAAAATAATATGTTTAATATCAAAACCTATAACAAGATAATGCAAACTCAAAAAATGGTGATCAAAATATTTTCCATTAATAAATTAATATTATTTTAATGATTTAATAAAATTTGATACCCTATCTTTGTTAGGAATACTTTAGTGCTCATGCGTTAATAATGTGTGAGTAATTATTAATTGTAAATGAGTTTTTACAAAAAAACCTAGATTGTTTTATATGTTATTGTTGTTAATAACAACAATAATATATGGGTGGATTTATAAAGTCATTTGGTTAATAGGTTAAGTGATTTGTGGAGTCCTGAAAATAGGAAAATCTCCTTATTTATATGAGACATATACTCATATACATATACATATATATATTTGATGTTCATAATGAATTCAACGAAGGTTATGTTTCACTTTATTTGGTATCAAAGCAATTCTGATCATGGAATCCTAATATATTATCAGGGGCAGATCCATTAAATTTTTTTCGGTTGCCCTGCATGAGAGAATAATTTGGGGACTTTTGTAACATAGTTTAAGTTTTTTTTGTGATTAGATTTAGTGTCTGAGAAGAGTTCAAAAGTTGGGTTTGAATAGAAGGATCACCATTCAATGTTTGAGCTTGTGTAAAATTGAGTAACATCAGACTTTGTCGTGCCCTCTTAACATTTTCATCACAGTTGTGTGTCTTTAACATGCTTGCATTGAACCTGCATGCAACATACACGCACGCAGATTATCTACACAGCCTTGTAGCAGTTCACGGTTTGGCTTGTTCTTACCACGTCAAAAGAGAACCAAAATCTGTGTCATATGCAGATCGAAATGATCTCCATTTAGTTCATACTGCCTCCATTCACGAGTTACAAAACATCCTCTACTCAGTCGGTACTTTATTAGATCAAGAGTTTTTCCCAGATGTTAACAGTTTCATTATTTAATTGACATTGTTCTCGTGCAAAGATAAGTGTGGAAATTTAACTTGCTACATGTTTGTGCATAGAGTGCTAGACTATAGTTGTACAATGATATCCTCACATCTCTTCCAGATCAACCCATAAAGCGCTATTGCAATCTCAAAATATTTAGATTCGAATTCCCCGTGAATTTCTGAAGGAGGCTTAACAGTTACCAAGTTCATTTGGAATCATTTATTCCATACTGATGCATGCTAGATGTGCACGTAGGTTGTGATCATTTATCCACGTATATTATAGAATATCTATCAATTACATTAGAATGTCCACATTCTATTCCATCCGGGCCTCCGATCTGCAATGAATTTGAGTTGTGCATCCTCCTATCCGTATCCTGGTTCTCGGATATCTGAATATATGCGCACAGATCTATTCTATGCAGGCACAAAATTAATTTTCTATTGTTCATTTGATTTGTCTCGTGCATTTGACACCATATTTTTGATCTTATTCATCAATTCCTCAGCCCATAAAAAGAGCAAGTTGTATTTATTTTTTCTCTCATATTCAGTCGAAAGTTGCATTTTTTTGTTAAAAGGTCAGGTCAGTGGCCTTGTAATTTATAATTTGTTAGTCTCATATTTATTAAAAGTCTAAAGTCAAAATTGTGGTGTTTCAAACATTAGGTATCACGTTAGAAGTTATTTGTTTCATTATATGTCATGTCTTCAACGGACAATCCATGTCAATTAATTGAGTCCTATTTTGGTTCAAATAGTAGGTCAAAAGGCCATTATAAAAATTTATTTTTATTAGGTTAAAGCATGTTGTGTCCATCAAAGTGTCGATAAGTTGTGAGTCTAGTAAATGGTCATTAAGAGTAAATATTCATTCAGAGTCATTTTTCAAGCTATTATTGTCTCGTCAAATGTCAAAAAGTGTTTGTCTAAAAGTCGTGTTATCAAAAAAATATTTGTAAAAATAAAAAAGTTTGCCTCACGGATGCATTCTGTGTAACCCAACATCTGAAAAATAAAATGTTTCACATTGCGGGAGGGAAGAAAAAAATAAGCTCTATGTAGAAACAAATGTACTTCATGTTCTCATTCTATTGAGTTAGCAACATGATACTGGAGGATGAAGGTACAAGAGGTTGGAGGTCAATCAACGACCTCTCATCACTCACCAATGAAAAGACCACACGAAGTTGTGGTGGAATTTTGTGGTGTGAGTTTTCTTTCAGTATTTGATTTCTAGTGTGCTTCTTTTTCAAAGTTTCAGCCCAGATTATGTGCAGTATGATTTTAGAGTTCTTATTTTGTGTTGAATAAGTGAAAAGTTCACATTGAGGGGGGGAACATGGTTTCAATGTTCCATTTTCACTTTTCCCTCTTTTCAAATTTGTATTAAGTAAGAAGTATTTCCTACATAATTCTCTAGAAGGAAAAACATAGTTGATAGATGAAAGCACAAAGGAAAAGTAGCATCATGATCTTTAGTTTATTGGATGTCCTATTAAACCATCCTTTTTGAGATTATTGGTTGTCTTGTAAAACCATTCTTGTTGAGTTTGTTGGTTGTCATGTAAAACCATCCTTGTTGAGGTTGTTGGTTGTCTTGAAATACCATCTAGATCATGAGCACACACGGGCGAAAAGCGGGAAAGAGGTGTGATTGATTTTCTCCCATGTTCGTACTAAGGGGGAATGTTAGGAATACTTTAGTGCTCACATTATGGGTTAATAATGTGTGTGTAATTATTAATTATAAATGAGTTGTTACAAAACAACTTAGATTGTTTGATATGTTATTGTTTTTAATAAAAACATGAATATACGAGTAGATTTATAGAGTCGTTAGATTAATAGGTTGAGTGATTCAGTGAGTCCTGAAAATAGGAAGATCTCCTTGTTTATAGGAGACATATTTTCCTGTGTGTGTGTGTGTGTGTGTGTATTTGATGTTCATAATGAATTCAATGAAGGTTGTGTTTTTCTTTAATCTTAATAAGGTAAGTGACCAGTGCACCTTTGTTTCCTAGTTTCCACAAGATGATTTGTTATCTTTACTTCAAACCCACATCCTCTATATTGGAAATCTCTTGAAATTTAATCATTGATGAATTTATTAGCTTTGCTAATTGAACCAATGTCCACATCACCCAAATGGAAAATGCAAATTAATCACAAGTGCACAAAACCCGGTGGTGTTGTGTGATGACATATGCTTTGGAATTTAATAACGTGAACCTAAAAATTGGTTCTCATTAAACCTTTCTAACCCTTCAAAATAATTATTCCATAATTTTTATTGTTCACATGTTTTAGTTTGGTGTTTTATTTGGGAATCTATACTTGGTATCAGAGCATAGGTTTACAATGCTTGGATCTTTGGGATATTGATTTAATATTCCATGATTAATCAATGTTCAATTATTTTTACATAATTTATTGAGAGGGGAGCATAAAAAGTACATGGTAGGTTGTGCAATGCAGGACCCATAAGATATAGGAGGATCAAAACTCGATAAATGCTCAACTCTTACATGTGTTATAAGACATCCGGGAAGAATTATGAGGAGTTTGAGAATAACTAAGGGAATAATATTTTCATCATGTCATATTAAAGCATGAGGTATCACACTCGAGATAAACTAGATCCATGCACATGTCACATCATAGACCCGCATTCCCCGCCATTCTACCTTGCCATCATCACCCATATGTACATCGTACAATATGACCAATGCATGATCCAAATGGGGACACATGGATGTACTAATCCTAGTGGCCATGTTGGAGGGGACCACACTTTGCATGCCACTTCTTGTCAATACTTTGAGAAGGATCACATGGCCTTATCATGACACCTTTAGACATTTTGAGCTCGAGAGCTTATGAGATTAGAGTATGTGGGCCCAATGATATTGAATTATGGGAAGAGTCATGTAGAAGACAAAATCTTAGGAAATTCCCACACTTTGTGGAATGATAGGGCACCACGAGTGAGTGTTCCCATGATGAAAAATATCTCCCCATGATGATTGACACAATGAAACTCTCCAAGTTAAGGGAAATAATTATTCATGAATAAAATTTTATTTTTTATTTTAATAAAATACATAGTTGATCTAATGGGATTTTGTTTAGGAAATTAAATGGAGGGATATGTAAGTTTGTGTATAGCATTATGTATTGATGACCTAGTGTATGTCTCTTCTCATAAAACCTTGTAGTGATATGGTGTTGCCTATAGGAGTGAGAAATAGTTAAGGTTTGAGCCTTATCTTGTAAATTATTGAAAAACCTATCTGGGTTCACTTTTCCCCTACATCCCTAAAACAATAATAAATAGTGAACAAAACTAGTGGAATAACAAGGAAATAAAATAAATACAAATAATTTTGCATGGAATATGGTTTAAAATAATTAATTCAACCAATAAGTGGCTCACCTCAAATTCAAGAAGATTTAATTGAGTAGCTTCATTCACCGTTACTCCCTAACAAGTGATGTTGCTTACCCTTATCTAAATCAAGAAAATTTCATAAGAAATGAGTATAATTAATTGATCAATAATGAAGTAATGAAACCAAGAGGAAGTAAAAGAAACCAAGTTGAAAATAAAGCAATAAAATGCTTAAGACATAGGGAGCACACCTGAAGAAGTAAAATAAGAATAAACTTTAGCAAAAGTAACCATAACTTAATTAAGTATCGAAGTAATACTTTAAGGAAAGAGGGAAACAAATGAACAACCAGGTAGTAAACCTAATAATTATTCATATAATCTAATTAGTTTTCAACAATGTTGTTTTAAGCAAAGGTTATGATAATAGCATGGGAAAGAGTAAGACATAGAAGATGAATTGCAAGTCCGATATAAATTTCTTAAATGACCCTTAATAGTTTAACAAGGAAGAGAAGTAAGGTTAAAAGGTCTTGATAATATTAAAAAGGTTTAAAAAATTGTAAATACCCATGAACATGTAGCAAGTGCTAATAATTTAAAACTTGAATTAGATAGTTATAATAAGATAAAGGTGTTGTAACACTAATTAATCTATAATGAACCAATCGAGACATACTTAAACAAAGTGAAATCTAAAATAATAAATAAGTGGAATGGATAGTTTGGAATATGCATATGTATAAGAAGGTAGAAATAGTATGTTAATGGAAACATAGTAAGTTAAATGACATGGTTAAATGCCTAAGGCCTCAAACATGGGAAATGAGAATTGAAATAAAATAAATGCAAGTAAGAAAACTTATAGAATTAATAGCTTATAAGTAAGTATCACAAAATGAGATGACTAATGGATATAACAACTCAACAAGTCAAAGATAGGTTCTCTTAAGTAAGGGGGCATAAACCTTGAAATAAGTTTAAAATGAATAAGGCTATGATATTAAAGCATGTTTAAAACCATAAATGATGTCATGTGTCACTTAAGTACACTTGGAACCTTGTAACACCATAAACGTTATTTGAGTAAAGAAATAACTATCAATAATCAAAGGACTAAAAAAATTTATCTTCATTTTCCCTTTCGTATGTTCTTACGAATGTGATTTGTGGTGACTATGTTAATACTAAACCCTTCTGCTAGGTGTTAAGTGTTAGAATTGAGCATTTAATATATGATTCAAATTGTGTGCCTTTGATTGTTTGCTCAAAGTTGATATATAAGTTTCATAAGGAACCTTGTGTTAACCAAAGGATATGATGTTCTTCCCTAATGACCTAACCATCTAGTCCTAGTGTGAAATCGCATAGGGTGTGAGTGCCACATTGGTGTATGATTAGGATGGTCATCAATCCTATTTATTAAATAATATCAATCCATGCATGGTGTTCAAAGGTAATAAGTAATAGGAGAAAGAAATATTTGGAAATTGTCCCCTTTTCTCAAAATCCACACTTGCAATAATTTAAAAGCATGCTTGTAAAAATATAAAAGCACACTTGCATGAAATTAAATGTCACACTTGTAGGAAAGAAAATTTTTGAATTGAAAAGAAATAATAAACACATAAAACACATGCAGGTTCACAACAATATATACAACAAAAGAATGTTCACATGGTACAAAAAAAGACAAAAACCTATAATTACAAAATGAAGAAACAAACATAAACACATAGATCCATCTTCCTTCGAATGAGTGGTGAGATCATTCCTCATAAGATGATTTTGATCAACACTTATTTACAAATTGGATGCAACATAACATGAGAATGAATTAATTGGAATAATGGAGATTACATTATTTAGTGTGGGAGGTTGAATTTATAATTTCATGCTTCCAACCCACTCCTTATTTATACATATCAATCAAATATTATCAAATGAAATCTCAACCTATCCATAAAGCATTAATCTCCGAGAAAATATGGAGAGATAGTATCTAACTCTAACTAAAAATACAACTCTTTTTACTATTGAGAATCAAAACAAATATCGATTGTAATTTTATATTACAAATAATAAAACACTTATGCAAACATATATTTTTAGAATGATTTCCAAAAATATATAACGATTGCTTCTCAAACCACCCTTAGAGTTATGTTCCTCTCTGTAGCTCTAGTATCCATCTTTGGGTCTTTAATATCCATCTTCAGATCTCTAATGTTCAATTTCAAAGTTCTAATGTTCAACTTTGAAGCTCTAATGTTCAAATAAGAAGCTCTAATGTTTAACTCCGAAGCTCTAATGTTAAAATCCAAATCTAGTGAAAGAACCTCTGGAGCTAGTGAGGGAACCTCTAGAGCGAGTGAGGGAACTGTACGGATGAAAATTGACATGCAAAATTCAACCACACTTGACCCCGGAGGTCGTGCGGAGCAGCCGATGTTTGAATGTGTGTGGCTAACTATAGGAGGATCATTGACTAATATATGGTAGTGTGATCTTCTCGTAGCTGGATTGGAAAAGGAGATATTTAGAGGATATGAACAAGAAGCATAAATTCCTATGGTTTGTTTTCCTAACTTGGATCTAAGTGTTAAACTAGTTTTAAGTGTCCTTGTAAACTGAATGAAATTAACAATCTATGCTATTACTGAAAGGAGACTAATCTAAACAAATCACAAAACTTAAATATTACAATCACAAACAACAATTTTCTTTTATTCTAAATAATTAAAATATTTCTACACTAAAACTAAACAAGCGAGATAACCCGGTGTGGTTATTCACCTATGCTTGAGTGTATTGAATCTAAAATAACTTAAAACAAGAACTTTTCCAAATGATCTATGATATGTAGACAACCTCCTACAGATATTCTCTCCTTCAGATCCACAAGGATGGGAAGAAGAGGATCCGTCACCGGGGGTTGCTATGAAAGATTCAAACCCTCTTGGAAATTAACTAATTACTTGCAAATGAAAGGAAATTGATTTCTACTCTATTTGATATGATGTAACAATGATAAATTGTAAGAATGAAGGAAATCAAACAAAAAATCCAACCTAGAATTCACATAACAGAGGTAAATCCAACTGTGTAGTAATTTGTCCCCTCAGTTTGTCCTTTCTTTCTCCGAGTGTTCATATGAGTCCAAGGGATTGGGAATGCAAGAACAACGACAGGAGGATGGCGCTTGAGCAATGGAATCTTGAAGGTAGTCTGGATGCAATGCAAGTAGAAGAGAGATAGCACAAGAGATTTGAGCTTGGTTATGTAATTCCTAACAAGATTGTGGCAGAAATACAATGCAAGATACACAAAAATTCTCGGACCTTTTGCTTGAATACAAGCATGGAATATATAGGAATTGAGGATGGGATGTGCCTTCATGCAAAAGGAAAGAAGAGGTAGTTAAAACTAATTAAATCTATTTAAAAATAGAAGAGGGAAGGAAAACTAAGCCATCAAGACTATTTTTAGGCAATTTGGTTCACAAACGCACCCTAAAAGTCGAGTTAAGTGAAGCATTGCATGTCAAAAACATGCATAAAGAGTTCTAGAAAAAGCGTTTAGGACCACCACCCTATGTAGGGAGGTGGTCTTAGGACTCGCCACCCAAGCACGGGAGGTGGTCCCGGACCGCCACAATTCCGAGAGGAAGTCCTGACACTAAAGGTCAAAACATGCACAAAATGAAGGGGAAGCTGGAAGAAAGCATGGAAAAGCTAAGTAAGGATGTCTAAGCTACAAATATACACTACAAATGGGTTTTGGAACTCAAACACCTTCTAAAAGGACATGAATCATCATTGAGGACTTTTGTAACCATTTTCTGACAATGTAGCACATGTAATTTTGGGTGCGTATATATTTCCCCCTCAGAGAAGCATATTAGTCATTAAAAGGCATAAAACGTAGAGTTCGACTATGGCATTCCCGAAATGGGGATTTAGAAGCTATACTTGACATGCTCGTATGTCAAAATCTCACTGTCTAAAATATCGCTACCTGCAAGAGGAAAATAATACTCAAGTGCAGATGGATAAAATATCAAAAAATAAACTCTAAATTAAAATGATAAGAGGACTTACCATCTATGCGGTGATGTAGAAATATACCTACGCCAGCGCTCCATCCCTATGAACACATGTACTCATAACGAAGTTATAACAACATATATATATCTAAATAAACTCATTTTCAAATTCATTTGCACATATTGACTTGGTGATTTTTGAGCTTTGGACCCACAGTGACCTATTTTTATTTTTGAGTATGGTTGAATCGGAATGGATTTTGGATGGTATTTTGCGTTAGGCTTGGCCCTTTATTGTTTTAATAAATTTGATAAGAACTCCTAAGAAACTTGTAACTAGAGTGGTCATAAGGGGCCTCAAAGAGGTAGATAGGTAGAGTGCCTTTATTGTTTAGCCTCCATTTTGTGAGGCATATATGAGTTTTTGGTATTTTTGCTCATTGTGAGCATTTTTACCACACCTAGTGTGTGATGGAATTGTACAAAACTATGACACACCATGATATGTATAGATATCTCTTTTTTGGCTTGGTTATTCCTTGCATAGAGTTGGCTTACATTGATGATTTGATTCATGTGTGTACTCTTGGATGTTTAGAATTTCTAATTTTCTATGCTTTTCAAAATGAATGCAGTGGATATGAATGCTAACAGAATGATCTCTCTTTTTTGCTTTGTAATGTTGATATATGATAATGCAATCACATTGTGATGTTGAACTTTAGTTTCTCTAAGAAACTTTTGATACTTCGTATTGTTTTGGAAAAACGTGGCAAAAGAGTGATATGATAAGTGAATGAACTTTCCCCACTCCTAGCTCCACGCAACTAGTAGGATGCGAGGGCTCAACACCAAGAGCCAGAAAGGGCACAAGTTATGAAATTTTTCGAATGGTAATGATGAGAGAAAGACAAGGATTTGGAAAGACCAAATTTAGACACTACAACCTCAC
This sequence comes from Taxus wallichiana var. yunnanensis, assembly GCA_018340775.1. NCBI lineage: Eukaryota > Viridiplantae > Streptophyta > Pinopsida > Cupressales > Taxaceae > Taxus > Taxus wallichiana. Next base: position 612,105,627 of record CM031235.1, on the reverse strand, counting down.
TCTACTCAAGTTTTCTTCATAGTTTAAAATGTGAATTGCTTTCCATTTTATCTAGACTTAGATCCATAGATGGCTACTTGGTTGACAAAATCTGGTTTTGAGGTTTTAGACTCTTTTGGAATTTTGGACATCTAACTCACTTTGTTTTTGACTTATGATTTCACAACATTTGAATTATTTGTAACTTTCAAGTTTATCAAAGAGACCCCCTACACCTTGCCCCATGCTACTAGTAGGAAGTATGGGCTCATCACCATGGACAAGGCATAGGTGAGTAAGGGAACTTCTCTCCTTTCCCAACCCTACATCACTAGTAAGAGATGCAAGCTCAACACAAAGGTTGGTAGGGCAAAGAAATGTGTAAAATAAAAAATTTCTATGGATTTGCATTTGACTTACTTATTTGGGAAAAAAATTTAGAATGCTCTTATCTCTAAAGATATTTTTATGTGATAGATGTGACACCATGAAACTTCTAGAATAGACTATAAGAAAAGACACCTAACCCAGAAAGAGACTATAAGTAGAGATAAGTATGTAGACCTTGGTATGGTTACTTTCAAAGTTTTGTCTTATCTTATTTGGATCAATGAAATGATTCGGAAAACAATTGATGATACCGTGAAGATTTGAAGAGACATGATTTGAATGTTTTTCCAATATTTTTAGAAGTTTTTTAGGAATTGCTATAAGAATAAGTCCCTTGATCACAAATTTTACAAAATGAAATGGAAGATGAAAATTCAATACAGATGCAATAATGTACATATGGGAATGTAGGTAAAACTACATGTCATGATGTATAAGGTGAAGAAAGTTGACGAATATCGAATTCTTTTCCCCTAAGAGTACACAGCGTAGAATCGTGATCCTCGAAATTTGCATTATTTTGAAAAGGGCCTAGCATTCTAAGTCTAAACTTTCCCTGAAGTGTATATGTCCAATCACTAAAATCATTTTTCTGAAAGAGGCATTCATACACCTCTTTGTCACGTTCTTGAGACATGGTGTGTGGGTGAGCATGACTATGTTGCTCAGCCTTGTTTCCTATGTGGAGCATTGTGTTTATTTGTGACACTTGTTGAATGATGAGGCCTTTCCCCATGGATATGGAAAGCTTAGTTTCAAATGCACATGGGTTGAAACTAGGGTTTAGAATAGAAAACCCTCGAGATGGTTTTGATGGGAATCATTTCAATCTCAAATTTCCCTTCTTAGTTTGTTAATTCTATTATGTTTACACCTAGACCTAGGTCATCAGAGGGAAGATATCCTAAACCGAGAAGACTACCTATCCCATGTGGTTCAAATGGAAGGAAAATTGAATCGTCACTCTCTAAGAGTTTCATAATTCTCGTTTTTGTTTTAGTGGAAACTATTTCCATAGATATTGATTTACCCTTATCTATTTTTTCCACTTCAAATTTTTTTGGGTTGATGACTTCAACCTTTGGAACGTCCTGGGTGACCGGGACTAACTCTTTTATTGGTGGTGGTTTGTTCAATTAATTCATAGGAAAATCATACTTTGTATGGATTCCTTTCTTCTTCTTGAGGTTTTATAAGTGTATATCGAAGGGCTTATGATCCCATTGAGCGATGAAGAACTTACCCAAATGGAGGAATCTAATCTCCTAGAACAGGGTAGAAGGGATAGCCTTCATTCGATGAATCTAGGGTCTCTCGAGGATCATGTTATAACTTGTTTCCCTATTGATAATGTAAAACTACGTCAAGATGGTTTTTGGACCAAGTGTGACTGGAAGAACTATGGTTCCAATCTAGGTCTCTTCAAGACTGTCGTACCCCCGTAAAGTGTTTCTTGTAGAGGAACAATTTATATCCCCATATCCCAACTTCTGCAAGAAAGAGAAAGGAACCACATTTACAAAATCCCCATCATCAATCATGTCTCTCTTGATGCAACTGTTATAAACATAGACTTGTAAAAATAAGGCATGATCACCTCTTTGGGAAATTTCATCGTCGGATGGCATCTTGTTTATATCGAAAAAAAATCCAAGATCCTTATCATTTTGTCCCGGAGGATGTATGTCAAAGTTAATATGATTTATTTGAGAACTAGGAGGTAGTGTAACATGGACTAGATGACCAAGAACTAGTGCATTGAGAAAAGCAGAAAGATGCACAGGTGAATTCTTTAAAAAAATTAGAAACAAAATGTGAGAAAAGGTCTTGTTCAAATCCGATATTAAATCATAGGTTCCTAGTGGTTTTGTCATCATAGGACCATCATCCTGTGGGAAGGAAAGAGTGGGAAGGGGTTGTGAAACATACTCCTTCGTCCCAGTTGTTGCATTAATTTCACACTCAACCTCTAGCTCAACTAATCCTAAGATTTTTGTATTATTGTTTGAACCAAGGTTAGGAGCAACCCGAGAGTTATTAGAAGTTGAAGCTTCATGGTCATTGTTTCCTATATGAATTCCTTTGTTTTTGTTTTAAGGATTCGCTTGGGAATCCCCAGGATGTTTAGGGTTCAAATTTTGAGGTATGACAAGTCTGGTATGACTAGGAAATGAGTTTGTTTCAGGACATGCTAGGAACATGTCTACAAAGAGTTGCCTTTGGTTTTCGGGAAGTCTTTACAGAAAATTGTTGCAATTGCAGAAATTCCTATCATCATGAACTCAAAACTTATGGAAACCATAGTATAGGTTAGGGTCGTAATCTATTGGTCTTTTGTAAGCATCTTATTGTTGTTGATTATAACCTCGGTTGTAGTTTTGGAATTGATTGTTATAACCATGATTCGTTGCTCCTTGGCCGAGTTTTGATAATGTTTTGGGCCTTAGGTTTGATTTTATTTTTGTGATGGATGATTTACATTGACCATGTTGATAGAAGACACAGTGTTAGGGCATCTTTGATTTCTCGAGTTGTTTTTATTGTTATTGTTTTTGTTGTTTAGAAGACCAACGTTTTTGGCTTGATTAGTAGCACTATTCGTGGTAGCACCATGATTTTGATTCACACCTTTATGTCCTTGGTTTTTGGCACCAATGTTTGATAATCTGTATTAATTTGATTTTGGGATACCAATTTCCCATTAGGACCATAGATCTTACACCCACTATCTATAGCAGCTTGGTCAATCTAAAGCGCACCTTCCAAAACTTCCTCATAACTACAAAAAGGAAACTTTTGGACCTCTTCCTTAGTCTCTCGATTGAGCAAGTGAAGGAAAATATCACAAAGTTCCATCTGGTCCATATTGGGTGCACTTACAAAGGAATAGAGAACTTGGTGCCATCTCTAGATGAAATGGGCGACAAATTCATTTTTCTCCTGTCTAATATATAGGAACTCCCTAATCCATGTACACAACAACTTTTTCATGTCAAATGCTTTGATGAGCTTAGAAAGAAGTTGTTTGAAGGAATGTATAGAAGCTTCCAGAATACACTAATACCAATCCAATGCGATTGCTTTGAGAGTCTTTAGAAATATCTTAGCCACTACAACATCCCAAGGAAGCCATTCCCGATAGCGATGGCGTAGGCCTTGATATGAGCGTTTGGGTCTCCTTCTCCTTTAAATTTTGGAATATATGGAAATGGGCGTGGAAGCATGACACCATGTATGGTGAAATCAATAGGTTCTTTAAGTACTCAGTCGTATGTACCCATTGTGTAAGATTCCACCATTGAAGATCCTTGATGAGGAGGTGGAGGAGGAGGAGTTGGATAAGATGCATTATAAGTGTTGACGAGAATGTATGGGGTCCCTTGATATGGCATGTAGGGAGAAGGAATGGTATATGGGTCCATTTGGGGAGTTTTTGAATACATATACATGTAAGGTGGGATGGTTCTAGGATATGGACTAGCGGGCATAAAACCGGGAACATCACACTGTCTGTTGTGATGGCATTCAAGAAGGCACTTCCGGAAAGACCTTGCATAGGATAAGCTTGAGAAGGATGAGGACCCATCCCTAGTGTGTCTAACCCTATGAGAAGATCACCTGGATTTGAATGAGTTAGATAACCTTGTTGTACATGATATTGTGTTGGTTGTTTAATAGAAGGGATGTATCCTTTGTTGTCAATTAGATACCCATGTTATGCCCTACTGCATGTGTTGGTTGTGAATCCTGGGAACTTTCTAGTTCTCTAATCCTCCATACTAAGGTAGAAATAAGATCGTTGGGGAAGGATTGAGTCCCTTGTTGGGGTGCTTGTGGCGTAGGGTTTGATTGAGCGGGCTCATGATACCTGTCATGAATTATTCAAGTTATAATTCTTGTCTTCCTCGAAGTAAGAATCTTAGGATAGGCATTCAAAATATCGAGGTCATGTAGCCTTCATTCTATCCAAAGACTCATCTATCGACAAAGAGGATTAGCTATTCGTGTAAATATATCATCTTCCATTGATTGCATCGCAATATGAGGTCTTGAGAGGACTTTATGGTAAGAACTTGTTCCGTTTGTGATAACAACATGGTTTGCACTAGGTTGATCATATTGAATGTTTAACATTTGATCAACCTCCTCCATCCTTATTTATCTAATAGGATTTGAAGTGTGACTAGGGAGGTTTGACCAGTTCTTGTGTAATTGTCACCCCACCTTGAAAGAGAAGGGGATTTTGTGGTTGAACGTTGGTGTATTATCTATCGAGCCAAATGGACCACCAAAATCTATTCTAGACATATTTTAGAAAGTATTAAATACCTACCAAAATAGGGGAAGAAATGGAGAGGTGAGGTAATAGCAATAAAGGAAATAATAAGGAATTAATCCTTCATGTAGGGTTCACCAATTTTTATGGATGAAAATTGACATGCAACCTTCAACCACACTCGACCCCCAAGGTCATTCTAGAGTAGCCGATGTTTGAATGTGTGTGGCTAACTATAGGAGGATCATTGACTAATATATGGTAGTGTGATATTATAGTAGCTAGATTGGAAAAGGGGAGATTTAGAGGCTATGAACAGGTAGTGTAAATTCCCTATGGTTTGTTTTCCTAACTTAGATCTAAGTGTTAAACTAGTTTTAAGTGTCCATGTAAACTGAATGAAATTAAAAATCTATGTTACTTCTGAAAGGAAACTAATCTAAACAAATAAAAAAACTAAAATATTACAATCACAAACAAAAATTTGCTTCTATTCTAAATAATTAAAATATTTCTACACTAAAACTAAACAAGTGAGATAACTTGGTGTGGTTATTCACCCGTGTTGAGTGTATTGAATCTAAACTAACTTAAAACAAGAACTTTTCCAAATGATCTATGATATGTAGAAAAATCCTATAGATATTCTCTCCTTCATATCCACAGGGATGGGAAGAAGAGGATTTGTCACCGGGGTTGCTATGAAAGATTCAAACCCTCTTGGAAATTAACTAATTACTTGCAAATGAAAGGAAATTGATTTCTACTCTATTTGATATGATGTAACAATGATAAATTGTAAGAATGAAGGAAATAAAACAAAAAATCCAACCTAGAATTCACATAACAGAGGTAAATCCAACTGTGTAGTAATTTTTCCCCTCAGTTTGTCCTTTCTTTCTCTGAGTGTTCATATGAGTCTAAGGGATTGGGAATGCAAGAACAATGATAGAAGTATGCTGCTTGAGTAATGGAAGCTTAAAGGAAGTCTAGATGCAATGCAAGTAGAAGAGAGAGAGCACAAGATATCCGAGCTTGGTTATGCAATTCCTAGCAAGATTATGGCAGCAATACAATTCAATATACACAAAATCGCAAGCCTTTTGCTTGAATACAAGCATGGAATATATAGGAATGGAGTATGGGAGGTTCCTTCATGCACATGGCAAAAAGAGGTAGTTAAAAATAATTAAATCTATTTAGAAATAGAATAGGGAAGGAAAACTAAGCCATTAAGACTATTTTTAGGCAATTTGGTTCACAAACGCACCCTAAAAGTTGAGTTAAGTGAAGTGTTGCATGTCAAAAACATGCATGAAGAGTTCTAGAAAAAGTGTTCAAGACCACCACCCTGCACAGGAGGCAGTCCTAGGACCGCCACCCAATCCTGAGAGGCAGTCCTAGGACCACCGCCCAAGCTCGAGAGGAAGTCCCAGGGACCACCGCCCCCGCCTCGGGAGGCAACTCCCGACACTAAAGACCAAAACATGCACATAATGAAGCATGAAGTTGGAAGAAAGCGTGGAAAAGCCAAGTAAGGATGTCTAGGCTACAAATATACACTAAAAATGGGTTTTGGAACTCGAACACCTTCTGAAAGGACATGAATCATCATTGGGGACCTTTGTAACCATTTTCTAACAATGTAGCGCATGCATTTTGGTGCGTACGAACCTCCAGAGCTAGTGAAGTGATGGAATAAACATATCTCAGTAGTTGATATGAGAGATCTTGAAGATCCTCCTAGGCTAGTTGTAGTTGGTGCTTACTTTGCTCAAAATATCTTATTCAACAATTATAAAAAAGTATGGATTGCATATCCACAAATTAATATCTTTTTCCCAATAATCATTAGAAATAGCTAACAAAAATATAACACTGAATTCTAAATAAATAACCATGATATATGCTCTCTATTTTATCCTAAATAAACAATAAGTTTAGAAATTACACTTAGATCCAGTTTATGAAAAATAATATCAAATATTGTATAAATGGTCCATTTTATGGGATAATCATCTCCCCACACCTAATCTCATGCATTCCATTATCCATATTTAAAATTATACTTCCTTATTTTGAAGGACAAGTTCTGTGTGGATCCACTCCCATGGCTTGTCGAGTTATAAGATTGTTGTGTGGAGGTTTTCCTATTATCTTTCTTGATATATTTTAACATAGGTTCTTGTGTGGGTTTTCTCTTGCTACTTATCTCTTTTGTGAGCATAAGTTCTTGTGTGAATTTTTTTATACTAATATTTATTTATTTTTTTAGAGTAGGTTCTTGTGTACAATTTTTTTACTTTTATTCTTCCTTTATTTTGTGAGAGTACATTCTTGTGTGCAATTTTGATGCTACTCTTTCTTTCTTTTATGATACATGGTTCTTGTGTGAATTTTTTTTTCTACTCTTCCTTTATTTTGTGAGAGTAGGTTCTTGTGTGGAGAGTTTCCTGTTATGCTAAAAAAATTTTTTTACTATAAAACAACATTTACTTGTATTTATTTTCTCTTCTCTCTTTATTTTTCCATAGAAAATGAATCCATATAGAAATAATCCTCATAAAAAATCTTGTTGTTTTGAACTTTTCCAACATAGGCTTGAAGGAATGATTGTCATCATCAAAGTCATATACCAAAAGATGTTTTTAACAATTGTAATTTAATATGCCCAATTATTTTTTCATCCTCAATCTCATGCATGTGATGTAAAAGTGGATCCTTATGTAATAAAAAAACTTACAAGTAAATTTAAAATAAAAATAGAAGAGTAAAATACCTTGGTATACTTCAGTCTTTGTTGCATCTTCCATGTTATCAAAAGTGAAAATGTTGGAATTTTATTTTCATAAATTTTAGTCTTGATTTGCTAAGAAAAAGAGAACAAAAAGAACTACCACGTACTTTATTGCTTATTTGGAAAAACCACCATTTTCTAGTTTTCAATTATTCCTATGTTTTACTTTTTCCCTTGACTAGCCAACAAGATGATTTTCTAATCAAGGCTCTTTTTCCAGTACTTGGTTCACTAGCAAGTTGGTTTTCAAACCATAACGCCAACAACTCTTGAGTGTTTTCATTGTTGGCTATATATAGAGTGTGTTTTTCTTTAGAAATGATGACATGGGAAATGTTAGCAATAAGCTGAATACATCCTCATACTACTTCCAAATGTATTGTTTAATCTTCCATGTGTAGAAAAATTCTTGATATTTCTTCATCATTGGTATTTTTAATGATGACCAATAATTCATGAATGATGTATGTTGATACTACTCACTTTTGTCAAAGATAACCCAGGATAAGGTAACAACTACTTTGAATCTATTGACATAAATCTATCCATTATGATTTCTAAGAGCACTCCTTATCATGAGATTATCCTACAAAAAGTCAAAAAAAAAAAATTCCATACAAGCATGATATCGCACACACACACGCGCTGCTCGCAAGCAATTTCTAAATTCCAATAATGTAAATATTAAGAGAAAAATTCAAACTTATATTGAGGAAATTATTTCAACCTACTTAGGAATGATTAATGATTTAGGAATTAATTTTATTTATAATGGAATTTTATTTTGAAAAATAAGAACTCCCTCAAATAATTTCTCTTATTATGATGATGGATATAGTTTCAACTAATTCTAGAATATGGATGGAGTGAAATGAAATGAAATGTCATCAATTATTTTATTTATGAACCATGTATAAATACTACTTATTTGTACAAGGAAGGTGAAAACTATATTTCTAAGAAATTTTTGGAAACTTATTAAAAATTTAGAAAATATGGATGTTGATGTTGGGTAGTGGCTTCTAATAATGAGTTTAAATTTAAACATAGGAATAGATGGTTGGTGGAAATAATGATTATTGCCAAAAACATTAACATAATGTAATAAATATTTGGAAAATATACCTAGATATTTAAATTTTGAAGTCCATTGTTTTCCTTGAATTACAAATAATATTTACATGGTTCTTCTTACAAATTGTAAACTCTATGTGTTCTTTATCAACCAATTGGCATCATGTTTCTTTAAGAAACAACAATTTCAAATTAATATTTTTCCAATTTCTTGTAAAACCCCGTATCCTCGCTAAGAATGTTGATATTATATTTATTTCCCAATAATTATTAATATTAATATTTTCTTGAATAGATTTTAGTAGGAGAGTTAAGAAAAGTACACTTCTTTTTTGTAATTTCTCAACCATCTTCTTCTTCGGTTGGGAAATAGAAAGTAGGGGTCGGGGTAATAGCCCCCGAAGAGGTTCAAGGGCAATTCCTTTGCACGCTCCTTGTCGTGATATATGGTGGGTCAAGGGCAACACCCTTGAATCCAAACCCAAATTACCACTTTAAGTAATCACCAAATTGCTCATCATTGAAGATATTTTTCTATATTTATGGCATCTTGAAAAGCTTGAAGAAAATGTTAATTTATGATAATTTCCAACATCTACATCACTCGAAATGGTTAATTACATAGCTTATATCATCATATGTAAATTTTATGTTTCATTTTGCATGTTACTCTTTATTTGGAGATAATTCTGATTATTTTTGGGTTGTCGTCATTTTCTTACTATAAACATTAACATCCCACGTAAATTGATATAAAACACAAAAGAAAAAATCAACAACTATGATTGAGACCATATTATTTAGAATTCTTGAGTCATTTGTAAATTATTTCTAGAAAACATTGGTTTTTTAATATAAGAAATATATATTTATATTTTCTATCGAGTGTTATTGCTATAGTTTAGCAATAATCTCATAAATATTTTCATAAACTTACCCACCAACAAGAGAAAATAACACTTAATAAATTTAGATCCACTAATGTAGGAGAACCAATATCAACAATTTCATGGGTACTAAAAAGTAGTGATTTTTTTCTAAACATAGACGTAATAAAACCAATGATGATGGAGTGCCATGTAGGACTTACCATCAATGTTCATGATGTGATTTATTTACCCATGAAAAATCTAGAATATATTTTTATGCCATGCAAGATCTCTAATAAATTTAGAGCATGCTTTCTTGTGATTCGATGCATTTAATAATGCATTATTTTAAGCATTATTATCTACTAATGTTTTTTGTGTAGTTTTTTTGGTCTCATTGCAATCATTTTACGCAATTCTTGGTGATTAATGCAGACTAATTTTTTTGATATAGTCGATTGATACGACTATTTGACTCACACTTCCCCATAGACTATAAAAATCCATATGAAGCATGATTTTTTCATATAGTATTTTTAGAGGCATAATTTATGCCTTATTTCTAGTGATTAATATAGTTTCTTCCTCAACATTTTATAGCTCAGATGTGATGGGGCCGTGATTTCCTCATTATTTTAAAAAAACCAGTTCCCCAATATTTTCATGTAAATATTGAGGTCATTCAGAAATGAATCAACTATATAAGATTAACATGTGATTGTTATAGCTGTGTAAGTTACATGAGATTTTTAGAAAACTATGAAGTTGATAAAAATTCATATTTAGTAGAAAATCAATACGATTCATTACCCAAATCTTGCACAATTATGAATGTGGCATGCTTGATCATATGATTTAGCACATGAATTCTTAGTGAATGATTATATCCAACATAAATTACATGTAGTATTTTTGAAATTGTCTCGATCTATTTGTTATGTGATTCTTGCATCATTTCTAGCATCCAAATGATTTTTTCCAGCATGTGGTGCATACAGTCTCTCAACATTTTCCTAGGGAATAATTATTTCATGATTTTTTTATCCTTTCAAATATGGTTGAGGTACAACTAATGCATGATATGTATGGAATTTTTATTTTCTATAAATTATATTTTCACCGAGTTGCATGCAAATATTCATTTGATTCCTAATATCATGCAATTAAAAATATAACTATGTGATTAGTTGTGTTCTTATTTATAATGGTTTAGACATTAAAAATAACAATTTCAACCCAATCTTAGCTCTCTCAATAAAAATGGAGATTATGAATTCATTAAACGTCACATAGGCTTCAAACATACATGTTACAATTATTGGTTTTAAGGAATTTGTTGCTCCAATGTCAATCCAATGTGGTTAAAAATTATTTATATCCCCATGTTCTATCTCCAAATCTATAATCATTACTATTCATAAAAAAGTAGCACCCTGGGATATTTCTTTGCATATCCCTTCTTTTTCTAACAATGGACTATATCTCTAGTTGTGGGACTTACGAACTTGATATGGACCTCCAGAGAAGGGTGGATTTCTCTTCCTAATCGTACTTCTACAACTAATCCTAATGTAAGAAAAAACCTAACTACACCTATCCTAATAATTCTAAGAAGACATGGAGAATGAGAAAGGGCATGAAAGAAGGAAAATCCTACACTACATAGGTGATAACACCAGGAAGGATGTTAGAAATTCTCGGTGCTTGAAATGGAGAAAGGTGAGAATAGAGAGGATGAACAAGAATACTTGACCAAGATTACACACAATGCACCATTTCATTAAGAAAAACACATTTAAACTTGCAATGGGAATAATAGATGCACAGTACACCTGTAAGCATGAAGAAAGGCAAGAACAACAACAAAATAATGCAAGGATAGAGAGATAATCACAAACACTAATTTTTATTGCTCTAATGGTATGCATAATACATCATTGTAGAAGGGAGAGGAAATATTCTCCATTCCAGATCTTAAACATGGAATCTCGAAGATTCACAAACATCTTCATAGGGAAGAAGAAGGGGGGCAAACACCAAAACATTTCCAACCTTTTACCATAATTCCCCCTTTCCAATATATGGAATAATGTGATGAGCAAGGGAGATAAACCCAAAACTATCCTTCAACCACCCAAAAAATTCATCATTGAACCTACAATAGGGATGGGGAAGCCTGCAAAACCCATACTTCCATGTAATTTTTCTTGTGCAAGAAGGAATGACCTCCATACCTTCATTTACTCCATTTTTGGTACCTGGGTATGACCTCCATGTACTAGAAATTCATCATCCTTTTTCTCCTACCTAACTCACTAATTTTAATTTTTTTATCATTCCATTAGGTGGGGATTTGAATTCCCTTTCCAATTCCTATACTTTTGTGAAATTCTGATATGTTGGGAGGAAGATATGCTTATTTTTGTGTTGGTTAGTTTTTGGGTCTTCATCACTAACTCCCCACCTATCGAGCTCCACCAACTCACCATTAACTCGCACCTAAATCACCCCATTGAATCAATGCTTAGCTCCTATTCCGTAGGTTGAGGACCCGACATGAACCCCGCATATGATTCGATGACTTGTATTTTGTTGGTGTATCCCGCACCCACCTTCGAGTTACTCACCATGTTTCCCGGTTCAAGACCCGCTCTACACAATACATCGGCCCTCCGAGGTGTTTTCAAACCATGTACCCATGACATGAGGACCCGATACATAACCCTGACATCAACCTTTATGACATGTGTCTCTATCCTTGATAACTCATAATTTGAATCCTCGCAACATGGGAATAGAACCCGAATTACAACATACAATTCTCACCACCTTTCCAACCTCACTTACACCCCGAACGTGCAAGTCTAATGCTAAACTCCTACAATGTGCCAATGATATATTTGAATTGGCTCGTTGAGCCAACTCATATCCTACCTCTAAATTGCTCGTTGGCATCCTGAACAACTCTCTAATGCTTCCACCTAGCGATGAGCCCGCTGAATCAAACATGCATCCCTCAATACAACTACGGCTCACTAAGTAATCTCAGCAAGCTAACCCCCATGCCAACATATGATGCTAACCTAAGCTCAATGTTGAGACACTTACTTTGAGAACCCACTGAAATACCTCCATGTATTCCATGGGATCAGCCCTCATCCCGTCGAGTTCACCATCCAAACTCCCATGATACCAAATTTGATACTAACCCCACTCGATCCCGATCAACCTCCAACCAACTCGACCGAGCTAGATGGGCTTCCATGGCTTTTTTGGCCCTTCTTGACATTTTTACAATTTTTTTATTTCTCCATGAATTTCTCGACCAGGATGCCGGGGGTACAATGGAATACCCCTAGCCCAAATTTTTATTTTGTGTCCATTTTTGGTCAAATGTGGGCCTCGAGGATATTTTTACACACTTCGAACAAGATCTTGAAATATTATAACCTAGAAGAGGAAAAAATTCTTAGTGATTTCAACATCCCGAAAAACACTCTAAATGCTCCCAAAACTTGAATTGTGCTTACAAACCTCAAATTCACCCTTGTTGCCCTATCCAACGCCTGTGTCATATCTTTCCCTGTTGTCCATTTTTCCTAGGGGTAAAAATGGATAAAATTTTGGTGACTCACGATGAAATCTACCTATTAGATGGGTTTGACCAATATCCTTAAGCTTCCATTGGGCATGGAATCATCACTGATAGCCCAAACTGATCTAAACCCTTAAAATTTGACCTAGAACCTTCTTAAATTACTTTTTGGATCCATATTTGATGCTATTATGCTCAAATTCTCAAACTCTTTATAAGAAAATATTGAAATTAAGATGAGTGGAAAATTGTTTTGATCCCGAAAATTTCTTTCCTTTTTCATTTCTATAATTATGATATGTGGGACTCGTATAATGATACCTGCACTTACCCCCAAAATCTGATTTTTCTAAGTCTAAACAAGGATTGATGATGATTTTGGAAACATTGAATACTTGTAGAGCCGAGAGTACATGTTAATTTGGAAAATAATTAGGAACCTAAAAATGATTTTCCCTGTCCTATATGCAACTTGAAACATTATTGAGGGATGGAGCTAATTAAAATTGGAGAAGGTTGCTCTTAACGATTTTGATTTTGTAAGGGGAATGAGAAGCTCAATTGTTGATTTGTAGGAACAAGATAATTAAGACACTGAAAATTGTCCCTAATATGATTTAGTTGCTCAGTATTTGAATTTTAATAAGACTACAACTATTCCCCTGGAAATTTGAGCTTCTTCCCGCAACATCCTTCCCGTTGCATGAAATTAACTCTACTGCAAGAGTAAGGAGTAATAATAGAACAAATACTATGCACAAATATAAACTATCATACATGCCCCAATTAAGACATTTAGAGTGTGCAAAAGCACTTCTTCTGCTGTAAGAAAACCTACATCTACCCTACACTAAATTTGGAGAAACATGAAGCTCAAACAAACCCCGATACTTGAAAGGAGAATTAATTTCCCTTTCTCATAAACTTTGACCATGGAACTAATTTGGCAACAGACATGGTCATGTGCACGAGTGAAAGACTAACTACAAGCTGATCTTCCACCCAAATCATCAAGGCATCAACTAGAAACAAGAAAAGTACCTCTTTTAGTTGTTCTTCATTTGGTTTTGAGAGGAATTACAGCTGATCCTTGGCACTCTGAAGCTCATCCTCATGCTCGAAAGTGAACATGACTAGTGGTAACTCCATTTCTTTCTCCAATGAAGCCAAGTACCTAATTGGGAAAGGCTTGATCTGCTGAATTTACCCACTGCTCCGAGGCCCAACTTAAAGAATGAAGTCTTCTTACAGAAATTCCTAGAAAAGGTGATTCTTTATGATTTGATTTTATATTTTTTTCTCATCTACAAAAAACTGACCATCTGTATTGGTGATTGGTATTGAAATGGTATCATCATTGTTTTCTTCTTCCTCCTCCTTCATGGTGAAACTTGGAAGATCAAACTCCTCCAAATTTGGTTCAAGAGGACTATTGTGAGAAACAAGTTGATCGTGAACGATCATTCTCATTGCAACAGGATCTTGTTGTTGGAGAATAAATGATGGGGAAGGAAAAGTGACAAGTTCCATGGTCTCTTCTCTACTAAATCAATCCTCCAACTTTGAGAAATAGTCAACCTCTTTGATGTCTGTTGTGCTAAGGATTTTCCTTATTCCATGATTACCTTCAAATCTACAACTTGTTCACCATGGTCCTACTCATCCTCAAAAATTAATTTTGAGAGTTCAAACTTATCTCCAAAATTAGAATTTAGAGGGGATGAAGTGGGAGAAGGGCCTGAAATTTATTGTGTGGCGTGTTCTTTGCTTGAGACCTCGAAATTTTTATTTCTCACCTCCATGTGCTCCTCTTCATTCGAGATTGGAGTTGATTCTTTCTCCCTTGCTAATTCTACAACTTGTAATGGATCAAAATTTTTGCAAATATAGTGCCGGTGTGAAAATTGCACTTGCAGCAAGTAGATTGTGGTTCTTCTTCTACTTGTTCTTTATCTTGTTCTTTATCTCTTATTGCCAATAAGTTCATAACCCATTATCTCCTCTTTTGAGATCCATCTTGTTTTTCCTATTGAGTTGGGTTTCTTCCCAACATGGATTTAGGAATGTAAACATTTTAACCATGAAATCAATCTTTTTTTTAGATAAATCAAGATGGGTTAAAATGTCTTAGATGGAGAAATGGATTCCATAAATGGGGTCAGTAGGTGAGAAGCTTGGTAATTAAATCCCACCCATGGAAAAGGTGTCCTCAAATCAATATTGAATACTTATCTCCTCAATCCATCTTGAGATGTTTCCTCAAATCAATATTGATGCACCATATTTACCTCCATCCTTTGAAATTTCTCTTACAAATCAGTGTTCTCTATAATATTTCCATCATCACCTAC
Organism: Taxus wallichiana var. yunnanensis; assembly: GCA_018340775.1. Taxonomy (NCBI): domain Eukaryota; kingdom Viridiplantae; phylum Streptophyta; class Pinopsida; order Cupressales; family Taxaceae; genus Taxus; species Taxus wallichiana. The sequence goes on along the minus strand of CM031235.1, from coordinate 612,090,296 downwards.
ATACCTCTGTTCTTGATAAGCTCCATAGCTAAATTGATTTTGATATTGCTCTTAGGGATCGAATAATGATTTTGGATCTGATTATAACAATGATCCGGAGGTATATTGAAACCAATTAGAGGTGGATTGAATTGGATTTGTTTCTGCTCAAAGTGTGAACTCCATAAAGGGAATTATGTCATGATAGCACTAATTCATTAGTGGGAAGAAAAATGAAAGGTATGAAAGAAAAATGGATGGAAATGGATGGAAGAAATGGTCTAAAACTCAGAGAATGGGTTGTTTTATCATTGGAGTCACCAGATGTGTTTTGTATATGCCTCTAAAGGATGGATTTCGAAAAGAACACACTAACATATTGAAATGAAGATGTAAATCTCTTCCATCCACATCCCATTAGGATTTTCAGAACTGTTATCACAAAAAGTAGAACCATGGGATATTACTTTGCAGATCCCTACGTTTTACTAACATTGGACCATATCTCAAGTTGTGGGACCTATGAACTTGAGATGGACCCTTGAAGAAGGCCAGATTCCTCTTCCTAAACCTACTGCTACAACTAATCCTAATGCAAGAAAAAACCTAACTACACATATCATAATAATTCCAAGGAGATAGGGAGAAGGAGAAAGGGCATGAAAAATGGAAATCCTACACTACATAGGTGATAACACCAAGAAAAGGGATGTTAGACAATCCTCAATGCTTGAAAATGGAGAAAGGTGAGCATAGAGAGGATGGAAAAGCATCACAGACCAAGACTAAACACAATGCGCCATTTAATTATGCACAAACACATTTAAACTTGTAATGGGAAAAATAGATGCATAGTACACTTACAAGCACGAAGAAAGGAAAGAAAAACAACAAAATAATGTAAGGATAGAGAGATAATCATAAAAATTAATTTTTATTGCTCTAAGGGTATGCAAAATACATCATTGTAGAAGGGAGAGGAAATATTCTTCATTACATAGCTTAAACATGGAGGCTTGAAGCTCCACAAACATCCTCGCAGGGAAGAATAAGGGAGGGCAACACCAAAAATATCCAACCTTTTACAAAAATTCCCCCTTTACAATATATAGAAGAATGAGATGAGAGAGAGGAAGAGAAACCAAAAACCATGCTTCAAGCACCCAAAAATTCATCATTATACATGTAATAGGTATGGGTAGGCCTTCAAAACCCATGCTTTCATGTACTTTGGCTTGTGCAAAAAGAAATGGTCTTGATTCCTTCATTTACTCCATTTTTTGTACCTGGGTATGACCTCCATGTCATGTAAATTCATCATCATTTTTCTCTTACCTAACTCACTATTTTTCAATTTTTATGGTTTTATTAGGTGGAGCTTTGAATTCCCTTTCCAATGCCTATAATTTTGTGAAATTCTAATATGTTGGGAGGAAGATATGGCTATTTTTATGTTGGTTAGTTTTTTGGGTCTTCATCACTAACTTTCAACCTACCGAGCTCCTTCCCTTCACCAACTCAACATTAACTCGCCACCTAACTAACCCCTTGACGAGGTATTTATCTCATGTTCCATGGTTTTGGGATCTTAAGTGCACCTTACATATGATTTGGTGACTTTCATTGTGTCGGTGCATCCCGCACTCGCCTCTAAGTTACTCGCCCTTGACTTGCCATGTTTTGTGGATTCGAACCCACTCTGCATAATACATCGGCCCTCCAAGATATTTCAACACAATACACCACAAATATGAGGACCCGACACACACCTTTACAAAGATCTCTGACATGTGTCAACATCCCCGACGACTCACCGTTTGAATCCTTGTAATGTAGGCGTAGATCCTAACATGCACCGACACCACTCGCCAACAGATATCTCTCACCACCTTACAAGCCTGATGTTAAAATACAAAAATACACCGATGTACTCTTTGAGTTGGCTCGGCAAGCCAATTCATCTCTCACCTCTGCTAGCTCGTTGGAATCCCGAATAATTCATTGATGCTTCCACCTAACGACGAGCCCGCCGACTAAAACATGCATCCCTCAATAAAAATTCAGCTCCCCGAGTTGGCTTGGTGACCCAACTCTCATGTTGAACTACAATTTTGATCTGACCTCAATGTTAAGCCACTTTCTTTGAGAACCTAGAAAACTACGTGTTATCCATATTTTGCACCTCTGAAAATGGATGATAAAATAGGTCAAGGTGTTGGCAGTTGATTGGTCAAGTAGTGAATTGTAATTCTTCATTCAAAATTGGTCTTAACTCATGGCTAGTTGACAAGCCATGGAAAAGGTTTAGAGCCATATATTCTTATCCCATGTCAACCACACATCAAATGCTTCTTCTTGTCACAAGACAACCACTTCTTGATGTGCAAAAACCATTTGGTGACACACGTAAAATGTTTTCCAGTCACGTGTTAACAACCATCCACCATCACATGTGAACATACCTTCTTGACATGCATCAACCACTTATTTTTGGCACACGTCATCCACTTTCCTCTTGTCATGCGACAACGTCCCTCATTGATGCATGAAAACATGTCTTCATATTGTGCATCATCACCATCTTCCCGATGTGTATCAACCATTCCTTATTAACATTCCTCACCACCTTCCTGTTGTCATGTGATAATCCTTCCTCCTTGTCTTATTTCATCCCTCCTTCCCATTTCATTTCCCCTTTGCTTTTGTACCACAACATTTCATCTTTTAAATACGTCAACCTTCCCTCACTATCACGTGACTTTATTTCTTCTTATCATGTGAGAAATCATTTCCTTGTCAACAAAAGCTCCTTTTGTTCTTATCGGGTGTTGGTTGGAGGTTCTTGTTGGGCATCAACAAGGAATTTTATCTATGGACCAGGCATTAATTACATCATACAAGGTAGCTCAATAATTGGCTTGATGAGGTATGGCACCCATGTTTTCCCTATAAGAAAAGTACCATTGGAAATCGAACCAGTATGGTCACCCATACCTTCATAGAAGAAATTAATGAAGGTTGTTAGTTGGTAGCTCCTTTCTCTATATATATGTAATTTCCCCTCATTTGTGAGAGGGAGATATTTTGGATTGTAAGGGAACTCTGCCAAAATTTTTCCAACACTCTTGTGAGCCATGCAGGCCTCAAATTTATGCATTTTGTAAAGGATTTTTTCCTTGTGCCTACATTGTAATGGATTGTGCATCATTTTAAGCAATAAAATTGGTGTTTTGTGGATTTTCTTTCCCTATCTCGAGTTGTGTTTCCTCCTTTTCCTTTCATTGCATTTTCAGGTATATTGTGCATGTTGTATTCTTTTGTAGGACTTAAATTCATTGTGCTCCATGAAATTGTAGGTTTGAATGTGTTATTTGAACTGTGGAACTTTGTATGCCCTCTTCTAACTAATTTCCTTCCATTTTCACTCACTAAGGATATCTCCAGCCCTTTGTCTTGGTGCTATCACCTTCCTTAGTTTAGGACTTTCATTTTATGCATCTCTTTCTTCCTTGGTCCCTTGGAAATTCTAGGTTAGTGTTAGAATAGTTGTATTTCCCTTTCTAGGAGTAGTTTTATCATTAGAATAGGTAGAGGAGCCAGAGTTCTCTAGAGGGTTGTCTCATTTGCAAGGGTCCCACACCTTGAGACAATCCCATGTTAGTCAAAAGTAGGGTTTTATAATGTGTAAATCCTAGGGTGCTACTTTTTTGACATAACAATTTTGGCACACCTAGTGGGACAGAAGTCAATATTTCCATGTTTATCAAGATTGGGTGTGTGTCTTGGTGAATTTTCAGCCTTTGGAGGCTTTGCAGCAACACATATAGTGAATCCAATCATAAAATCAACTAGTTCTAGTAGTGCTAGCAGCCCAAGTACATGAGAAGGATCCAAACTCGGTCCAGAGCAAGAGAAGAAGGTGTCTTCAAGTATTTGTAGTTATCCCTAGGAAGAGGAAGGAGAGGAAGAAGAGTACAAAGGTATCCATCTCCACCAAATAGAACCTTATCAACCCCTCCTCCAGGTATACCCTTCCTTCAATCAACTAGGGTTCTCAAGCCAATCAGGATGGCACATCAAAGAACCACCACAAGGACCACCAAATCCTTTTGTAAATTTTACTGGTAGTAGTCCACTTTTCCTTAATGTGCAGAATCCAGTTCATGTGGTAACATTGAAGAACATTCCATTCTTCAATGGGGAGAATCACACAACACCAATTGATCACATTCAGGACATCGTAAATGTTTGTTTCATACATGAGATTATTGAAATGGATGTGGTAGTAAAGCTTCTAGTTTCTTCTTTCAAAGGAAAATATTTACAGTGGTTCAGAAGCTTTAGGAGTAGGGTCAATCCAAAATTGGGATCAATTATGTACAACTATATGTATCTAATTCAGAGAAAAGGTAGACAATCTATCTCTCTGGAGCAGATTGACTATAATTAAGAGAGCACCAAATGAGCAGATGGCTGAATTCAAATTCAGATTCCAAAGAACATGGGACCGAATTGCTGTTACCGTGAGACCAACTACTAAAGGTAAATTCCTTTATTTCCTTAAAGCTTTTAATTCTAATATATATGTAATGATTCAATATATGGGAGGGATAACCTTACTTAAGGCTTATGCCATAGCCATCATAACCGAGAATTACCTAATCCAAGCCAATAAACTATAACCTAGGCCACCTATTCCTACTATATGTAGCCAATTCAGAGAAAAGGAAGACAATCTATCTCTATTGGAGCAGTTGACTATAATTAAGAGAGCACCAAATGAGCAGATGGCTGACTTCAATTTCAAATTCCAAAGAACATGGGACCGAATTGTCATCACCGTGAGACCAACTACTAAAGGTGCATTCCTTTATTTCCTTAAAGCTTTTAATTCTAATATATCTGTAATGATTCAATATATGGGAGGGATAACCTTACTCAAGGATTATGCCATAGCCATCAGAACTGAGAATTACCTAATCCAAGCTAGTAAACTATAACCTAGGCCACCTATTCCTATCTATCTAGAAATGGGAAACCTAGTTCTAGTCAAACTCCTACATTAGCCCCTATTCCTACCCCTATAAATCATATTTCCAATTAGGCTTCTACCTCTTCTTCTAGTACCTCAACTAAATTCCAAGAAGTCATGAAGCAATTGTAGAACCTAGGGAATGAGTTAGTAACTCTCAAGAGGAAACAAAACCAAAATTTCAGACCATATGAACCTCAAGCCCAACTAAATAGGCCTCCATATCGAGATAATAGACCTCTTGTTCAAGCTGAAAAAAAAATCAAGGACATCCCCCAACTATTAGTCCATTTTGACCATATAATCCTAATACTCCTTTGACATCTCAAGCCTTGGTTCCAGTCCAGAATAATATTACACAGGAATATGAATGGTGTTTTCCTTATGGTCAACCCCATAATCAGGAAACATGTTTCAATGGTATGCTAAACCAGGCCTTGATGGTACAAATTGTTGGTGTGCCTCAAGAGACAAGCCAAGAAGAAAATCAATAACAAACAACTACTCAAGAGGCACCTTCAAGTGAAACCACACTTGTGAACTGGAAAGCAGAGGATTTTTGTGGTATAAATCAGTCTCCTTCTCGGGGGTAACAACCAACACAAGGTCTAAGAAGAGGAATATAGAGGAAGGGAAGTCATCTAACCCAAGTGCTTCTCAACTTGATGTCACTCTACAAGGAGTCAACAATCTAAGTGCAGCTCCAAGTATGCAGAACCAACCCAAACCACCTTCTATACCATCTCATGTGCTTGTTGTAGCATCCCATGTGCAAGAGAAGACAATGCCAAGTAGAGGGAAGCATAAGGACAACCCACCTTCATTCAATATCATCGACCACATGAATAAGACTAATGTAAGAATCTCTATGTGGGAATCTTTGAAAATTTTGGGGAAAAGGGACCTTTTGCAAGCAACCATAGCCAACTTGCCCATCTCAAATGAGTTGTCCAAGAATCAAGAGAAGGTGCTCACTAATGCAGCTCCACAAGAAGGAAATCAAGGAGGTCAACAGGAAAAAACATGAAGCCTCCTCCATTCTATATATCTTTGATCATTGGAAATAATATTGTGCACAACTGCATGATTGATTCGGGAGAAAGCAGTTCGGTGATGCCCAAACAAATAGCTGATTAGTTGGGTATTAAGTATGAATTTATTTCTAGAGGTGTAGTGTAATTAGATGGGAAAATAGTGACAATTGTTGGAGTAATCAAAGGATTGAGCCTTACACTACACGCATGCTCTAATATCACTGTGTTGCAAGATGTATCAGTGATTGACTTACCACCACTTTTTGCATTGTGTTTCTCAAGATACTTCAAAGCTAAAATTTGAGGCTACTTGTCTATTGATTTGTCACATATGATTTTCAAAACAAGGTATAGAGCTCGAGGCTAGAATCTGTGCGAACCTATTGTAAAATTTCATATTGAAACATATGTATGAAGCCCAATCAATGAAAATTTCTTAGATTTCAATCAAGAAGACTTTCCAAGCACTCCTGAGATGGACACCAAGGTTTGAGGCATTCCAGACTTGACTCTTGATGAATGGGAAAATAAAATACATGCTTTTGATCCTTACAAAGAAATGGAAGAATCTGAGTTAGGAATCTATTGCTTGCATGAAGAAAATCCACCTCTCCCTAGCATTACCAAGCAAGATGACAAGGATTACAACAAAGTTTGGAAGTTGTTTTTTGATGGTTCAAGAAGTAGAAAAGGTGTGGGAGGAGGAGCAATGCTTGTGTCACTGCAAGGTATAAAGTATTACTCAACTTTCCTTTCTAGTTTTCTTGTTCAAATAACACAATTGAGTATGAGGCATTGTGTAATGCCTATTTATACAACCCCGAGACCTAATAAACAACCTAGGGTTAGCTAGAAAAATTAGGGGATAATTTTTTTTTCTTTAGAAGTGTCTACAATTAGGTTACAAGACATCAGTTTTCACTACGGGTTCCAAAACAAGACCAAACTACTACAACCTATGTTTTCCTTCATTAACAATTTCAAGTTCACAAGGTTCAAATTTTAGGGTTATATGTTTTAGTTAGGTTCAGGGAGTAATTTACCCCATACCCACTCTCTAACATGCTCATATTTTCAAATGCATTTTTCTATTACATAACACATCCAAAATTTCCCTAAACCATACCCAATGGATAGGAAATTTTCTCACCTTTGGTGATATAAAGAAGTCCTCCTAACTCCTTGTAGAACTCAAGATATAAGCGGGTGGAGTTCCTAGGGAAAATTTTCCCTAGGTGGGACACGTGTCAAGAGGAGGAGAAAGTGCCTTGAATGGGTTGGCGGGTTGCGGGGCGGCCCAATGCGGAGAAAAATTTTTTCCCAATGCGCGAGAAAAAATACAACCATTCTTTCACCAAAATTCACAAGGGACCAAATTGGTCCGTGCCTCCGCCGTCGCCAAGAGGTCGCCACATGTCATGTGCCGGTTGAGCAAGGGGAGAAAGGGGCGGTGGAAGATCTTAAGGCAATAAGCCAAAGGAGGGTTTCAAAGGCCCAAAAGCTCATGCCAGTCCATGTGCCCATGAAAAGAAGTTTTCCAAGTGAGGTGGGGATTGCGGGGCCATAGAGACAAAAGGGGAAATTTTCCCAAAGGCCAAAACAACAAAAGGAAAAAGGGGTCCGCCCTCCCATTGCCACCCTAAGGTGCCACGTGGCACCTTCTCATTGGCTACGGGCCGGTGGGGCCAAAATGAAAATTTTCCAAAATTTTCAAAAGGGTTAAGAGTTAAAACAAACCGCACCTCCACCTCAGCCCCTAGAGGACATGTGGCACCCTTTGATTGGCTGTGGGCTGGTGGAGGAAAAAAGGAAATTTTTTCCAAAGGCATTTTTTTTTAAACGGATAAGTTTAAATTTGGTCCTCCCCTCTGGGGTGCCACGTGGTGGATTCTGATTTGTTGCGGGATGGTAGGGGCCACAAAATTTTTAGGGAAATTTTTCCAAAGTTTAAAATTTAAATTTTTAACAGTTAGATTAAATTTTATTACTTTTTGAATGCCAAATTGAAGTAAAACTTCAAATGGCCATAACTTGAGCTAGAAAGCTCATTTTTGGGAAAATGAGGACTTTTTGGAAAGATCTTGATGCCCTATTTACACAGAAGTCATAAATTTTGAAATTTGATGAATTTTAAGTTGTAAATTTTGAGAAACCAATCTACAAGCTTTTAATTTATGAACTAGCAGTTTTCAACTTCTCAATTTGGTTAAATTAGATCTCCTCCTTCACTCAACATGTCAAAAAGACATGGAGGATTGGTCTAGGGAGGAATTAGAGTGTTTTCAAAGAGTGAATTTGTTCAATTTATAAAAATTTGCATTTTTCCAACAATAGACGAAAAACGACCCGGGAAGGGAATTTGATTCGAGTTTACTGATGATTATATTGTTTTCTTGAGTTTTCTTTGTCAAATTGGGTTCCTTAATGTCTTAGCATGTTAAATTATAACATTTTAAAGTTGATTACTAAGTGCAGGTCTGAACTGTTCATTTTATTAAAAGTGAATTGCCAGAATGAAGTTTATGACAGTGAACTATTTCTTTTAAATCTGTATATCAATTTTTATCATTTACGGGTGTATATAGTTTCTAAGCTATTCTCATACATTTAATTGAATTCAATCAACCATTCAATAGTAATTATGCAAAGCCTTATTTCTAAATTCAACTCATTTCAAGAGAGCAAAACACTGTCTTTTACTTCATACGCATTCTTCTTTTTCAAACAGTAGTTTCAATCTTCAATAATAATAAATCACATTCAAAGCACAGTGCAATTTTGAAACTAATGCAATCCTTTATTCATTTCCAATACAATTTTACAATCTTCTCTTTTCCTTTTTGATTTCTAAAATACAAAATACAATGCATGTAACATCTTTTACATTTCTTTTCCAAAACAGAGAGTAAAATAAATCTCCTTTACATTTCATAGTCCAATTTCAATCTTCCATTATCAATACAAATGGTTTCACATTACAAATATTATACAACTCATCCACTTCAAGTGGGGAAGGATTACAAAAGAACTTTCTCAAAGGGAGGGACTGTCAAACTGTATATTCTTCTTGCTCCAAAATAGCAGCATGCTAGTTTCTTCATCTTTTCATTTGATCACAACAAGGAAGGGGGAAAGGAAACGCTCTCCACCCAACCAAGACATCCAATGAGAAGGGTGAAGCCATCCTTCCTCATTGGCCCCCGAGCCCCAACCATATTGAAATAAGAGGTGAGAATCAACACATGGAAACAATGGCTTCCACAACAAACATACAATATTCCTTCACATGCATAAAACAATAAGAAACACATTCCAAGAAAAACAATAGTTCACAACTACATTTGGAACCATTCACACAAAACTTAGGCTTGATCAAGCAAGCCAACAAGAGCAAGGAACTATGGGGAAACTAATTATGCCGACCTATTTAGAAATTGGGCATACACCAATAATCATATCGCCAAAATAACATATCAAATCCCATAAACCTTATGTCTCCCAACCCCTCCTTATGCCCCCCAAATTTTCTCCCTTATGCCCCCAAGAGTAAGAAATGCAAGCTATTTCTTTTCCATGGTGGATCCCAATCCAAACTCCCTCCACAATAAAACTGATGCCATTGGCATTCCCTTATGCCCCCCATTTGAAATCCCCATAGCCTTCTCCTACACCATGTCCTAAGTAGTCTACCCAACCAGCCAAGAACACATAACACATTCACCATTTCATACATGCATGCAAGAGAAAGAAAACATTCTAAAAAGGCTCAAGTTCCTACCTCTCCATACTGGAGTTTGTTCCAAGCTCACAAGCTTCCCAAAGCCAAATACAATCCAAAATCAACAATGTCCAAGCATGCAAAAAGGCTCCAACTCCTTCCACAACAAGCTCCCAAAACAACAAGCAAAAATGTGCCCCCAAGAGGAATAAACAAAGTTTCAACAACCACAAACAAGCAAGGAGTTTTGAATTTAAAGGAGAGGGAAGAGAAGAGGATGATGTGGATCCATGTGGGATGCCACATCATTCTTCCTCAACCCCAAGAGGAAAGTCAACATCATGCACCTAAACATAATAAATAAAAATGACAAATTAACTTACACACTCCAAAATAACCCATACTCCAAAGGACTGAATTAAAAACATGTAAGAGAAGTGCAATTAAAACTTACAATTAGTCATTTCAAAATGTAATAAAAAGGCCTAAATTTAACCTCCAAACCATAGGTATGGTTGGTGAATCATTTTAAGAGGTGTGGGACAAGCTTAACTTGTCCCACAAGCCTCCAAATTTAGCCTCCAAGGAAAAATTCGAATTCCTAAGAGGATGAAGTGTTTAACACTCCAAAATCTATCTTACATACTCTTACATATCCCTTACACCTTCTTACACATTTCTTACACACTCTTACAACATTAACATTTAAAATCAACAACTTCATTTATTACATTCTTATGACATATTGATTTATTTATTTTAACACATGATTATCCACAACATTAATAAAACATATATAATAACTAATGAAAGGGGGTAACACATCACAAAATAAACACATGCAACATTAATAAAGAAACCACATTAATAAATTACACAAACCCATGGTCACATATAATGAAATTCCCCATGGAAATCCCTAACAACATACAACACACACACACACAATAGTTGCCATGGTGACCTTGTTGAATTCACCTAGAATTTCAATATGGTTAGTCTCCAGTCCCCGACATTGTTGTGATATTTTAACCCTGCAAAACACAAATACCTCCTTCAGCCTCATGGCCATATCAAAACATCCAAAATGATATAAACAACATCTCAAGATCATCTAAACACATGAATCACAACAACATCAAGAATTCAACATTATCATTTTCAATTAATTAATCAACTATATCATCATCAATAATCTTCCATACTAGGTCTACTCAAAATATCCAATGTCACATATCCAAATCAACATCTATAATATGTCCATGTCAAACAATATATCATCATCCACATATAAAAATGTCTCTAGTAACCATCATGCATAATAACTGAATCTAGATCAATAATAATCCATGATCTAACATCTAACCATCATACTAAAACAAAACATAATAGTGTCCATAATATGATCAATAGTATCAAGATCAATATCTAAAAGTGTCAAAGGGAAGTGGGCACTACACATTGGTTCATGGTTTACATTGGGCAAGAAAGAGAAACATTAAGAACTAGAAAACATTTGGAGATAGTGAGCTGATCATGAACCAATTTAGAGAGAAAATACTACTAAGAATGATCTTCTTAAGAGCTATAAGAATAGGGTATAGGACCTCATTGAATACTTTGAAGAATTTAACATTGTGGCCATACCAAGGAAGGAGAACGAGGTTGCAGACATACTTGCATTAGTCGGGGCAACATTTGATGTTGTTGAAAATGTCAAGAGAGATCAAACTCAACCTCATATCAAAGTGATTGTAAGGCCAGTTGTTACAAATAACAATACAAGTTGGAAAATATTTGAAAGTGATAAACAGATCATAAATTTCATTCAAGAAGAATTTGAGTTCTCCTCAATAAATCAGGATAGATTGCAGCAGCAATATGGTGATCAAGTGGTCCAATTGAGAATGAAGAAGCTCCCAAAAGCTTTGGTGACACTTGAATCAATATTCAATCTTAATGACCAATTTTGGAAACAGAAGGAAAACATTCAGGTAAAGGGTGAAGACTCAGAGCCTATTTTATTAGGAGAAGGAAAGGTATTGCAAATTGGAAAGGTAACTACTCAGTAAGAAAATCTTGAATTTATCCAACTTTTTCAAGAGTTTCCTGATGCCTTTTCCTATAATTATAAAGATTTGAGAGGCTTCAATCCAAAGTTGGCACAACATACTATTAAGTTAGATCCACAATCCAATCCCATCAGGAAAAAGCAAAGGCTGGTGAAACTTCTCATGAGGAAATAATTAAATAAGATGATAGAGGCTAGCATCATCTTTCCTATCAAAAACTCAAGTTGGATAGAAAATTTTGTGTAAGGAAGAGAAATGGAAAAATCAGGTTGTGCGATTTTTCGGGATCTAAATAGAGCATCACTCAAAGATAAATATCCTCTTCATTCTATGGAACATATTTTACAGGTTATAGCTAGTTTGGAAATTTTTTCATTGCTAGATGGCTACTCATGCTATAGTTATATAGTGGTAAAAGAAGAGGATAAATTCAAGAAAACCTTCACTACGAAGTGGGGCACTTATGCTTATAGGAAGATGCCATTTGTATTGTCTAATGCCGAGAGAAAATTTTCAATGAGCTATGGATATGGTGTTCAAGGGATTGATCAACAAGATAGTGTCTTTTTACCTAGATGACATCATTGTATTTTATAAGAATGTAGCAAGCCATCTCCATCTCCTTAGGAAAGTGTTCCAAAGATGCAGGAGATTCGGAGTGTCTTTGAATCCAAAAAGTGATTTTTTAGTGAATGAGAGCAAGATCTTAGGACACATTATGTCTATAGAAGGGTTGAAAATTGATCTATAATGAGTAGAGGCTATCCATGCTCTACCATTTCCAAGTCACAAGAAGGCTCTCCAAATTTTCTTGGGGAAAATTAATTTTCTTAGGAGGTTTGTTCCTAACTTTCCTAAGCTTGTCAAGCCATTAACATTGATGTTGAAAAAGAGCATGGATTTTAAATGAAATTTTGAAGGAAATGATAGTTTTGAATCTATAAAGCATGTCATTGCATAGGCTCCAACCCTCATAAATCTAGATTTCTCAAAGGATTTCACCCTCTGTGGTTTTGGTGGCATAGATGCAATATTTACAATACTTGTACAACAAAACAAATAAGGAATAGAACAACCTATTTCATTATTCAACTAGGGACTTGAAGGTTATGATGTGGGGTATTCATTAATTGAAAAACATGTCCTAGTTGTAATAAGAAGTTTAAATAAATTTAGGAATCAAGTGTCAAATAATAGAATACATTTACTTTTTTCACATGTAGGTGTGAAATATTTTCTTTTGAACAAGGATCTCAATGATTAGAGGGCTGGCTGGATAACCAAAGCCATGGAGTATGAAATTGATATCAAGGTGGAAAAAATGGTTAGGGGAAAAGGTTTGTGTGAGAAACTAATTTCATGTCAACATGTAGATGAAGAGGCCACCCTTGTGGTTTGAGATGATCAAGAGCAAGCAACCAATTCTTTACCCGTTCATTGTTGGACTCGGGATATAATCCACTTCCTCCAAACAGGTCAATGTCCTCAAGTTTTGAGTAAAGCAAATAGAAGGTATTTCAGGCTGCAAACTATACCCTATGTGCTTGTAGATAATATTTTGTTCAAAAGGGATGTGAATGGTGTCCTCCTAAGATGTATTAAAATAGATCAGGTAGAAAGGATATTACATGAGTTTCATGATGGAGAAATAGGTGGCCACTTCGCCCCAAAAGCAACAGCTCTTAGAATCATGAAATCTAGTTATTATTGGCCTAATCTTTTCAATGATTGATACTCATGGATCAAGAAATGTAAGAAGTGTTCCTTCTTCATAGGTAAAGAGAAACTAACATCCCTCCCATTACGCCCCATCTTTGTAAATGAACCATTCATGCAATGGGGTTTGGAATTTATTGGGGTGATCAACCCAAATTCCATCCTAGGCCACAAATGGATCCTTATAACTACAAACTACTTCACTAAGTGGACCAAATAAGTGGAACTTAAAGAGGCAAATGAGTCTAGCATACTGTATTTATATGATGGGATAGTGAAAAGATTTAGTATTCCTTCCACAATTATATTAGATAATGCCTTACAGTGTGGTGACAAGATTTAGTATTCCTTAGTTCAGGTGAGTCTTACGGTGTGAAATGATGGGTCCATCACCATTTTGAGAAGTGTTTTTGTGATATATTTTATACCCCTTATATTGTGACTTCTAGGAGGTAGCCGTGTTTAACTAGAGGGGAATTTAATGCCCATTTTCTTATGACATTATTCATGATATAATAAGGTTAATTATAGGATATTTACTCTACCTTGGTAATCATGCTTATTTCGGCATAAGGTGCTTAATTTCTTATAAATTGGAAATTTATTTGAGATGTAAATATTTGAGGGTAATAATATGATTAATGTGTGTGTGTGTGTGTGTGTGTGTGTGTGTGTGTGTGTGTGTGTGTGTGTGTGTGTGTGTGTGTGTGTGTGTGTGTGTGTGTGTGTGTGTGTGTGTGTGTGTGTGTGTGTGTGTGTGTGTGTGTGTGTTTTGTTGTGCCTAAAATAAACTAGAAAGTGGTGTATGTAAAAGATTAATTACAAACTTGGTGTCGCTAAATCAGTTGAGAATGCAAGTGAACCTTGTGGTTAAAACTATGAACCAAAAAACAAATAAAAATAAAAGAGTTAAGAAATAATTTGAAAACCATGAATAATTAAGATTTTCATGATTGAGTAAATCCTAGAAATAGCTAGTTATAGGAGTGCAAGTAAGAACTAGAATGGTTGACATTATAATGCTAGAAAATGGTAAAATAATGAATGGAATTAATTTATTAATGAGATATTATTTTTAGAGAAATGAATTTTGAAAATATATTGGTGGAATTCAAATTATTTACAAAGTGGTCAAGTTATTAGTATGTGTGTGTGTTAGACTGGGTTCTAATTATGAATGGTGAAATGATAAGTGAATGTTAAGAATTTGTGTAAGTAATGCAAATTGATTTATTCTATATGAAATTTCAACTAGTGTTGTTAGAATAAATGTGTATGGAAATTATGAAAAAATGTAATTAATGTTTGAGACATTGATTTTGACATTTATATATATTGAGTTGTGCCTGAATTAATTAATAGTAGTGTTGTGCATGGTTAGAATTAAATTTTCATGTCATTTTGAGCGGGTATAATTTCTATGTTGAGTGTGTAAATGATGAGCGGGTTCTCGAGAAACAAGTACCAAGAAATAAACATAAAAACAAAATAAAAGAGGATGAAGGGGGTTTACCTCACATAGGGTTTGTTGGCCAACAATAGGTAACTTGGGCTCGAAATTTGTTTTGGTGTTGGTGGATGTGAATGTAGGAATTGACCTTATAATTTCTAATGGTGTATTTTTCCTTGTTGAAATTTATTTCCCCTCATTTTAAACCTTTGAATTAACTAGTTTGATTATTTTGATCATTTAATTTAGTAAAATTATAAGTTAAATTAAAATTTACTATTATTTTCCATTTTTGGTAATTTTGACTTTAATTTTGGTTGGTTCGAAAATTTCCATTTATGGAAATATCGAATTTAGGATTTGGGTGCAATTTTGGGAAGTGTATGGGACAAGTAAACCTTATCACATACTCTAAAAACTTTCCATACACCTACCCATAGGGAAGGTGTACCTTTTTAGGCCTCTTTGGCCACTTCATGACTCTTTAGCACTTGTATTTAATGCCTTGAAATCTTCCTCTAATTTTTACTTTTCACTTGTGTAATATTTTGGGTACTTTTCTTACAATTTTTTTAGAAACACACTTGGGATATGTTTTTATTTATTTTGGTTTGAGGATTTGAATTTTTGAAGTTCTTGCAATTTAAGTCATTTTAATGTGAGTTCTTTTTATTTTATTTTGATTTCTTTATTATTCTTATTTGTGGATTTTGGATTTTGGGGTTGAGTAAGTGTCAATTCTTATAAGTTGAGAGGTGATTTGTTGTAAGAATACCCATGTGGGCTTGTAATGTCTTTCATTTCATAGTTGGAGATTCTGATTTGTTTCACGAGATAGAGCATGCCACATGGCATGATCCTAAGGGTGCTCCATTTGGAGTTTTGTCTATTAAAAGGAGTATTTGTATTTTTTTGCAGGGGGACCATCTTGTTATTAAGAAGGTGTTTTCAATTTGAAGTTATTATAAGGAGTTGTTTGGAGTGCTTTGGATTGCATGCTTGAAGGATATTTTGGGGAAAATGATTGATAAGTTATTGGGAATTGTGTTTTTGTAGTTTTCATTGATGGAAAAGGGAGTTTCGGTGGCTTAGGTGTATCCATGAGGTGTTAATGAAATTTAAGCTTCAAGGTTGATTGGTAGTGTCCAAATTTTATGTCATGATGAGTTGTTCTGGTCTTTTTGCATGGTTCTTGAAATCATTCAATCAATTACAATGGAGGGCTGCAAATCTTATAGGAATTGTACAACTAAATACATACATGGAAATATGTTGCACTGTACAACAACAAACTAATTCACATAAGCTTCCAAAAAGGTAATCCGGGAAGCATAACCAAATTAAATACAAACATACAATTGCAATAATAATGCAACAAATAAACAATACAAAAGGTTATAAATAAATATAACCATATAACATTTAATAATTAAATAATCTAACTATGCAATGCATAATTAACTAAGGTAATAATATATTTACCCTAACATTCCCCCCTTAATTTTGCATTTTCTCAAGGGATGAGGAGAGGAACTCTCTGAAAAACTCAAAATTTTCACGTGCAAGTGACTTTGTGAAGATATCTTCTCGTTGTTCAGCTGTTGGAAAAAACTGAAGCTGTATATTATGCTTCAAGACATGCTCATGTATGAAATGTACTTGTACCTCAATGTATTTTGTTCTTTCATGAAAAACTAGATTGTGAACAAGTTTGAGAACACCTTCATTGTCAACATACATGGTGGTCGGTTTGTCTGTGGTATTCCAAGTCCTTCGAGTATGCGACGTATCCATATCGCTTCATAGACAACTTCTCTTATAGAATGATACTTGGATTCTGTGGAAGAATGAGAAACAAAGTTTTGTTTCTTGCTTCCCCATGATATTGGTTCAGATCCCATAAGGAACAAAAACCCTGAAGTGAATTTTTTTCATCAATATTTCCTGCATGATCTAAATCCGAATATCCTGACAAGAAGAAGTTGTCATTATTATTATATTCTAGACCAAGATCCACTGATCCTTTGAGATATCTTAAGATACACCTTGCTTCTTTCCAATGAAAAAATTTGGGTTCCTACATGAACCTGGATAGATAGCTCACTAGAAAGTTGATATCTAGTCTAGTATAGGTCAGGTAAATGAGACTCCCAATCAATTACCGATAGAAAGTGGCATTTACCTCAGGAGATAGATCTGAATGAGATAATTGCAATATGTTCTCCATAGGTGTATAAATCGGTGTGTGTAGTTCCCACATTTTTATAGCCTCGGTTATCTATTGAATTCTTTATTCATAGACATGATTTGACAGGGATTTGATATATGTTGGACAATATGTTATGATATTTGACCTTCTTGGACATGTATGGATATTTGGGCGTGTAGCGCCAATTTGATTTGATTAGTATGTTGACAACTTTTTCATTTGATGTTGTGGATACTAACTTATTTTGATGTTGGTTAGACCTAATTGAGATATGTTAGATACTTAGTTAGTTGCATGCTTGGATTATATGGATGTATGTCACTTTTATTTATCTCTAGGGCTAACTCATGGTAAATTGTGTTGTAATCATGCATGTTGTTGCATTTTCAATTCTAGGATGATGATATGCTAGCATATATTTCATTGATCACTTATTGAGTAGTTGATTTACATTGTATCGGACATGTGCATTTAATGTGTGCAATGAGTGTGTAGGTGACAAGTCACAGGAGAACATGGGTTTCAAGGCGGCTACACAATTTTACACAAGTGGCCCATGGGGCTAAGTCCTAACCATGTTTATTGTATGAGGCCTTAGTATTAGATTTCATTATTTTGGGCACCATGAGTGACCCTCATTTGTAATGTAGTATGTCATGTAATATTAATCTTGTTTAGGATGTTTAGTTTGCTTTGTAAACTTGATTTGGGGACTTAATGGTCCCCACTTGCATTAAGTTTTGTGTTTGGGTAATGGTGTATTTAATTAGAGGGGATTAGGGTCACATGTGAACCCTTGGGTGGGCCCCACATCCTCTACACTTGTGCCCAAATGTGCCAAACCCGAAATTTGGCTATTTTAGGCATTTTAAGTGACCCCTTTTAAGTTTGGGAGTTCACTTAGCATGAAAATAGGCCCTTGGACCCTACCTAATAGGTAGGGGGCTTAATTTCAAGGCATAGAGGGAGTTTCCCTCCCATTTTTCCTCTCTTTGGTCACCATCCATGTAAGATGGATTGGTATGTGTGTTTGTTAAAAGTTGCACAAGTTTGTTTTGTTTTTCATTTTGGGTAATTTGGGAGAAGGGTGTTAAAAGCTATTTTATCTTTTCTCTCTTTTATTTTGAGAATCTTTGACCTTGAGGGAAGAGAGGGGTGACACATGTCACCCCCTCATTTGTGAGGATTTTTGTTGGCTTCTCTTCAAATTCTCCCTCATGGGGAAAGAAGAGAACTTTTTTTTTGGAGCTTTTGCTTGGAGGCTTGGTGATTTTGGAGCTAGAGCTTGCTTGGATAAGGAAGAGGAAAAACTAGAGTATTGGAGAGCTTTTGGAGGTAGGCTCCTTGAGCTCATTTTATGTTTTATATTATGTTATATCTTAGTCTTGTTTTGTTTAAAATGTGTGTTGTTTCTTGTGTGTATGATTTGTGTTATTTTATTTTTTTCTCCATCCATCATATGATATGATGGATTTTGGAGTTTATGGGGGAAGAGAGAGGGATTTTCCCTCTCAAACCTCATGGCTTGATGGACAAGCCATGTAGGTTCATTTTTTTACTCCCCTCATATGGTTTGAGGTGGGGAAGGTGGTTCATATGGTTTGAACCCCTTCCCCATTCTTGTTGAGGAAACCCAATGGGTTTGAAAATCCTCCCAAGAAGGATTTTGGTGAATGGGTGGAGAAATAAGGAGGGTTTGATGACTTTGGAGGAATAAGGAGGTTGTGAAGATTATTGTTTATGTGCATCCAATGTTGGACTACACTTTTGACACCTGGAGATCTTTTCTTCTCTTCCCCATTTTGGAGGTAGAATATGGTTTCTCCTCCTTTCCTTCTTTGTAAAATTTGGTGTTTTTCTTAGTATTTGTCTTGTCTTATATGTGAAAATAATGTTGGATTGTCTCCCTTAATCTTGTGCAAAGTTTGTGGAAGCTAGTCCTCTCTCCCATGGGCTTGGGGGAGGCTAGCATGTCTTCCAACCTTGGAAAGGCATGTAATGATGCCTAAAGGTTGGGTGGTTAAACAAGACTTTTCTCCTTGTGTTGGTTCTTTGAAAGTTTTTGAAGTTGGAGCTCAAGTGGAAGATAGTTGGAGTTACTTGTCATCATGGTTCTTCATTGTTACCTCTCATTGCAACCTTAAGAACATGGCTATGTGGAAATTTTCATTATCTTGTAAAATCCCTATTTTGTATTTGGTATTACTTGTAAACTTGTGTCATGATTGCTTGAGAAATCTCTATTCAACCTTGCAAAGAAGTTTTGTAATGGGTTTCTTTGAGAAGTTATGTATTTTGGAAAAATGTTGCATATTGAGTTTAAGACTCTTGGAAATGAAATAATGTAGAAAAATATTTTCTCTAATAAGAACTTGATGTAACTCTTATCTTTTGAATGAAAGTGGTTTTATTGGAAATAAGATTAGCCATGGAATAGGATACTTTCTTACAAAATTTGGTGGTTTTATACAAGAAATGAAGTCAGTTTTTACTTTCCTTCCCATGTTAAAGCTTAGTAAGTTGATTTTATTTCAAAATCAGTTTTAAATTTGTCTATATTCCAAGCAAGTTGTAAGGATTAAATTTTACATCTCTATGGAAAAGTTTTTAATTTCCAAGAAATTAGTTAAGGCTTCTATGGATAAGATTGTATGTGAATAAATCTTAATATTCATAAATGATTTAGACTTTTAGAGTGGTCCATCTTAAATGTAATATATATATAGATGAATGGACTTGATATAGTTAAAAATAAAATCTATTAATTGCAGTTTGACATTTCTTTGGAATATAGGGTATGTTGTGAACATGTTAAAATATATTAATATGGTTATATTATACTATAACAATAATATATTTGAATATAGTATAATTTTCTCATTATATTAAATATAGTAGTTATGTTATTGTAGAATTCTAAAATGTTTTATATATATATATATATATATATAATGAATAATAGAAATTCCATCTATATTATTCTTTGATATTCAATAATTAACATAAATTGATACATTATTATATATATAATAATATGGTAATACATAAAAATAAACAAAAAAAAGTTATATAAAATAATGGGAGGTGGGTTTGTTGTTTTAATCAAAAAGAAAATTATACGGGGAGGGCCGAACCCTCCCCATCTGCGCCAAGCCCACACCTTACTCCCTCCACAATGCGTGAAACCCTCAACCACCTTTGTCCTCCACACCGCCACATCCCCCTCCTCCTCCATGTAGCTACCCTCCTTCCCACATCCCACACACCCACCTCCACCTTATTCCCCCCAAAACATTTCCCCCATCCTCCATAATTCTTAGCCAACCCTCTCTCCAAACCGCCACCCTCATGCATTTCCAACCCCCGACTCCATGTAAATCTATGAATGGGCTACTGTGGGTATTCAATATTTAATCTTAGTTTGGTTCTCTCAATACGTCATTAAGTATATATGTGTGTGTGTGTGTGTGTGTGTGGGCTATATATATCTCGAGCAAATATGCCTCTGTGATAAAATAAATAACTAAAAAGACTTTATGGCTATGAAAGAAATGCTAAATCTAAGGAGATCTCAGTTGTAATAGGTATACAAAAGAAATAATAATGAAATATTATCAAGATCCTTCTCATCAAAAGAGAAATCCCATGAATCCTTCTCTTCCTTGAGCTCCTCCACAACATGTACATGCAAATGACAACACAAAACAAAATGAGAAGAGGAATAGATAGGGAAAGAAAAAAAACATAGAGATGTTTAGGGAAACTTTAGGGTAAAATTTGAAATCAATGGTCAAGATTTGATCTATCCTAGGGCTCTCATTCAATCCTACACTCTTTAAGTCATGCACTTTTTATGGGAATGAAAAATAAAATGAATAGGGGTGTGTGGGAAAATTAATTAAAAAGGGGGAAAACTAATTAAGTTATAAAGGGGTGTAGACTTTTATTTGTGACCCTAGTGAACTTAATAGAATAAAATAATTAAATTATCATTGGGCTAGTGTTTATTTAATTTTGGGTAAATTAAATTAAGATAAATTAATTATTAATGGGAAACAAGTGAAGCAGACATTAGTATTATTTTAGTTCACTTTTAAAAATAAAAAATTTACCCAAATTTTTAGTAACACTTTGGTATGGTTTCCGGTGTCCCGAGGCGGGCATTACAAAGGTGTGTGTAATCCATCATCCTAAATTTCTCAAGTGTTGTATTAGTATATTTTATTTGAGAAACAAAGATGTTATTCTCTTTCTGTCATACTTCCAATCCAAGACAATAATGAATTAGCCCGAGATATGTCATGTCAAACGATCGATTAAGATCTTTCTTCATTGCATCAATCATCCTCACTGAATTGCCAATGATGACTAGATCGTCAACATAGACAATGAAAATCAAAATCCCATCATTAATTTTTGAGGTAAAGATTGGGATCGTATGGATTTATAACAAATCCATGTTGTACAAGATGCTCATTAATTTTGATGTATCATGCTCGGGGTGCCTATTTGAGACCATACAGAGATTTCCTGAGTATGCATACATTTTCTTCTTGACCAGGTACAACATAACCCTCGGGTTGAGTCATATAGACTTATTCTTGTAAATATTCATTCGGGAAGGCATTTTTACCTCCATCTGATGGACTTTCCAACCAAATTATGCAACTAGAGAAAAGATCATCCTGATCATTTTGATATTAGCTATGGGAGAAAATGTCTCCTCATAGTCAATGCCTTATTTTTGTGCATACCCCTTTACTACTAGTCTCACTTTGTACTTGTCTACTATCCCATCTAATTTTTACTTTATTTTGAATATCCATCTAGCATCCAATGGGTTTCTTCCTGGAGGAAGATCGACAAGCTGCCAATTGTTTTTTTCATTATCGATCGATATTCGTAATCCATGGCATATTTCCAAGCTTTTGATTGTAGGGATTCTTGGACTATAGAGGGCTCATTAGATTCAATAAATATACTCATCAAAGAAAAGTTAACTTCTTCTCTTGCTTTACTACGAGTCCATGGTCTAGGGGTGGATGTATCTAGTGGAGCATCCATTCTTGCATCTTGTAACATGCTAGTATACCACTTGGGCATATGTTGAACTATTCCCATGGGTTGTGGTTCTATCAGATCATCACCATCATCCCCATCATCACTTTCATCATATGTGGGAACATCAGCTTCTATTTTTACAACTGGTGAAGAATCTACATCAGGTGAGTCGGAGGAGGAGACTCTGCTTCCTTCTTCTCAAAGAACTCAACATATCTACTAGTGTAGACTCTCTTGGTATTCAGATCCATCGTAGGTACCCAAGAGTTTCTCCATTATAGCTAATGAAAATGAGTTTCGTGACTTTCTTCCAATTTCTTTCTGTTCTTATTGGGTATATACATACTTTATTTGCACCTGAATACTCTAAGGTATGTAATATATGGTTTCTTATTTGACCATGCTTCATGTGGCATTACTCTTTTAAGAGCAACTGTGGGCACTCTGTTCAACAAATACACTTCTTTTCTCGCTTCTACCCAAAATGCCTTTGCAAGTCCAAAGTCATCAATCATGCATCGCACCATTTCCATGATAGTACAATTTCTTCTCTCAACAACACCATTTTTCTCTGCGGTGTGTGTGGAGGAGGAATTTTTTGACGAATCCCATGAGCTTGTAGGTAGTATTTGAAATCATCACTGGTGAATTCCCCCTTCAATTTGAGTGGAGAGTTCTGATGTGATGACCAGTTTCATTCTCAACAGCTACTTTGAACTGCTTGAAGGTTTCAAAAGCTTCACTTTTCTTGCGAAGAAAAAAAATCATCATTTTTCTTGAATAGTCATCAACACAAATCATGAAATACTTCGAATCGAGAATGACTCGGTTGTATTGGACTGAAAATATTGGTATGAACTAGGTCATAATTTCCATGATCTTGAAAAGTACTCTTATGGAATGAAGCTCTATGTTGTTTTCCTGCTAGGCATTGAGGACACTTGTCTGTATCCTTTTGAAGAGATGGTAACCCATTTACCATATTACACCGGTAAAGTGTCTCAAGATACTTGAAAATAACATGACCAAGTCTCCAATGCCACAACTATTTTGAGGTAGAGTTCTTATCCACAAGTTTATGATCATCTCTGTGGACAAAATCAAGTTGGAACATGCATCCCACATTAGAGGCTTTTACAACTATTTTCGAGCCTCATGATTTGTCTCGAATAAAACACGTTTTCTTTCTAGAATGACTATAAAATTAAATTTTTAAGTTGTGATCTAGGAGTTGAATGACTAACAATAGATTTTTAGTCAACCCCAGGACATATAAGACATCTGATAGTCTACAGTTGCGTGAACAAAGGGGTAGAGAAATGTTTCCAATCCCCTAAATTGTATAGGAAGAATCATCACCCAACGAAACAAGGTTTTTTGAAGGCATGTCCCTAATTGAAGTAAACTATTCTTTGTGGCTGGTCATGTGTCGAGTGGAACCTAAATCAACATACCAAACATCACTAGATGACATGGAATGATCACTTGATCAAGCAATGTAAAAGTAGTTTTCATTATCTGACTGTTCTTGTTTCTCAACAATATTTCCTTGCTGATAGGGTTTTATTTTCTAGTTACCCTTTTTTTCCCTTGATTGTAGCTAGAATGTCCCTTGTGAGATTGTTGTTGTGGAGGTCTAGAGTTTCTTGATGAACCTTTCTTGTAAGTATTATACCAACAATCTTTTAAGTCATGTCCTCTTTTACAAATTGGACATTTCTTCTTCTGTTGATTGTCCCCTTGATGCTGATACTAATTTTGGGACTTTTGATAGGAATTAGGTTTTCCTTTACCTTTTCCTTTCCATTTTTGATGTAAATAAAGTGTCTTCTCCTCTTCATCATCCTTATTATTTGTATCTAAATGCGTTCTCCTTTTCAAGTTGAGCAACAACACATATTCGATAGGGAGCTTAGAGGTAGATAGATCATAGTATGTGTCATTTTGTAGATGGGGATGAGATCTAACCCACCCTTTGGTACTTAGATTTATGGAGAGATGGATATCACCTTTAAGAGGATTTGACCTGACCTCACTAATTTAGGTTATGCATCTTCATCCAAGGGGAGAGGACCCTTAGTGTAACCTCTGTTTGATGAAGGAGATGGAGATATCCTTCTTTTGCACAAATTCTATGAAGAAAACCTTGGGAAAATATGGTCAATACTTCATTATTTAACTCTTAAGTGTTGTCACTTCTAAACAATGGAGATACTTTTAACACAAGGCTAAGGTTACTAAAGAAATCAAGAAATCCTTATTGTTTTGCATACTTTAGTAAGTCGATTTTGTTCATTTGTTGATACATAGGGAAAACAAGGGTAGTTCAGGGTGGATTCATGGTTTTTGAATAATTTTGGTGGGAGATGAAGTAGGAAAAAGTTGATTATACCAGATCTTCGATGGGACATCACAATAATGAACAACTTTAACAACATAAAGCTTCAGAATAGTTAAGACGTTCCTTCAACCAGAAGGTGTGCTTCAATGGAGGCCCATATTAGCACATTTTCACATAATATTTGAGACTCTAACACGAAGGATCGAATTGAAAGACTCAATTAAACACCAAAGTTTTTGATTAATCATGCTTAAGGTACACCCAAGACTTACAGACAATCTTTATTAACAAATGACAGTGAATTGATTTTAAATTTGTTTATCTCATCCAAGATGAAGGCTCTTCTTGAAATGAAATTGCAAATACCATTAGATTGTCACAGGGATGAGATCCTATGTGATTTCACAAAAATTTCAATTTAATATTGCAATAGGAACGAAAGAAACTATTTGTAGACATTCTGAAACAAAGCAGACACAAATTGCTAGAGATTGGACACAAATTAATTTCAAAATTGTTTAGATTCATCAACACAGGAAATCTTCTAGAGAAATCTTAGTTCTCATCAATTGATATACATATGCAACCAACTTGACATGATAGAAAATATAACACAGAAGAAAATAATAGGTTATCTCGGCTTTGGTCTCTCACGAAGACGGCTTTCTCAAATTTTATCTTAGGAATTATAACTCGACGACCTTTGTAAGAGTAATCTCATTGCATTTATACATTTTTCTCACTCAATTTCCCCCAAAAGAAAGAATATTTGAGGGACCTTTACATTTTACTAATTTTTTTAGACAACAACGTTTAACAAATTTAGATCCGAAAGATGCCAGTTGACCAATTGTGAACTGATCACATTTCTTGGGCCCTCAACTAATGAAAAGGATGTTGTGCCATAACCTTTTGGCAATCCTTCTAATCATTCTCGATTACTGTCATGTGAGAAATCCTCCTTTTAATCATTTTCCGGAGACTCTACATAGTAGGATCCGATAGGTAATCCTTTTTTTCTCTCGAGGCAACACCTTTTTCATCTTTTACACTGCTGACTTTTATCATTTCATCATTTTCCCTTTCTTTCATCTCGTAACTCTATCCTGCATCCATCTCCTCTACTAATTCCTATTTTTGCATTTTCTTAGCAATTCCAACATCAAAATATCGACATTAAAAATCCTTGGACTTACAAACTAAGTTTTGAATCCATCGGATGGAACTTTACAAACGAGAGATGACAAGGAATTTCATCAAAGAACGATGAAAAACAATGCATATTCACATCTCCAGGAGTATTGGAGAAAAAATGGCAGAAAAATAGATGCAATACACAACAACCATTTATTCTGCCCCTTTTCCACTTTATATCATATTCGTCCATGTGTTTCCTTGGCACAAATGAAAAGGAGAAACATAGAGACGAGTCCTAAACAAGTGCGGGCCTTCCACGTGCCCTAGACCCAAGAAAAATTCCTTTTGGACTTTGAAAATTCTCAGTCTAAAAAGGAGCCAGTAGAAACCTCCATGTGTCTCAATGGCGTATTTTGAGATGGTCCCAAAACGCAGAGACCCCAAAAAAGTGTGGGCTCAACCCGTGTCTCATTCTAGCAGAGTTTGTTAGAAATTTTGAAAGTTCAGTGGAATGCTCCATGTGTCTAGGGTCCGAGACATTTTTCTTTGGTCTGTTGAAAATTCCAAGCAAAGGGCAGAGTGAGCAGAAGCCTCCAAGTGTCCTCTTAGTGCTTCTTCAAAATAAAACTTAGGGTCGGTCCCGAAATAGGCGCAGTCCCTCCATGTGTCCTAGGCCTTTAGAAAGTTGCTTGAAAATTCTAAGTATGGGAAGACCCGACGGAATCCTCCACGTGTATTCATGGCGTAACTTTGAGATGGTGCCCAAACGTAGAGACCACTGAACAAACATGGGCTCACCACATGTCTTAGGCCTTAGAAAATTGGTTTGAAAAGTTTAAGTATATAATGGAGCTGGCGGAAGCCTCCACATGTCTCCCTGTCACAATTGTTAAGGTGGGATCTTCAGGCAGACCCTCAAATGAGCACCTACCCCCCATGTGTCCTTGGTCCACAAAAACTATACCGGTTGCATGAAAAATTTGTCTAAGTCTGGGTAAGGCAACAGGAACCTCCACATGTCTCCCAGTGCTTCTTCAAAATAAAACTTAGGGGCCGGTCCTTAAAAGGCACGGGCCCTCTTATTTCTTCCTTTCTTCCCCGTGCACACCTTATTTTCTATCCCTTCGCACTCGCTTTCTTCCTTTCGTCTTACCCACGTGCCTTCTTTTCTATCCCCACATGCCCGCTTCATTCACCCTTCTATAGACACCTTAAAATTAATCGTCCATACTTTTCCTTTTACGTGCCGCGTACATCCTATTGTGACACAAAATGTGACTATGGAAAAAAAAGGAAGGAAAATACCTAACCTTACGCAAAAGTTACAAATCTTTCACACAGACAGAGAGGAACAAAAAAAAAAATTCTTGACTTTTAATTGATCCTCAACCAAGGATGGGGCTGATCATGGAAACCAAATTGAGGACGAGTCTTCAAGTATCAATACGGGAGAGAGAACACATGACAGAGGCCACAAACCGATGAAATTCAATGACAAACAAGGTGAGACTAATCTAAGCACCAACATTAGATCCGACTTGGGGATGGGCACTCCTACGAGTGCCACAAGAACAAATAGTGGACCAAGTGCCAATAACAGACCATTGGGCAACGGAGTCAAGGAATAAGCTTGCAGAGCAGAGAAACCATAACCATCCTAAAAAAATGAACCGAGAAACCAACAAAACTAGGTCACCAAGGACCAGAATGAACAAAAACACAAAAGTAGAATGAAAACAAATAACTATACACTTTGTACAAATGGAGTATACCTTGATTCTGAGAAATCAATCAAGGAAATGTTTCAAATGCCTTCCATTAACAGGAAATTCAAGTAGTTCCCTATCTAAGTCTTTTAGGAAGAAGGTATTTTCACCAATTCAAATGTCAATTGAATAAGGGCCCATCCATAATGCATCAAATTTACCATGCTTGCCCTTATCTTCATGCCTATTATCCCATAATAGCAAAAGATCCCCAATGTTGAAAGCTCTTGGAGTCACCTTCTTGTCAAATAAATTCTTCAAATTTTCTTTGAACTTCACATGGCTCTAATGGGATTCCCTTCTTTCTTCATCTAACTCAATAATCCAATTGATTCAAGCTTCATATGGACTAACCTCCTAATCTTCAATTTGTTAAACAAACTAAAATGAAGACAATTGCAAATGAAGGGGCAGCAAAGCTTGAGTTCCATATACTAACTCAAATGGGATTTTACCAGTAGCTCTTTTGATAGTGATTTTGTCAGCCCAAACAACAAACTTTAGTTACTCACCCCACTTCCTTTTGTTCAGATCCAAGGTTCTTCTAATGATCTTCAACAAGTTTTTATTATTGGACGCAGCTTGTCCATTTCCTTGGGGATTGTAGTTAGAAGCATATGTCGAGATTGATTCCTTAATCTTTGCACATTGCCACTAAAGTTTTGCTCTGAAACTCATGGCATTATCAACAACAATCTTAACCAAGACTCCAAATTTGGATATGATTTCAATCAGCATGAAGTCCATGATAACTTCGTGTGTTGCCTTCTTGGTGGGGATTTCTTCCACCCACTTAGTGAAATAATCAGTGGCTCAAGAATCCATTTATGACCAGCACTTTGGAAGGATAAAAAAATTCCAATGAAATCCATACCCCATTACTTAAATGGGGCTTCAATCGACACAGCTACAAAGGAAGGGAGCCCGAAGCTTTCATTCTTCCAAAAATGCTAGCAACTTTCACATTTCCTAACCAATAGAGTTATATCTTTAAAGAGAGTTGGCCACCAATAACTAGCCCTCAAGATTATATGTGTTGTAACTCTTCCAGAAAAATTTCCCGCACAAACTCCTCCATGGAGATCAAAAATTATTTTGGGGGCCTCATCTTGATAATGCTTCTCAAGAGCACTCCCTCAAGGTTCTTCTAAGCAAACCCAAAATCAGTAATCACATATTTTTTAGAGGATAACTTAAGAGATATTTTCTAATTTTTACTCAAATATTTAGGGTAGTATAGATGTCTAAGATAAAAGATTATATCCATGTGCCATTCAAAGCTTACCAACTTTTCAAGGACACCCTCCCTTTCTCCTTCTACTTCATTCACCTCGATAGTTTGCAAGTTTCTCTCAGCCATAATCTTAGCTAGGCCTAAACCTCTTACCAATTTCGTGGTTTGGATATCCATGTCATACTCCTGCAACTTTTTCACCCATCTTGCATCTTTTTCTTGAGACCTCCATCTTTGATAAGATGTATTTCACCATGGTGTGGGTAACATAAGCAACAACTTTAGAGCTCAAGATGTAGGGTCTGAAAACCTTTGTTACTTTCACCAAGGCAAATGATTACTTCTCCATGATGGTGTATTTTAACTCATCTCCTTACAATTCCTTATTGAAAAAGGCAATTGGTCTCTCAGCCCCTTCATCATCCTTCTGCAAAAATGGATGCAATGGTGTTTTTTGAAGCAAAAGAAAACATTTGAAAAGGCTTCTTGTAATTTGGAGCTGCCAAAACAGGGGCATGCTTTAGTGATTCCTTGATTCCATTGAAATATTGAATGGAAGCTTCTTCCCATTTGATAACTTGGTCCTTCTTTAGCATGCTAGTAATGGGGATGGTCAACTCAACAAAGTTAGACACAAATCTTCTAATAAAGTTTATTTTTCCAAAGAAGGACTGAACTCCCTTCTTAGTTCTTAGAATTGGAACCTTTCTGATAGCTGCCACTCTCTCTAGATCTATCATGACCCCTTCCTTTGATCTGATGTGACCAAGAAGCTTCGCTTTTGCACTCCAAAGTGGCACTTCTTGGGATTCAATGATATGCCATACTCTCTACACCTTATCAGCATTCTCTCCAAGTGTTGCAAGTGATCATTTCTATTTCTGGAAAACACAGTTACATCATCTTGATAAACAATAATGAAATCATTAATATAACCAACAAATGCTACATCCATTGCTCTTTGGAAAGTTTCTCCAACATTTATTAAGCCAAAAGGAATCCTAACATAAACATAAGTTCCCCAAGGAGTGGTAAAAGCAAGTCTTTATCCTTTCTAACTCCTTCACAACAACTTGATTATAGCCAGAGAAACCATCTAGAGTAGATAAAAATTCAGAACCAGTTACCAATTATAGCATATTCTCCATGTTTGGAAGAGGGTAATTATCTTTCAATGATGCTTTATTCAGGTTCCTGAAGTCTATGCATAGCCTTATATCACCATTATTTTTCCTGACAGGCACTAGGTTTGCAACCCAAGATGAGTACCTTGTGGGCTAAATGATCCCTCCATCCCTCAACTTCTTCAGTTCTTCTTGCATCTTCAAAGAAAGGAGTGGATTGATGGGCCTCTGTTTTTTCCTGAAAGGCTTGGCATTAGATTCAAGAGGAATCTCATGTTGAACAAATCTTTCCTATATGCCTTCAACTTAGAGGAAGACCAAGCTAGGCAGTCTTGATATTTTTAGCAATTGAACATAGGACTGCTTCTCTTCCTTGTTGAGATTGCTTCCTAACCAGATTTTACATGGTTTTTCCTTTGTACCCAAGTTGTGCTCTTCCACATCTCTTGAAACTGACATACTTCTTTTAATAATGCAATCAACATTATCAAAGTTTGATTCAAGAGCCACCAAACCTCTGGGAATCATGTTTGTATTTAGTTGGATGATTTCTTTGCCAAATAATGTTTCCTTTCCTTCAACAACACACACCATTGGTTCCCAATCTATATTTTGGTCAGAAAAATCACCTTGGTTCTGTAGAAACCATTTCACTTGGGCATCATCATCAAACACTTGCCAATTTTTAACGTTATCAGGGATAGATGGCCTTGTTAGTATTTCAACATCATACTCACAAAATGGAGACACTATACAATTCTCAAATCTAGATCCTAACACTTCTAACTTTTATGCAACAACATTAAACTTCTATCATGGTGCACAATATTTAAAGAGTACAACATTTCAATCAAATCCCAGACTGCATGTGTGTATTGTTTTATTCTCTCATTTTTAGTAGGATACAGTTTGCTAATGTGCTTGACAATCAATTTTGAATCCCCTTTGACAATGATATCCTTTATACCATGTTTCCATGCAATTCTCAAGCCCAATAACAGTTAGCTTCATATTCGAAATGTTGTTAGTGCATTCAAAGTTAAGTTTGAAAGAAAATACAAACTCTTCTTAGCCTAGAGAAATCAAAACAATGCCAACACCATTTATAAACTTGGAATAAGCTCCATCAAATAACAAGGTCCAAGGTAAACCTACTTGTTCAAGAAATTTACATTGATCAATCTTATGCTCTTTTCCATCTAAAAACCCCACAAAGTTATCTGCATCTAAATCAACATACAACACTTCATAAGAAGCATTATTGGGATCTTCAATTAGGTGCAACATCTTCTTCTCTCCATACAGCTTTACAAGGCTGCCTTTAATTGGAATGGTGGAAAAATACATATACATATGAACACTTTCACCAACATTTGCCACCCAATTTCTTAATAACATCATGCCCCATTTGGCTGGGGTAATTAATAATGATAGCATCAAGTTTCAGGTTTTTACCCTGGATAAGTCTGCAAGTTGTACCACCAAACCTTTTACACATCCTAGAATAGGAATTGTATGACAGAAAAGTGACAAGCGAGCATGGGAATCTACAAGTGACTCTTCCTCGCACCCGACCTCCCGAGGTCGTGCCGAGACAGCCGGTGGGGATGGAATATGTGTGAGATACAGACAAACTAGTTAGGTAATCTAATGTCTTCAATGTGCACTAACGAACTTGCGAATCTAAAGCAAAGAAAGCCCTCCTAACTTGGGCTGGTGTGATAGATCGGTCAACAAGGATGACTGCTCGAAGGCTCTAATCAATATCGAGCTCTGGCGTGATTCGATCTATGGGTTGTGGAATACGTGGAAAATGACCCGGGATAGTTTTGTGTATTTCTCCGGACAGGGTCATATGGTGGATGGTAAATGTAGTCAATTCTATGGACGGTTCTCTGGCCTAGTCCAGAACTCTCTAGCTTTGTTAGTTGTTGTGTCTAGCAAGGATAATTGTTTGATGATGATAGGTGGAAGTGGAGTAGACTGGAATACTAGTGTGTGTAGGCCAGTGTCTATGTCTAATTCTCCTGCGGATTCGTTGGGCTACGGGATTTGTGGGTCACAACCGTAGACTCTTAGTCATTGTGGACCTGTTATGGTCATGTGTGAAATCAAGTCCTAATCCCTAATATCCAGTAATCATATGCTTTCTCAGCTTCTATATTTAGGATCAATAACTGTGTGATTTTCTCAGAATACCCTACAGTGTTCGTGCAACCTGGATTCTTAGGCTGGTATCTATATCTAGAAGAGTGTCTCCTACATCTGGCTGTGGGACCAAAGGATCACAACCAAAGGTTTGTTCTCTTTCAAACCCTTCTACAGTCATATGAATGTTTGCCTAGGGTAATCTGTAGTTCGGTTGATTTGACCAAAACATGTGTGCTTGGTCGTCTTCTATGTTTAGTCCGCTCAACTGAGAATTGATTTGTTGCAAGCTTACCATTGTTCGGAAGACTTGAATCCTAAGATTTTGATCTATATTGGTTATTGCCATGATGAGATTGGGTGAGGCACGATTGGCTTGAATATGTATTCCCTGGGCTCTCTAGGTCCCATGATTGTCATACAAAAGTAACAAAGTAAATTAACTGTAACAAAATGAAATTTAACTATATGAAGTGTATCTATAGCATATATGTTTTCTCTATTTTTTTGTGTTTTTCTGATGAACTTTATGAATTTAAGAAAATAGCTATTTAAAATATCTAGAAAGACAACTAAAATAATAATTTAAAACAAACAAAATAACCAAGTGTAGCCATTTGTATGTGTAATTTGTAGATCTATTCTAAACAATAAAATAGCTCATCTAATCTATTTGCAAGATTCTCGATCCTACCTCAGAAGTGAGGAGTGAATCATAGTTTCTCAGAAACTATCAATCCCCATAGCTTCCCTGGAAATATTGAGAATAGAATTTACTGAAATAAAGCAATTAACTACTCTATTTGATATGATTCTAACTAGAACTTTGAAAGCTAGAACCTGGATTCTACAGAACAGTGGTGAATCCGATGGTGTGTGTGATCTTGTCCCCTTAGTGTGATCTCCTCGTTCCTTCATGTTCACATGGATCCGTAAAATCGTGTAATGCTAGCATAAACATAAATAGATATTGTGATAAAGGAAGCTCAAAATACACACTGAATACAATGCGAGTAGGAGAGGGATAGCGCAAGAGTACAGAGCTTGGCTTATGTAATTCCTAGCGGGATCTATTGCGAGTCATGCAACATAAAGCATCCAAAATCTGAAACTATCCTATTTGAGGAGAAAAACCTACAACTTTAATGGCTTCCTAAGTTATTCTACTCCAATGGATTGGATGAAATAACAACACTGCTTGCACAAGATGGATATGTGGCTTACCAACAGTAAAACAATGCTAACTAAGCATGTAACGAACTAAACTATGAATCCTAAGCAAAATAAAAGACTGAATTACTGAAAATGAGAAGATGAGAAGTGAATGAGGGGCCATTTTCTTGAGCACAAGCCAACCATTTATAGCATTTGCATTTACCCAAGGTAAAAGCCAAATAGAACTCTTAAACTATAAACAATGGCAAAAAACTATTCCAGGGAACCGAGAATCATAAATGCAAGCTTATGGTGGTGAAAGAAAGATGGTAAAACATTAAATTTACGTGATTCATGTTAAAAGAGATTTCTGGAAAATGCGTAAAGGACCGCCACCTTGAGCAGGGCAGCGGTTATAGGACCACCGCCTGTTCGGGCGGCGGTCACGAGACCACCGCCCGAGGCGGTGGCGATTTCATCACTTTGAAGAGAAAAAGGATAAGAAAAGAGGGGAAAAGGAAAAATAAAGCACATGGGGGCTAAGTGGGGCATGCGGGATGTTAACGCACACTTGGAGAGCTATTGATGGTGAATCACAAAGGCACCAATGTCCTACGAAACTCTATGGGTTGAGACTCTCAATGTGATTGCATAACATGGAGCTTTTCCCAAGTGTGGGACCTTGCGAAATTGGAAAAGCTCTCCGGATGAAGGCCAGTTCCTATTCCTCTGTTCAGATGCATAGGTAAAAATGCAGAGGATTTACTCAAAAACATAATCTAACTTTCCAAGGAGACAGGGTAAGAAAATGCATAAAATAAAACCTAAACTACAAAGGTGATGCACCGAGGAATGAAGAACACCTGTCTTGCCAATAAACACAGACCATTAAAATGCAATGCAAGATCATGCACAGATAGCTAGATTCACAGTGAAAGATTAGGAGGATGCAAATGAACACAGAGAGGGTTGAGAATCATCCACAGACATGCATTAATTTTCTCCAAAGATTGATACAACACACTGCAAAATGCCAAGAGGCAAGGTTGCATTACAGTTTCAAATGGGAGGTTTTAACTCCATAAGTTCACTCCGCAAAGAAAGAAGGGAGGGGAAAAACTCCAACCTTTAGAAAGAAGCCCCTCCTTAAAATTTATAGGAAGAATGAGAGAGGGAAGAGAGAGGAAATCCAAATCTACCCCAACCACCTCTAGGTTGCATTTAATTTATCTCATTATGGTGGTAGGTGAGAACCCTAACAAACCCAAAAGTGGTGAACTGTATTTCATAGTTTTAAGAATTTATTCTCACCCAATTAAAGATATCCAATCTTACTTGGATAGAGGACCTTGTAAGCTTTCCGAAAAGTCCAACCTTGCATGAATCTGAGCTCCCTGTGAAAATTTATGGCCATCTGAATATCTGCGCGCAAGGTGCAGCTCACTGTCAGCGCTCAAAATTTTGTGCCTCCTGAAGGTGCACCTTGGCGCATCCGTGTGTGTGTCAACATCCCTTTACCTGTGCCTTGGCACATCTATCTTCATGTCGACATCCATTTTCATGTGCCCTTTACCTGCACCTTGGCGCATCTATCTTCA
This sequence comes from Taxus wallichiana var. yunnanensis, assembly GCA_018340775.1. Taxonomy (NCBI): domain Eukaryota; kingdom Viridiplantae; phylum Streptophyta; class Pinopsida; order Cupressales; family Taxaceae; genus Taxus; species Taxus wallichiana. The sequence continues at coordinate 612,055,522 of CM031235.1, read as the reverse complement.
TGTCGACATCCATTTTCATGTGCCCTTTACCTGCACCTTGGCGCATCTATCTTCATGTCGACATCCATTTTCATGCACCCTTTACCTGTGCCTTGGCGCATCTATCTTCATGTCGACATCCATTTTCATGTGCCCTTTACCTATGCCTTGGCGCATCTATCTTCATGTCGACATCCATTTTCATGCACCCTTTACCTGTGCCTTGGCGCATCTATCTTCATGTTGACATCCATTTTCATGCGCCCTTTACCTGTGCCTTGGCGCATATATCTTCATGTCGACATCCATTTTCATGCGCCCTTTACCTACGCCTTGGGCTGTTGGTGACGCAATAAAAATCAGGCTCTGAGTTTCTTTGATTTCCATATTCTTTTGTTTGTCTATATCTACTGCCTGGGGAGATATTTACAACAGAGAGAGGATAGCGCAAGTCTGAGAGCTTGGCTTATGCAATTCCTAGCGGGATCTATTGCGAGTCATGCAACATAAAGCATCCAGAACCTGAAACTATCCTGTTTGAGGAGCAAAACCTGTAACTTTAATGGCTTCCTAAGCTATTCTACTCCAATGGATTGGATGAAATAACAACACTGCTTGCACAAGATGGATATGTGGCTTACCAATAGTAAAACAATGCTAACTAAGCATGTAACGAACTAAACTATGAATCCTAAGCAAAATAAAAGACTGAATTACTGAAAATGAGAAGATGAGAAGTGAATGAGGGGCCATTTGCTTGAGCACAAGCCAACCATTTATAGCATTTGCATTTACCCAAGGTAAAAGCCAAATAGAACTCTTAAACTATAAACAATGGCAAAACACTATTCCAGGGAACCAAAATCATAAATGCAAGCTTATGGCGGTGAAAGAAAGCTGGTAAAACGTTGAATTTACGTGAGTCGTGTTAAAAGAGCTTTTTGGAAAATGTGTAAAGACCACCACCACGAGCGGGGGTAGATTCTGAGACCACCTCCTGTTCGGGGCGCGATCACGAGACCGCCGCCCGAGGCGGGTAGTGGTTTCATCACTGAAGAGAAAAAGGCTAAGAAAAGAGGGGAAAAGGAAAAATAAAGCACATGGGGGCTAAGCGGGGCATGCGTGATGTTAACGCACACTTGGAGAGCTTTTCCGATCCCGAACACCTTGCGAGGAGACCTGTATCATCATTGGGGAACGTGTCACGTTGTTCTGGTAGTACAGTACCTTACAATTTTGGGTACATACAAGAACCTCTCTAGAATCCATTGCAGTACACTTGCCATAGGTTGTTGTCACTTTGATGTTCAATTCATTCATGACCTCTAGAGGCATAACATTACATGATGCTCCGAGTCAAACACACAATTGTACAACAATCTATCTTTAATAATCAAGTGTTGTAAAAAATGGATCAACATTTAACTGAGACTCAACTAAAGATGTTCCCAAGTAAAATTTAGGTGGTTCACCTATCTCCTCTAATGTTGGTGGTTTTTCTAGGTCTGTAATGGTTGAAGGAGTGTTTAAATTATTTATATTTCTGCCTTGGGCACTCCTATCTTCTTCCAACCCCAAATACTCAAAGGCCCTCTTCTTATGCTCAGGAATCCTAAGCAGTTCAACAATTGGGACATAAATCTTGATCTGACTCAAGACTTGGGCAATGTCATAGGGAATGTATTTGGGTAAAGAATCATTTGGAGAAATATTGACAAGTTTATCAGATGGCACAAGGTTTTTAATATTTTGGGCATGGGTGGGTACACCAATTCTACTTGAGACAACATGGCCTTTTCCAGATGCATCTTTCTTTGGAGCCTCTTTTGGGACATTGGTGAGAACTGGGGTCTTTGGTTTGGCTTGAGGCCCTGCCCCTTTGACAACTTTACTTATTGTGTTATACACATTTTCTTAGGCAACAACAACATTCATTAATAGTTGTCTATCCTATTCGATGGGATTCATCCATCATATTTCTTAATCATTAGAGCTCTTAGGTACTCAAAATAATTACTAGGAGGTTCAAAATCTTATACCATATCTATTTCTAAAGCATGAGAGGGAGGAAGAAGAGGTACCCGGTGAATGCAATCCCAAAAACTTATAGCAGTTCTTGTACTTATTACCTCAGTTGAAGTTGCTCCTTGTTGTGAGCTTATAGAGCAGTCCACCATGCATGCATCATCATCAATGTTATCATCATCATCAACTTATTTAACTTTTTGATCTATTTCACATGGTGGGTGGGGTAAGAAGAATTTGTCACACCAATCCATTTGATTTGTCTCTTCAACAACAACAACTCTGACATTTAGAGGATCATGCACTACTCTATTTTCCCTAGCTTGGGGTTGTCTAGCTCCCATGGGTCCTTTACCTATGTCATTAGAAATCTAATCATTTCTAGGATGATTTACAAGTTTTCTTGTCCTTGTTGCCTATGCTTGACCCTAAGAACCTTGTCCAATTCCTTCTCTGTCTGGCCACTTGTAAGATATTTTTTTGACACCCTTCGAGCAAGGTCTTTACAACTTCCTCAAGATCCACAACCTTACTTGATTGAGGCTTCTCGGGGTTGATCAATCTAACACCCTCCCCTCTTAGGAGGTTTTTCAACTACTTTAATGTTGTTCTCAATTTGCAGAGCCATGGTGAAGTCCTACCTCAATTTTTTGGGTTCTTATCCCTCAAATAGTAAGTTTGCTTTCTTATCAAATACATCCAATACTTTATCAGACATGATTCATCACATGGTCTCAAATTAACATGCAAGTATTCTCAATGTTTTGTTAAATCTAGTATTGAAATCATGCACTGATTCATTAGGATTCTTTTTTATATTTTCAAAATCTGATAAAAGAAACCTAGGGTCTATTTTATCACCATACTGCATTCTAAAATCATTTTTCATCTCTGTCCAAGAGTCAATGGAATTATCTAGTAGAGATTTATACCAGTCCCTTGCATCTTCTTCTAGAGTATGGATAAACAACTTAATGTATACATCCTCAAATTCTATTTCGAAGTCCTCCATCATATTGACAAAGAGCTTCAAATGTTAATCACCAGGTGATTACATTATTTCCTTGAAACTTAGGAAATATTTTTCTTACATCTTGTGGCACAACATTTGGATAGCCAACCATACCTCTAAAACTGATGGGACCAAAAGAATTAACAAAAATGGAGGTTTGGGTGGAGGTTGAGCCATATTATTCTGAGGAGGTGATCTTACAGGAGAAACAAAATGATGAGGAGTGAGGGTTTTGTGTGGTACAGGGATGCAATTTTCAGAATGATTGCCCTCTAAAGGCTCTATTTCTTGGAAGACTCTATTAGATTTTGAAAATACAAGGGCAGATTGAGAAGCAAATGTTTCAAATATAGATGAAGGACCCTCTCCAGATGGAGAATTCAATTCAATAGAGAGACTACCTAATTCAAATTAACTTGAGAAGGTATTGCAATATTCAATCATATGTCGATTAGTTTCCCTAATGGAGATCTCTTTTCTTGATGCTTGATCTCTAACAACCTTCCAAACTATTCTTCCTTTTGAATCAGACTTTCCCAACCCCGAAAACAACCTTCTACTAGGGTCCTTGGTGAAGAAATATCTTATTCCTTCCATATTTGCATCTATTTAATAGAAAATCTTACTTGATATATGTTAAGACATTGGTATTTACAAATAATTTAAATAGCATGGAGTCGCCACTAAGGATTTTCACCTTAGTTTGTGAAAATGCACTATGAAAGACCTATCAAATGTATTTTAATACTAGATTCATGCAAATCTTACAAGATCTGCTCTTCTTTTACCCAAATTTATCAATGATGATACAAATATTAGTGCAATAACTATATAAGATGGAAATATTGCACTCATAACTCACAACTTTGAATAATTCTTATAGATATAAATAGATAATGATGTTTCAACAATGTATTAACACACATCATGTGTAAGAAGTATTACCGAGGTGCAGTATGTATACACCTTTGTTTGAATACTTCAAAGAGTCCCCAAAGAGCAATGCACACCACTATTGTTGGTATCCAAATTCGTTCTCCTTTTCAAGCTGAGTAGCAACACATATTCAACAAGGATCTTAGAGGAAAACAAATCATAGTATGTGTCGTTTTGTATCTAGGGATGAGATCTAACTGCCCTTTATTACTCAGTTTGTGGAGAGATGGATATCACCTTTAAGAGGATTTGACATGTCCTCAGTACTTTAGGTTGTGCCTCTTCAACCAGGGTGAGAGGACCCTTAGTGTAACCTCTATTTGATGAAGGAGATGGAGATATCCTTCTTTTGCACAAATTTATGAAGAAAAAATTGGGAAAATACGATCAATACTCCATGATTTAAATCTTAAGAGTTGTCACTTCTAAACAATGGAGATACTTTCTACATAAGGCTAAGGTTACTAAAGACATTAACAAATGCTGATTGTTTTGCATACTTTAGTAAGTCAATTATGTTCCTTTTTTGATACGGGGAAAACAGGGGGTATTTCAGGGTGGACTCATGGTTTTGAATAATTTTGGTGGGAGATGAAGTAGGACAAAGTTGATTATACTGGATCTTTGAAGGGACTTCACAACAATGAACAACTTCAATAACAAAAAGCTTCAGAATAGTTAAGACGTTCCTTGAACCAGAAGGTGTGCTTCAATGGAGTCCCATATTAGCACATTTTCACATAATATTTGAGACTCTAACATGAAGGATCAAATTTCAAGACTCAATTAAACACCAAAGTTTATGATTAATCATGCCTAAGGTACACCAAGACCATGACATACAATATTTATCAAAAAATAATATGAATTGATTTTAAATTTGTTTATCTCATCCAAGATGAATTCTCTTCTTGAAATGAAATTGCAAATACCATTAGACTGTCACAGGGACGAGATCCTATGTGATTTCACAAAAATTCAATGTAAGATTGCAATAGGAATGAAAGAAACTATTTACAAACATTCTGAAACAAAGAAGACACAAATTAATTTCAAAATTTCTTAGATTCATCAGCAGGGGAAAGATTCTAGAGAAATTTCAATGCTCGTCAATGGCTATACATATGCAACCAACTTGACATGATAGAAAATCTACCACAAAAGAAAATAATAGGTTATCTCAACTTTGGTCTTGTAGACACCTATAATTATGCCCAAGCAATTTAAATACTTAAATTGTGCTAATTATCCCCTTTCTCGCAAATCAACGACATATCATCAAAAGCACTCATTTTCCCTCATATCATCATTAATTAATTACACTAAGCTAATTAATTAAGTTGTCTATCCAACAAATACCCTAATTAACTACCTTCTATTAATAAATCACCTCTTCTATCTAGATTAATTAATTATTATTAATTAATTAGTCTTCCCCTTCATTTAACTAGTAAATCAATATTTAATTGATTTAATCCCTTTTTAATAGCCTAAATCACACTAATATTCTTCTAATTGGCTTCTATAAGCTTACACCTACCTATTAATTAATCACCTTTGATTAATTAAAGTACCCCCCAACTCCCATGACTTGCTAAACATGTATTAAACCCTTCTAAAGTAAGGTTAACTTTAATAAAGAAACCTTATCCACTCCTAATCATGTTTTACCTTTATCCCACATTCATGAGAATGTGTTGAATCCTTTATCCTTTGGGCTATATAAAGATCCCTCCACCTACCTTTTACTTACACCTACAATCCTTAGAGAGAAAATGCAAAGCATATAGCAAAGAGACTAAGAGCTTGCACCTTGCCCTTTTGAGAGTTCATCATCTTGAAGAGTTAAGCCTCTTTCTTAAGTGCTTAGGTCATATGGGAGGTGTCAAAGGGGTCTTGTAACCCAACTTTGATAGGACCTCATTCCTAGGTTACTTGGCATACTAAGGACAACTATTTTGATAGCCATGGAGCTTACTTAGGTCCATTCATTTATTTGTTATTAGAGAATAGAGGAGTTTAGATATTTAGCATTGTTAGTTTTAAAGTTTGTATTGATGAATGCTAGCATCTAACCTTTGTTTAATTCTTATCATGATGGTGTTTATAATGTTGTTTAATTCTTGTTAATTAAGACTATTTAGGTGTTAGTATTTTTTTACATTAGAATTAGTTTAAAAAAACACTTGCACACATTTGGCACCCCTGGTGGGACTTACTCCATTGTCCTTTGCACTTAATTTCAAGTTTTTGTAGTTAAGTTTCATTTTTGGTTACTAACCCTCTTTTACACATGTTGATCTAACTTGTTTTTTTTAACTTGTTTTGTTGAGTTTGCATGTGTTGGGTATTCCTTGTAGGTATGAAGGAGGTGAAGTTCTATCAAAATTGGAATTAATGGGAAAATTTCAAGATTTCTCCATGTTTTCATTTTTAGAGCTTACTTTTTCAACATTCTACATGCTAGTTTTGTCAATTTCTTGAAAATTTTAAATTCTTGAGCATGTAGGTTAGTGTTTGATAGTGTTGAGTCTTCTATTTACATATTAATGTGGTGGGTTGCTGTCAAAATTTAATCTTGGTGAGAAAATTTCAATATTTCATCATGTTTTCATTTTTAGAGCTTACTTTTTCATCATTCTACATGCTAGTTTTGTCAATTTCTTGAAAATTTTAAATTTTTGAGCATGTATGTTAATGTTTGATAGCGTTGAGTCTTCTATTCATATATTGATGTGATGGGTTGTTGTCAAAATTGAATCTTGGTTGGAAATTTTTTCCCATTTTACAGATTAAGAGACGTTTTTTTGACATTTTTTGAGTGCATGTCAAGTGCATACCCGTGAGCATAAGAGCATATGCGTAACCCATCTTCCAAAGGCCATAATGTTTGCTCCTGAATTCGAAATGACTCCATTTTTTTGCATTGGAAAGGTATTGAAGTTAAATATTCAATGAAAACATAAATCTGGGATTTATACTTACAAAAATTGTAGGTTTTTCTATTAGTTTAAAACTGGTCATTTTCTAACATGTCTAATGTTTTGATGAATGTTGTATTCCCATGCTTCCTTGATTTAGACCAAAGCATGTGTATGCTCTTCTCTTGCACCTTTTGGTGATCTTGAGAATCAAAAACAACTTTGATCTATATCTTTTTAACATTGGGATTAAACTTGGAAATTTGATTATTCATTTTGCTTAAGGGAATGAACCTTTTACAAAGTATTTTTCAATGATCCTTTGATTCAAGTTTTCCATTTATATATAGTTGGGATAAAGTTTGTCTATGCTCTTATCTTGCACCTTAGAGTGATCTTGAGAATCAAAAGAAACTTTATTCTTCATTTTATAACATTTGGTAAATTAGAAACTTCATCTTTCACTTTTGGTTTAAGGGAATGAACCTTTTACAAAGCATTTTTCAATGGTCCTTTGATTTGAAGTTTTCCATTTCTATATAGTTGGGATAAAGTTTGTGTATGCTCTTTTCTTGCACCTTAGGGTGATCTTGAGAATCAAAATAACTTTAGTCTTCATTTTATAACATTTGGTAAATTGGAAACTTCATCTTTCACTTTTGGTGTAAGGGAATGAACCTTTTACAAAGAATTTTTCAATGGTCCTTTGATTTGAAGTTTTCCATTTCTATATAGTTGGGATAAAGTTTGTGTATGCTCTTCTCTTTCACCTTAGGGTGATCTTGAGAATCAAAAACAACTTTAGTCTTCATTTTATAATATTTGGTAAATTGGAAACTTCATCTTTCACTTTTGGTTTAGGGAATGAACATTTATCAAGAATTTTGTATGGTTCATTGATTGAAAAGATTTTCTTTACTTTTTAGTTGGATTATTTGTTGTGTATGCTCTTCTCTAGCATCCTTAGATGATCTTGAGAATCAAAAGAAACTCTTAATCCTCTTTTAAATAATGTGATTTTCTTGGAGAACTACTAATGCTTGAGTGCAGGACCTAAAAACATTGTCAAAGAAATGAGGAATCAAAATAAAATAAAAAACTACTAATACCGTTGTTATACGGAGTTGCCAAAAGGTGTTCAAGTAAACCACACCTAATTAAACAAGATTAAAAGAACAACATATTCAAAACACTGTATTGTAGGTTTCAGAAAAGGGTACGTCCCTCTCTCCGCTCAACTGGAACATAACCCCTTTGGCATAACACCTTAAGCTACAACAATGGGGGTGGTTCCAGGAACCCCAAAGTAGTCCACGCAAGAGGGAACCTTGTGGATGAAACAGGAAGTGCTCCGCACTACCTACTTAACTAGTGATTCCTTTTTGAGATAGTGTTACGGGTTGTCCGTTGTGGCGACCCTAGTGATAGTATACATAGACGCACTAGTTGCCTCTTGTTCTTGAAGGGGGTAAAGTAAAGTCGAGATACTCCCAAACTAGTCGGTGTGAATTTTTTTGGTAAATTGCGCTCGCTCGTGGTAACTTTGTAACACCTAGGGCGAGAGAACCACCTAGGAGAATATACTTTGGCTAGGAGCCCACTTTGACCATTTTAAAACGGTGTTGAGTTATGAACCTTCTTTTTGATAAACATGTGACGTATTAATTTCACCTAGTTTTTACTTGCCTTAGGGTGAGGCAAAACTCTGCCGAAGTGAGGCTAGCATTTTTCGTCATTTTTCTTGATTTATTTCCTTCATATTCTTTTGACACTTTGTTGATCAAAAGAGGTGTGATTACCTTTGTGTTGCCATTCAACTGTTTCTCTCACTTTTATGTCCGTTTACGCCCATCCATGTTTGCGGCTGGGTTAGTTAAACATCTAAAGTGAGCGGAGGCATTTTCACGTCATTTAGTAGCCATTGTGATCTTGATACCCATGTCAAGATCGTCATTGTAGTTAGGCATGGTTCATCACCACAGACTTCCATAGAGGAGTTAGCTTATTTGTCTCGTATCATTACAATTTCGATATTTACGTCTTGTTTCTTGTAAACTCGACATAAATACCTATATTATATGGTTACACTGCACACATTCTTAACTATTCCTAGCTATACTTTGAGCTTTTTTTTTGTTCGGTTTTATTATTACCTCAATTTAAAAGGTACTAGGAACTACCATTTGTGCATGTTATATCAATAACACCTCGATATCAATACTTCACTTTCTTACAAAGTGGGTTAACATATCTTGGTGATATTGTTGTGTCATTCACAAATCGTAATTGGCACTTTTTGAGATATAGGTCTTAATCAGACTTGAGCTTGCTCATCGTATATCTTGATTGGAAGATCGCATTTAACCGTGTATTTACTTACGTCTTGTTCATTCCTTTGAACTTGGCATAAGTGGAGATATCTTGTTAATCATCGGCATCGTAAATTAATTTGAAACGTAGTCTAGGAAGTACTTCATTTGATTAAGTTTTAGTACCAAACGATTGTTTCATTGGTGACTATATCATTCTATCACATTGGTATTCTCACACTATTAATTTACTCTTAACATGTACATCTTGTGTTCCACTTAGGCGTAGTCATTGAATTTTGAACAAATCTACAACTTACCTTAGTGAAACTTATCACGAAAACATGGCTCCCAAGATGCGTCTAGGTTTAAAGAAAAAAAAATGAGGAACAACAGGCGCAAGCTTGGGAAACCTCTAACAGACACAAGGGTCAAACCCATTTATCGGACACGATCTAGGACCACTATTTTCTGCGAAAAGTAAATAGAAGAAATGGTCAACCATAGTGGAAATGAATTAGAGTCACCATGCGTGGACTTTGATTTTGACCCTGCTCTACTAGATGAGTTTCTCCTTAGAAACAAAGATAGAGTTTTGGCATGGGTCATGGAATTAGGGGCCAAATTTCCCACTAAGACTGAACCAATATTACCTACGAATGACACTACTAAGGAAGAATGCCCCCTTATCAATATGGAAGATATTTTAACAGGCGGGCATGCTTCCACTTCTTACGTAGAAAATGATAAAGTGGTAGGGCATAGAATACCCCTCATCAAAGTGCCATAAAGAAACAAGATAGAACATGAGACAATGGAAGAACCTCCACAATACGAAGAGGAAGAACCTTTAGAAGAAGAAGACACAAACCAAGTCACAATCCAACAACAACTCAATAACCTAAGTGACAACTAGCTTTGCTTACTTTCCACGTGCGAAAGACACAAACAAGAACGTTCAAAAGTCAAGGCCTAAGTTTAGGATCCATGAACTCCATCAAGAAAACCAAGGAGAAGAAGACAACGGGTATCATCGTGTACACGTCCCCACTTCTCCCACTAGAGAAAAATTGTTCGTACAAGAAGTACAATCTATGAAAGCAACACTTGCAAGCATACAAGAAAGCAATATAGGGAGTATTAGGAAATACCAATATGAAGAACTATGCCCCTATCCTTTTGACAAGACAATGACCCTTAAATTCTTTCCAAAGAAATTCGATATGCCAAAGTTTGAAAAATACAAAGGAAAGGGAGACCCAAGGGATCATGTTAAAGATTTCTACATGGCATGTCAAAAGGTGTCTTATAGTGATAATTACCTCATCAGACTTTTTCCTAAGAGTCTCGGAGGTCAAGCATTGGAATGGTTTACGCGCTTACCATGAGGATCAATTTTCACCTAGCCAGAATTAGCAGAAAGATTTGTGTGTCATTTCTTGTATAACATAGAGAGTGACATCACCATGGCAGACTTGTGCGGCACAAAACAACGCCCAAATGAGACCTTCGTCAGCTTCCTCCAACGATGGAGAGGGATAGCTACTTTCTTCCCTTGCACTTTCCCTAAGAAGAAGCTGGTCGGTATTTTTGTCCCTAATCTCAACCCAGGATATAGCTTTCCACCTCCAAATGCATTATTTCCACACCTTTAAGGAGGTTATTGAGAAAGGGATTCAAATAGAAAAGGCTCTCATTGCCAAAGGAACCCTATAAACCCAATCTAAAGACAACCAAAGTGTCAAACCCGCTGAAAAGCCAAAGATCTTTAACAAAAACAAAAACGTGATGGGAGACGGAATCACCGATTCCAAACGTGTTCAAACGGTCCAAACCAAATCAACCTTTTAAACTACCCAAGGGCCTAATTCAACCACCACCAAAGTGACAAAAATTCACCTCCCTCAATGAACCATTTTCCGTCATACTATAAAAGTTGGATGTAGCCCACATGATGACCTATCCTATAATGTAACCATTTGATGACAACGCTCCTAAACCTTCATGGTATAAGGAGCATGAATACTGTGAAATGCATCATGTTAAAGGTCATAAGACAAACAAATGTCTGCAGCTTCACCACTATATTCAGGACCTCATTGATAATGGGGAGATAGAGGTGGATAACCCTAGCAAAATGCAAACACCTAATGAGAAAATGGGGATTTATAAGGAACCATTCCCTAAGCATGATAAGTCGGAAAAGATAAAGCCGGATTGAGGAGACTCATCCCAAACCTATAAAGATGTGAATTACTTATATACCAAAAGAGATAACAATCATTATGATTCACTTATCAGATGTATTCACTCCCCTGCTGACCATGTCAATACCATCCGGATCAAGGGAAAGGACTGCGCTGCGGTAACAAGGCGTTCCCACCTCATGATTCTGGAACCCTCTTTGTTGACCCCACAAACTGGTAAATATAACCTTTTAGAACAACTTGAGAGGACACCTGCTAAGATCTCGATCTTAGATCTTCTTAAGATATCTAATGTGCATGAGGACATTTTGTATCAAACTCTTCAGGGGTCGGAAGTGCCTTTAGAAGTCGATCTTGCATACCTTCAAGCCGTGGTGGAAAATATTGCACCTAGTGAGAATCTCACTTTCAACCATAGGGAGGTCCCTACCGAGAATCCTAAACATAATCTTCCCTTATACATTGAGGTAGTTGTCACCTGTAGGAAAATCAAACGGGTGCTTTTGGATAACGGATCTAGATTGAACATCTGCATGCTTAAATTAGCCAAACAATTGGGACATATGGAGGTATATCTTGAGTCCCATATCATCACTATCACCGCATACGACAACGTGGAAAGAGTCGTCGAGGCACCATTATGCTGCCCATGGAGATGGGCCCCACTTACCATCAGATGAAGTTTCACGTCCTAGACTTGGAACTTCCATATAATATGCTTCTAGGCCGACCATGGATTCATGCCATCTAGGCCGTGTCATCAACATTTCATCAATGCATAAAGTTAAAGCATGAGGGACATACGGTTATAATACCAGGAGATTCAGAGCCCTTTTCTCATTATAGAGCTCTTAATAGCTTTGCACAAAAGGGTACATATGCATGTCCCTCCATAGATATAGTTGTCCCTCTTCATTCTAAGGCTATGGAATCTCGAGTAGATTAAAGTTCTCTTAGTTCTTGCGCTCATGGGGCATCTACTTCAACATCTCCATTTAATTCATGGGAGATGAAAATCTTAGAATATGGCTATGGGGAGTATAACGTACAACAAGCACTCTTAGTTTTTGACCTCTCCTTGTCACCCAAGACTAGAGGTCGACCCAACTACCACTTCAGAAGACCTAGAGAGGAACACACTATTGGGTCGCTCCTACCTGGAGGCTTGTTAGCTGAGGAAAAATTGCTTGATCCACCTACTACTTGGATCCCTAAGGACACTCAGCCATCTTGTTATCAAACCCCGAATATAAAAAATCGAAAGCGAAATGATGTACTCCATGGGCTACAAAGGCCTAGGATGTGGTAAGAATGAACAAGAACAAAGGGAACCAATCCCTCTCCCCCATTTCAAAACTGAAAGATATGGCATCAGGATTTGCCCTTATGGGGCACACCCTAACGATCAAGATGCAACTTGTTCAGAGCGTGAGGATGGCTCCGATTATCTAGACAACGATACAGATTCCTGTTGTAGCCAATATGAGGATCTGGCCTCCATGAACCTTTTCAAGAATAATTTTTTCCTGACCATAACCCCCACTCAACCAATCCTTGACCTTGTGTACCCTTCCCTTGTTGAATGGGACCAACAATGTCACGTGCCACTAGATTTATTCGAGAATGACGAGGCTATTGCAGAGTTCATGGGCATAAGGGATACAATTCCCATTGGAGATCACAAGAAGGGTTTCTTTATCAACTTAGACACCTATGCCTACTTCGGCGAGGAGGTTGAACTTCATGGTCAACAAAATTTAAATAAAAGTGAGGGAAAGAGTTCTAAAGAAAATCCTCAACAAAAATCAAAGTCCAAGTCACACAGTGAAAACCTCTTTGAGGCACTGGCTGAAAAACAAATAAGAAAATCAAAGGACAAACAAAGTGACCACACCAAGGATGAAAATCTCGTAGAGACATCCTTGAATGAATATCTCAACCTACCTCCCAATCCTACGCATATGGAGGATTTATCAAAATTGTTAGTTGAAGAAACCATTGATGTCAATATTGGTACCGAAGAAGATCCCAAGATAGTAAAATTGGGAGCATCACTCTCAGCCAGAGAACAAAAGATGTTCACTATGCTACTGCGAGAGTTTATTGATGTGTTCACATGGTCTTACAAAGACATGCCCGACTTAGATCCAACTTTGTTCGTGCACAACCTATTTGTGCACGCAGACACTAAGCCTATCAAACAGAATCTCTGAAATATGCACCCAAGAGTGTTCTTGTTAGTTAAAGAAGAGTTGGAAAGGTTGCTTACAACAGGATTCATCAAGCCAATTGATTATTCTGAATGGATATCGAACATTGTTCTTGTCCAGAAGAAACCTATCGGTATCCGAATCTGCACAGATTTTAGGGACATCAATAAAGCTTGCCCTAAAGATGACTTTCCATTGCCCAACATTGACATGATTGTTGACTCAACCGTAGGGTACAAAATGCTATCACTCATGGATGGATTTTGGGTTATAATCAAATTAAGATCGCTGAGGAAGACCAACACAAAACAACTTTCACAACTCCTTGGGGCACCTTCTGTTATCAAGTGATGCCATTTGGCCTTAAGAATGTAGGAGCAACTTATCAATGGGCCATGACAGTAATATTTCATGATATGATTCATGAAATCATGGAAGACTACATAGACGACATCCTGGGAAAGTCCAAAACAAGAGAGGATCATCCTATCATTTTGTAGTGTATCTTTGAATGCCTGCGTGAATACAAAGTTAGGATAAATCCAAAGAAGTGTGTCTTCGGTGTGCTATCTAGGAAACTATTAGGCTTCATTGTGTCAAGACAAGGTATTGAGGTAGACCTTGCTAAAGTTTCGCCATCACATAAATGCCTCCACCTAAGAATATCAAGCAACTGTGTAGCTTACAGGGGAAAATTCAAGCCATTCGCCACTTTATCTCCCAGCTTGTAGATAAATGTCACTCATTCACTCATTTTCTTAAGAAGGATGTCACTTTCATCTGGGGACCCGAACAACAAGATAAGCCTTTTCTTTGCTTAAACAAGAAAATGGATAATCCACTGTCCTCATGCCTCCCACTCAGGAGAACCACTTTTGTTCTATATTTCCGCTACGTAATACGCTATTGGTGCATTTCTCGTCTAATAAAACCTTAGCCATAAAGAGAAAAAAGTGTACTATCTCGAGTCACACCCTCATCACCTATGAAGTAATTATCCTCGATTGAAAAGGCTTGCTTGGCCATTGTTTTTACCTTTCAAAAATTCACCATTACCTACTAAATACTAAGACCAAGCTCATATCCAAGGTCGACCCACTCAACTATTTGTTGTCCAAACTTGCCCTCACAGGTAGAATGGCTAATTGGATCATTCTACTCGGTGAGTTTGATATAAATTTATCCATTAAAAATCGTTAAAGGACAAGTAATTTCCAACTAGCTAGCGGAAGCACCTTTGCAAAGCATAGAACCTTTGAGTATGAATCTGCTAGATGCATATTTTCTCTACATTGAAGAATCTATCATATGGTAGATACATTTTGATGGATCTTTTACGTTTCATGGTTCAAGTGTAGGAGTGGTCCTTATTACTCCTTCGGGTGATCCTATACCGCAAGCTTTTTTCCTGGCCTTCCCTTGCACGAACAACATTATGGAATATGAAGCACTCATTGCAGGGATGAAGCTAGCCATCAAGTGGAATATTCAACATGTTAAGGTTGTAGGTGATTCATAGTTAATCATCAAACAGGTTAATGATGAGTATAAAGTTAAGGATGACAAGCTCATACCTTATAAGAAGTTGGTGGAAACACTGAAGGAGTATTTTATGCGCATTACCTTTGAGAAGATCCCAAGAGCGTAGAATAGATCGGTAGATGCTATGGCAACAGTGGGATCTATGCTTCGTATTCTACCAGGGAACAATGATATGCCATTTTTTGTAGAAAATCTACACCAGCCCACGTATGATGTGCCAGAATCTTTCCTGGCTTGTGAGGTTGTTGGTCCCTATTCCCTGTGGTACAAACCCATTTTCACCTATCTTAAGGACAATACTTTCCCTTCCAATATCTCCTATTCTAGAAAAGAAAAGCTTGATTTGCTAGATAGCCCGTTACACCCTTTTAGGAGATACACTTTATCGTCATGGCTACGATGGGAATGCATTACGTTGTCTGGATGTGATGGAATCAATCCAGGGAAATTAAACAAGTACGAAGGAGTATGTGGAGCACATACAAATGGAATGGTCTTGGCTAAGAAACTATTAAGAGTAGGTTACTACTAGCCCACCATGGAAACTGATTGTTGTAATTATGTTAAAAAATGTGTGCTTTGCCAAAATTATGGAAATTTCATCCATGCTCCATCGTAACCATTGCAACCAATCACTACCTCGTGGCCATTCTCCAAGTGGGGACTTGATCTAATAGGTAATCTTACTCCTACCTCATCCGATGATCATACACATATCATCACAGCTACATAATACTTTACAAAATGGGTGGAGGCCGTCCCTTTAACCTATGTCATAGGAGCACAGATTTCTAAATTCATCATGAATCACATTATTTACCGATATGGTATCCCTGCAGCCATTGTCACAGATAATGGGAAGTCATTTAAGAACAAAAATTTGAAAGGTCTTTGCCAACGATTCGAAATCAGATTGAAATGGTCCACGCCATATTACCCTTAGGGTAATGGACAAGCTGAGGCAACAAACAAGACTTTGGTAAGGATAATGGAGAAGATAGTTAGCAAAACCAGTTGAAACTGAAACGTACAAATCCACCCAGCCCTCTGGGCCTACCGAACATCAATTCACACTCCTACAGGTGTGATGCCATATTCCCTAGTGTTTGGGACAGAATCTATCATCCCTTTAGAAATCGAACTCCCATCCCTGCGAATTTCTCTTTGGGACTATTTAGATAAGGATGAAGATTATCGAGTGGCAACATTGGCTGAGTTAGAGCTCTGGATGAGAGGTGCATTTGCACTCTTAATCACCTAAAGGTATATCAACACAGAATGTCCCACAACTACAACAAGAGAATCATCCCTCTCTAGTTTGAGCTGGGTGATTTAGTTATGAAGGAGAACTAGTTCAACACTAGAGCAAAGCGAGAAAAGAAAGGGAAATTCAAACCACACTGGTAAGGATCCTATGTCATAGTTGCCAAGTATGGCACCGGGGCATATAAACTAGCTCACCCCAATGGTGATGAGCTCTGAGAGCCAATGAACGCCATGCATCTTAAGAAGTTCTATGCTTGAACATGGCACAAAAATAAAAAAAATACAAAAACATAAAAAAATCAAAAAAAGAAAAAGAGAAAACAGGTCATCCACTAGTGAAAACCACGCAATTGTGGCACTTTGGACAAGTCCTTGGGTGAAAAATAGTTTTCGGCACCTCGGGAGGATTCGTTGTTCACAAGCATTTTGTATTAGAAGGGTAGTTGTCTTTGTCCTAGACCTAGTTCTGCCTTCGAGTTTCCTTGTGCACACCATCTTGTCCAGCCTTGATCTGGCTTTGCCTTCTTCTATTCGTCTGTAAGGGACGTGGTCTTTTGTTATTTCCCATCTTAAGTTGGGGGCAAATCAATGACTTCACCTTCTTGTTCATAATCGTGTGGCTTCTGCCCTTGTATATTCCCCACCTAACATTGGGGGCATCCATGCTTTCTTGGTTACCTGCACATAGCTTTGGAAAACTGTTAAAAACACAAAAACAATAGAAAATTGTTTCAAGGAAAACACAAAAACAATAGAACATTGTTTCAAGAAAACACAAAAACAATAGAAAATTGTTTCGAGAAAAACACAAAAACAATAGAAAATTGTTTCGAGGAAAACACAAAAACAATAGAACATTGTTTTGAGAAAACACAAAAACAATAGAATTTTTTTCAAAAAACACAAAAACAATATAAAATTGTTTCACAAAAACCTAAACAATAGAAAATCGGTTTATGAAAACATATCTTACAAAAACATTTACTTGCATTGTCTTATTTTCTTGCTTTTCTTGTTGCTAATATAGTGTTTTGCGTGATTGCTTTTGAGTTGTTTGTTGTTTGGGTGTAATTTTTCATAGTTTATCTTTTCTTGCTTAGAATAGATTCATTTTTGCTTGTGCATATTGTAGTGGGTTTCGACATGATAGTGTGTTAATTCTTTATTTCTTTCTTAATGCATTTGGTTGTTTTTTGTTACTTGTTAATAAGGCATGGTGATTCATTGTGTATTGCATTAATTCTTGGTGTTCTTTATAGCATTTGGCTATGTTTCTTGCATGTGCTCTATTTTTTATCATTCACATCACATTACCATCACTATAATCACATCCAACATCATCTATACATCATATATAAACAAAAATGCTAAGTTTTCTACAAAGCACGCCTCAAACGATCATGTGCGATCACCATCTCTCCCAGTGTCGAGCCTCATGGTAAGTTTTCTAAACTCGAGCGGTTAAAATGAATTGATTGTGATGTTTTTACCCCCACAGGGGTATATTAACTGTTTTTCATTGATCGGATGGTATATTAATTAATCACCTTTGATTAATTAAAGCACCCCCCAACTCCCATGACTTGCTAAACATGTATTAAACCCTTCTAAAGTAAGGTTACCTTTAATAAAGCAACCTTATCCACTCCTAATCATGTTTTACCTTTATCCCACATTCATGAGAATGTGTTGAATCCTTTATCCTTTGGGCTATATAAAGATCCCTCCACCTACCTTTTTACTTACACCTAAACTCCTTAGAGAGAAAATGCAAAGTATATAGCAAAGAGACTAAGAGCTTGCACCTTGCCCTTTTGAGAGTTCATCATCTTGAAGAGTTAAGCCTCTTTCTTAAGTGCTTAGGTCATATGGGAGGTGTCAAAGGGGTCTTGTAGCCCAAATTTGATAGGCCCTCATTCCTAGGTTACTTGGCATACTAAGGACAACTATTTTGATAGCCATGGAGCTTACTTAGGTCCATTCATTTATTTGTTGTTAGAGAATAGAGGAGTTTAGATATTTAGCAGACTTTTAGTTTCAAACTTTGTATTGATGAATGCTAGCATTTAACCCTTTTTAATTCTTATCATGATGGTTTTTATAATGTTGTTTAATTCTTGTTAATTAAGACTATTTAGGTGTTAATCTTTGTTTACATTAGCATTAATTTAAAAACAACACTTGCACACAGTCTCTCATGAAGATGACTTTCTCAAATTTTATCTTAGGAATTCAAACTCGATCCTTTGCAAGAGTAATCTCATTAAATTTATGCATTTTCTCACTCAATTTTCCCCCAAAAGAGAAGAATATTTGAGGGACATTTGTTTATTACTAATTTTTTTGAAAACGACATTTAACAAATTCAGATCCAAAAGCTGCCAGGTGGACCAATTGTGAACTGATCACGTTTCTTGGGCCCTCGACTAATGACTAGGATGCCATGTCATAAATTTTTTGCAATCCTTCTAATCATTCTAATTCTGTCATGTGATAAATCCCCTTTTAATCATTTTCTGGAGATTACTTGCACAGTTGGATCCGACGGGTAATCCTTTTTCTCTCGAGGCAACACCTTTTTCATATTTTGTGCCTGTAACTTTCATCATTTCATCCTTTTCCCTTTCTTTCCTCAAACTCATCCCGCATCCATCTCCTCTTGTAATTCCCATTTTTGCAAGTACTTGAGCAATCCAAAATTAAAAATATAGACCTTAACAATCCTTAGACTCACAAATTAAGTTCTAAATCCATCAGATGGAACTTTACAGATAGAGATGACAAGGAATTTTATCAAAGAATGGTGAAAAATAGTGCATATTCACATCTCCAGGAGTCTTGGAGAAAAAATGGTGGAAAAATAGACGCAATACACAACAACTGTTGATTCTGCACCTTTTCCACTTTATATCATAGTTGTCCACATGTTTCCTTGGCACAACTGCAAAAGAGAAACATAGAGGCA
The DNA here is from genome assembly GCA_018340775.1 of Taxus wallichiana var. yunnanensis. Lineage (NCBI taxonomy): Eukaryota > Viridiplantae > Streptophyta > Pinopsida > Cupressales > Taxaceae > Taxus > Taxus wallichiana. Next base: position 612,036,150 of record CM031235.1, on the reverse strand, counting down.
AGTACCAAACAAAGTGGTCCTTCCATGTGCCCTGGACCCAAGAAAAATTCCTTTTGTCCTTTGAAAAGTCTCAGTGTAAAATGGAGCTAGCGGAAGCCTCCAGTGTCTCAATGGCACATTTTGAGATGATCACCAAAATTAGAGACCCCAAACAAGTGCGGGCTCAACATGTGTCTCAGTCTAGCAGAGTTTTTTAAAAAATTTGAAAGTTTAGTGGAAGGTGTCATGTGTCTAGGGTCCAAGACATTTTTCTTTGGTCCGTTGAAAATTCCAAACAAAGGGAAGAGTGAGTGGAAGCCTCTAAGTGTTCTCCTAGTGCTTCTTTAAAATAAAACTTAGGGGCCGGTCCCCAAATAGGCATAGTCCCTTCACATGTCCTAGGCCTTTAGAAATTTTCTTGAAAAATCTAAGTATGGGAAGATTTGATAGAAGCCTCCACATGTCTTCATGGTGTGATTTCGAGATGGTGCCCAAAAGTGGAGACCTTGAATAAGCGTGGGCTCACCATGTGTCCCAGGCCTTAGAAAATTACTTTGAAAAGTTTAAGTATAGAAAAGAGCCGGCGAAAGCCTCCACATGTCTCCCTATCGCAATTGTTAAGGTGGGACCCTGAGGCTGACCCTCAAATGAGTGCCTTCCCTCCACGTTTCCTTGGTCTACCAAAATTGTACCGACCACATGAAAAATTTATCTAAGTTAGGGCAAGGCGGTGGGAACTTACACGTGTCTCCCGACACTTCTTCACAATAAAACTTAAGGGCCGGTCCCCAAATAGGCGTGGGCCCTCTTGTTTCTTCCTTTCTTCCCATGCGCATGCCTTCTTTTCTATCCCCATGCACTCACCTTGCGTGCCCTTACGTATATGTCTTAAAATTGGCCATCCTGCTTTTCCTTTTACACACCGTGTACATCCTATTATGCCACAAAACGTGACTATGGAAAAATGGAAAGAAGGAAAAGACCCGAACTTACGCCCAAGTTACAAGTCTTTCACACAAATAGAGGATGAAAAAACAAATTCTATACTTTTAAGTGATCCTCGACCAAGGATGGAACTGATCTTCAAGCATCAATACAAGGAGAGAGAAAACATGATAGAGGCCGCAAACCGAGGAAATTCAATGACAAACGGGGTGAGGCTAATTTGAGCACCAACACTTATTATGCATAGCTTCCTCTTGCTGCATTAGGTTTTCTAGTTTTTCAAAATTAACTCGTATATCGATAAGTTTAGTGTTGTTAAAATAATGTGGTAAGAAGAAGAGAGAGATCTCATAACAATGGGAATGTAAGATTCATCTATGACCGCTTCTCCTAGAGCTAGAAGTGAAGCCCTCAATTTTACAACTCTTCTCAAGAAAGATTTGATTTTTCATTTTTCTTGAACTTCAGTGTATGTAATTGAATCTGCAAATTCGAGTATGACATTCTTTTTTTGGCCTCATATACCATGCTCAATGTATCCCACGCTTCTTTAGATCTTTTGGCATCTCAAATGTGGGGTTGCACATCATCAGACATTCTAAACAAGATGATGATTTTGGCCTTGATCTACTTTATCAAACTATCATTGTTGTGTTGTATCATTAGTTGATCTGGTCAGAGTACCATTCACAATAGGCCAGATCTCTTCAAACTCAAGTTGTGTCTTTATTTTTGTCTTCTATGCAGCATAGTTGTTTCCTCTGAGTAGTTGTGAATTTGGAAGAAACAATTTGGGGAATTGGTGCCCATTTTGTAGAAATAAGCCGATGGGGTTAGGCTCTTATCACTTCAGGTATAAGGTTTCCCAATCTATATACCGTAAGTTTGATATACCAAACATTTCTATATACATGCCCTTTTGATATACCCGATGGTACGTGGAGGAAGCTCACCCTTTCTATATACCTAGCAGTATGTGAAAGAGGCATTAACATAAGTGAAAGAATTTAATACGTGGTACCAAGACAATACTGAAATGGGTCTGTGTGATTATTAACACTGGATCAAAGAAATATCCACATACATGTGCGTAACTTTGCTATATACTTGGATAATTTCTCAGTCCAGATTTATGTCGTGTAATCATTCACGGACGGATCGAAGGCTCATAGTGTGTGCATTGTGTCCTTATTACCCCCTGTTAATTTAAAGGATCAATTCCCATACGATGTTGTTGCAGCTATATTAGGTGTTAAGTGTAGTAATAGTCATGACAGCATTTACCCATGGCACTTCCTAGAGGTACTATATATACTGAACGCTACGAATGAGATCTAGGATCTTGTGAGTGTTTTAGAACCAAATTTCACTATTTTTTATTACAATTCTCTTTCAGTTTATGAGTAGTTATAATGTTTGCGGTTGACTATGGAAACTCTACAAATTAGTACAATATATTGAAGTATACAAATTACATTAAAAAATTAGGAAAAATTGAATGGTAGGTAATTTTTCATTTTTTCAGACCTTGTGGCCTCTAGAGCCCAATACGACCCTCTATTCCAAAATTGCAAAAATATAGCTGAAAATGCAATTTTTAGGTGTACCCCCTTTAGCAAATGTTGCTTAGAATAAAAAAATAAGCACTTTGGGAGATTTGTTTTCTCTATTTTAGGGTTTTCTCTACTATTTGTAGTAGCTTGTTTAATTAAGGCTAAGTGGTTTAGAGAGCCTTTAAGCGTATCGATCTTACTATTTTCTCCACCAAATCTCTATATGTTTTAAATCAAAAGCTTATGCTCGAAATAAAGAATGTTTTATTTAAATCGGTAAAACCCAAGCGACCTATGTAGCGGCTCGACCCACGTGGATTTTATTTGAGAGATGGTTAGATTTAGGGTTTACACGAAACTAGATCTAGCTTTGTTATCTCCTTACCTTGATTGTTTTTGTTTTATTTCTATTATAGGTTCGCAAGTTATAGTTTCTCTTGGGGACAACTCGATTGATAGGGAGTGCTCAAGGAGGAAATGTTTGTCTCCAAACAAAGCTTAGTCATTTGTTTTAGTTGCGGGTTCGGTATACAAGACTTGCCTTCAAATGTAAAACTCGTCCGCTTTGAATATTTGAGCCTTAGTTGCCTCTGCGGGATTCGCTCACCTTGGCTCAGTCATTTGTGTGGAGAAAGCCAATGAAACATCAATGATGGATGGGTCGGCTACAAGCGTGAGCTACTCGGTCACATAGAAAACATGCATGTCAAAGATCAACTTGTAGCTAGAAAAAGCTGTCTCAATGCCAATGTTGGCTTGGCTTGGAAATGTAGGGACTATTGGCTCAGCTCAGAAAACTTGCCCTTTTCCCCTCTTTTCTTGGCCTTTTGCTCTTGATGTGACGACCCTAACCTCGCAGGTGTTCGAGATCCGCTCTGCAACATCCCGCATGCCTGTTTAGCCCCGTGGTCTTTTCCCCTCTTTTCTTGTGCTCTTCATGACCCACCACCTGCTGGGGTGGTCTGTAACCGCCCTGCCACCGGTCGCTCGGGGATGCGGTCCTTTACGTGTTTTCTAGAAAGCTCTTTTAACACGACTCACATAATTTCAATGTTTTACCAGCTTTCTTTCACCACCATAAGCTTGCATTTATGATTCTGGTTCCCTGGAATAGTGTTTTGCCATTGTTTATAGTTTAAGAGTTCTATTTGGTTTTTACCTTGGGTAAATGCAAATGCTATAAATAGTTGGCTTGTGCTCAAGCAAATGGCCCCTCAAATTTTCCTCTGATTTCTCTTTGCAATAGATTTAGTTTTCATTTTTCTTAGAATTCTTAGTTTCTTTCATTGCATGCTTAGTTAGCATTGTTTTGTTGTTAGTAAGCCACATATCCATCTTGTGCAAGTGTTGTTGTTATTTCATCCAATCCATTGGAATAGGATAGTCTGTTTATCAATAGGAAGCCATTAAAGTTGCAGGTTTTGTTCTTGAAACAAGGATAGTTTCGGAGTTACGGACATTTTCATGTTGCATGACTCACAATAAATCCCACTAGGAATTGCATAAGCCAAGCTCTGTACTCTTGCGCTATCCCTCTCCTACTCGCATTGTATTCAGTCTGTATCTTGAGCTGCCTTTGTCCCAATATCTACTTCTGTTGATGCTAGCATTACACACTTTTTTGGATCCACGTGAACACGAAGGAATGAGGAGATCACACTGAGGGGAAAAAATCACACACACCATCGGATTCGCCACTGTTCTGCGGAATCCAGGTTCTAGCTTTCAAAGTTCTAAATTAGAATCATATCAAATAGAGTAGTTAATTGCTTTATTTCAGTTAATTTTACTTTCGATATTGCCGGGGAAGTTGTGGGGATTGATAGTTTCTGAGAGACTATGATTCATTCCTCACTTCTGAGGTAGGATCGAGAGTCTTGCAAATAGATTAGATCAGTTATTTCATTGTTTAGAGTAGATCTACAAATTACACAGACAAATAGCTATACTCGGTTATCTTGTTTGTTTTAAATTGTTATCTTAGCTGTCAATTTCTAGATGTATTAAATTAGTTTCTAAATCCATTCCAATAGTTCATCAGAAAATACAAAAATAGAGAAATCATATATACTATAGATATATTTCACGTAGTTAAATTCACTTTGTTGCAGTTAGATTTACATTATTGCTTTTGTATGACAATCACGGGACCTAGGGAGCCCAGAGAATACGTATTCGAGCCAATCGTGCCTCAACCCAATCTCGTCACAGCAATAGTTGACATAGACCAGAATCTTAGAATCCAAGTCTTCCAAACAACAACAGACTTACAATAGATCAGCTCTCGGTTGAGGGGATTAAACATAGAAGACAATCAAGCACATACGTTTTGGTCAAATCAGCCAAATTATAGATTACCCTAGAAAAATATCCACATGACTTGTAGAAGAGCTTGAAAGAGAGAAACATTTGGTTGTGATCCTTTGGTCCCACGACCAGAGCATAGGAGACATTCTCACGGACATAGATACTAGCCTAAGAATTCGGGTTGCAAGAACGCACATGTGAGGTACTCTGAGAAGATCACACAACTATTAATTTTGAATATAGAGGCTGAGAAAGCATATGATTATTGGATACTAGGGATCAGGGACTGAATTCGTACATGACCATAGTAGGACCACAACAACCAAGAGTCTACGGTTGCGATCCACAAATCCCACAACCCAACGAATCCGTAAGTGAATCAGACATAGACACCGGCCTACGCACACTAGTATTCAGATCTACTCCACTTCCACCTATCATCATCACACAGTTATCCTTATTAGACATAGCAGCTAACAAAGCTAAGGAGTTCTGGACTAGGCCAGAGAATCACCCATAGAGTCAACTATATTTACCATCTGCCCTATGACCTTATCTGGGGATATACACGAAACTATCCCAGGACATTTTCCACGTATTCCACAACCTATAGACCGAATCACGCCAGAGCTTGATATTGATTGGAGCCTTCGAGCAGTCATCCTTGTTGATCGATCTATCACACCAGTTCAGGTTAGGAGGGCCTTCTTTGCCTTAGATTCACAATTTCCACTAGTGCGCGTCGAAGACATTAGATTGCCTAACTAGTTTGTCTATATCCCATACATATTTCATCCCCACCGGCTGTCTCGGCACGACCTCGAGAGGTCGGGTGCGAGGAAGAGTTACTTGTAGATTCCCAAGCTCGCTTGTCACTTTTCCATCATACAAAATTGGTGAACCCGACGTGAACTTTCTACCTTCTGATTTGGAGTCAGATTTGTACTACCTCATCAGTTTTCACTATCACCTTCGCTCCTTCCCATTATTCTATGGGTATTCATATACCCCCCGAATATGTCGGGATTTGATGCATATGGTAGGCCCCTCTTGGGCCTTGAGGCATACTACGCCCAACAAAATAGGCAATCATCACCCTCACTCTCAGTATGGGGTGACAACTACTCAACTAACCAGTTGTCAACACAAACTCCAAGGATCAGATATAACTCATCTTTTCAAACTGAGGAGTTAGATCAGCTCACTCAAACACAAAAAACAGAGCCTTCAGGCTCGAATAATATGACGTTCACTAGGAGAATCTGGTTCATCTCCTCAGGTGCTGCTTAGACCACAAATTAGTAGACAATCAGATCCATACCTAGTTTTAGATGATGAACAGTCAATACGTTATCCTAGGAATGAACAATGCTCTCGGAGTATGTACCCACCTATAAGGAGTTTACAAACACAACCCAAGGCCTCTTTTCAAGAAAATACCTCCATACCACTGCATATAGGAAATACCCTCGAAGAAACTTGGCAAGACAATGGTCAGTTCATAGCAGGGTATCATATACCTATACAACATCAGAATATACAACAAACGCCGCCAGGGAAAAATATCATGACTTCACCATATGAAGTCATTTCGACTTTAGTAGACAAAGTTAAGGGATTAGAACTTGCCCAAGCAAGCCAAAATTCTCAATTCATGCAAGCAGGAAGTTCCAATCCCCCACACCATCCTAGCCAAGTAGACCTCCTCACAGGAATAGGCACGTTAGGCATGCCTCCTCAGTATTCACAACAAACGCCAACTAGACCCACCATCTCTAACACCATTCCTCCCGGTCTAGTACAAAACAATCCATTCCTGGACAATACCCCATCATACTTAAACATGTACTCCAAATCACCACAAGGGGATATGTTCTCCTCTCCGGCATGTTTGCTCAAACACAGGTGTTTCCTTATGCCCCTACCAACACATACGCTATGCCATATCAACAACCCATTCCACCACCACTCCCTCAGCAAGCACCATCAATGGTCGAAACCTATGCGATAGGGACTTATTCAGAATATTTGAAAGAGCCCTTAGACTTCACCATATGAAGCGTCATGCTTCCAAGACCCCTTCCTGATTTACCCAAGTACAAAGGTGAGGGAGATCCGAATGCACATATCAAGGCTTACACTACAGCCATACGAGAACTACTCCCTTGGGATGGGGTTGTTGCTAAAATATTCCCAAAAACCTTGGAAGGCATCGCTCTCGATTGGTATTATAGAATACCTGAGGCTTCCATCCATTCATTTAAACAACTCGTTTCAGAGTTCATTAAGGCATTTGACATGAACAAACTGTTAAGAACAGAATCAGGGAGTTCTTACACATTAAGCAGGAACATAATGAATCTGTCGCTCATTTCATCCAGAGATGGCGTACGATTCTTTATTCTTGACCGATGCTCCAAATATGGACCAAATGGAACTATGTGATTTATTCCTTCATTCTCTCGGCGAGAGAAGTGAAGGAAGAAGTCAGTTCCCACTAAGGACTTACGATGAAGTACTTGAGAGCGCTCTCCGAATAGATCAAGCGCGATAGATAGTGTGTCGTAAGACATATGGAACAAACGGAGGTTAATCACCTCCAGCCAGAACACTACAACTTATCCTACTACCACGAATGTCAATCAAGGACCTAAAATCCTTAACAAAAATCACGGGGTGACAACAGATGGAGTAACCGATCAGCCTAAAAAGGTAAATACTGTGAATACTTCACCACCAATGAATAACCAACGAAACAACAACTTTACCCCAACAATCAATACAGTGGATTTTAATCATCCTCATCAACAACAACAACAATGGCGAAGCCCTACACAGGGCCCAAGCCAAAATTCAACTAGGTACCAAAACCAGAATTCAAACCAAAGACAACAAACGCAAAATTTTAATCCTAATAGGCAATGGTTTGATCAAAATTTTGGGCCACAATATACGCCAAACCAACAAACCAGGAATTACAATCCCAATTCATATTGTGGTTTCCACAAAATTTGAGGTCATGACACTAGAACGTGCCGTGACTACAATAAATTCATGCAACGTTTGCCAGAGGAACAAAGACAATTCTTCACAGATATGTTCTTGGCAGATCCTGTGTCACCACCACCAAATACACTCGCGGGGTAGGTTTCCCCTCAGAATGCTCCCCTCAAGATCTTTAATGATCCACTCCCAAATCACGATAACAACAGGCTAAATCTAACTGGGACGAACAAAAGCATAATGACGAGAAACAATGATCATGAAGCCTTGACTTCACTAAATCCATCAGTTGCGCCACAATAGGAAGTCAGCCACGACCTAAGATAGTCGGTTTAGTAGAATTAGACACCGAACTACCCATCGAAGCTATAACAAGGACACGAGAGTATTTCTCTCAGCCAAGCCCAAGTCACCTGCCAAGAATAGATAAGATCCAACAAATAGTAGAAAAACCCGTAGGTGCCTATGATTTAATTAGCGACCTAACAAAAACCTTCTCACACATTTCATTTTTGGACTTACTGAAGAATTCTCCTACCCATAGGGCTGCTCTTCTAGAGGCATTAGGTTTAGGTCATCTAATTAACATCACTCCACCTCCCGAAACACAAGTGAACCATGTAGACTTTGATATTCATCCTCCTGGGCAGGCGGATAAGGATGTCGAATTCATATTCGAAATAAATAAAATGCTGCGAGATCTTGAGATTGCACACATGAGGTGATCCATCCTTACACTTTGCAAGTATGGGTTTATAACAACTATGTAAACGTGAGCAATGGTTGACGATGGGGCGCGGTTAACATAGTCCCCTTCTCTTTCCTTCAAAAACTAGGATATGGGGAAACAAATTGTTCCACGACTCGAAATACATTGAGAGGCTATGATAGCCTTAAAGCCACTTCGATTGGGACTATAATACTACCAGTCACCTTAGGACCCAAAACAATCCTGACTGAGTTTTATATTATAGATCGGGAAACTAACTATAATATGATCCTCGGCCGACCATGGATACACCGTATGAAGGCAATCCCTTCTACATTATTCCAAGAAGTAAGATTCTTGCATCTAGGAAAGATATTTGTAGCTAAAGGTGATCCAAAACCATTCGATGTACACCTAGCTGACTTAAAGAAAAGACCAGGCGTACACTCGGAATTTGAACTTCCAACAAACCAACTTAATAAACCCACTGACGCAAAACCAGAGGAAAAGTTGGTACCTACAATGGATCTTGAGACTATGAGTCTAGTCAAGGCAACCCCAGCCCCCAAAGATGAGGCTAACACTTGTAGAAATAGTATCATTAGGAACTACTGCAAAAATCATTGAATTGATAGAACAAGATCTACCAATGTTCTTACCATTTGATTCTGTAGGCGTGGGATATTCCCTAGGTGTTGGTTCTCTTCCAGCAGAGGATCTCTGTATGGTGGAAGTAGAATGCGTAAACACAACAGATATCCCAGCATCCATATTCCCAGCTAAATATTGGATGCTCCATTTTGATGGAGCTAGATGCCGTTACGGAGCGGGGGCAGGTGTAATCTTTACTTCCCCTGAAGGAAAAGTCCTACCATTCACCTTTAAACTAAATTTTGAATGTACAAACAATGGTACTGAGTACGAAGCCCTCCTCCTTGGCCTCATTTTAGCCAAGAGGATCGGTGTTAATAACATCAGGGTGTTAGGAGACTCACAATTGGTAGCAAACCAAGTCTCTGAGATATATGAAACCAAAGCCGAGCACTTACAGCTTTACAAAACAGCTGTGTTAGATCTAAGCAAGGAGTTTGACTTCATATCAATTGAAGCAATCCCATGAGAACACAATCTTCTCACCGATTCTATAGCAACCTCGGCATCACGCTTTACTCCAAACAGTAAGTTAGAGGATACCCATTTCATGGTATCCCTTCGTGATAAACCATTGATAAAAACAATGACAAATTCTCTTTTAAATGAAAATGAAAACAAATCTACTATCCTAGACCACATTGATAGTGATATGGCCACTCTGAATTACTTAAACACCTATGCGGCATTACATCTCTCCTATCATATGATAGATTTGTCCTTAATCCCACATTCGTCTTCCTACTTCGGAAATCCCATGATGGAACTTCCCTCGCAAATGGAACCTAGCGTATACACAGTAGAAAATGGGGACGATTTGGATTTACCTCCAGCCCCACCTGAGTTTGAAGAAGGTAATGCCTCTTTAATCGAAGAAACAATTGATGTTAACATCGGAATGGAAGATGAACCAAGGATATTGAAACTAGGATCCTCGCTAACCCCAGAAGAAGTAGAAATACACACTCGAATCCTCAAGGAACATCAGAAGGCTTTTGCATTTAATTATAAGGAAATGACAGGAGTTGCACCCCACATTGCGGTGCACAACCTCGTCACTAAATCTGATGCAAAGCCAGTCAAACAAAAATCAAGACCAATGAAACCTAAGGTAGCTCTCATGGTGAAAGAGGAGGTGATAAAGCTCCTCCAAGTAGGATTCATCAAACCAGTCGATTACTCTCAATGGGTATCTAATATCATTCCGTTCTCAAAAAGAATGGGAAGATACGCATCTGCATAGATTTCCGAGACATTAACAAAGCATGTCCTAAGGATGACTTCCCATTACCATCCATAGATGTCATTGTTGATGCAACAGCTGGATTTGAACTTTTGTCTCTCATGGATGGATTCTCGGGATACAATCAAATCAGAATATCTGAACAAGATCAAGCTAAAACCACGTTTATAACTCCTTGGGGAACTTATTGCTATGTTGTTATGCCATTTGGTCTCAAGAACACTGGTGCTACATACCAGCGAGCTATGACATATATATTTCATGATCTAATTCATAAAATTGTGGAATCCTACGTAGATGACTTGTTGGCTAAGGCCAAGAAGCGTTGTGACCATCCGGAGTACTTCACATCATTCTTTCACGTCTGATAGAATACGAGTCACGCTAAATCCGAAAATGCATCTTTGGTGTAATAGGAGGAAGCTCTAGGTTACATCATATCGTCATGAGGGATAGATGTTGATCCAACCAAAATTTGGGCTGTCCTCGAAATGGTCCCACCTTCGAATGAATCTAGAATCAGGTCATTTCTCGGAAAACTTGGTGCAATCCGGAGATTCATCCCGGACTTAAGCTTCGCCATCCATCCAATCAACAATCTACTCAAGAAGGATTATAGTATTGATTGGACCGAAGATTGCAATGAAGCTTTTGATGCAGTTAAGCGTTTCTTGTTATCACCACCTACGCTAATGCCACCTAAGCTAGACCGCCCATTAATTTTATATTCACGAGCTACCGATGTCTCGCTGGCCTGTATGTTGGCTCAAGAAGATGATGAAAAAGAGAACGAGTGATTTATTTCATTAGCCAAACATTGCTCGACTATGAAACACGTTATACACAAGCAGAATGAGAATGCCTCACCATAGTCTTTGCTACTAAGCACTTAAGACACTATATGTTGAATCAAGAAACAAGGGTCATGGTAAAAATGGACCATTTACTGAACTTTCCTCACACAAGGGTCCTTGTCTAAAAAGGCTGGACGTTTTATAACCTTAATGGGGAATTCGAATTAACATTTGTAAATCAAAAATCCATTAAGGGACAAATCATCGCGGATTGGTTAGCTGATAACCCATTAGATGGAGGTGATCTAGTAAATCTAGACTTTCCCGATGAGTGCGTATACTACATTGAAACCAAACCTCCTATCTCTGAGTGTCCCTGGTATACTGACATTATTAATTATATCATGGACCATACGTATCCAGAAGGGGCTACACCACAACAAAGAAGGCGGTTACGCATTATCGTAGCAAAATACGTCATTATAGAGCAAGTGCTCTATCGGAAAGCATTCGATGGAATGCTCCTAAGATGTGTCGACACAGAAGAATCCAAGAAGATTCTCCATGAATCTCACAGTGGAATGTGTGGAGGCCACTTCGGTGGCCATGCCACCACTCGTAAAATACATCGAATGGGCTATTTCTGCCCACTCTCTAGAACACGACGCGAGAGTTTGTACAGCAGTGTCATAAGTGCGAATTCTCCCATGAGATTCACATGCCAGCACAAGCTCTACAACCAATTGCTACTCCATGGCCCTTTTCTACGTGGGGTCTTGATTTGATAGGGAAATTCTCTCCCTCATCTACTAGATGGCCATAATTTTATAATCATGGCCACCGAATATTTCACCAAGTGGGTAGAGGCTATGCCTCTTACTACTGTACCGGGTTCTGTAATCGCCAAGTTCATTTTGAACCAAATCATTTGCAGATACGGTATCCCACAAGTCATTATCTCAGATAATGGAACTTCTTTTAAAAATGACGAAGTTCACGAACTATGTAATAAATTTAGAATAAGCCATCATACGGCTTCCTTGTATTACCCTCAAGCCAACGGACAGGCTGAAGTGACAAACAAAACACTAAAAGCCATTCTCCTTAAAATGGTGAAAGAAAACAAACGAGATTGGCACTTGAAGTTATATCCGGCCTTATGGGCCCACCGAACCTCAATAAGAACACCAACGGGAGCAACTCCTTTCTCACTAGTATTCGGGGCAGAGGCAGTTCTCCCACTTGAGGTTGAAATACCCAGTCTCCGTATTTCATTACAAGGGATTCTGGATGAAGATGCTTACAGAGAAGCACGTCTCTCCCAACTAGAAAGCCTAGATGAAGCTAGGTTAGATGCTGAATAGCGGCACAGAGCCTATGCTGACCGGATGTGCTGGCAGTATAACAAGAAAGTCTATGAACGTGACATATATGAAGGTGATCTAGTTCTAAGGCTAGACATCGGATCGACAAAAAGACCGGCGAAGGAAGAAAGTTCCGGCCCAAATGGTTGGGCCCATACCAGAGTCATGAAGGACTATGGAAATGGTGCATACCTCTTATGTACGCTGGAAGGTGAGGAATTTGGTGAAATAGTCAATTCCCTACACCTCAAGCGGTTCTACGCGTAAGCAACTAGCACTATTTATAATTATATTTACATTGCATCTTCATATAGATTAAGATCATTTTGTCCACTTGTTTCATACACAAATTGTGATCAAGGAATTTTGTTCTCAAAGCAATTCATTACAAACTCATGATGTTGTTGGCATAAACACTCTAATCATACTTCTCCATTTTCATGATATCATCAAACTATCTCGGAATCATTTTATCAAATAAAGCTAGATATGACAAAGTCTTAACGGTAACCATGCCAAGATCTGCAGGTTTATTCTCACTTTTGGTTTCTTCTTAGGATAGGTGTCTTGCCTATGGTCTGTTCTAGAAGCTTCATGGTGTCACATCTATCCCATATGTATATCTCTTTGGAAATAAGCACATACTGACATTTTACTCAAGTAAACAAGTCAAATATTGATCAAACAGAAAATTTTAATTTTACACATTTCCTTGCCCCACCAACCTTTGGTGATGAGCTTGCGTCTCTTACTAGTGACGTAGGGTTGGGAAAGGATGGAAATGCCCTTACTCGCCTATGCTTTGCCCACGGTGATAAACCCACGCTTCTTACTAGTAGCATGGGGCAAAGTGTAGGGGGTCCTCTTGACAAACAAATGCAAAAGGTCATACACAAACAATTCAAATCTCAAAGTCTTTGAGTCAAAAACAAATGAATCAGATGTCCAAAATTCCAAAAGAGTTCAAAATCCTAAAAACCCAGATTTTGTCTACCATGTGGCCATCTAAGGATCTAAGTCTGGATAAACCACAAAGCAAGTTGCATCCAAAACTATGAAGTCACTCGAATGGAGTAAGCTTGTGGCATCCTAATTTGGTTCCACCAAAGCTTTGTCTATCTTTCATCACTATCATTTCAACACATTTCATAACTTGCGCCCTTCCCAACTCTCGGTGATGAGCCCTCGCATCTTACTAGTTGCGTGGAGTTGGGGGTAGGGGCAGTCTATCTGCTCATCATATCGGTTTATCTTCACCACTTTGCCAAAACAAATATGAAGTATCCAAAATTGCTTACAGAAACTAAGATTCAAAATCACATTGTATCTACATTATCATATATCAACATCATGAAATACAAAAGGAAAATAAACACTTGCATCATTTGTTCTCCATTGCATACATTCTAAGGAGCATACATACATACATCATAATCTACATAAGGAAACTGGAAATGGAAAGTAAGCCATAAATACCAAGGGTTTTGATCCAAAAAGAATATATATATATATCAAATGTTTTATATAAATGCCATCATGCACTAAGCATGGTCAAAACACTCAAAGAGCAGGGATATATAAAAGAATATATCATACAAAATCTAGAGAGCCAAGTGGCTTCTCAATCCCTACGAGACCCCTCTGAAGGCGCACACCCACGCCTAGGACTCCGGCTACGCCGGCGCTCTGAGTGCACGGAGGGCTCAGGATCCCGAGGGCAGCCGTAGTCTCGCCACGAGAATGACTCCTCATCAAGCGCTCAGTCATACCTGCTAGCTCCGTGCGAAGAGTCGATACCATCCTAGCCACATGCCAGACTGAGGGAAAAGATGTCAGTGTGTCTACCAGCTGTTGAGGGCTCCCCAGCATCCACAGATAACTCGGCACGGGTCCTCTCCATGGGGATCATCAGGGTATCGGTGCATACCCTGCGAATCAAGTCTCGCCACTCATCGGCGGTCTTTGCAAAACAAAGGAAACAAAGACAAATTAGAAACCAAACAAGAGATTAGAAATACAAGATAAAACAAAAGGAGAGATAGCAACTAAGGAGATCCTAACTAAAAACAAACATTAAAAGGAGAAAGGGTAACTTACTCGGATCACCAGGCCTCCAGGATGGATCTATAGGATCAGCACCTGCCACGGATGCTGCCGCTGACTGAGGGCTGCTCCTGTGACTGGAGCAATGTAGCACCCGCAACGGACTCATCCTCCCCACCATGGCCCTGGGAGAGTGGCTCCTCTAAAACCAGAGTCACTCTCTCTGCACTCTGCTCGGCCCTCGCTGCCTGCATAATATCCTGAGTGTCATGCCACTCAGGATCACTATCCTCCTCTGTCTCTCCCCCTGTAAACTCCTCAGACTCGGAGTCTATGTCAATGGGGTCATCGCTGCTATGGGCAGGACCCACGGCAATCTGAAGCAAGGGTGCCTGAGGCACACCGGCTCTCCCTCTAGCACGTACTACCCTCCTGGCCGCAATAGGAATGCCAGGAGTAACCACTGTCCAACCCCGGCCTCTAGGCCCCCTCTGGCCTCTCGGACTGATCTATATACTGGCGCTACTGGGGAAGCATACCCATGTAAGGTAGGCCAAACTGCTGAGGAACTTGGCCAAAGGGGTGTATCTCCACTCGCCCCACTCTATCAATAAGCTGCCCTGTGGTGGAGCAGGAGATCAAAGTAAGAGCCTCCTCGCCCCATATACCTACCATAGTCTGATACGGTGTGGCCTCCATGTCAGCAGTGGTCAGAGAAGCAACTGGCTGATGAGGTGCTCGGAGCACCGACATATCTGTCCATCTAGCTGCCCTCACAGCTCCGGATCTGCCACCTCTACACCTCTGCCATAGGGGATGAAGTGCTCATAGACCCAACTCATGACCAGGGTCGGGTGGCTCAAGGACTGCCCCTGTAAATGGACTACCCTGTATAAATCATGGTAGGTGGTCCCAAGTATGTCTACTCCCCAGGCATATATCCGGCCATGTCCCTCTATCTGTGCAATGATAGGGGACCAACAATATAACAATGTGTCTCCTCCCTTGTCCCCGATCAGTCTCGAGGCAAGGATCCCCATGATGGCCTGGCGAAGTAGGGGATGGGAAAACTAGGAATAGATCAAACTCTAACCCCCTTCTTTGACCCATGGAGATGACTGCATCTCCCATGTATGTAGCCCACTGTGCTATCTGGGCCCACGAACCTGCTGTCTCAAGGGTGAGATGTCTCCCAATAATCGGGACCCCCAGAATGCGATAGACATCCTCCAAAGTAATGGTCCACTCACCGCGGACCCTAGCAGTAATCGGAAGGTGTTCCGATCAGCATCCCAATATGAGAACAAGTCACAAAGAATGTGACTAGAAGGAGCAATGTGGGGCACGCATGATATACGCAGTATACCAGCCCTCTGAAGAGTATCCTCCTCATCCTGTGAGAGGGCATCTAACACTCCTGGGAGCCAGTCACACTCCCTCTCTCGGCTCCACCGGATATACTCCTCTCTCACCTGCATACACCCAAAAACACACAAAACAGAGCAAGTTAGCATCCGAATAATACTGGAAAAATCATGAAAACATGTAGAAATGCTAAAAATGCAAAAACAATCTCAAACAGATGTTCTTTTGGCATTCTGTGCAAAACCACCACCCTGAGCAGGGAGGTGGTTTTGTAACCGCCACCTTAAGGGTGGTGGTCGTAACCACCGCCCTGAACAGGGCGGTGGTCGTGTAACCGCCGCCCTAGGCAGGGCGGCGGTCGTGGCCCAAAAACCCACGCGGGTTTTAAACCTAAAAAGCCTAAAAGCACTAAAAAACAACCATTTTACCTAAAAACAAAGCCTACCCAGTAGGCGCCCCCCCTAGATGGACCTTTTAACACTAACATTTTCAAAAATTACCCCCCCATGACAAAGATTTTAGCATTTCAAAATTAAGGGGGTAAAAAGGATAAATTGAAGAAAACTAACTTGTGATCTCGCGGGTCGATGTTCCACTCGCGGAGGCATGATCACTATCCGTCACGAATGTTTTGACTCTACTCACGCAAGAAACCGTCACCGTGGGTTCCAGAGCTCAAAATCAATCAAATCAACTCACGCAAATGAATAGGAAAATGGGCCCACTTTCATATATATAGCACCCTGATTCATTTTAAATGCCTTTTCACAGGTTTGGAGCACCGACGGAGGTAAGTTCTTATCCCCACACAAATGGTACGTTCTCATTTCCTATTATTTTAGTGTTTATTTTCCAAACTATTATGTCTATCTGCACTTGAGTTCTCTTTTCATTTTGCAGGTAGCGGGAATTTTGGACGGCGTCATTTCAACACACGGACGTATCAGGTATAACTTCTAACTTCCCATTTCGGGACCGCCATACTCGGACCCACCGTTTTACACCTCTTCATGGCTAAAACACTTCTCAGAGGGCAATATGTACGTACCCAAAATTGTAAGGTATTGTACTGCCAGAAACAACGTAACAAGTGCCCCAATGATGATACAGGTCTCCTCGCAAGGTGTTCGGGATCCGGAAAAGATCTCCAAGTGTGCGTTAACATCCCGCATGCCCCGCTTAGCCCCGCGTGCTTTGTTTTCCCTTTTCCCCTCTTTTCTTGGCCTTTTGCTCTTGATGATGAAAACCGCCACCCTGCGGCGGTCGGTCATGACCGCCGCCACTTGAGCAGGCGGCGGTCCTATAACCGCCACCACCTGCTCATGGTGGTGGGTCCTTTACGCATTTTCCAAAAAGCTCTTTTAACATGACTCACGTAATTTCAATGTTTTACCAACTTTCTTTCACCGCCATAAGCTTGCATTTATGATTACGGTTCCTGGAATAGTGTTTTTTGCCATTGTTTATAGTTTAAGAGTTCTATTTGGTTTTACCTTGGGTAAATGCAAATGCTATAAATAGTTGGCTTGTGCTCAAGCAAATGGCCCCTCAAATTTGCCTCTGATTTCTCTTTGTAATAGATTTAGTTTTCATTTTGCTTAGAATTCTTAGTTTCTTTCATTGCATGCTTAGTTAGCATTGTTTTATTGTTAGTAAGCCACATATCCATCTTGTGCAAGTGTTGTTGTTATTTCATCCAATCCATTGGAATAGGATAGTCTTGTTTATCAATAGGAAGCCATTAAAGTTGCAGGTTTTGTTCTTCAAACAGGATAGTTTCAGGTTCTGGACATTTCATGTTGCATGACTCGCAATAAATCCCACTAGGAATTGCATAAGCCAAGCTCTGTACTCTTGCGCTATCCCTCTCCTACTCGCATTGTATTCGGTCTGTATCTTGAGCTGCCTTTGTCCCAATATCTACTTATTGATCTATCATTACATTACACTTTTCTAGATCCACGTGAACACGAAAGAAAGGAGAGATCACACTGCTTGAGGGGACAAATCACACACACCATCGGATTCGCCAGCATTACTGCGGAATCCGGGTTCTAGCTTTCAAAGTTCTAAATTAGAATCATATCAAATAGAGTAGTTAATTGCTTTATTTCGATTAATTTTACTTTCGATATTGCCGGGGAAGTTGTGGGGATTGATAGTTTACGAGAGACTATGATTCATTCCTCACTTAGAGGTAGGATCGAGAGTCTTGCAAATAGATTAGATCAGTTATTTCATTGTTTAGAGTAGATCTACAAATTGCACAGACAAATAGCTATACTCGGTTATCTTGTTTGTTTTAAATTGTTATCTTAGCTACCAATTTCTAGATGTATTAAATTAGTTGCTAAATTCATTCGAATAGTTCATCAGAAAATACAAAAATAGAGAAATCATATATGCTATAGATATATTTCACGTAGTTAAATTCACTTTATTGCAGTTTGTTTACATTATTGCTTTTGTATGACAATCACGGGACCTAGGGAGCCCAGAGAATACGTATTCGAGCCAATCGTGCCTCAACCCAATCTCATCACAGCAATAGTTGACATAGACCAGAATCTTAGAATCCAAGTCTTCCAAACAACAACAGACTTACAACAGATCAGCTCTCAGTTGAGGGGATTAAACATAGAAGACAATCAAGCACATACGTTTTGGTCAAATCAGCCAAATTATAGATTACCCTAGAAAAATATCCACATGACTGTAGAAGGGCTTGAAAGAGAGCAAACGTTCGGTTGTGATCCTTTGGTCCCACAACCAGACGCAGGAGACATTCTCACAGACATAGATACTAGCCTAAGAATTCAGGTTGCAAGAATGCCTGTGAGGTACTCTGAGAAGATCACACAGCTATTAATTTTGAATATAGAGGCTGAGAAAGCATATGATTATTGGATACTAGGGATCAGGGACTGAATTCATACATGACCATAGTAGGAACAACAACCAAGAGTCTACGGTTGCGATCCACAAATCCCGCAACCCAACGAATCCGTAAGTGAATCAGACATAGACACTGGCCTACGCACACTAGTATTCAGATCTACTCCACTTCCACCTATCATCATCACACAATTATCCTTATTAGACATAGCAGCTAACAAAGCTAAGGAGTTCTGGACTAGGCCAGAGAATCACCCATAGAGTCAACTATATTTACCATCTGCCCTATGACCTTATCTGGGATATACATGAAACTATCCTAGGACATTTTCCACGTATTCCACAACCTATAGACCGAATCATGCCAGAGCTCGATATTGATTGGAGCCTTCGAGCAGTCATCCTTGTTGATCGATCTATCACACCAGTTCAGGTTAGGAGGGCCTTCTTTTCCTTAGATTCACAATTTCCACTAGTGCGCGTCGAAGACATTAGATTGCCTAACTAGTTTGTATGTATCCCATACATATTTCATCCCGTGTCTCGGCATGACCTTGAGAGGTTGGGTGCGAGGAAGAGTTACTTGTAGATTCCCAAGCTCGTTTGTCACTTTTCCATCATATAGTAGCCTTTCTCCAACCTTTCCAAGAGCTTCAACCAGCTCTGGTACCAAATGTAATTTCACAAACAAGGATGGAAGCATGTATAATTTTATTAATGTGAAATCAATCAATCAATTACAATGGAGTGTTGTAATTCTTATAGGAATTGTACAACTGAATACATACACGGAAATATGTTGCATAGGTGCAACAAAAAACTAATTCACATAAGCTTCTAAAAAGGTAATCCGGAAGCATAACCAAATTAAATACAAACATACAGTTGCAACAATAATGCAACAAATAAACAATACAAAAGGTTATAAATAAATATAACCATATAGTATTTAATAATTAAATAATCTAACTATGCAATGCATAATTAACTAAGGTAATAATATATTTACCCTAAAAAAGTCAGTTTTAAGTTCTATAAGAATTTGTTTAGAGTGTTTTGGATTGCATCCTTGGAGGATATTTTGGGGAAAATGATTGATATATTTTTGGGCATTGTGTTTGTGTAGTTTTCATTGATGGAAAAGGGGATTTAGGTGGCTTAGGTGTATCTGTGAGGTGTTAATAAAATTCAAGCTTCAAGATTGATTGGTAGTGTCCAAATTTTATGTCACGATGAGCTATTCGGTCTTTTTGCATGGTTCTTGAGCTTGGTTCAAACAAACAAGAGGTTGTGTGGTCTGGCATGATCTCTCCAAAGGTATCTATTATGTTTATAATGTTTAGTTTGACATGTTTAATATGTTAATAACTTTGTAAAGTGGTAACAAGATCAAATGTTGTGAGTCATGTGTTAAGTTGGGGAACTTTGGGACTAAATTTATACCTAGGTCAAGTAAGATGAGTTAGTAACATGAGAAATGGAGTAGGGAAGTATGGTATGAGAATGTAAGGAGTATGTTGAGGTTACACAATAGGTGTAAGAGGTGTATTAGGTCACTATTCGGGCATATGATGTATGATGAAGGTCCTTTTGGATCAAGACTATAAGAAAAGGAAAGGAATGCATAGGTAAGTCTTAGTGTTTGGAGAGATTCAAAGGTTTCATGGCATGGATGAGACTTGGAAAACATGAAGGAGGTTTTCATAGTGCTTTATGCCAAGTTTCAGGTTAGGTTTTGAAGGAATTGCAAGATAATCCACTTTTGGTCATACCAAGTTTCTAGAAGTGTATTTCCCAGCTCGAGGTCATGTTTGGAGTGCTCATTTTCTCGTAAAATATTTTCACGGGGTCATGAGATTTTCACCATAGTTGAGGAATGGAACTAATATTCTTCGAGTTATTACGGAGTTAAATGATGCCCTATAATTTATGAATGATTGTTAAGAAGCTGAGGTGGTCAAAACCCTCCTAAAACCATAACAACATAACAATAAGAGAAATATGAGTTGCATGGTCTCTAAGCGACTTGGGAAAGAAAATGTGATACATTAGGGTTATAGATAATTTTTTTGAGCTCATTTTGGTGGTGGTTTCATGTTCTAAATTAGGTGACAAGTTATAGAAAAATCTATGTTTTATGGATATTTTCATATATAGGGATGAGATGGAAGTTTCATGAAAATAAATCAATTGTTCAAGCTAAGTAATCATGAAAATATTTAAATATATTTAGCCGAGAAAATTGAAGATAAGGGTCTCCAAAGGCTCACTACTTCTTTTGGCCTTAAGGGCTAAAACCTAGTCATGAAGGTTTGAGATGAGTCTTGATTTTTACATGGTGTAGCTAAGTTAGATGATCATGAAAATCTTGTAAAGGTCTGAAATGTTTCATTTGAGCTCTTGGAATGGTCAAATGAGGTGTTTTTATGTTGAATTACTCTTGTCCTAATTAGATGTATTAGGCCTATCAAGGTATCATGGAACAAGTGTGAAACAAATATTTTATCCATATGATGTATGTTTATGAAGTCTTGAGAAGGTGTGTCTATTCCCTGTTGATATGGTCCATGAATTTGTTGAGTCTGTAAGTGATGGTAAAGGTGTTTGAAGCATGACCGCTTGAGGCCCGGTTCTTGAGTCCTAATTGCCATATTGACCGGTTTCGGATATTGAAGTGGTTGAGAGTATCAAGATGGTATTTTGAGGTTGAAGAGAGTTGCATCAATCATTAGACATCATTTTGTTTCCAATGATGTATCATATTTGGAATGGTGAAGTGATTTGTTGTACCAAGTTTCTAGTTTTTGGTGACCTATTTCGAGGCCTACATGCTGATTTGAGTTGTTTTAGAGATGGAGTTGTTTTGGTGCCCGATGCCTTGATTTAGTTATTTATTTGAGTTATATGAGCTAGTATAAATTGGGATATTTTCATCCATATGTTGCTTATTCCATGAAGAGGTGTTTTAGTACGTGAAGTTGCTTTCTTTTTGGGACTGTGTC
This sequence comes from Taxus wallichiana var. yunnanensis, assembly GCA_018340775.1. Classification (NCBI taxonomy): domain Eukaryota; kingdom Viridiplantae; phylum Streptophyta; class Pinopsida; order Cupressales; family Taxaceae; genus Taxus; species Taxus wallichiana. The sequence continues at coordinate 612,014,297 of CM031235.1, read as the reverse complement.
ACATCCCACAATTTTGGTCTCATTTTCATTGAAAAGGGATGAACTAACAACTTACTTATGCTCTATGCCTATATTCTACCCATTGCTACGATTCTTGATCTTCATTTATTTTAATTTTTGTAGCATTATTGTAATAATGGGATTAGCACACTCACAATTGAACATGTTTGTGTATCATTTTTACCTTGATTCCATTGTTATACTTTGTGACCACATTAATCGACTCATCCTAGAAAGTTCATATATTATAGCTCACATCCGTATAAGTGTCACATTATGTTACTATACCGATATATCGGATGAGTGCAAATAGGTATGAGAATGTGATATATGGGAAAATGTAAGGAGATCATGTTATTCTTATTAATGTTTATCATTGGGTCTTGATGATAATATTAAGATGTGCAAATTGAACTATATTTGCTTTAGTAATATGATATTGTTATTAAAATTTCAAGACCTAAAACAACAAAGTTATGGTAGTAAGCTATGTAGAAGGGTCTAATGTTTATCACCCTTGAATCTAAATTTAAAAATATGGAGCATTAATATGTAAGGCATATATAAGGAAAATATAAAGCATGTGTACATTGGAACCCATGTCTCGAAACCCTAAGTAGATGGGAGTAAGATGGAATCCCCCTTCATGGATTTTAGCAATCGTGTGATATTTATGGGGGCCATTTATTATCCACCGCCAAACATTCCATGGGGAGATAAATTAGTTAAAGGATCGTTATCTTTGTGACCAACTACACTTAGTGATTTATTTGTAAGGTAATATGCACTACTAAATTTGAAAATGGAAAAAGGAGAGGTGAAAGTTTTGGAGGGAGTTGTACATGTCCTTGCATGCATTAATTTTATAGAAATCGACCACAGACCTCAGGGAGAGCATAGGTGGTTTTGGGGGAAAAACAATGAGTTGTTTTTAATATTGTTGTTTTTCATTTTTGGAGGTATAGTTTGAGCTCTGCATGCATGAATCTCTCCCTATTTTGGGGTTCTCTGTTGTTTTCAATCTTGCATGCATTTTTCAACTGTAAGTGGAGATAATGGTGGGATGCATTAATGTTTGGCTTCAATAAATAATCATGGAGAATTTTGGAGGTCTTTGCTTTGCTATGGAATTGATTATGGGTCTCATGCTTATGGAGGAAAATTTAGAAAGTAAGGAGAAGGAGTGGGCTTTCATTTACAAGCATGATCATTATATTTCCTCCTTGAAGTATTTTTCCATTTACTATTTTCATACTAAAAATATTTGCACTTGTGTTTGTTTGATTTTTGAACTGGGATTTTCTATGGTATTACTTAGGTGTTTTCTTGTGTTTTGATGTTGGAATATGGGTATGATTTTGTGTTTTATAAAGTTACAATATTGATTATAACTATTATTATTCGCTATTTGCGAGATATACTCGTATACATAATCTTCTCGTGGATTTTATGGCATGTAATACGCGTAATACCTAGTAAATTATGGTTTTATGGTTTTTAATATTCATAATCCTCTAGTTTGAATGTGGATGTTGCTTTTGTAATTATTTGTGAACATTGTTTTGTGGGTACTCGTTGTTCGGCTGTTTTGGGGTTGACTCATGATTGTTAATGGAGGATTTATTATTTTCTTGAAGACCCATTTGGGTTTTCACCAACTTTGGGTTGAGTAAGATTATTTTTAAATTCTGGTATTACACCTTCTTGCTCAACAAACAAGCTCAAGTTGAATCCTTGTTTTATCCAGGGGAAACTCTATTTGTTAATGGATTCACTCTATCTTCCATCTTTGATAGTTGAACAAGGTAATATAAGCCTAGTTAATACTTTTTCATGGGTGATTTTGTACTTAACGTTGGAATGAGTTTGAATCTCTATTAAATGATTACAATTTTCTGATGGAAAATATTTGTACATGGGTATGGGTTCAAATCTCTATTTTGATATTATCTCTCGTGTCATTACCTTTAATGGTATACAAAAGATTTATGGAATGGCTATTTCATTTTGGGGCTATCTTTTTGCATTACAAACTTTATTGTAAAACTCCTTCATTCTTCCCTCTCTCTGTGCCTCAGTCATAATTTTTTTCTTTTCAGCACTCAAGACCTTCTAGAAATGGCACCATTGGATAGAGATTTTCTCAGCTTTCCAGAAAGGTAAAGTTTTCCTCCTAACTCCATGTATTTTTGAAGTTATGGCTCGGTGGAGTTTTGTGGGAAATTTTCCCTGAAAAGCCTGAGCCAATAAGATGAGGCCACGTGTCCTCGGAAGGGTGGAGGTGGAGGTAAACTTGGAATTTTTACCAAGTGTTTGGCAAGGTTTCAGAAGGAATTTTTCACCCCGATGGCCCATGCGAGCCAAAGAATAGGATCTGCCACGTGTCGAGGGGAAGGGGAAGAAATTAGGAAAATTTCCTAAGTATTGGCGCCATGGAAAAAATCTCCAGAAAAGGCCCAGGTGAATCAAATCAAGCCACATGTCCTAGGACCAGTGGACCACAAGGAGGAGACTTAAAAATTTGGTGAAGTGTTTTGGTGAGAGGAAAGGAGAAATATTGGCCCGTTGGCCCGCCGACCAGTCGAGTCAGACCCACGTGTCACCGCGGCATCGGGGGTCGGGGGCACGAAAAGATTCTTTCCTTTTTCACCCAAGTGTAAAAAAATCAAAAGGGAAAGCCACTCCCCAAGGCCCGGCCAATAAGGATGAGCCCACGTGTCCGGGGCATCGGAGCTTCGACCCCGGGGAAAAATTGGGAAAAATTTCCCAAAGGTTGGAGAAAAGAAAAAGTTTAGCCCCCAAGGCCCGCGTCAATGGGAGCTCACCACGTGTCCCAAGACCGGTGAAATGCGGGGGAAAAAATTTGGGAATTTTTCCCAAAGAAAAATCAAAGGAAAATTTCAAAGGGAAAGCTCGCCCCCAAAGCCCAAGCCAATCAAATCATGCCACGTGTCCATGTGGCGGCAAAAAACACAAGGCAAGCCCGTGGGAAAAATGAGCATAAAGGCCCACATCCAATGGGATCTCACCACATGTCCCATCAGAAAAAATGGTCAAAAGTGATGGAGAATTTGAAAGAGGCCCATCCAACAAATCATATCATGCCACGTGTCCTCGGGTCATCGGCCGGTGGAGAATTTTTTGAAAATTTTCCAAAGGCCAAAATGATGGAAAATGAAGCAGAAGAGCCACGACCAATGGAATCATGCCATGTGGCACCAGGAGTGGTGGAGCATGGAGATTTTTGGGAAAATTTTCCCAAATGCAAAAAGTGGGAAAATTTCAAATTTTCGCCCGCCATCCCGTTTTGGCCTGTTTTTGCCCTAAATTTTCAAATGACCATAACTTTCGATCCAGAGCTCGGTTTTCACGTTCTTTATATCAACGGAAAGCTGGTGAAATTATCTACATGATTCTAGGATCAATTTTTTATTTTGATGGATTTTGGAGAGAGAAAATTGAAAAACACCTCTGGCACGTGGAAATCAATAGAAATGATGTTTCAACCACCATTTTTAATGAAGAATGGCTCGCATTCTCTCCCAGCATGGTGAAAAATGTCAGGGAATGGACCTGTAAGGATGCCCATGCTGTTTTATTGCATTTTGGTTGGTGGTTGAAGCTCCTCTCATGTTTTCCCATGTTTCTCTCTCCTGGGCTCGTTTCTTGCATTGTAAAAGCTAGAATGGGCTCATTTTTGAAAAAAGAGAGACACTCTTTTAGCTCTACAACTTCCCTTTTCTTCCTTTTGGGAAATTTGTGGAAATTTTTACCTTTCCATGTAAATACAACACCTTTTTGCCTCTTGGTCATTGTAATGCATTGTGTTGGACCTGGAATGATAATATATGCTCTGTGATTAAAAGTTTTCTCAATCCTTTCATATGTTTATCATTGTTTTCCTAACCTCTCATCACATTTTGGAAATTTGTGCATGTTTTGTGTTGTATTTCCTCTTGGAATGTGTATGTTTTTGCAGTAGTAGTGTCTCTACTACTCCTTGGTGCATCACCTTATCGCATTTAGTCTCATTTTCTTGCATTCCCTATCTCTTGTCCCCTTGGAATTTAGAGTAGGAATTAGGAATTTAAGCCTCTGCAAATTTCATGCATATACCTGATAAGAGGAGTTGAGGAACCAGCCTCTAACCTGGAGATTCTTTTCCCATTTTACAAGTCCCACACTTGGGGAAAAGATTCAATGTTGTGCAATCACACTGGATGTCCAAAATGTCAAACTAGAAATCTGATCAACATCCGGGGTGTTTGCTTGATTTGCACTAACAGTTTTGGCATGCCGGTGGGACCTTAGAGGTCTTCATCTTCATTGAAAAAATTGATGTGCATTTGTTGCAAGTTTCTTGCTTAAAAGAGCCCTAAATTACACATCTGGCGACTCCAAGGAAGAAGAATCAGCTGGTTTTAGCAGTGCAGACCTGAAAACTCATGAGAAGAATCACCACAAGGTCAAGAGTTGGAGAAGAAGAGGTGTTGTTTGAGTATCTGCAATTATCTCCAAGAAGAAGGCAAAGAGGGAGGAGAATTCAAAGGTCTCCATCTCCACCAAACAGAACTCTATCAACTCCTCCACCTGGTAGACCTTTCATTCAATCAACAAGGGTTCTAAGGCCAATCAGAATGGCACAACACAACCCCTATGTCAATTTCACTTTGGCAGCCCACTTGCTCTCAATGCACAAAATCCAATCCCAGTTGCAGCATTGAAGAACATTCCATACTTTACTGGAGAGAATCAGACCACTCTGGTGATCATGTCAAGGATATTGCTAATATTTGTGCAATCCATGAGATTAATGAGATGCAAGTTGTTGTCAAACTTGTTGGCATCTTCATTCAAAGGGAAAGCTTTGCAATGGTTCAGGAGTCTTGCCTCAGGTTCTATCCAAAATTGGAACCAGCTATGTATAGCCCTCCATGAGTAGTTTGGAGAAAAGGGAGATAACTTGTCCCTTTTGGAACAGTTGACAACCATCAAGAGAGCTCCCAATGAGTAGCTGACTGACTTCAACTTCAGGTTTCAAATGACTTGGGAGAGAATTCCAGTGGCAGTAAGGCCAACAGCAGAAGGTGCTTTTCTATATTACCTTAAAGCTCTAAATTCTGATATTTCTATGTTAATTCAATCCATGGGGGCACAACTATCCCTGTTGCTTATAGCATTGCCATTAGAGCTGAAAATTGTTTGATTCAAGTGGCAAAGCTAGCTCTTAGGCCTCCAATGCCATTGTATCCAAGTTTAGAGAGCCCAAGTACTAGTCAAGTGCCTATTTTAGCTCCTATTCCCACTCCTAGAAATCAGAATTCAAGTGAAGCTTCTACTTCATCTTCTAGTGCCTCAAATGAACTTCAAGAAGTCATGAAGCAATTGCAAAATTTAGGTAATGAGCTGGTTACACTCAAGAGGCAGCAAGCCCAAGGTTTTAGACCTTCTTTCCAGCCTCAAGCTCAGCCTAACAGGTAGCCATACCAGCCTCAAAGACCACCCAATCTAGTTGTAAATCAAAATCAAGCAAGACCTCCTGCCATAGACCATTTCAGCCCTATAATCCCAATGCTACATCTACCTCTAAAGCAATAGTGCCAGTGCAAAACAACATAGCTCAAGAGTATGATTGGTGTTTCCCATGCAATGAACCTCACAACCAGTCTATGTGTTTCAACGGTGCCTTAAATCAAGCATTAATGGTGACAACTACTGGTGTGGAGGGTGAAGGGAGTCAAGGAAATAACCAACAACAAGAAACATTCCAGCAACAATCAGCTCCAAATGATACCACACTTGTAAACTGGCAGGCAGAAGATTTTTGTGGCATGAATCAAACAATCTCCCAAAGTGTTGCAGCCAACACAAGGTCAAAAAGGAGAAATTTGGGTGAAGAACAACCATTGGCTCCAAGTAATCCACAACCTTCTACCACTCCACAAATTATTGGAAAACAAAATGCAGTTCCAAACACGCAAGGACTACCTAAAACAACTCCTAGGCCAACTCAGATGCCAGTTGTTGCTGCCCATGTGTAAGGAATGAATGTGCAGGCCAAGGGACAGTAGAGAGATGCTTCATCTCCATTCAACATCATTGATCAGATGAAGAAGACAAATGTAAACATATCAATGTGGGAATCACTATCCATCCCAGGCCAAAGAGATTTGCTACAAGCTGCCATGAAGGACTGGTCAACTTCAAATCAGCGGGTCCAAATGCAAGAGAAGGTACTCACAAATGCTGCCCAGCCTGAGAGGAATCATGGAGGACAACAAGGTAAAATGTTGAAGCCCCCTCCATTCTATGTTTCATTGATCATTGGAAACCATTTAGTACACAATTGCATGATTGATTCCGGGCAAGTAGTTCAGTAATGCCCAAGCAAATAGCTGATCAGTTGGGGCTTCAATATGAAGTCATATCCAAAGGGGTAGTGCAATTGGATGGGACAACAGTAACAATAGTTGGAGTGATCAAAAACTTGAGTCTTACTTTGCATGCATGCCCCAACGTTGTTGTTTTGCAAGATGTCTCGGTAATAGACCTTCCACCACTCTTTGCCCTATGTTTGTCAAGGGATTTCATAGCCAAGATTGGAGGTACTTATCTATTGATTGGTCACACATGTTGTTCAGAACAAGATATGGAACTAAAGCCACAATCAGATCTGAGCCTATTGCAAACTTTCACATTGAGCCTCACACTCCAAGCCAAATCAATACCAATTGTTCAGCGTTTGATCAAGAAGATTATCCAAGCACTGATGAAGCTGACACCAAGGTTGGAAGCATCCCAGATTTGACTCTTGATGAATGGGCAAGCAAGGTGCATGCTTTTGATCCTTATCAAGAAATAGAAGAATCTGAGCTAGGAGTCTATTGCATGCATGAAGAAAATCAGCCTATTCCTAGCATCACCAAGCCAAGACCACAAGGATGACAATGAGGTATGGCGTTGTTTTTGATGGATCAAGGAGTAGACAAGGTGCGGGGGGGAGCTATGCTTGTTTCACCTCAAGGAGTTAAGTATTATTCAGCTTTTAGATTTCAGTTTGCATGTTCTAATAACACTGTTGAATATGAAGCTTTGATACAAGGATTGCATTGGTCAATCAAAAGAAGGATAAAGAACTTGCAAGTCTTTGGTGATAGTGAGTTGATTGTCAACCAAGTTAAGGGGCAACATGCTTTGCAAGAATGATCTGCTCAAGTGCTACAAAAATAGGGTGTGGGACCTCATTGAATATTTTGAGGGCTTTGGCATCAAATCCATTCCTAGAAAAGAGAACCAAGCTGCTTGACAGGCTTGCAGCAGTTGGAGCAGCCTTTGATGTTGTTGAAAGCATCCAAAAAGACAAGGTACAACCAAACATCCATGTGATTGTAAGGCCTTCGGTGCCAGACAACAATGTGAGTTGGCAAGTGTTTGAAAATGATCAACAAATCATCCATTTCTTGCAAGAAGAGGCTGAGTTCTCAGCTAAAAATCAGAAAAGTTGGAACAGCAGTATGGTGACCAAGTGGTACAGCTGAGAACCAACAAACTACCAAAGGGACTTATTACTTTGGAGTCCATTTTCAATCCTAATGATCAGTTTAGGAAGGAGAAAGCAAACATCCAAGTCAAGGAGAAGATTTAAGTGTCCATCTTGGTGGAAGAAGGCAAATCACTCCAAGTTGGTAAAGTGACAACTGAGCAAGAAAGGTATGAGTTCATACAACTTTGTCAAGAATTCCCTGATGTGTTTGCTTGGAGCTATGAAGATTTGAAAGGTTTAAATCCCGAGTTAGCTCAACACACCATTGAATTGGATCCAAGTACTAAACCCATCGGGAAAAAACAAAGGCCATCAATCCACACATGGAGCCTCTCATGAGAAAATATTGAATAAGTTGATAGAGTCAAGTATCATATTCCCTATCAAGCATTCTAGTTGGGTGGCCAACTTGGTTCGATTAGAAAGAAGAGTGGAGAAATCAGATTGTGTGTTGACTTGAGAGATTTGAATAGAGCATCTCTCGAGGATCATTACCACTTCCTTCTGGAGGAGCAAATTTTGCAAGTTGTTGCCGGCTCTGAGAGGTTTTCATTACTTGATGGCTATTCGAGGTACAATCAGATTATGGTGAAAGAAGAGGATCAGTTCAAGACAACCTTTACAACCAAATGGGGAACTTATGCATACAGGAAAATGCCATTTGGGCTGTCCAACGCTGGAGCTACTTTCCAAAGGGCAATGGACATGGCGTTCAAGGATTTGATTAACAACATGGTGCTGATATATCTTGATGATATCACTTTTTTTTCAAAAATGCAGCAGACCATCTCTTTCATTTGAGACAAGTGTTCCAAAGGTGCAGAAGATTTGGGTATCCTTGAATCCTAAAAGTGTATTTTTCTAGCCCATGAAGGAAAGCTCCTTGGCCACATTGTCTCCAAAGAAGGATTAGCAATTGATCTAGAAAGAGTTGAAGCCATAAGAGCACTACCATTGCCAAGCCACAAGAAGGCCCTTCAAAGTTTCTTGGGGAGAATAAATTTTGTTCGGAGGTTTGTCCCAAATTTTGCAGCCCTAGTCAAGCCTATCACCAAGATGTTAAAGAAAAGCATAGCTTTCAAATGGACAATAGAAGGAAAGGAAAGTTTTGAAGCAATCAAAGAAGCCATCTCTCAAGCCCCAACTCTCATTAACCCAGATTTCTCCAAGGATTTCATCCTCTATGCATTTGGGGTGATGATACTATTTCTGCAATTTTGGTACAGCAGAACAAAGACAATGATGAGCAGCCAATTGCTTTCTTTAGCCAAATCTTGGAGGACTATGAGGTGAGGTATTCTTTCATTGAGAAGCATGTTCTTGCAGTAATCAGGAGCTTGAAGAAATTCAAGCATCTAGTTTCAAACAACAAGGTTCAATTGTTGGTTTCTCATGTGGGAGTTAAAGACTTCCTCCTCAACAAAGACCTGAATGAAAAGAGAGCAGGTTGGATTACTCATGTCATGGAGTATGACATTGAGATCAAAGTCACCAAGTTGGTTAGAGGAAAAGGATTGTGTGAGCAGCTGGTCTTGAATAAATCACAAGGAAGCATGCAATGAGAAGGAGGTTGTTTTGGCGTTGCAAGACAGCCATGAGCAAGGAAGCACTCAAGAAGAAAATGATGGTGTCCTCACTCCTTGCTGGACCCAAGACATAATGCACTTCCTAAACACAGTCTATGCCCTCCAGAGATGAACAAGACCAAAAGAAGACACTTCAGATTGCAGGCTGTCCCATATGCCCTTGTTGATGGTGTTTTGTTCAAAAGGGATGTGAATGGAGTGCTGCTGAGATGCATTGGTACAAATCAGATTCACAGGGTGTTGGAAGAGTTCCATGGTGGATCAGCTGGTGGTCATTTTGCACCAAGAGTGACAGCTCTAAAGATCATGAGGGCTGGCTATTATTGGCCCAAGATTTTTAGTGATTGTTATGCATGGATCAAGAGGTGCAAGAATTGTGCATTCTTCACGGGTAAGGAGAGACTAGCTGCCCTTCCATTGCATCCAATTTCAGTTGACCAACCATTCATGCAATGGGGTTTAGACTTCATTGGAGTCATTAATCCAAATTCAAGCCAAGGGCACAAATGGATTCTAACAGCAACAGATTATTTCACCAAGTGGACTGAAGCAGTAGCACTCAAGGAAGCAAATGAATCTAGCATCCTAGACTTCTATGAGGGAATAACAACCAGATTTGGCATACCTACTACAATAATATCAGATAATGCATTGGCATTCATTGGGTCCAAGGTAACTGAATGGGCTGTCAAGAATGGGATCTACCTAAGCACTTCATCAAATTATTACCCTCAGGGTAATGGCCAAGCTGAATCTACAAACAAGAACTTGTTAAGGATCATTAGGAGGACTCTTGATGAAAATCAGAGGTCTTGGCATACTAAGTTGAAATCAGCCTTATGGGCTGATAGGATAACTCCCAAGAGATCTACAGGTAACTCTCCATTCAAGCTTGTTTATGGAAGAGAGGCAATTTTTCCCATGTCACTTGAGTTGCCAACATTGGAACTCATGAAACAGTTGGAGTTGTTGGAGTTTGGACCCATGGAGGTTAGATATGCAGAATTGATGGAGCTCCAAGAAATCAGAAATCAGGCATCCCAAGCAATGGAGAAGGATCATGCTTTGATCAAGAAGACCTTTGATAGAAAGGCCAAGGATAGATCTTTCCAAGTTGGAGATCTAGTGTTAAAATGGGATGCAGACAGAGCAAAAAACCGGGAGGCATTCAAAATTTGATGCCATTTGGAGTGGCCCATACATGGTCACAAAGTGTAAGGACAAATGCCTTCCAATTGTCTACATTGGATGGTGAAGAGTTGTAGATTCCAGTCAATGGAATCCATCTAAAGCATTGCTACTGAAAGAAACTCTCCACCTTGTACATATTAGCTTAGGTTTTCATTCCTCCAAGTGCTTATGCACATTGTTTTGTTGTAGTTTAGCTTTGCTTTCCCTAAGTGCTTTGGCACAAGCTTGCTTGTTCCAGGAAATGTGTTTTGCAGGCCTTGCTCCAATCAGATGGTGTTCTACCTTCCATCTTCCTCCTTGCAGTGTTCTAATCAGTTGGGGTACCAAGCAGAGAATTTAATGACTCCATGCCCAATGGATTGTTTCAGCAATGGTAACTTCATCCAGCAAGGAGATGACCCCTCTGAGTCACCAAAATTGTTATCCAAAATGAGCCCCTTGCTCATTTTGTGGCTAACTCCCTTCATTCTTCCCTCTCTTGTGCCTCAGTCATAATTTTTTTTCTTTTCAGGCACTCAAGACCTTCTAGAAATGGCACCATTGGATAGAGATTTTTCTCAGCTTTCCAGAAAGGTAAATTTTCCTCCTAACTCCATGTATTTTTGAAGTTATGGCTCGATGGAGTTTTTGTGGGAAATTTTCCCTGAAAAGCCCGAGCCAATAAGATGAGGCCACGTGTCCTCGGGGGGTGGAGGAGGCGGAGGTAAACTTGGAATTTTTACCAAGTGTTTGGCAAGGTTTTAGAAGGAATTTTTCACCCCGACGGCCCGCCAACGAATTGGATCATGCCACGTGTCCAAGGGAAATAAATTAGGAAAATTTCCTAAGTATTGGCACTGTGGAAAAATCTCTAGAAAAGGCCCGAGTGAATCAAATCAGGCCACGTGTCCCGGGACAAGAGAGTGGGGGAGGAGACTTAAAAATTTGGGGAAGTGATTTAATGAGAGGAAAGGAGAAATATTGGCCCGTCGGCCCAGCCGACCAGTCAGGTCAGAACACGTGTCACCGCAGCTTCGAGGGTTGAGGGCATGAAAATATTCTTTCCTTTTTTGCCCAAGTGTAAAAAATTCAAAGGGAAAGCCACTCCCCAAGGCACGTGGCCAATAAGGAGAGACCACGTGTCCCGGGGGCGTCGGAGCTTCGGCCGTCAGGGAAAAAGTGGGAAAATTTCCCAAAGGTTGAAGAAAAGGAGAAAGGTTAGCCCCCAAGGCCCGTGTCGAATGGGAGCACGCCACGTGTCCCAAGACTAGCAGAACATGGGAGAAAGTTTGGAATTTTTCCCAAAGCAAATCCGAAGGAAATATTGAAAGGGAGAGCTCGCCCCCAAAGCAAGCAAGCAATCATCATGCCACATGTCCATGTGGCGGCAAAAAAAAATGCAAACAAGGCCCTGCGGGAAAAATGAGCATAAAGGCCCACATCGCAATAGGATCTTATCACATGTCCCATCATGGAAAATGGTCCACAGTAGGTGGAGAATTTGAAAAGAGGCCCGCATGGCAATCATATCATGCCATGTGTCCTCGGGTCATCGGCCAGTGGGAGAGAATTTTGAAAATTTTCCAAAGGGCCAAAATGATGGAAAATGAAGCGGAAGAGCCCATCCAATCAGAATCATGCACGTGGCACCAGGAGTGGCAGAGCATGGAGATTTTGGGAAAATTTTCCCAAATGCAAAAAGTGGGAAAATTTCAAATTTTCGGCCCGCCATCCCGTTTTGGCCCTGTTTTGCCCTAAATTTTCAAATGACCATAACTTTCGATCCAGCTCGATTTTCACGTTCTTTATATCAACGGAAAGCTGGTGAAATTATCTACATGATTCCAGGCTCAATTTTGTATTTTGATGGAGTTTGGAGAGATAAAATTGGAAAACACCTCTGGCACATGGAAATCAACAAAAATGACATTTCAACCACCATTTTTAATGAAGAATGGCTCGCATTCTCTCCCAGCATGGTGAAAAATGTTAGGGAATGGACCTGTAAGGATGCCCATGTTGTTTTATTACATTTTGGTTGGTGGTTGGAGCTCCTCTCATGTTTTCCCACATTTCTCTCTCCTGGGCTCATTTTTGCATTGTAAAAGCTAGAATGGGCTCATTTTTGAAAAAAGAGGGACACTCTTTTAGCTCTGCAACTTCCCTTTTCTTCCTTTTGGGAAAAATTTGTGGAAATTTTACCTTTCCATGCAAATACAACACCTCTTTTTCCTCTTGGTCATTGTAATGCACTGTGTTGGACCTGGAATGATAATATATGCTCTGTGATTAAAAGTTTTCTCAATCCTTTCATATGTTTATCATTGTTTTCCTAACCTCTCATCACATTTTGGCAATTTGTGCATGTTTTTTGTTGCTATTTTCTTCCTGGATTGTGTATGTTTTGTAGTATCAGGTGTCTACTACTCCCTTGGTGCATCACCTTATCAGTATTAGTCTCATTTTTCTTGCATTCTCTATCTCTGTCCCCTTGGAATTTAGAGTAGGAATTAGGAAATTAACCTCTCAAATTTCATGCATACACACTGATAAGATATGTTGAGGAACCACCTCTAACCTGGAGATTCTTTTCCCATTTTTACAAGTTCCCACACTTGGGGAAAATATTTATGTTGTGCAATCGATGTCCAACACTAACAATAGCTTCTCTCTAATTAACTATTTCACATATCTCCTTTGGTGGGTAATGTCAAATGGTGTCAAATTTGTATTCGATGGGATTGATAATCTTGTCGGCTATTTGATGTTCTTTGATATAGTTAAGGTAAAACGTAATCATGCCGCTTTGTGCAATACCATTTTTAGTTGTAGGAATTAAGGGAACTTTAAGCCGAGAAAAAGGAAAGGATGGATTGTCTTGCATTGATCATTTTGTGCCTATTTTATGAATGGAAAGAATGTGTTAGAATTGAATTTAATGTGAAATATTTGATTGCTAATATAAGGAAATTAAGCCTGTTGTAAATTATGATCATCTTGATTTGTCGGTTGTGACTTTGTAATAAGACTTACTGATCATTATTAAATAAGAAAAAAGATATTTCACATCCTTAAGATTGTGATTGGTTCCAATTTTTGGTTGTCAGTTGATAATTAGAGAAGGAATTATCTGGTCAAGTTATGTAATAAATGACCTTCCTTATAGTCATTCGAAACTTGTTTTAGAAATTATTGATTGATATATTGATATGATTCATATCATTATATATATATATATATATATATATATATATATATATATACATATATATATATATATATATATATACATATATATATACATACATACATACATACATATATATATATATATACATATATATACATATATATATATATATATATACACACACACACAGATATATATATATATATATATATTTGAATAAAAGGTCTTTAGGTTCTTATAAGTAGAAAACATGAATGTGATTAAGGTAGCATGACACGAAAGGAAGATAAGTTTACAATTAAAGTATACTAGTCTTCATTACTACAAATGAAGTATGCAAATAACCTACTAATGATCCTTCCTTGAAATTTATAGTACTAAAAACTTATTCATGATTGGTTTAATATGTTGCAATATAATGTTATGCCATAGTAACTAGTATCAAACCAATGCTATAAACAAGGGAAGAGTATATTGTAACCTCTTGAGACTAAATCTGAGTTATGAAAGCATGCTTAAGGGATTTAATTATAAAATATGTACTTGTTGATCATGCATAAACAAGTTGGGAAATGCTAAGTTAATAGGTATGAAACTAAATGAGAATCAACTAATGTAATTTTATACCATTATCTTGCACTTAAAAGACTTAGTAAACCTAATGCTAAGCATGATGTTTTAACTAAGTTATATGATGAAAACAATTTGATTAAGGTTACTTCCTTCTACCATTAGTGACACACATTTACGTCGTAGAGTACCTTCATTGAACAACCAAATCACGATGGTACAAAATGAAGTACATAAGCACTTCATGATTTCTTGGTTAGTACAAATGTACTTAGTAGTATTAATAAACTAAATGAACCTAGTAAATAAGAGTAGACATAAATGATTGTTTAAGTTGTTAACTATGAAATTAATAACTTAAGAAAGGGAAAAGGATCCAATTATTTGAATTGGGTAAAGGACAATTTCCTAATGAAAAATGTGTCGTCATGGAATTGAGAATGGAAAACATGTCTCTGAAACTTGGGCCAAAGTAGTGTAAGATGTTGATTACACTATCCCGATTCACCAAGATCTAAGATGTAGGATTCCCGATGGGATTCAAATGATTGATTTCCAGGTATGCACTTAGAAATCATTACTTGATTATCAATTCCTATAAAAATGAAACCAATAGTATACCTTATATACACACTCGTAAAGAGTAATCTATGAGCGATCGGTTACTAACTGACTCATGCAGTTGCACATGGTTTATGACTATTATCAAATGGATTCAATTTCATATTTATGCTGGATTTAAATGTTGGGTATTTAAATCAGTGAAGCATGAAGTAAAAAAAAATTCCTAGTTGAGAAGCATAATAAAGAGGTGGTATAGACTATTTTCTAGGTGCTTGAGACCTGGTTGAAGTAGCTTTCAAAATGGATAATTTCATTATAATGATGAAGGTTGTAGAGATTATTTCCCTTATTGATGATGTTAAGAGGATGTTTTTGATCTTTCCTAAGGTGATGGATTCATGATGATGATGTCTTGTGCCCTTGAATTCCAAGTTCCATTCATTGGAGATAGAGACCTAGTTCTAGGCCTATTTGAGTTGCCTTGTGCAAGTTGGTGTGCTTAGGCCTATGCCAACCTATATGGTCTCATGTTATGATTTTATATGATGGAGTAGATTGTTTTCATGTTGGGAATACTGACCTTATTGATCTTGGCTAAACTAAGGGTGTTATAAGCTAGAGTCATGTATATAAAGTGCTTTGTAGTTTCTCATTTCTAAGTTGAGTGATTGTGGGGATATGAGTAAGGAAGAGAAGGTGATGCGTAACAAAAAAATCAATCATATAACTGATTATAAGAGGTTGTAAGACAACAACCTATCCTTATCTATGAATAAGGATGATATTCTATAAGCTTATAAGGCTAGAAAACTACTATAATGACTAAAATCTTGTGAAAATATGCTATTATAACCCCTTGAGTGTCTTGGGATCACCACACACTACTCTTAAGTATCTTCATACTAGTAATCCATTCATGAAATATCTCATCCTTCATTCCAATTGATATTGTACTTACTTACCTCAACTTATTCTACTCTTTCTCTAGATTTCTTGTACTATCTACCTGGTTCAATATGCACTTCTTGGGTATTTTGGCTTCTTGTTTCCTCCCATTATTCTTCTCCTATTCAAACACTTAATCCAATAATATAAACAGCAAGGAAATGAATTCAAACCATTAATATACAAGCTCTTAACTTGTTAGGAAAAATTGTCCCCTTAAAGGCTCTTAGAACAAGGTTATTTGCTTCATTCATATAAACCAACTTCTAGGGATACCCACCAAGGTTTATAACGTTTACTATTTTTCTCTCAAATACTTTAATATTCTTGCAAAAACTAAGGGCTTAACTCTTTGTGTAACTCTTTTTGTAATTTTTCTCTCAAGTCTTCTTATAGGTCTAGGACAACATTCTTAGGCACATAACTTCTCCTTCCCTCGTATCCGGCTTAAATTTTACATTTTTATCTACCCATTATGGGAATCTACATTTATATCATTTTTCAGGGGTTGAATCTCATTATAAAGGGTACTTTCTTTGTAAAAGGACCCCTCCAATTAGCCTTATAACTGTATTTTACTTCCTCCTTATAAACGGTCATGTATAACTCCAATGAAATGGCTTATTACCCTTTTAGAAACTTAAAATACATCATCAAATACTTTTATAGAAAGTTTCATCAATTTCCAACGATGCATTCACAAGATAATGGAAATCTTCCATAAAAACCTAGTTGAAGGACTATAACACCCCGAGAACTCAAATTAGTTCCCCCAAATGCATTAAATTCATTTTTAAAACTTATTTCTCCTACTATATGTTCACATTGTCCTCTCTCATGTGTAAATATTAGCATTAGGCTCCAAAGGTTACTAATGAGCGAGATTCAACTAGGTTTATCTCATGCCAAAACTATATAGTCGGGGTGTTAGAGTTCTTAAAACCCTCAGTGTTAGTGAGACCTAATGAAACTTATTTTCCATGCTTATCTCCCTTCCCATAGGTTTGAGCCTTCATCCAAAACTTTTTCACTCATTTATCATTCACCTTTGTATCCTCGCCATTCTTAACCACATGTTTCCTACTAAGTTTGAACTATGCAAAAAAGAGTGTCTCATGCATTTGTTTTTGTCACCTCTTGATATGTTCTCAACTTGAAATAAAGGATCCTAGAATCTTATCATCAAGAAATTTCATGAAAAATCCCATAATCCTCTAATGTATTTTGAATTTGGATCTAAATAAATTCTACTACAAATTCACAAGCTTAGGAACATTAACCACAAAGTATAGTCACGGTCTTCAAGAATTCATGCATGCAATGAATAATATCATAACTATCACTTTTCACACCTTACAATGACTCTTAATTCACCTTATTTCCTTTTATTTTTCATAGAAAGGATTTTCAAATATCAACACATATATCATTTCATTGCACACATGCACATTATAGTCATAACTCATAAGTGATGCTAAAAATAGAGTACATACATATGTAATCAACTCCGCATGGTTCCCGAGAAGGAATCTTGAAATTTTATCACACTAGGATCATCAATATTTTGGATCGAGGACATCAATACTTAGATTTACTAATAAAATTTCAACACACAAATTCACCAAAACAAAGTTGTCACCATGAAAGGCATATACATTATACAAATTTTGCATATTTCACAAACTTCTCCCATCCTCTTTCTGAAGGAATACCTCTCTCTCCTTCCTCCCTTACTCACTTGGAGGGTAACTAACTCCTGCATTTGAATTATTTTCTTTTAACTCATTCACTTTCATGTTTTTAAACCCTAACTAACTTGACTCATGACCTTTACACATGACCTTATACACATAAAGAAGGCATTTTACATTATTTGTCATTACATAGACTTCAACTCACTTCAAGGACATGTATTTACTCACCTAACCATTAACATACCTTTGACAAGCTCACTAGACTCCTTTACATACTTTAAAAGTTCAAATTTGAAAATGGAGGGAAACTTGTATTTTGAAATCTTGAACAACTTGACTCCACTTTACCACTTGTTATTGTATCCTTGGACTTTACTCATGACTTAATGACTAATATTCACCTTTCTTAATTCCATATACATTATTAGGAGGAGGTTTTGACTTTGTTCTAACTTCTTTCGTTAATGCTCCAATGCATCATACTCCCAAGATGGAGAAGGATTCTTCATAAAATTTGTTTTGATAATCATGTTTTCAGTTGATTCTTCATTTTCTTTGCATTGTTTGTCCTTTTTTCTTCATTCTCATTGTCCTTGTTTGTTTCATAGCCACCTGGGTCCCATATCTTGTCTTTTTTCCTTGCATTTTCTTTGACATTGCTTCTTGGCTTCTTTAATTTCATCTTCTCCTTTATCATTCTCGATATTTCATCTAATGTACCTACACATAAAAAGATAATAACAGAAAATACATGTTCTTTTTCTCCTTTTATCACCTTCTTCATCTTTATGTATCTCATATTATTCATCTTTTCATCATTTGTCTTTCCACAATCTGCATTTTCTTTCTCAATTCCTTGTCTTCTC
Source organism: Taxus wallichiana var. yunnanensis (assembly GCA_018340775.1). Taxonomy (NCBI): domain Eukaryota; kingdom Viridiplantae; phylum Streptophyta; class Pinopsida; order Cupressales; family Taxaceae; genus Taxus; species Taxus wallichiana. The sequence continues at coordinate 611,996,169 of CM031235.1, read as the reverse complement.
CCACTTACCATTATACTAAGCTGCTTCATGGTTGTACTTGCTTCTTCTTTATTCTTACTTTGATTCATATTTGACCAAGAAATCATCTCTCTATCAATCAGAGCTTCATTTTTTCTTCCTTGTTCATTACATCAATCATATTTTGTAATAACTCATCTAGTTCACCTATGCAAAGTTGATCATCATGCCTCTTAAGTTCATTATACCCATCCATCCACACATGTTTTTCTTGTGTCATTCTCCTAAAATGCATTAGTATATTAATTTACACAATCTTCATTATCAAGAAACAAATCATCAAATGTACTAATCTTGTCTTCATTACTTGCATGTATCTCCTTTGAAGAGTAAATAAATTATTCAATCATGTATATTTATTATCTCAACATGAGATTATCTTCTTCATCCATGGCCTCATCAAACTTGGGGCTTTCATGTTCATCCTTTTTGGCACAATCTTCACCTTTCTTCCATGTTTGTTCTTCATTTTTGTAGGAGCATTCACTAATTTTCCATATATATTCATCTATTCATCTCTTTGAAAGCTATGCATTTCTCTTTCCTTGCTTCACTTAATGAGTTAAAATCACCATAGTTTGGTACATCATCAAATATTTGAAAACCACTTCATTACCTTGGAAAGTTCCTTTATTTACTTGATGATTTTCTTCACTCCCTTGCAAAATTCTTGGTTTCCATGCTTGGATGTATTTATCCATCCTATATTGTTCTCTTGAACTAGTTTTCACCTCATTTTTCATGCATTCTTGTAGTAGTCTTTCTTCTCTCTTGGTCTTGACTATCCATTTATTATTTTCCATGTGCGTAGGCTGGTCCAATGTTTGCATATCAGTTGATTTATTTCTCTTATAGCTTGAACTATGTCCTATATCATCCCTTTCTTCTTCTTTGGCTTGTAAACTTGAATCAAAACCTTGATAAATCTACTCTTTTCTTACATATTCTTTAGACTCTAATGATTTCACATTATTCTTAATCCATTTAGGCACAATATACCCATGATTTATGACCTCCTTTTCTTGAGAGACTTGGCATTTTATCTTAGCATATTCCTTATTATTATTGATGCCTTTAAAGTGACTTTCAAATCTCTTTCTTCTTCTCTTCTAACCTGCACAATCTGATTTGGCTTCCATATTTCATATTTTTTAGCTTCACTTTTCTCACTAGCACTTTGTTCTTCTCCCAAGTAGCCTTCCCAAGTCTCGTAGGATGGAATTTTGTCTTCATAGTATTCTTGGTTAGATTTAAGATCTTCCAATTTGTCTTCATTTCCCTGTATTAGCTAGACCTACACTATTTCAGATTCATTTCCTTCCACATGTGCTTCATTTGACCTTATTTCCATCCATTTTGAGGTCTTTTCTTTCACTTTCATCAATTTTATCTTCATACCTACAAATACGCACTCAAACATAGAGTTAGATTAAAAATAGATCCCATAAGCCCCCATGAGATTATTCCTCTTCTTCACTTATTTTCTCTCTCTTTTCTGATTCTCTTCTTCACATAACATCACATTTCCCTTCACTCTTTCATGAGTGTCTTTCACTATTCCTCTTTCTAAATCCATCATCTTTTGCTTCTTATTCTTCTTCATAAGTAGCTTGATAGGCCACTTGACTTTATTTTTCAACCTCCATTCAAATATTTTGTCTTCTACTTTCATCATGGTCTTGATCATTGTTTCCAACTTCTCAAACCTTTCTCTTGTTTCCTTTTGTTCTTTCTCTAAGAATAACTCTTTCACTTTTGTGCTTTCCTTCTCTTTATCATAGCTTCTTCCTTCTTTCAATCCCTTGGATTTTCTACTCATATATCATTTCAACCTATTTATAAGATCTTCACCCAAGTATCTTTCACCTTGGTCTATTGATCTCCTTAAGTCCTCACCTAGGTCTTTTACACCCTAGTATTTTTGGTCTTGTCTAATAATTTTAGTGCTATAAGCTGTTTTCTATAGTCTTCTATCTCTTCTTAGATTCCTCCACTTGTCTCTCTTAGACAAATTTCTCTCCTAGCTTCTTAATCTATTAATCATTCAATACTTCACCAATTGTTAGATACATACATACCTCAAAGCTCACCAAAACTAATTATTCCATAATGTTCTAGAAATATTCAAACATAAAATTTCCTTAAAATTTCAAGTTTAAACTTCAAGGTTTGGTAATACTCTTATATGCAAAAATCAAGGACTCGCTCTTCAAATATTAACAATATTCACTTGAAATGTAAGAATGATTCAATCTTCAAGGCTCATCATAAACAAGTATTCTTCATTAATATTTGGTCACTAGTAATTCCATACCTTTGAGCCATGTTTTAGTACCTAAGAACATCCATGTCATCCTTTAACAATTTCCTTCTCACCTCTTTCTTACACAATCTTGATTCCTTCACTTTTCTACAATTTGTTCACTTCAATATTAGCACAACATATGAATATCAAGGACATTCAACCTGCTCTGATACCAAATGATGCAAATAAAAATAAAACATAAATCTTATAACTAGTTACAAGAGGTTGTAATACAACCTATCCTTATATCTAAATAAGGAGGGTGTTCTATAAGCTTATAATGCTAGAAAACTACTATAATGACTAAAATATTGAGAAAAAAATTATTATAACCCCTTGAGTGTCTTGGGCTCACCAAACACTACTTCTAAATATCCTCATACCAGTACTCCATTCATGAAATAGCTCATCCTTAATTCCAATTGGTATTGTACTTACCTCAACTTATTCTACTCTTGTTGTAGATCTCTTGTACTAATTACTTGGTTCAATATGCACTTCTTGGGTATTTTGTATGCTTGTATCCTCCTATTATTATTATCATATTCAAACACTTAATCCACTATTATAAATAATAAGGAAAAACATTCAAACCATTAAGATACAAGATCTTATCTTGTTAGGAAAAATTGTCCCCTTAAAGGCTCTTCAAACAAGGTTATTTGCTTCATTCATGTGAACCAAATTCTAGGGATACCCACCAAGTTTTATCACCTTCACTAGTTTTCTCTCAACTCCTCTAATATTGTTGCAAAAATTAGGGCTTAACTATATGTGTAACTCTTTATATGTCACCTTTTTTAAATTTTGCTCTCGAGTCTTCTAATAGGTCCGGGACAACATTTTGAGGTATATAACTTCTCCTTCCCTCGGTATCAAGCTGAAATTTAGAATTTTTAGCTACCCATGTTATGAATAAATATTACCTCTTCAAATTAACCTAATAAGCAAGAGAATAAAAATTACCTAACCTCAGTATGGTGGGGTTTAGAGATACCCATGGATGTGGATGAATGGTGTTTGATTGTTGCACTCCGTATACAAAATAATGCAAGCTCATTTCCTGTAAGAATACCTATAGATCACAACCACTAAAAAATAGGATTAATATAATATTAGGTAGATTTCCTAGCAAAGGTCAGTCCCTAGAAATCAAAGGACTTCCTGACAAGGGTGTCAATCCACTTTTACAATCAAGTGATTGAAAAACAAGCTGTGATATATGATAAATAATAAATGGTAAATGTTGTGATAAGTTTCAATTTTATTACAAACATATAATTGATAGATATGAACTATTCTTAGAAATTAGAATCCAAATCAGTATCAAAATTCTCATAAGAAGGAGAACTCTCTTCTCTAGTGGACTCTCGATTCTTCTTCTCCAGAGGAATATGAACTCTCATCTCCAATATACTCTTCCTTAAAGAATTCAAATATATTCTGGCTCTTCTTCTTCCATGTTGTTCTGATATTTAGAATCAGAATTAGAATGTTTAGAATCAGTTTGATCTTCAGATTCAGTCTCGAAGCTCAATTATTCTAATTCAACTTCATATTGATATTCGAACCAATCTAAATCAGCTTGAATATGTAGAACCTCAAATTAGGCTTATGAGAATTCATCTCGTAGCTTCACATATTTGTTAACTAGATTCAAATATGTTTTGTAAAATTTCCAAGGGGGTGGAATGGATGGAACACAAATCGACGTCATGTAAAATGTTGTAATTTTTCCAATATAACAGATGATAGATAATAGTAAGAGAGTTGTTTTTTTATTTCATGACTTAGTCCACTTATTTCCATCTAATAGAAGCCATTCTTGATAAAAAAATGTTAGCATAAAAATATATATGATATAATTGAATGTAAATTATAGTACGAAATTTGATAAATTACAGGAAATCCAAAATAGGTAGGAATCACAGGTGATTCTAGTAATTGTTGGTGATTACTGGTGAATGATAAAAGGATGATAAAATACAGGATTTAAATAATTAATTATTGATTGTAGTTTTGAGAGGATATTATAAAGTAAAAATGATCAAACAGAAACACTTAAATGCAAAAAAAGAATTATAAAATGATATATGACCTTGATTTGAAGATGATGTAAGGAGTTGATGTAGTTTTTCAATGAATAATGCACATGCTTCAAAATTAACTCCAAAACATTTGATGATTGTGAGAAAAATGTTAGATGATAATACGTTTAAGGCGATGCAGAGTAACGTTGATAAAATCCAATAGAAAACTTAGGCTCAAAAATTTCAGCAGATGATCATAAAAAGAGACTAGAAAATGGCATTAAATAATCAATCGTGATTTTCTAAATCACCGGCGATTTCGTAAATCACCAGCGATTTCGGTCTCTTTGGGCTTGTTTAGAAAATGATTGGAACAATTTGCTAATTTAATATTTTTGTTTGTATTTTCGAAGGATGGATTTTTTGGGATTTTTTTAAAGTGTCGAGTTGGCTAGTGATGTGTCAAATTTATTTAGGGAAATGATAAGATAGGTTAGATATTATCTGATTTAGATAAGTTTGTTTTAAGATGAGTATTAGGTGGATATTTAGTGATTGATTAGGTGTAGGATCATAAGATTATATAGGATAATGTAAGATAAAATGAGATAAATAGGATGGAAAATAATGATGTTTAATATATTTAATTAATTTAGAATTTGGGATGTTAATTAACTAATGAGGGTGTGTGGTGTACAGTAGGTTTAACTAATTAAATGTGGAATTTCAATGTATTTAATTAATCGAGGAGGTGGGTGCATTGTAATAGTTTGGACAAGGATGAGGGGTGTATATTTTTGGTGTCTACATTTTCCCCTTTTTGTCTAGTGGTTTGAATGACAAAGCGTTAGATAAAAACATTGAAGTTTTGTTTTGCATTAGTGATCCAACCATAATGCATTACAGGAACACCATGATGTGTTTCATAATATTTTCCCTAGTCCAAGGGATACCAAAACAAGATGTGTTACCGAAGAATCAAATTATAGGGGAACCAAGGGGTTTGACACCTATAGACATATGATTCGTGAAGGCAGGCTAAATTGATGGGGAAAGTCAAGTGATGAGGGCCAAAGGGCACACATCCCATAGACGAATGACGAATCCCAATGTTGATTTCATTTGTCTGATATTTAATGTTTCAAGGACTAGGGTCCATTGAAAGTAAGACACACTTTGTGAAAAAGTGATGATTGACATGTTTTTAGGGAAAAGGAGAGAATAATGGCTAAAATAGGGGCTAATCGCTAGTGATTGACAAAATCACCGATGATTAAGGAAATCATTAGTGATTTCCCTGAGGTAAAAATATAGGGCTATAAATAGCTGATTGCGAATTCATTTCACTCATTGTTACCATAGTGAAAACAGATTGTCAGAGTGACACTGGTATCTTTTAGTAGATATCATTTAGTAGGTATCTTTTTGGATGAACACGTGAAGATTTGGACAAAATGGCATCTTCTAGTAGATATCAGAAGCCCCTAATGGTTGAGATAAGTCATTTTATCCTGTTTTGTTGAATTTTGTGTAGTTATTAGGGTTTTTTAATTTTGGGGGCATACGAATGCCCCAATTTTGAATCGCAGAATCACCGGTGATTCATGCAATCTCCAAATGATTGAAAATAATTGTCGACAATTCATGTGTAATGTGGACAGTTTGCATTTGTGATTATTGACATGATTTTTAAGGAATGTTTCTAGGTTTATATGGTGTTTGTGATTCCATTCTAATCATTGTTTTATGTAATTATAGTTGACGTTGATATTGATTATATAATGTTGATGTTTAAGTAATTTTGTATAGTTACTTTTGTTTATGAATGGAGAATTCTGATTTTGGACAATGATGTGCCATCACAAATTTTTGATGTTTTAGATGTTGTTGGTATTTTTAGGTGATGATGTTGATGTTGATGTAAAGAAATTTTTGATATGTTGTGGATGATATTTTTGATATTTATTAGATGACATTTTTTGGATGATATTTTTGATATGTTGTGGATAATATTTTTGATATTTTGTGACAATGATACTAATATTTGTTTGTGTGTTTTTGTGTTTGCAGGTGGATGCTAAGTTGACTATCTGTGATTGTATACCACTGATCTTGGATGAGGTGAGAGTTGACATGATAGATGATGATTGGGAGCATATTGAGGCTATTGGTTTTGGTGCTATGAGATATTATCGACGGTTACACAGATGTCATAGTTTGATGTTGGCTTTTTTAGAGTGGTGGAATCCTTCCACTGTACTTTTGGTTTCCTATTGGGGAGATCATGATTACTTTAGAGGATGTACATTGTATCCTCGAGGATCCCTATCCACCGATGGGGTGTATATATTATTGTTGAGGAGGAGAGGGCTGGTGTGATGACTAGATTATATAGGGAGGATGCAGAGGATGTCAGATATGATTAAGGGGACTTTTCTTATGGAAAAATATATTCAAATGATATAGAGGGTCATACTCGGATGACCATGATGATGATGGCCATCATTTTTTATGATTTTTCATATTCTGGAGGTGGTCGATTTCCATGGATGATGACAGGGGTTGTGGCCATGAGATGATGGAGCATCATATTATTTTTGAGTGGGTTCCGACCCTACTTGCACATAAATTTAGAGAGTTGTGGGCTTAGAAGGCCCACAAGAGGTATGGTATTGATATTGGATTCTTACTACAGGCTTGGGCCTTCAAGCATATTGTTGTTGCTCGACTAGTGGGGTTTCCATGGGGGATTGATGATGGGAATCATAGATTTTTGAGATAGAGGGAGGACGCAAGTAATGGGTTGAAGAGGAAGATGAAAAGATCTATCGGGAGTTATTATCTTGATTGTAAGTGGGGCATGTGGTATGGAGGCCTTAGTTAGGTTTCTCTATCTCGGCTTGAGTACTTAGGTGAGTTGATGGGATCACGGAAGGCCGGGTGGCTTTAGGCTCAATGAAAGGGTGAGCATGAGTTGCTTCATTTTGATCATGTTAGGAGACATTTTGGGTTGGTACAGGGATTCTTGAGGAGGCTTTACATTACAGGTGAGAGGACAGAGATACAAAGACTTTGAGGGAAATTATGAGAGATCCTAAGGTTATCATAGATCAATAGGGGTCCATGGGTCCTAATGATGAGGGTGTGATTGTGCTTATTGATGATGCGGGGTTACCCCTGAGTATACAACATGGTATAACCAAGCATTGAGGGGTTTTAACATGACTCAGGTTACACAAAGAGAAGTAGAGAGAGTTAAATGGGTATGTGCTCGGGTGGAAAGAGGAGTACCAAAACAAGATGTAGTGGAGGGTGTTAAGGATGATAGTGAGGAGGAGGGTGATGATGATTTGGCTACAAATATTGTAGTAGTGATGGTCGAGAAGGTCTTAGTAGAGGGAGAGAGATGCAACTCGGAGAGAACGTGATGATATTCTAAGAGTTTGGGATACATTGATTGATGAGAGAGATGATTTGATTATTGAGTGTGATGGAATCAATGTACAACTATCCTAAGCCATTACAAATAAATATCGGTATAAGGGATAGAGAGATGGGATAAATAATTCCTTAGTGATTACTAGGCCTTATGTTTCTAGTGCGGAGTTGGTAGAGATGACACAGGTGAGTAGACAAAGAGCACATACTAGTAGATAGGCTAGTGGGAAAAGACCAGGGGCTAGTGGATCAAGGCCACATGCTAGTGGAAAAAGGCCATCTGTGGGGTATGGGATGGTTTCTAGGGCTCATTATGAGTCATTACGGATAGGGATTGATTATTATGTTGATATGATTATGCATGATTATCTTGATGTAACTTTGTATGCTGACCACTTGGCTACTAAGGTGGCAGGCCCTAGTACTAGTGCAGTGAGTGTGGGTCACCCACCTCAGAGACCAGAGTGAGTAGGTGATAGCGAGGGAGGAGCTAGAGGAGATGTTGGTGTTATTGGTGATGTAGGAATAGTTGGAGGTAGATATGCTCAAGGAGGAGAGGGTAGTACAACCCCTCCTAACAAGTCGCTCGAGGTTTCAGGTTTACCGATGATGATCTATTTGATGTATGGCTAATTGAAGCCCATTTTTATATGATGATGATGATCATGATGTATTTTGATGTACGGATCTTAGAAGCCCATTTTTATATGATGATGATCATGATGTATATGGACTTGATTTATATGATGCTGATGATGAGGTTTATGACTTATGTTGTTTTAATTTCATGTGTATGTTTTTAATTTTAAAATATATATTAGTGTTTGATGGATTTTGGTGGATGCATTAGTTGTGATATTATGGTTTATGAATATGTTTGATAAAATGTTGAATTGTTTAATTAAATGATTTTAAAATGTGATCTGAAATGAACCAAGTAAAATGAAATAATTTCCCCATGATGGATTTCACATAGACATGATTTTTTAAAAGCTTGAATATATTTGCACTAACAACCTTAATGAAAGTTAAATGATATTATCAATGGATAGTTACACAAATCTTAATAAAACATGGGATTAATTGAATGTTATTTCTAGGACATGAAATGGGTTTGAACATGTGTAGGTTGAGATAGGAATAAGGCTATCCTTTTCCACGAGCTCATAGAGAAATGCCCCAGCTTTTCATATTTGATTTTAAAGAAAATTGATCAATGCGGGAAGTTTTCTATGAGGGGAAAGATGATTAATGCGGGAAGATTTCTGGATGCTTTTGATATTGATGTATTTATTTTGAAGGTTGATCAATGTGGGAATATTTTTTTATGGGTATCCATCCTTCAAGGGTATGGTCTACATTTTTGACTAGTAGTTGTCCTTCATGGTACCAGTCTACATTTTTACTCTTCATTTTTTACGATAATGGTCCTTCAAGGGATCATTCTATAATTTTTATGGATAGTTTTCCTTCAAGGGATCAATCTATCATTTATTTGTCTTTTGAGAAATGCATCCAAATGATTTCAATATGTATATTTTTAGCTAAGGGAAAATCCTTAATAGACCATTTCAAGGAGGGGAGAAGATATATATGATCTACACATTTGTGCCCCATGTCATACATTTTACATGATAGGTGAGTATAATGATTAAAGGGGTTCCCACAAGAGAGGAAATTTTCCAAAGTGAAATATGCAATGAATAGAACCATGGTGTTCATCTTTAAGGTATATCTAAGATAATGACGGATAACCACATGCTTTCAAATCATTACTATGACAAGATGGATGATATGATGGAGTGACAAGATTTTAAATGTAACTATTGTCATGATGATCAATAATTTAATAGTAAAATGGTTGTAAGTGCAAGAATTCAATGGTTCCTTTTCATGTTCACCATCAAGGAAGCAAGATGATACGCTCCCGACCCATATTTGTGAGTGATGATGTATGGACAAATCCAATTAGGGGAAAATTTTCCACATTTACTTCATTCTAATTGAGTGGCATTTTGATTTTTTGTAAGAATAATATCACTAATTTTAAAGTCATGTTCTTTGATATGTTTCTTATATGCTCGTTTAATTCATTCTTGATAAACTTGACGATGTTCAAGGGCCATTAGATGTTTTTCATCTAACATTTCAAGTTGTGATAAATGATCTTTCTGATATTCTTCATCAGGGATGAAGTCCCTAAGTGATACAAGAAGTGATGGGATTTGAACTTCAAGAGGTAAGAAAACTTCAGAGATGTTGATGAGTGAGTAAGGTGTAGCTCCCATAGGAGTATGGATGCTAGTTCGATAGGCTCAGAGAGAAAATGGGATTTGGAGATGTTAATTTCTTCCTACATCATTTACTATTTTCATGAGGATTTTATTAAGTGTTTTATTTGAGGCCTTAGCCTATCCATTTTCTTGGGGATAATATGGTGATGAAAAGATGAGTTTGATGTTGAAGGTATCACAGAGCTTTTTAACTTCTTTATTTTTAAAATATTTTCCATTATCTGTGATAAGTTTATATGGGATGTCAAAATGACATATAATGTATTGATATATGAAATTGATAATAGGTCCTGATTTAGTGGATGTTAAAGGGATAAATTCAACCCATTTAGTGAATTACTTAGTAGATGTGATAATAGAGTGATGTTGTTGAGATGATTTAGGATTAATAACACCAATAAGGTCTAACCCCACTGAGAGAAAGGCCATAGGTCCTGAGCAGGTTGTAATGCTTGACTAGGGACATGGATGAGATCTGAATGAAGTTGAAATTTAACACATTTCTTGACATATTCACAAAAATCCTTGGTGATAGTAGGCCAATAGTACCCTAACCGTATGACATGTTTAGCGATGGAATTTCCACTAAAATTTCCTCCACAAACTCCATCATGGACTTATTTGATTTCTTTAATTGATTTGTGTGGTTTAAGGCACCTTAATCGGATACCATCAAAAATACATTTGTAAAGGATACCATCAATGATGAAAAAATGAGTGACACGTTGAAGAAATAATCATTTAGTGTTATGTCATAAGTCGGTTGGAATTTTTGATTTGTAAAGATGGTTGTATATCTGAGTATACCAAAAATCAATTGGATTATTTTCAATGATGTTGATAGGAGGAATTTCATTTTGATGTGAAGGGTGATCTAATCATTGAATAATGATGAATAATTTAGTGTTGTCTTTTGACTCTTTCATTTCTAATGGGATGAGGGCTCCTAAAGATGTCATTGTATCTATAAACTTATTAGAGGATCATGGGATGGTTTGGATAGTGTAGTGATCAAAAGTGTCGAGGAGAAATTCAACGTTGGCTTTATATTTTTGTAAGATTTCATTTTTACACTGATATTCTCCTTTGAATTGATTGATAACAAGTTGTGAATCTCCATATATGTCTAAGATGTGAACACCTAGGAGAATAGTGGTCATGAGACCCATGATTAAAGCCTCATATTCTATCATATTATTAGTGCATTTGAAGTTAATTTTGAATGATAATGGAATAGGAATTCCCCAAGGAGGTATGATAACAACACAAGCTCCCCCTTTTGGAATTTAGAACCATCAAAGAAGAGAGTCATTTTAACAGGGATAAAATCATATTCATCAACATTACTTGATGGATTTGTCTGGAAAGTATTCATGAGGAAGTTGATTGTTAGGAAAGAGAGCATCAAAAACTTGTCTACAATGTCCTGTTCCTTAATAGATTTTTGTGATATGAACTCCAGGTCAAATTCAGTCATAAGAATGAGCCATCAAGTGATACGATCACTATGATATGGTTTAGAGTGTATATTTTTAAGGGGATTGAAGCTAGTTACAACATACATTTTGTAATTATGAAGATAATGATGAAATTTGTAATCGGCGAAGTATAAAACACAACATATCTTTTCAACTTAAGTGTAATGGGTTTCATACTCATGGAGTTTGCATCTAATATAATATATAACATGTTCACGACCCTGATTATTGTGGTGAGAAATCATGGCTCCAAGGGCATGCTCTAAAGTAGATATATATAAATAAAATGGATCCCATTTACTAGGTGGTGTAATCATGGGTGATGATATAAGATATTGTTTAATTTCATTGAAGGCTTTCTGACAAACAAAATCCCAATGAAAATCAACATCCTTATAGAGAAGATGATGAAAAGGTTGAAAATGGTCAAAAAGTTGTGATATAAAACATCAAATGGACTGTAATTTACCCTAAAGACTATAAAATCATGTAATGCTAGATGGTGGAGGTATTTCAATTATGTCCTTAACCTTTACTGGTTCAACTTCAATACCTCGGATAGATATAATGAATGCTAAAAAAAATCCAGTGAGGATAGTGAACACACATTTTGCAGGATTGAGATGAAGAAAATATTGAATAAGACGAGTGAATATGGATTCAAGGAAATCAATATGATCTTTACATTTCTTAGATTTTCCTATAAGGTTATCTACATAGTCTTTGACTATTTTGTGAATAAGGTCATGAAAAATATAAGTCATGGCATGTTGATAAGTAGCTCCTACATTTTTAAGACCAAATGGCATGACATGGTAGTAGAAGGTACCACAAGGGGTGATGAATGAGGTCTTATTTTTGTCTTCATTGGCGATAATAATTTGATTATAACTAGAAAACCCATCCATAAGAGAAATAATTTCATGGCCAATTGTTAGGTCAACAAGCTTATCTATATTTGGAAGAGGGAAATCATCCTTAAGACAAGAAAGATTGAGATCCATAAATTTGTGCGAGATATGTATTTTTCCGAGATTTGGTTACAAGAATGATGTTAGATATCCATTGTGTATAATCAATGGGAATGATAAAATTAGCTGATAAGAGGCATTGTAACTCTTCTTTTTGATAAGGAGAGCTATACGTGGATGCATCTTACGGATTTTTTTATTTGACGGGCTTAGCATTTAGATATGTGAAAATATTATGTAGGATAATGTTAGGATCACTATATGACCAGGATAAGGCTTGATAATATTTTGATAAAAATGTGGTGAAGTTATCTAACTCCTGTGGATTTAGTGATTAACCTACCTTAACTATGGGAGGATCCTGAGAGGTTCCTAAATTTATGTCAATGGTGGATTTTTTTAGGAGATTTGGTGTATCATATGGTAGGGATTCTTGGAAGAATTGATCATCATATCTCATATCAGAAAGGATGTCTTGATCATCATGACATTGAAGGATATCTATAATAGTGAATCTTCTTCAACCATTTCTGGCCAAATAAGAGGAATTTGTTTAATGGTATGGTTGGATTGATAAGTGAGTGGTCCTAAGGATATGGTATTGACTAAAAAAAGTTAGGCGGGATAGGAAAAACATCATCTATGTCCATAGGATCCTCAAGGATTGTGGGTGTTGATGGTTCTAATTCAGTAATGAGCATGGATGTAGTAGGTTTGGATGTAGTAGCCTCAAATGTTTCAGAGTTTGGTTTCTTATAATTTAGACCATATTTCTCATAATTTTTAAGGAAACGTTAGATAACCACATCATGTATTCTGTGTTCATAACGTCCAAGGAAAAAATCTCTCCATGCATAATGGTGAAGATACATGTGCACAAAGTTTGTATTATCTAAAAATTTGAAATATGATGTAAAAGGCATGGCATGGTGTTGATCAATTATATGGGATGAAGGATAATCAATTCCCCCATAGAAAAGATTTTTTTAGATAAGCGGGACCGTAAGAGATAACATCTCTTACATTAGGGTCATACGTGGGTTTTTGTCAGGAAACCATAAGTCTTAGGTGAAGGAATGTGATTAAGCATGAGGAGATGGTATTCCCCTAATGTCATGCGTTGTACAAAATCATTGAGGGAGGAATCATATGGTAGTTTAGAGGAAGGTATGGACGTGTTAGTAGATGCTTCATCAGATGATTTAGGTCTGGTATTAGGAACAACTATTTCTTTTAGATGATACATCATGTAACAATCAGTGAAAGGATGTGGATCTGCAGGAATGGTGAATGTCTTTCCCTCTTGTTCATATTTAAGGCGATGATGGAGAGTTAATAGAATGCAAATAATGGTGTGTATCCATGGGCATCCTAATAACATATTATATTGAAACTCTCCTTTTATGATGTATAATAGTTCGAAGCAAGGTTTTAACACCGATTTGAAGTGGTAATATAATGGTGCATAATGTGGGTGCAATAGTGTCATTGAAGGATCGTAGTAAGACTGGAGTTTGAGTGATATTTTTTTGGGGTATATTAAGTTGATCAAAAGAAAGGGGGTTATAATTTTAATCATGACACTGTTGTTAATCATGACCCTTTTGATACGAACATCATTAATTTGAGCAGTGATGAAAAGTGGTAATTCATGATCTTCTGGTTTAAGAGAGGGTATTTTGGATGGTTCGAATGATATGGTGGTAGATGCTTTGAGGGATCCTAAAAAGTTTGTAAAGGATGAAGGATCATCTGAAGGTATTGTTATTGATTAGAGGGCTTCAATCATGGATTTTTATGAAGAGGTGATATTTGTATCAATTCATATAATGACATTTTAACGGAGCTTGGTGTAATTGTTTAATGACAACCTTTTACATCATGGTGGATGGTGAAGGTGGTGTGGCGAGGATGGAAACCTTAGTTGTACATGACATTGTTTAGCTAGATGTTTCTAGGATGGAAATTTTTGGTTTATCTGATGGAGGATCTATTTTCTAGGGGTGGAGGTATGGCTACGAAATTTTTACCCTTTTTAGGTTGAGATGGGTCTATGTCGTAATTCTGTGAATGAGTAGTTATATGTACGACATCGACCTGATGGGAAGGAATTTTAGACATGGGATCCTTGGATTTTGAGAAAGAAGACAATGACATTGATTTTGATGTTGCATTTGATTCAAAAGTGAGGGAAGCTAGATCTACCAACTTTTGTGTGATCAGGTGGAAGGATTTACAATTCTCAATGGAATGTCTTCATGTTATATGATAATCACATGAGACGTTGTAATCATAGCAATCGGTTTTCCATCCTATTGGATCTGATAGTTTTGGTGGTGGTAATGTTAGGAGTGATATTTGGAGAAGGCAATCTAAAATGGTTGCATAACACCCTTTAGGTGTTGATGTGGATGGGGATGAAGTTTTAGGTATCTTATTTTTTAGTGGAAATAAGACATTGATTACAAGTCATTGAATTGTTTATTGTTGATGAGTCCTAGATAATATAGTAAATGGGGGAGAGGACCTCATGGGGAAGATTGATAAGGAGGTCTCATACATGGAACAATAGGATGATTACTAGGAGTTGAAATGACCGTTATAGGAGGAGGTGGGAGAAAAGTTTGAGGACCGTGAAATAGATATGGTTCAGGAAAAGTATAAGGACTTTTGAAAACTTGGACAATACCTTGTTTGTGAGGTCCTTTCGTGGTTTTGGATGAGCTAGGTATGGATGTAGAGGTATTTGTTGATGAAGGAAGGGGAGTTTGAATAATGTGATTGATGAGATCCAAATGAGTTATGGATTTTATAGTTTTGGGATTGGTTGATGTAGAGATAATTGATTTTGTAGACGAAGGACAAATGTGGCTTGTGATTTCCTTAGGTGGAGGTGTTTGTGTCATAAATGTTTCGAGAGGTATCATAGTTATATTTTTAAATGAAGGTGTAGTTGTAGGTGTAACTATACTAGAGGATATGATTGGTGGGGAGATAGATTCGGTAATAACATGTGATGAGGATGGAAGGATAATTTCAGTAACATTGATAGTAGATGGGGATTTGGTAGATACAAATTTAGGTTTAGTGGGTATTTTTGTTGGTTGTGTGGATGTGGATGTTTGTTCAATAGGTATGGTTTTTGATTCAGTAGATGTGGATGTTGATTCGATATGTTTGTTCAAGTAGATGTGGATGTTGATTTAATAGATTTTGATATTGGTTCGGGAATGAGTAGCATTTTAGTAATGGTGTTAATGGTGTGGTGAGCATGAACAACTTTTTTGTGGTTGATCAATGGATGGGGATGATTTGGAAAGGATACTTAAATATGTCAAGGTTTTGATTTGGGGGTGCATTTGGATTATCCAAGTGAAGTTCACCCTTGTCAATCAAGTCTTGAAGAACATTTCAAACGTATGACACCTTTCAATGTCATGTCCTTTGACCCTATGGTATTTACAATAATCATTATCTCAATACCAAGAGGGTTTAGATACAGATGTATTAATGGGTTAAAGATATGGGAGAGTTATCATATTTGCAACGAGTAATTTATCAAATATCGTACTATAAGTTTCTCCTATTGGTGTGTAATTACGTTGTGGATGAGAACATTTAGTAGTGGTATTTTCCTTAGGAGCAGATTTGACTACTATGGCATTAGCAGCTGATTTGGATTTGTTGGGACTAGAGGATGACTTAGATAGAAACTTAGTTTGTGGTTTCTTAGGATGAAGCGTGACATGGTCGTCTTCTATAGCTCGCAGTTCCAATGTACGGGCCATGGTAAAAGATTTTTCAAAGGTCTGAAATTATTGAATTTGTAATGTTGATGAAATATGTTTGGCACACAATCGACATAAAACTTTAATCAATTAAGATTTTGGTAATGAAAAAGATAATCGATTGATTTTACCCTCCATCGGGAAAAAATCAGTAATGGATTCATAATCCAACTATTTGATAGTGAATTTATAGACTATGTTTATAGAAAAGTGTTCTAAGAACAATTGTGCAAAGTTGTCCAAAGGAGAAAAGGGAATAATGTGGAATGATATTGTACCAGTCCAACACAAGACCGACAAGGACATGGGAAAATTCCTCAACATGAGGTCTTGATCATGGGATATTAGATAAAAAGCATGAAAAAGAAAGAATATGTTGTTGAGGATCTTCCTTACTAAAAAATTTAATAAATTTTGGAAGTTCCCAATGAGGTGGATATGCTTTGTATGGGACTGAGGGGTGAATAGGTTCATTGCATATTTGATCATAGGAGAGCACATTTTTAGGTGTAGATGAGGCAGCTTCTAGACTAGATATACGATTCATGAGAGCTTGAAGGGGGTCAGTTTGTGTTGGTTGTTGTGAGGATGAGCTAGGTTGAAATGAAAATTAGCTAGGTTGTGAGTACATCTAGTACTATTGAGGGATGTTTTGTTGGTAAGGAATGTTTTGTTGAGGAACATTTTGTTGATAAGGAACATTTTGTTGTGGTATATTCTGCTGTGGGATATTATAAGTGAGTGGAATGTTTTATTGAAGTTGAAAATTTTGCTAAGGAATTTTTATCCGAGGAATATACTTGAGAAGGAATGCTCTGTTGTGAAGGGATAATATGTTGTGGGATATTATAAGTAAGTGGAATGTTTTGTTGTGGGATGTTTTGTTGTGGAATGTTATAAGTAAGTGGAATATTTTGTTGTGGGATATTTTGTTGAGGGATGTTTTGTTGTGAAGGAATGTTTTGTTGTGGAATGTTTTGTTGTGGAATGTATTGTTGAGATGCTAAAGGTTGTGAAGATTGTATATATTGGTAAGGGTGCAATTGTGAATAAGGAGGTGGTTGTTGAAAGGGCATAGCAGAGGTAGCATAATATGGTTCTTGTTGTGGAATGTTTTGAGTAGGAGAAGATTGTGGTATGGATATTAATGGTTGTGATGATTGTGGTATGTATTGTGAAATAGAGTGAGTGGTAGTAATTCATAAAAATAGACGATTCTGAGAGATTAAACACTAAATATATTCATTTCATTGATTGAATGGGAACATTACGCGAGACCAAATTTATAAGTGAGTTTTTTCCTAATATTTAGGGAACAACTCAACAATAATTCATATATGTAAGTTGTTTAAACCTATGCAAAAATCCATAAATATAAGTTGTTATTAACAAATTATATGCCCAAAAATATATACGTGATTTTTATTACAAATCACTCACTAACTATTCAATAACTATCTACCATGAATAATTTCCATAGTAAACATTAATTTCCTAACATTCCCCCTTAATGTTTACATGGTAGAAAAAGAACTTTCACACTTCCTCTACAGCCTACCACCCATGCTTGCTCATGATCTTGGTACAACACTCAAACTGAAGGTAGAAGAAGGAACACATCAACTTATTATCAACCATGCACTCTCGGAACACATCGACTAAAGAGGATGGGAACATGCTCATGAATCATCTACTTATCAACCAATCACTTTAGGGAACACATCTGACCTAACAATGTGGGAACTCAAGTAGGAACACATCTGAACAACCTTCAATGGTTTTCCAGAGGCTAACCAAAAACCTAGGTATGAACAGGAACACATATGATTGTTCAACCTCTTCAAGAATCATGATGTTGTGTTTCTCTATGTTATCTATTCTTTACTATGTTATTACACTCGGGAATTGTGTAGGAATAGTCACATACACAAGTGAATAGGAATGAACCTCTGTTCTTATTTATCACACCATACTTGGAAATATGAAAAGCACAACTAAAAACAAACACACTTCACACATGTGCCAACAAATCAGTGAACCAGCCCTCTCATTGGTGACTAATGAGAGGTCACCGATTGACCTCCGCCTCCGATTCCTCCATCCTCCATTAACATTCTACTAGCTCAACTAGATTTGATCATGGAGCTCATTGTATAATTTATCCCCACAAGATGGACATCACATACAAGCGAAAATGCATCCAATTATTGAAACGTGAGGCAATTTATTTATTTATTTTTACAATATTTTGACACTTTGACTATGTTGACTAAAAAATATCCTAAAATCACCTATTTGACTAACTTGACAACACAATGATGTTAATGACTCTATTACAACAAGACATCTGACAATGACACACTTTTCTCTCTCTTTATTTGTTGATGGAATGACTAGATGAAATGAACAATGAATTTTGACAAAATAAACTAAAATAATAATAATAATTCTTTATTTTGATGATGCATATATAATTGTGACACTAGACTAACAAGATGACATTTGACTTTAATGATAAAGACACAACGAAAAAAAATGAAAAAATAATACCACTAACTTTTTATCATATTTATACTTTTACAGTCAATTTTACTCCCACTATAAGAGGAAGGAATCGCATGTACACCGACCTATCACCCAGCAGAAGCTGAGCGCTCACCCAAGGCATGCGTGGGTATCGAGTCTCTCTTTTTATGTGATTTTTAGTGGGAAGAATTCATCAATGATTAGTATAGGAGTATTCAGAAAGAAGTTTAGACCTACAAGGATTACGGGGCTTAGGATGGCCTCTAGATCCTTGTAGTTTCTTTAAACTGTGTGTTTTAAAAGACTCCATAACATATAATATAACAAAGAAAGATACAACCATTCATTCATAGCATGAAAGGAAAGAGAAATTCTATGAACGAAATATACATGGAACCCACTTGATAATCATATCTAATTGCAATAGGTAACCTCATTGTATTCATCATTTCATTATGAAGAGCCATAGAGGGTAGACTACAGTCATGCACATCACTAGGCTTGTATAACTACACAAAAATAGAAAAGAAATTACAATGCTGAGCTCAATACATCAGAGCCCCACTCACAGTAATCCTATAAATATTTACCCATGTTATCTCTCTCTGTGTGTATCTCTCCTATCTTCTCCTCTTATGTCTATCTTCTCTTTGGTCCGCAGGAACTTGTATAATCACCTTCCCATGTTGCCAACTCACCTTTCCATGCCCTCAGATCTGTCGCCAAGTTTTGAATGTGGTCCTTCAGTGAAGCATATTTCCTCATGCCTGAGCTCTCCACTCCATCTCATGATGGTCTTCTAGAAGATTCCTTTGCTGGCATGCTCTTTCCTGGGCCACCTGTTGCCAGGATGACATGTTATCAGCACATAATTGATCACACTTTTCACGTGTTCTACATTTGTTGCTTGAATACGGTAAGTCCTGAACCCCCTTTCGTGTGTCGTGCGCGCTATATGCTTCCTTGAGCCTTTTCTCTTATGCTCTTTTTCCTTACGTGCCATCCTATAATTGGGGTCCCGCGTGCCCACGCACCTTCATACTTAGTCAATATTTCAAGGGCCCAACATCACCCCACACTACACCTATTCTCCACCCTCGAAACATTCTACTTGACCAAGGTGCAAGTTGGTTCAATGGAACCAAGATGTAGATAAATATTACAAAAATGAATAAGGAATGAAAGAATAGGGGAAATAATGAAGAATGGGGGAATTAAACCAAAAGGTTGGGGAAGTCCTTCCACAAGAATACCTCCAACTTATTCCATGTATCGACCTCATTCTGCACCTTCTAATAGAGGTCACCAACCAGGAGGTTTACCTCATCAAAACTTAGGCCAGCTCCTATGTGCCCAAAGTGTCCACAATTTGTTCCATATCTTTACCTAGGTCTACGAGCTTGTCCATTCTCCTAGTAATTTAAGGATATAGTTCCTTCATTCGTGTCTTGGTTGAGCCCCTTAGTGCCTCAATCTCCTCATATCTTCTTTCTACTTCCGCAGGACTCTATCCCACTCCACCCTATTTCCTTTATTCTTTTCCTAGAACTCTTTCATCTCTAATTCGAGTGTGGTGACCAAGGAGCTTGCAACCTTATCTTTATATGTGCATGTGTCATATGCGGCCTCAGCATATTGGGAAGAAACCTTTACATCTATGAGCACCTTGCTATACTCAGCAACTAGTGCTATCATCTTTAACTGGTCCTCCTCCTTCAAGTGCGCAAATACTTCCTCTGCATATTCCAATGCCAAGGGTCACCTCTCCATGGTGAGGATGTGCGTTAAGTCTTCTAGGAATTCTAGCATCAATGCATACCTCTAGGGGATAGGCGTTAGATCTGGGTGTTTCAAGATGATGGCACT
Source organism: Taxus wallichiana var. yunnanensis (assembly GCA_018340775.1). NCBI lineage: Eukaryota > Viridiplantae > Streptophyta > Pinopsida > Cupressales > Taxaceae > Taxus > Taxus wallichiana. Next base: position 611,975,455 of record CM031235.1, on the reverse strand, counting down.
TTTGATCAAGTCTACTTTCTTATACATCTCCTACACCTTTGCCTTTTCATCTTTGAGCTCACGCCTTAGCTATGTGCACACTAATTAATTCCTCCTGTTTCAAGTTTCTAGTCACCTTAGCCAACTCTTCCTCCTTCTTGGCCAGATTTCCCTCTAAATCCCTTATGTTTTCATTCCGCGTGAATAGTCTTGCCTTCATTTCCACCACGACCTTATTTAGAGTATTACATACTTTCTCATCTATTAGCTCCTTGGCATTTACTAAGGGGTTGTCTCCCTTAGACTCTGGTAGCGTGATAAGCACCTTTTTGTAGACTTCAAAGTCTGACTTGTTGATGTGGGATTCAAATGCCCAAGAAAGCATCTTCTTGGTCATGGGGTACACGTCCTCCTTCTTGAATGATCCCATGGCTATAAGTCTTTCGGTGGGTACCATGCTCTAGAATTGTGCACATAGCACCTTCCTTGAGTCATCCATGTAGCCCATTATCTGCCTCTATTCTAGCATCTAGAGGTCTTCTACCCGAGCGCGCACCTTTGGGAAAGCCGATCATGCCGAGAGGTGCCTCCTGGCTGTCATGTCCATTTTACCGCTCTCTTCCCTCACTTCCTTTAGCACTATGTCTTCGTGCTCCACTCTAATTCCTGGTCTATAAGGATCTCGAGCATCTTCTTCGCTTCTTGCTCTACCACTTTGGTTATCTGCTCCTTGGTAAAATCTATGGCTCTCTGTCTCGGTATCCCTCTCATCTTCCCTTGTATCTTAAGTGCCTTCATATCCTTGTGCGACTTTCCACCGTGCGAATATGAACTCTTTCTTCTCTTCTCCGCTCTCCTCCTCCGAGTCATGACACTAACTATGCGAGGTTCCAAAGGTTCATTACCTTTTTTGGCTCTTTCTCCTCATCATCACCTCCTTCACTCGCATCCTCTCCTTCTCCCGGATATCTCTCCAAGTTATCAATCGCCTCCGAGTCGCTTCTTCATCTACCTTCCGCATCTTCCCGAGAGGTTTCTTCCGGTCGTCGAGATTCTACCTTCTCTTCTTCCTCTTATGAATCCTCCAAGGTGGTGGGTTGTTCGGGTGCCCCTACTTCTAGCATCTTCTCCTTTATTGGGGACTTCTTCCTTCGAACATAGGTGCTTGGCTTGGCACTCGTAGAAGGCATGCTCACTGTCTGAGTAGTTGGTACACTTGGTGCTCCTTCCTCTCCTCTGCCCCTCTTCTTAGACATTGGCTTCTTCATTCCCAAGGGGTCTTCAGGTATGGAGATCTCATCCACCAAGTATGTGCCATTTTCAAATTTTGGCCTTATGCATATGTATACGCACATCGTGGATCCTCCAGCAATAGGAAGTGTTATTGGTCTAGTCATGTGGATCTTGTGCGACACGTACTTCTCCATGTACATGCGTTTACCTCTCGAGATAGTTCATTTTATTCCTTATATCCCTGTGTTCCTAGTCTAATTTTACTAGCTCCAACCTTAGATTTTTCAATTCTTTAAATCTGTTCACTCCCACTTGGAAGTACTGGGAAGTGAACGTGAAAGGGAGCTTGCACCAAGGGCTCCATGATTCATTAACAAGTTTAAACCTGCCCAAGAAATAGTGTTGGTACAATGCAAACTCAACTTCTCCTTATGTGGCTGCTGGGAGTTGTTTGGGGATCCTCCACTCTACCCTGAATGCATTTCTCAAGTGTGTATACCATTTTTCGATCCGTGCTTTGTGGGGAGCCATCATTGTATCACATGCATACTTATTAAACATCTTCACCGGAGAATGGTCTTCACCGGGTACTCCCACACAAACTTATGCAAATACTATGGTGAGTAGGACATTTCCAAAGAGGATCTTGTCCCCTTCCTTTGTGCACTTTAAAATTTCCTCGGCAATGTATGTGGACAAGTTGTAAATAGTCCCCTCTGTAATATTCCTACACATATGGCCATGGCTTATTGACTTGCGTCCACCTTTCTTGGCCATTCAGTTTCATTACCAGTGTGCGGCCATCTTCATAACTAGGTCCTTGATGTCTAAGATGTCATAATACCATGACCCTTTCTTACAAGCATACTCTGTGATGGTCTCCTGAATAGCTTCCTTATCACCAAGGTCATCTTCCAGGCTATCTCCCTCACATACAAGGCCTATAAACTGTGCAATCAACTGGGGAGTTACGCACATCTTGTACCTAGCAAATTGGAAGTAGTCCTCATGCACTCGAGACATCAACCACTAGTACAAGTGATCTAGCTTCCCAAAATAAGGCAACTCGTAGAGTTGCAACAACCCTACCTTCGCCAGCTTGACCTTCACATCATCATTATAGATAGGAAACCCTTTAGGTGTTCACTTGTTGGTTGGGCGTACCAGTTCTAATGTCATTTCTTTCTCTATAGTGCTGGTGCGGTGATTATAGTCACTGACTGGTATGTTTCTCAAATGGGATTCCCATTTCTTTCCCATCATCACTCTGAGGTGTACTACATTTATGCATACCATTCTTCATTTGTTTCCACCTCGGGTTCTGTTGTTTAGCCTTCGCTTTGCCCTTCCCTTTCTTTGGTGCCATGGTCGAGGTAATTGTATTACTCTTGTCCTCTCCTTGTTACTCTTCTTTCCTTCTCCCAACCTTCGATCTCAGATCTCGTGATACAAATCTCCTAAACCCGTGCCTTAGTTTTATAAACCCTAACTTCAATAAATTCTTCACAAAACAACATCTTTTCACTTCGTTCCAAGCCCGTGTAATTCCTTCCTTCTGGTTCGCAATCTCAAATAGGCTCTTTTTTTTATCACACAAATCTTCTCTCTGATCGAATATGAAAAATTCCTAGCTTGTATCTTTCACTTATATCTCCAACTCTTCAATTTCACAAAGTAAAATGAGAGTTCCCATCCCTTTATTTATAGTTTTTCCTTAATCTGGTCATTAAATGCTACTTTACTTACCCCTATTTTGTTCATTTAATGTGGATTTTTAAAACAAAACCCATCTTCAGGACACCTTTACTCACGTGCCCTTCTGCGCGTGAAAACTCCTCCAACCTTCGACGTGTAAAAAAACCAACCTGACAAGAGACTCTTACGCACACTCAACCCATGCCGAAGGCACTTCTTCTATCCAAATTCTTTCTTTCACCTACCTTGTGTTGCTTTAAATGTGCTTCATTTTCCTTTGTATGTGGGATCTATGAGTAGCTTTACCTAGCACCAACCATTCTCTCTTTTAACCGGGCTACTCAACAAGGCTCTTCAACATAACTTCCTTGGTACTTTTAAAACACGTGCTTCTTCACTTTTCTCCACCCCACACTTAAACAATGTGCGGTCCTCTGCGCACTCATAAATTATCCAAAAATAGCAATAAGGTTACCGCACTGAGGTGCAAAACAAAACAACAACGCGAAAGGGAAACACAAGGAAAAGAAAGGAAAATGCATAAAGGAGAATTCTAGACTAACTGGCAAAATTGCCTTATTTACAAACACCAAGAAGACTTATTTATAGTAGGGATTTAGCCTACTGCCATTGAAGTGTCCAGTAACTTCATTCCATCTAGCACTTGTAACTAGCATGCGCCCGAATCAAGGATGTACGAGATTGTGTAGGGACCTAACCAATGGACTTTCAACTTCCCAGGATGGCATAGAAATTTAGAATCATACAGTAACACCATCTACCCAACCTCAAAATTTTTGTTTCTAATATGGAAATCATGCCAAGCCTTTTGCTTTTCCTTTTCCATTGTTTGGCTCCAATGGGCAAGTGATCATCTCTCATCTAGTTTCATTAGTTCATCAATTCTTTCTTCTAGTGCTTGTTCATTGGCTAATCCTCTTGCATGCACTATTCACAGAGAAGGTAACATAAATTCAACCAGAAAAATAGCTTCCATGCCAAACACCAATTGAAAAGGTGTGGCTTTATTTAGTCTTTTATACATAGTCCTATAATCCCATAAAACTGCTGATACCTTGTCATCCCAATCCTATCTTCCAACATCACAGATTTTGGTCAAGGTATGACTTAGTATTTTGTTGAATGCTTCCACAGTTCCATTTGCTTGAGGGTGATAGGGCATAGTCTTATGATGAGCCACCATGAACTCAGATAGTAGGATCCTCATGGTCTCATTTAGAAAATGTGTACCCCTATCACTGGTCAAACTTAAAGGGCATCCATACCTTGTGATAATGTTCTCCCATAGGAACCTTGTTGTCATTGCTACCATGTAATATTTAGTTAGGGCTGCTTCCACCCACCTTGTGAGATAATCTGTGCAAGTGATGACATAACGTGACCTATTCATACGCACTACTGGTGTAATGGGTCCTATAAAGTCTATCGCCCACTTTTCAAAAGGCTCCGCGCTAGGAATAGGACACAAAGGCATTTCATCTCTCCTTCCTGGTTTACCAATGCACTGACAATGGTCACATGATTTACAATAATCTCTACAATCCCTATACAAGGTTTCTCACCATAAACCTACCATTAAAATCTTGCGCGTGGTGGCATCACCTACATAATGCCCACCCACACTTCCTCCGTGTGCTTCTTCCATGATGGACAAGCGTTCATGTTCTAACACACATCTGCGCAAAACTTCATCACGTCCCAATTTGGATAAGTCTCCACTAATCAACATGTAGGGTGTGGAGTGTATGGCCAATTGGTTTTTCTCCAATGCCTTCATTCCATTCGGCACCACACCTTCTTTTAAAAATACAGCAATCTCTTCCAAGTCCAAGGGTGTGCGCTGTAATCTAAAGAGTTGCGCGTCCTAGAATTGTTTCCTTAATACTTTGCGTGTCCTCTCTTGAATCAATTCTTGACAGATGATCAGGTCCACAATTGATTTTTCTAGGCTTCACTACAACGGTGAACTCAAACTCTTAAAACAACAACACCCATCGACATATGCACCCTTGAAGAATGGGCTTGTTTACTAAATACTTTAATGCCATGTGGTTGGTGTAGAATACAAAAGGTGTTGCCAGCAGATACTGTTGAAATTTGAAAAGCTCATAGATCATTGAAAATGCCTCATGCTCAGTTATGATATAATTCTGCTCTCTACTAGTGTTAACTTCCTACTCGTGAAATAGAGAGGATGATCAACAATCCCCTCACCTAGTTGTGCAAGTACTTGCTCCAATGGTGGTTCCTGAGGCATCTACATGGACATGGAAAGGCTTGTCCCAAGAGGGAAATCACAAAATAGGCATGGTAATAAGCCTATCTTTTAATGTATCAAATGCCCTCTACTGCACCTTTCCCCAATGGAAGGTACTTTTGTGTCTAAGTAGCTCCTCTAAAGGTGCGACGATCTTGGCATACCCCTTAATGAATTTTCTGTAATATCTTGTATGCCCAAGGAATCTGCACACTGCGCTCTAGCTAGTAGGTTCCCTTAACCCCATAATAACCACAACCTTAGCGAGATCTACCAGCAAGCCCTCCTTACATATGATATGCCCCAATAAATTCCCAAAGGGTGTAGCAAACACACACTTCTTAATGTTGAGGGATATCCTCAACTACCTACACCTTTCAAACATTAATCTCAAGTTGTCACAATGGTCTTTAACCAAACCATATATTGTCTAATCATCCAAGTAAACCTGAAGAAACTTATGAATGAAGTCCTAGAATGCTTGCACCACTATGCGCGAAAAGACAACAGGCACATTTTTCAACCCAAAGGGCATGATCGTGTATGCAAAACTTCCCCACTCGGTGGTAAAAGTGGTCTTCTCCTGGTCTTCCTTTGCAATCTGGACTTGGTGGTATCTAAAAATCCATCCATAAAGGAATAGATTTTGCGCCCAGTGACTCCTTCTAGAATCTCTTCAGTGAAGGGGGTCGGAAATGGATCAATGACACAAACTGCATTTAATTCCCTATAATCCACATAAATTCTAATACACCCATCCTTCTTGATGCTAATTACCATCAGACTTATCCATTCTGATTCTTCTACTACCTCAATGATCCCAAAAGCTATAATCTTGTCTATCTCCTCCTTAACCTTCACGTGTAAGTTGGGATTCATCCGATAGGGCCTTTTTCTAATCGGGCGCGCACCTTCCTTTAGTTTTATCCTCATTTCCCCCAAGGAATGGTAGATTCCTTTTAGCTCATGGTACCCACGTAGGAATAAATCCTTGAATTCATGCAACAGATCAAGGATCCTTGATACTTCCTTCTCTATCCAATAATCCCCAATAATAGCTTCCTTAGGTTCTTCTCCTGAACTGATGTTAACCTTCTTTGTCTTTAAAGGCTCATGGTAGGCACACGTGCGAGCATCTGCACTACCCACTACTTCACGTGTCCCCAAATAATGGATAAGATTTAAACTCTTTGGTTCCTCTCCATCAATCACATATACTAACTTTCCATTTTCCTTTTCCAAACACACGCGCTCAAGCTGTAACTCTTCTGTTTCTTCAATCTCTTGAAATGCACCTCCAATCCTGGTTCACCTAGTAGTTCCAACAACCTATCTTCTATTCTAGCACTATCCCCCATTGTAAGGAACTTGATACCTTACAAGGCCTTATAAACTGATGGTTTGGTACTCCGATAATGAAAGGATTAAATAAGATAAACCACAAGATCTTGCCAATTCCTTGTTTGGTGGCGTGTCTCCGAATGAATGTACCATGCGTGAGCACAACCCCGCAGTGTAGAATACAACTTATGCACCCAAAGGATGATGGCAAGGCCTTCGTGCCTTCTCTTGAGTACATGTTCACACTCCCGGATATGGAAAGAGGTGGGCTCCTTCCCATGGTACTCCTTGATGATGATGGGTATATTACTTCTAGAAAATTAGAAAGAGAGAGAAATTCTTACCTCGCACCATTCTAAAAGGATCTCCCGATGCATGGCCCACCAACGAGCTTCTGGCTTTGAGTAAGACGTAACTCATCATCTCCATATGTTCCTTTTTGTTTTTCCACTGAGCTTCTATCTCCTGTAGAAAGACCTCAGGGAAGGCTCCTCTAGAGTACTTGGGTAGTTCTTTCCCCCAAGGCACCAAACCATGTGTGCCTTAGTTACCTTGGTCACCGACCCTCTCAACTGTCGTCCCATTAATTTGTAAATTCCATGCACCCAATTGTCACATGCCAGACTAGTGGTATCACTTATTGACTGAGCATCCTCAAACTGGATAACCCTGTTAATAGGGTGTACCATCTCATGGTCTCTCGAATGAGAGAACATAAATCTTGTCCAAAACCTCTTCTCCCAATAGTTCAATGTAGGGCGTTGACTTCCCATCAACCAAGGGTATAATGACCCACTCCTCTTTGTTCTAAAAATTGATGTACCCTTTGTTGAACCGAAGGTCCGCATTATTCTTGTAACACCAAGGGCACCCAAGTAGTGACGGGGAAATTATCTGCCTCGGCGAGCACCAAGACTTTGAAGTCCCCAGTAAACTTAGCTCCCTAGATAGTAATAGCTACATCCTTCAAGACACCGATGGGCATTACCTTAGTCTTGTTTGCCATATACAACACATTTGAAGATGGCTGTAACATAGGTCTCCCCATCTGATGCCATGCATACAAAGTCAAAACATTAACCTCCACGCCAATGTCAATGAGTATATTACTGAGGAGCCATCCATCCACAACTGCATTCAATGTAATCTCCTTATCATAATCGAGGCTGTGAGGGGGAAGGTTTGTGTGCAAGACTTGCCTCTCACGCTCTTCTCTCGACGTGTGGTACCTTCTCTCTCAACAAGGATCCTAGCGAAGGAATGATGTTCTCCTACCTTAGCATTTTGCACACCTCCTTGACCTCATCCAGGTCATCTTTCTATGCCTTGATCTTCCATCCTTGTTCCTCCCTCCTAGATTTCTCCTTTAGACACTGGATCTCCCCTTGCAAGCTTCGAATAACATCCATGGTGTCCTAATATATCTCCTTCTAATGTGTGGGGTCTAGGTACTTTCCATGAATGACCTCTTCTCTTGAAATGAGGCTCCTCTATCTTGGTATCTCTCTTGCATGCATGGATTATACCCTTGTTGTTACCAAAACAAGCTCCAAAATTTCATCCCATGTTACCCAAGGCATCCATTGTATGTCTGACTTCTTGATTTTGACCATCACAACACCTTTTTCCTTTCGGTGCTGATGATTCATATGCTCATATAACTCTGGGCACTCCTCATACTTATGCTTCTTTCCACACCATGAGCACTACAACAAGTCCGGCACTCATGCTTGTAATGTTCTGTAGATCCACAGTTGAAACATGTCCCTTGCAAGAACGCACTCCTTCCTTTGTTGTTACCTCGTCCACGGAATCCTCCTTGAAAACCTTTTCCTCACGTGCCTCCATCTGCGTGCTCCTCATAATGGTGATCATCATTTTTAGAACTACTGGAAATGCTGGTTTGGTGCACCCCATGATCAATGGCCTCATGTATCTAATCAATGAGCCTACAATCTTTAGTATCATGGGTTGTGGAGGTGAAAATATTGCAATAACAAGATACATTCTTTCTGATTGTGTGTTGTAGCAAGGGACATCTACTGGCATCATGGTCCCCATGATAGATTTCACAATCTAATGTTACAGCATGTACCATCCTCTGGGGGAAATTATCCTTAACGTGCCCCTCTATCTCACAATATGTGCACCATAAACCACTGTGAGTCTCATGGACCGAGTTTGCAGATAGCTTTTCCAATTGTTTAGCCATAACAACAATCTGAGCCTCTAAGAATGGGCTAACACCAGTATCGATACTACCAATGGATTTGGCGTGCAAGGTAGCCTCCAATGCTTCGTGCGGGTCTGTGAAATTCTTATGAGACAGGGCCCTTCTAAAAGGGGTGATCAATCCTCTAACAAACCACTATGCATGCTGAGAAGGATGTATATCATATGATAATTTAGACAAGAGAGTCTTAAAGCACACATCATACTCCCACACACTCTCTACCATTCCTTTTGTATCTCCTTCAAAGTGATAATGATTTTTTTCTCAAACTCAGGAATGTGGAACTTTGTCAGGAATGAATTATTTAAGGTAGTGTAATCCACCAATGTTTGATGAGGATCATACTTTCTATACCAGTTATGTGTGTTCCCTTACAACGTGGTTGCAAATTGACTAGCCTTTCATTCTGAGGTTGTGATACCTTTCGCATGCCATAGTAGTTCACACTTGTGAACATGTTCTGTAGTATCCTTAATGCCACTGTAATATGGTAAGTGCAGAGACATTTCAAAGAAAACTTGAGGTGGTGGTCTGGGGCCCTTGTCTTGAACCAGAGCCTTGGTTCCCTCTCGGTGTTTCCTCCACCACCTGATCCACCAAGTCCACCGGGTCTTGTACCTCCAGAGCCACTAGATCCACTAGAACCACTGGGTCCAATAGGGCCTATAGGAGCTATGCCAAGTGCCCCCATGGTCCCACTGAACTATGCACCGATGGTTTGTGATGGTGCCCCACCACCACTACTTTGTCCCGTGCCACCCCCTGATGCGAGACCAAAAGTTTGTACACTTGCCCCTTGTCCAAAAACTCCTCCAAATACTAGAATATGTGTAGCCATAGAAGAAGGGAATGTAAAATTATATCTCCTAGGCGCAGATCTGTTTCTTCCACTAGTTTCAACTAGATCAATACTTCTTCCTGTTTGGGAAAACCAAGCACCAGGGCTCGATCACTGGGTGGGTTTAGATATGCACCAACAACTCTCCTTTCTCCATGTGAAGAACTCTCACTAGAAGCTGAAGGGGTCTCCCTCATGCACTTGCCAAGATGGGGTAGCATAGATTGCTTAGCCTCCACATCCTCCGCATGAACCTCAATTCCTTCCCACAACGTCTTCTTCCATAGATCAATCACACTAAAGCAACTTCACGTTGTCTATTAATCTCCCTTTCACGTGCTTCGCCATACTTGAGCCATCTTTCTTCCCTCTCCTTTTTTTTGTCGTGTCATCTAGGATCTTCCTTACCCAAAGGCTCGAATGGTTTAGCCGGTCATTGGGAGCTCTTCTAGACTCATGGTTACCATCAATATCTTCATAGCTAGAGGGATATCACGTAGAAATGATCCCCTAAGTTCTCATAGAAACTCGAACTCACCAACCTCTGACAAGAATACATGGAAATGGTGTATTCTAGAGTGTATCTAGCTAGTACTCTTCCCCACTAGTGATCTACAGCACAGATCCATGTCAAATCTACATCCTACAACCTTTGGTAGTCTTCTCTAGTCCATATCCGTGATCCATAATGCCAACTTGATCTAGATGCATAGGCCAAAATCCACCCAAATAACTCTACTGGGAAGCAACAGAAAAAAGTCTCATATAGATCATGGTAGAGATTCTCCTCTACCCATCTACGTGTATCAAACTCAGGTCTAGTGCTGAATCTCTGGGAAAATTGATCCTCTGTGCTCTTGAACCATGATTCAACATTTTCCAATGTCAACCAATCCATCATTACTCTTTACACAAATCATGATGCATGCTATATCCCACTACAACTTCGAAAAGAGGTCCCAAAAATGGAACTAAGATGTAGTCAATTTTACTCCCACTATAAGAGGAAGGAATCCCATGCGCACCGGCCTATCACCCAATAGAAGCCGGGAACTCACCCGAGGCATGCGCAAGTGCCGAGTCTCTCTTTATGTGATTTTTCAAAGGGAAGCATTCATCAATGATTAGTATAGGAGTATTCAGGAAAGAAGTTTAGACATACAAGGATTATAGGGCTCAGGACAGTCTCCAAATCCTTGTAGTTTCTTTAGACTGTGTGTTTTAAAAGACTCCATAACATATAATATAATAGAAAGAAAGATACAACCATTCATTCATAACATGAAAGCAAAGAGAAATTCTATGAACAAAATATACATGGAACCCACGATATTCATATCTAATTACAATAGGTAACCTCATTGTATTCATCGTTTAGCTTTACAAAGAGTCATAGAGGGTAGATGCAGTCATGCACATCACTAGGCTTATATAACTATGCAAAAATAGAAAATAAATTACAATGCTGAGCTCAGTACATCAGAGCCCCACTCGCAATAATCCTGCAGAGCTTTACCCATGTTATCTCTCTCTATGTGTATCTCTCCTATCTTCTCCTCTTATGTCTATCTTCTCTTTGGTCTCGCATAAACTTGTATGTATCACCTTCCCATGCTTTGGCAACTCACCTTTCCGCGCCCTCAGATCCATCACCAAGTGTCGAATGTGGTCCTTTAGCGAGCATGTTTCCTCAGGCCTGAGCTCTCCACTCCATCTCATGATGGTCTTCTAGAAGATTCCATTACTGGCATGCTCTTTCCTTGGCCACTTGTTGTCAGGTTGGCATGTTATCTACGTGTAACCGATCACGCTTTTCATGTGTTCTACCTTTGTTGCTTGAATCGGCTAAGTCATGAACCCCCTTTTGCATGTCGTGCATGCTATATGCTTCCTTGAGAATTTTCTCTTGTGTGCTTTTGCCTTGTATGCCATCTTGTAACTAGGGTCCCATGCACCCACGCACCTTCATACTTAGTCAATATTTCAGGGGCCCAACAACTTTTTTACACTTTTACACTTTGGCACAAATTGGAAATTGATAACAAAACACGAGTATGAGTCATAAGGATCTATTTACTATGATGAATTAGACTATGAGTTTTTCCAAATGACAACTTAAACTAACCCAACGAACAATAAAACTAAAAAAACCTAAAACAAATACCAACTAAAATAACAAGACTTATAAATCAACTTATTTTGACTTATAAATCTGACACATTACCAAAATAGTTATAGCTGAATGCAATCGATTATCTTTATTTGGAAATAATGACATGTACACTACTAGAGAATGCGTAACCAAGTCATATGGAAATGTGGCCAGAATTCCACCGTGGATGGTCTATGAGAGGGTGGACCCTGTAATATTAACCAAGTATGAAGGCACGTGGGCACACAGGGTCCCCGTTATGAAAAGGCGCGTAAGGTAAAAGCACATAGAAGAAAGAGTTAAGGAAGCACATAGCTCACGCGATGTGTGAAAGGAGGCTTGGGACTTAGTCAATTTGGGAACCCAAGGTAGAACATGTGAAAAGTGTGATCGGTTACACGTGGATTTAAAACTTTGGTGTTTAATCAAATCCGAAGTCCGAGAATGATGTAGATGTGGTCCAGTGTACTCATAGGAAGTTAGAATACACTTGACTATGATTGGAAGTGTGCAAGGAAAGACAAAAATAATGATCGAAATCTCTCACCTAAAAATTCAAATCAAGCGATGACTAAGAAAGAAGAACGTTCCTAGAGTGCCTATTCTATTACGTTTGTTCAACTTATGCTATTTGTATGGACTAACTATTATGAATGAATAATAAAATTTTTGGTGAGGAAGGCTTCCTACAAAGAAATAATTCTAAAGGGTGAGGTTTCAGGAATGTTATGGTGGGGCGGGCCTCACTTTGAAGTATGACTCGATAGAGCAGCGAGTGAGTGGTTCCCACTATACCGTGATCATGTGATCACCTACAACTTCTTCCAGGTAGGATGTTGTTTAAGAATGTATGTAGTTTGAATTTTTGTGTGGTTTGGTAAGACTTAGAGAAAGAGAAAAGGATAGAAGTGATTTTCTACGATTCATTTTTAAACCATTAGCTGGTCATGACTTCTAGTGTATAGGTTGCCCTCAATTAATGTGACCTAATGAGCTAAATCGAATGCAAAGGTGCACTTGTTTTAAACCCAAATCGAAAGCATGATATTTAATGAAAAAAATAAATGAACAGGAAGAGGGATGCTCTTTCACTAAAATGCATAAAACAAGAATAAGAAGGTTCTTTTTAAATACACCAAAAGAAATGTGTCTTTTGGAGCAAGTAGAAAGAAGAGAATGTTACCAAGGAGAAAGTTTTAATGTGAATGCTACTAGAAGGGAAACAAACACACACAATTTTTTTGCCTAGGAATCAAGAAAGATGCAAAGAACCCTGAATGGTCCCACCAAGCGTGCCAAAATGTTTCACCTGATTTCTTAGTTTTCTGAGAAGTACTTGATGAAATAGATAAGGTAAAGGTGGTAAGAGGAATACCTATTTTGGGATGGTTGAAGGTTGTATGCGCGCGTATCTGAATTCTGAATCAAAGTGATTATGAGACCTTCCTTTTGGCTAGGAGGAACTACCTGTATAAGAACCAAAACAAGACCACCAAAGAGAGTTAAACAATATATGTAGTGGACTGCCTAGCATATGCTAGATCCTGGAAGTGTGATACTTCCTAGATGGCTATCAATCCACTGTTTAAAACAATTCAATGCTGAAATAAAGTAAATATTGTCCTACTGTAGTTTAATATGATTTAGGCATCTCATACAAAATGCAATAGGCTAGATCTAATCTAATAGGATAGGCTAGAAGGAGATCCAGAGGTCAAGTAGGTTGGTTATAGGTGAATATAAGCTAACAAGCTAGGTTAGATACAAATCTGAAGGTCAAATAGGTGTTCAAGTAGGTATATGTCAGAAAAAATGAGGTTAAGTTAGATGTGGGTCACAAACAAGTTGTTATTCTGGCAGAGATCAGGCAACATAGAGACCAACCATGGTTTTATAAAACTGATGATGGTTTTACTATAACCGGCGATAGTTAGAGAGAACCGATGACGGTTAAGTTGGGGCTGGTGGAATCACACAGTTCGGGTTTTAGAGTTTTGGGGCAAAAGTGGAGTGGATAGAAGATGGGGATTGATCACAGAGGGGGTGTAGATATGTTGCAAAGGTCTGAGACTACTAAGGAGGTCAAATAGGAAATTGGGCCAAGTATTAAGATGATTAGGTATGGAAGGTGACTGTAATGGAGAGAGGGAATGGACAGAGGGTAAAAGACTAGGTTCCTTTACCACAAATACTACAGATGATGATAAGAAAATGAAATAAATAGAAGGAGGATACTTACTCTTCTGTGAGGTACAGGTTTTAATATTAATTAAGAAGTTTCTACATTGGAGGATGCTGGGAAGAAAGCTTCATTATTGTGCCGTTGTATTTGGTTTCCTTTGTTGATCACAAATCAATCTTTGTTCTTTTGTCGCGTCTAAAGAGATCGAACTTGAGATCGAAGTTTTCTAGCCCATATTACAAAGTCAGTAGATGGGTCTAAATAAGCAATTTGGTCCATTCCTATATAACCGGCATCAGTTTAGGGTGGACTAACATCGTTTTAGGCAAGATATCTTAGGTTGTTCAAAAATCACCTGGGAAGTTGCTCTCCGCTATTTGATAAGGGTCTCCTCTTTTCTCGGGGTGAAAAATGACCTTAGGAGGATTTTAAATGTGAGGTGAGGGGATGGGTCTAATGTTAGGTTTTATTTAGGACATTGGTTTAGGGTTTAGGTTAATGGGTCAAATGATGGGGGTGGTTAGGTGAGGTGCATTTAATAAAGGCAATTATATTAAATAGGTGTGTGAGGGTAGTGAATTAATTTAATGTAAGTAATTAAATTAATATGTGTGTGGGTAAAAGGTTATTAACTTAATTAAATTAATATGTATGGAGATAAATGGCATTAATTTAATTAAAGTAATTAAATTAAAATGTGTGGGGTGTAGGAGGTAGATGATAAGGTGTTGAGGATGAGGAAGTGATTATAGGGATGCACTAGGGGACCAAGGTGATTACGAAATGATTTCGTGTCTACATTTTGTCCCTTTTTGTTACGTAGCTTGTATTGGTAAGTGACACTAACAAAAATAAGATGTGGTTGCCCCATGTGTGGGTGAAGGTGATCCCCCTCAAACTAGGAACTGATGAGGTGATAGGGTGAATCGGCGAGTGGTTTGATAAAATTAGATGCAAAGAAGAATGGGGAAAATGGGAAAAATGGGGTAAAGGGAAAAGTGGGTAGATAGGTAAATAGGCCAAGGTCAAAGGTAGGGAAGTTGAATGTACGCACACTTATAAACTACAACCCGGTACCAGTTTAATATCTTTCAAACTCTACATCGTCTAAGGTCGATAGGTTTATCCAAACAAGGTTGAAGTGATTCTAGTATCCAAGGTATAGGAAATGGTCAGGAAACACGACGTAGGTTAGGTGTAGGAATGTTTAGGTATGTTTCGGTACACCAAAGGTAGGGTTGGGATAAATGGTCATGGCTATATGCTAGGTAAGGTCACTAGGTCAATCAACATAGGTAATAGTGCCACAAGGTATAGCGAGCACATTGGTTCAATGGTCACAAACAGTTTTTTGGGTCCAGCTCGGGCTCTAGTACTAGCATAGGGCTCAGTGTAGGATCAGGGAAAGGGTCCCCTTGTATAGGTACCAACGTAGGTAGTGAAATCCACGGCACCTCCATGATGGCATGTGACCATGGTCGATTCAGGGATGCCTTAGCAAAGGCACGATATTATCAGGATCATATGTTAGGTGTCAGGATAGATGTGCCCTCCTATGCCGAGTACAGAGCACAATGAGGCCTCCAATGAGAGGACTAGATCCCACACTCACAAAATGGAGAGTAAAAGGGTCTAGTGAGCCCAAAGATAGGGTCGTGGTGAGGCTACTAGTGTGCAGAGGCCAGCCCTAGGTGAGGGGCCATCAGCCAGAGGTGAGGTAGGTGACGGGCACCGAAAAAGTGTGGAAGAGGGGTCAAGAGAGACACAATCACAGGGAGCATTCCCCAACATCAGATGGGGAGATGATTGACTTTCTATGGACTAGCCTGCATGCCAAAGAGATTTTGTATTTATTATTATTATTATTTTTGTACATGATACCGACTTCATGAGCCGAGGATATTTTTGTATGGATAGCGGTCTGCATGTTTATGATGTATGAGAGACACATGTATTTTTGAGATGAGTGTACATTATTGTGATGCACAGGTATTTATATGATGAGATGTATGAGGTTCAGATGATTATGTGTTGTGATGTGTATTTTATTTTACTTTCGTTATGATATGAATGGATTAGGTGAGTTAGGCATGACGGAGTTAGGTCGGTTTAGGCATGGATCGAGTTAGGTTGGTTTAGGCATGGATCAAGTTAGGTTAATTTTAGGCATGGATCAAGTCAGGTTGGTTTAGGCATGGATTGAGTCAGGTTGGTTTAGGCATGGATTGAGTCAGGTCAGTTTAGGCATGGATCAAGTTAGGTTGGTTTAGGCATGGATCGAATCGGGTTGATTTTAGGAATGGATGTTTATTTTGGTATTTTGGTAATACATGTTAATGTAAATGAATGTAATGGTGTACAATGTTTAAATATGGGTTATAGATGAATATGGGAAATAATGGTAGTGGTAAAATAGTATGGGAAACATGAGGAGTGTATGTAGGTCGAATGATATAGCTATGGGATAGATTTCTAGGTTTTGATATGAACAGGAAATTAGGTAAAGGTGGGGAAAATGGTTAGGGTAAAGAGTGGCCGAGCTAACCTTCTAGGGCCCCATGCCTTGGAAGTGCTGCCTACATAGTCTCGGTGAAAAGGGACCTCAGACAATGTAGTTCTCCCATAGGCTAGGGAAGAATATGAGAAGATAGAAGAAGAGGTAGGTAGGTTGATAGGTAGGGTTGAGTCCAGTCATAGTGATGAGTAGGTCAAGGTCAATTAAGTTTGGGTAGAGTATAGGTAGATAGGTAAAGGTGATTTTAGGTCGATAGGTAGTGTTGATTCTAGGTCATAGGTATAATTAGGTTGAGGTCATTGATGTTTGGGTTGAGAATAGGTAGATAGGTAAAGGTGATTTTAGGTTGATTGAGGTGGGAGAAGAAAATCCCAAAAGACAGGTGTCAAGGGTCTAGTCCTATATAGGAAGATCAAAAGGTAATGAAGAAGAGAAAAGATAAGAGGGGGCAAGAAAGCCACCCGATTGGAAAGGATCAAAATGTATGAAACACATCTACAGATAGGCTAATGAACATAAGACCCTAAAGACATTACATGATTGATAATTCTAAGAGTGATGAATAGTCACATGATCACCAAATGTCATTGGTTCAGCAGGTCCCTTGAGGTATGAAGTGAAAAGACAATGGGTAAGGAGGTGAAGGTAATCAGGTCATATGTTATGAAGCAAAATGCCTTGGGCAAGGAATCCAAGATCACAATAGACAAGTCCATGATGAAAAAGTTTAATTTTCTTTTCTTTTTGACTTTATTAGATAGACTGATCAATGTGGGAAGTCTATACGGGATGAATATATGTCTCCTTGAGGTCTTCGAAGGCTGATCGATGCGGGAATCTTCTAAATAGGTATTATATATATATATATATATTTTTAAATTTTTTTAGAGAAAATAGTCTTCTTTTTGGAAAGACTATGTAGAGAGTTGCAAGCTTTTTATAGTTGTCCTTTGAGGGAGTAGTCTACTTATAGCGAAAATTGAAGGCGGAAGATGTCCTTTTGAGGGATTCATCTTTTATATTGGAAGTTTGACTCAAGGAGTTAATCCCTTATTTTGGAAATAATTTTTTTGGCTTTTAAGTCATGGACTAGACTATAACGAAGCATTTGGTTCTTGTTGAGAAGGAAAGGGTGAACAACCATGGGATCTCATCTAAAAGAAGATGAAAAGTATCCATGAGAATCATGCCATGTGCATCCATAGTGCACATATTTAAGAGAAGGCAAAAGGGTAACGGATAACCACATGATTCTTGTTTAGTCATTAGGGATGAGGTGTGGAAAAGAGAAAGGTAAATGGTGCTCAAGGGATGAGCATGAACTAGATAAATAGTGATGTAGGACTAGAGGTCAATAGTAGAACGGTCAAAGATATAAGGCATTGAGGGGCTCAGGTTCGGGCTTATCATCAAGTGAAGAGAAGTGATAAGCACATGATCCATAGTCATGGGTCATGATGTATGGTCCAAGCCAATTAGGAGAAAAATTTCCCCATTTTCTTTTTTCTGCTTTGGTTACGTGTTGATTTTCCTTGAGGACAAGGTCATCAACCTTGAAGGTGTGTTCATGGACACGTTTTTCATAGGCATGCTTGATGCATTTTTGGTAGACTTGGAGATGGTTGAGAGCATGAAGACGATGTTCGTCTAATAACTCAAGTTGTGCTAAATGGTCTTGGTGAAATTCATCATCAGTAAGCATATCTTGAAGAGAGATACGGAGAGATGGGATCTAGACTTCGAGAGGAAAAATAACCTCGGTACCATAGACTAGAGAAAATGGAGTAGCAGCGGTGGAAGTGTGAATACTAGTATAGTATGCCCAAAGAGCGAAAGGAATGTGCATATGCCAATCCTTCCCAGTATCATTAACCACTTTCATGAGAATTTTGTTTAGGGTTTTGTTGGTGGATTCGGCTTGGCCATTGGTTTGTGGGTAATATGGTGAGGAGAAGCTAAGCTGGATACCGAAGGTGTCATAAAGTTTCTGTAGAGTTTTGTTTTTGAATTGTTTTCCATTATCAATGATAAGGCGATGTGGAACACCGAAGCGAAAAATAATGTGATGATTGATGAAATCACATATTTTCTTAGCTTTAGTAGAGATGATGGGTACGACTTCAACCCATTTGGTGTAATATTCGGTAGCGGTGATGATCCATTGATGGCACTGGGAAGAATGAGGATTGATCTCTCCGACAAGATCCAAACCCCATTAAGAGAATGGCTAAAGGTCACAGGGTGACCTATAAGGCATGTCTAGGTGTATGATGAAGATTGGAATGTTGTTGGCATTTTAAACAACTCCTAACGTAGTCACAATAATCATGATTGAGGGTTTGTCAATAATAGCCTAGGTGAAGAATGTTTTTAGCAATAGCAAGGCCACTGAAGTGACCTCCGCATATGCCATCATGAACTTCTTTAATGGTATAGGGGATTTCAGAGCTGGTAAGGCATCGTAAGAGGATACCGTCAAAGATGCATTTATAGAGGAGGCCACCCATAGCGACATAACGAGAGGAATTTTTTTTTTTTTAGAAAGGCACGTTTTCCATTATGTGTGAGATTAGGAGGCAATATAAAAAGGGAAAGGTAGTCTAAAAGCTACTTATACCAAAGGTCTTGTGTGTTTAGTGAGACATTTCAGACAAGATTAACACAACAAGATTTATAAGAAGGTCTCGGTATGTGTTTTATGGTAACAAATACGTATGAATCATCAGGGGAAGCAGGTATTTGGGAAGCGAGGTAGGCCATGGTATCCTAAAATTTATTGGTGAATCGTGGAATGGTTTGAATTTTATTGTGGTCAAAGGTAGTCAACATGATGTTGACGTAACATTTATACTCTTGAAGTATTTCATTATGACACTGATAAACACCATTGACTTGGTTTACTACCAGTTGAGAATCACCAAACATATTAATGGATCTGACATCTAAGGCATAGGCTGTCATGAGTCCCAATACGAGTGCTTTGTATTCGACGATATTTTGGTGCATTCAAAGTCAAGTTTGAATGATAAGGGCATGGGTTCACCATCAATAGGAATGTAGATAATACCCACACCACCCCCACGATGACATTTGGAACCGTCGACATCTAAAGAGAGGTTAGCAATGGATTCATCGGGAAATCAAAGTTCAAAGATTGATTTCTAGAAAGAGGTGCATTAAATGAGTTGGTTAGCAATGTCTTGGCCCTTGATAGATTTTTGGCAGATGAATTCGAGGTATAGGTCAGCAAGAAGCATGAGCCAACATGCAGCACATTGATTTTGGTAAGGTTCGGCATACATGAAGTATAAGGGGTCAGTATTGGTCACAACATAGGTTTTGTGGTTGAGTAGGTAATGGAAAAGTTTTGTGGCAACAAAAACTAAGGCTAAGTAGAGTTTTTCAGGGTGAGTGTATTGGGTTTCATAGTCTAGAAGAGTATGACTTATGTAATAAACCACCTGCTCCCTATGTTGTTCATCATGATGAGTGAGGATGGCCCCTAGAGAATGATCGGTAGTGAGATGTATAGGTAGAAGGGTTGGTCATATTTAGGTGGAATAAGCATGGGTGGTTGGATAAGGTATTTTTTAAGGCCTCAAAAGATTTATGGTAATCGTCATCCCATTTGAAAGAGACATGCTTTTGAGGAGGTGATGAAATGGTCGACAACAATCGAGAGAGTTGGGAAATAAATCGATGAATAGATTACAACTTTCCTGCAAACTATGAAGTTGGTGAAGGGTAGTGGGTGGAGGCATATCGAGAATGGCCTTGAATTCACTAGGGTCAACTTCTATACCATGGAGGGAAACAACAAATCCCGGGAGATTTCCTAGAGAACCGTAAAGATGCACTTTTTAGGTTGAAGGCAGACACAATATTTAATGAGGCAGTCAAAGATGGTTTCAAGGAAAACGAGGTGCTCGACACTACATTTATATTTGGTGAGAAGATCATCTGATTAATCTTCTAATATACGGTGCATAATGTCATGGAAAATGTAGGTCATAGCCCATTGATAGGTGGCACCAGCATTTTTAAGGCTGAAAGGCATAAACTGATAGTAGAAGGTCCCCCAAGGGGTAATGAATGTGGTTGTGTGTTGATCCTCTGGAGCGAGAAATATTTGGTTATAACCTAAGAAACCATCCATAAGTGATAGCATCTCATGGCCAGCAGTAAGGTCAACTAACTGGTCAATACCAGGCAGAGGAAAATCATCTTTTGGGTAGACAAGGTTGAGATCATGGAAATCGGTGCAAATGCAAAGTCCCCTATTGCCTTAGTGATAGGGACAATGTTAGAAATCCATTGGGGGTAATCGATGGGTAAGATGAAGGAAACTAAGAGAAGGCGTTGAAGTTCTTCTTTGACAAGAAGAGCAATGTGAGGGTGCATTTTCCTCAACTTTTGTTTTACGGGTTTGGCATTGGGAATGGTTACAATATTGTGGACCATGATAGTGGGATCAATGCCAGGCATGTTAGCATAGGACCAAGCGAAAGCATGGCTATGATCTTTAAGAAAAGAAGTGAGGGCTTCTTGTTTAGCAACATCGAGAGATTGGCCAATCTTAAGAATGTGGGGGTCATCCTGAGTGTGGATAGTAACTTCTATAGTCGATTCATTCAACATTGTTTGCATCTCGAGAAGGCAATGAATACGAATATAAGAGTCTTCAAAGACCAAGGTAGGTGAGTATGGATTCATCATCCTGACATTGAACGATGTTAATGGTAGGTGTTTCATCGTCGATCATCTCGGGGTATAGGAATGGGAGAGTGGACGGGGGCCTTGCCTTCACGTTGATAAGTCAAAGGTCCCAAGGAAATGGTGTTTATGAAAAAAAAGGTAGGAGGGATAGATTCAGGATCCATCAACTCCATTGGTGAAGGTGGTGAAGGTGAAAAAGGTGGAGAGGGGTCAATGTCTTCGATGAGTTCAATACGGGGATTTTGGCAGGTAGTTTGGTAAAACCGATTCCACTATGATCATTGTGTTTACGCATGGTACATGAAATAACAATGTGATGACCTTGCTCATAAAGGCCAAAGCTAAAACCCTTCCAGGCACAACGGTGTAGGAAAGTGTGAGCGAAGCGGTGGTTGGTAAGTGAGGCAAGGTCAGCAAAAAGGTCGGGTTTGTGATGGTGGTTCAAGTGTATAAGTGGAAATATCAAGTCCCTAATAGGTAAGATGGGAATGGAGATGAGGAGGACCATAAAGGAGACGCTCACCTATGCAGTGATCATAGTGAGGATGTGGGTAAAGGTTTCCATACTCTTGTAGAGTAAGGAATGGATTGACATTGTACAAGTGATACTCCCCCATAGTGAGGCATTGAAAAACACCTTCCAAGGGATTAGTGGTTGATATATTGGTGGCTGGAATGGAGGAAGTGTTAGAAGTTAGATCGGTGGAGGTGTCGGTTAGTTGGGAAGCTAATGTGTGACTGGTAGAAGTGACAATAGTGGTGGGAATAGAATATTTGGGTGAAGGTGAGGTTATAACGGCACTGGTGGATGGGGTCATGTGTGAAGAAGATGTAGGTAGGGAGGTAGACACCTTAACAGGTACAAGGACATCATTGGGCTGGTAAAGCATGTTGTAGGTTTTGAAAGGTGATGGGTCAGCTGGAATGGTATAGGAACATCTGTCATGTTTGAACTTTACACATCGGTGCAAAGTAGAAGGAACACAACCCATGGCATGAATCCAGGGTCTACCGAGAAACAAATTGTATTGAAACTCCCCTTCCAAAACATAGAACAGCTCGGGAATAGTACGGGGACCCACACGAACATGGAGGATGATAGTGCCAAGTGTAGAGGTGATAGCATCATTGAATGAATGCAACATGACTGGATGTTTATGCATGCAGTTGTTGGGTATGTGCATTTGTTTGAATGCGTGAGAGGAGATGATATTAATGCTAGTGCCCCCATTGATCATAACATGTCGATGCATATATTATCAATATGGATGGAGATGAAAAGTGCAGGATCTGGGTCATCGGTTTAGTGGGGGACAATTTCATCATCCAAGAAACTAAGGATAGAAACTTGGTGAACAGGTGGAGGTGATGAGGTAGATGGAAATTTGGTGAGAGAAGCGACATGATGAGGTGTGATAATAGATGCTACAGGTGTGGGGTCATCAAGTAAAACTTCAATAGATTGAAGGACCTCCATGAGGGCTTGACGATGTGACTCCGAGGTTTGGATGAGATCGTATAAGGACATTTTGAGAGGAGATTGGTGTAACTATTTGAGCATCGTGCGGTGCGTAACCCCATCGGAAATAGGATATGTAGGACCACGGATAATGATTTTAGGCATGGGTGTAATTGGTATGTTAGGTATAGGATTGGTTGGTGGGTCACTACCTTTTCTTTTCCCTTCGCACACAATGTAGTGACATGTACCATGTTGATTTGAGGAAGTTGGCAAATGGAGAAGGTGTAGGGTAAGTGATATAACGACATGAAGGGAAAAACCTACTAGAGGAGAAAATCCTTGTGAGGTTAGTTGGGTGCAACAACATTTGGGTGGTGGCATGGCAAGTTCTCTGATGTGAACCATGTTAATTTCGAATTTTGGAGATGGAAAGAAAGGTTGTGGTGGTGAAGATGGAGGTTGTGGTATAGGTGTAGGAGGAATATGTGAAGAAGGTGGCGAGGGTGAAATAGGTTCATCATCTAGGAGGTCATTGTCATCAAAATTGGGGTCAGAAGGACATAATTGAATGAGGGCAGCCTTTAGACCCTTACAGTTCTCAACATCATGTCCTGGCACACGATGGTAAGCACAAATTTTAGTATCATCAAACCCTTCCAGGTTTAGGTTTAAGAGGGTCATAAGGTCTAAGAGGAGGGAGGGTGATAATAGAGCTTTCCAGGAGGTTAGCCAAGATGGTGGCGTATGATCCACCAAAGGGATCACAATGTGAAGTGAAAGTAGGTTTGGTTGGAAGATTGGGTAGTTGTGGTGGTAGTTGAGGTGATGCAGTCTTGGATTTGGGTTGTACTTTCTTTGGTGTAGGTGCAACAATAGAAAGAGGGGTAAGTTTAACCACCTCTTTGGAAATTAACGGTTTTTTCAATTTTTGGTGCTTTTTCTTAGGTAGAGGTGTAGGGGGAGCATGTGATGTAGATGGAAAGGCAGATGGTGGGAGAGGACGAGTGACCCAAGGGGACAACTGAGGTGCAGTGGTAGGTGTTGGTCGAGGTTGAGAGGAAGGAGGTACGGTTGAGGTGGAAGAAAATGTCATAGGTAGTGAAGGAGGTATAGAAGGTAATGGTGGTATAGGAGGCAAAGAAGTTATAGATGGTGATGAAGGATGCAAGGTTCACTCGGGAGAGTTACAAGTTTGTGGTGAAAAGGGTCAAGGAATTTTAGGTTTACCCTTAGAGAGAGTAGATTTTGTTAAGGTAGAGGGGTGAGGTCCCAAGATGGATGGTAGGGGTGAAGGTGATAAAGGTGTAGTTGGTGAGGTCGGTGCATGTGGATTATAAGGTTGGCTTTTTCATTTAGGTTAAGGGATTGGTTCAATAGGTATATGGGAAGATGTGGTCAAGTGTATCCTGACAAGAGGATGTGTAAGGTTTGAATTGAGTGTGAACCCTAGAACACCAGTGGGTTTATATACAAGAGGTGGTTTTGGAACACATCGGCTAGCAAGTAGAGGGGCGGGTATAGATGAGGATGATGCAATAGAAGATGTATCGAGAGTTATGTTCATGTGTGGTTTGGGTTGTTGAAACATCTTTAGATAAATGGTAGAAGTGTTAGTGAAAGATGATTGCATTTGGGTCGAGACCAGAGTAAGAGATGCCCCCAAAGTGAAGCCCTATTAACATAATCCAAGTGGTCAACCAAATGTGATAACGACACTGTGGTAGATGAGGTAGATGTGGAGCGAGTGGTGATTCCCGTAAAATGTGTCTGAGAAATAGGGAATTCACTAGCTTTGGTCTCTATAGGTAAGAGAGCCAAAATTAGGTCCGCAGGATCTTGGGTAGTTGATGGAGAATGGTCACCAAGCAAGAATAGAACAAATCTATTGGGTCCTTAATAGGTGGAGAAGACAATGGGTACTCCTCAGGGTTAAGGTACAATTGGTAGCGGCTCACTGGGTAGGGAAGCTGAAGGGGAAATGATATCGGTGCTAATGAGATACTCCTCCACAGGTGTATGGGGAGGTGAAGGGATTTCCTCTATGGGTAGAGGAACAAATAAAGTAGGTTCCTGTGCGGGTAGAGGATTTCGGGATAGGATTTCCTCGATGGAGGGGATAGGAGATAATTGGGAATCAAGTGGTAAGTCAGTAAAGATAACATGTACCTCACGTGTATTACTTTCATTGTGTGAGGCATCACCAGTTTGATCATTATATGGGGAATGGTTTCTTGAATATATGAAGGTCTTGATTGGTAGGGGAATTAGGGTTCTCCAGGACTAACTCGCCGCTCTCGAGAATCCCCCAAATAATATTTTTAAAGGTGATACAATTGTTGTCACCGTGACCATTTACATAATCATAGTTAGAGTAGTAATTTTCCTTATACCAACCTGGTATGGGGCGAGAGGGGTCAAAACCAGTATGTGGTTTGATAGAAGGAAGGGTGATGGCATTAGCTTTAATAAGATTTTCTAAAATAGATGAATATGGTTCCCCAATTGCTGTGTATTTCTTTTGTTCTTGTTTGAATTGGAAGGTTTGGACCGGTGACATATTGGATGAAGGTTTAGCATGATTGGATGGATGGGTAGGGCTAGCCTTAAGTACCACTGCGTTGGTAGTTCCCTTGGCTTTGGAATAACTCATCTGAGGTTTCAAGGAAGAGGAAGTATCGTGTGATTTAAACAAGGAGTTCTTGTTTTGTAATTGTATCTTCTTCTCTTCGATGGTGCAAATTTCAAGCTTACGTGCCATGGTGAAAGCCTCATTGAATGTTTGGAAGGTTTGCACCTATAAGGTAGGTGAGATATGTCTAGCACAGCTCATGTGAAGAGCTCTATGAGTTCAGTTTGTGGTAATTGGAAAGTGAGTTAGTTGATTAGGCTACACCAACGAGCGACAAAATCTGCGATAGATTCATTGTCATATTGACACGTGGAATAAAGATCGGTCATGGTAACCTTCTTGATGACGTTAATTGAAAATGGATCCAAGAAGGCTTGGGTTATTTGGTTAAATGAGAAGATGGAATGTCTAGGTAATCCACTATACCAATCCAATGTTGGACCAGTTAGGGACATAGGAAAGGTTCGCAAAAGCAAAGAATCATCATGGGAAATTAAGTAACACCCATGATTGAAAGATCACAAATGTTGTTGTGGGTCTTCCTTACTGTTAAATCAATTAAACTTAGGCATCTCCCAGTGTATGGGATATGGGCGAATGGGAATGGATGGGTGAATAGGCTCATTACAAATCTCATCATAGGTGAGAGAATTGCGGGAGCCGAAACAAATGCTTCTAATGTCTGCATCTTGTCCATCATTAACTTGATAAATTCATTGTTAGGTTGTGAAGATTGGGTACCCCAGTGAAAGGAGGTTGTTGTGGGACATATGAAGAATACAACATTCTAGAATATGGTGGTGTCGAATAAGGAGGTGGGAATTGAGAGATAGACATAGAGGGTATATACCCGGACTAAATGACCGATGAAACAAGAGGTGGTTGGTAGTAGGTATGTGAGGGTGGGACACTTGTAGTGACCCTAGTAGAGATGGGAGGTAGAGATTGGGGAATAGAAAGGAAAATGTTTTGAAATGGGGTAGAGGTTACCGACACCAAGGGTGGTAGCATTACGACTGGTATATATGAGACAACAGTGTGGATGATGCTATGTTTTGGGTAGTGGATGAAGGTATGGTGGAGACTATAGGTGCAATAGAGGTGGTGGATGTGGCAGTCAAAGCTGGTGTGGGACCTAGCTGCGACACAACTAGGGATAAAATGGGTGAGGTCACCATGGTAGGAGGTGGAGCCGAGGTGGAAGTGATCATTAGGGATGGAGGTAAGGATATGGGCATGCCATAGATCAATTGACCCGAGGCATCTTGAGTGGAGGCATGTGTGAGGTAGTGGTTCAAAGAAGTGGGATTCTGATCTAGGAGTCATGCAAACTCTGTGTCGCATGTAGGAATGGTGATAGGTTGATTTGGATCCATGGATGATGAGATGGAAGGTGGTGAAGGACTAGGTGATGAAGGGCTAGGTGGGAGCGGTAGTTGACTAGCATGAAATACGAGGGTGCTTTCCTATTTATGGGTCGAACCATGTGGGTAGGAACTGATTTGGTGAGACTATTGTTGATGGTGAATCACAACACCCCCGGATGTCTCGCAACTCGATGGGGGTAGAATCTCAATGCGATTACATAACATGGAGCTTTTCCCAAGTGTGGGACCTTGCGAAATCGGAAAAGCTCTCCGGATGAAGGCCGGTTCCTATTCCTCTATTCAGATGCACATGTAAAAATGTAGAGGGTTTACTCAAAACCTAAACTAACTTTCCAAGGAGATAGGGTAAGAAGATGCATAAAATAAAACCTAAACTACAAAGGTGATGCACCGAGGAATGATGAACACTTGTCTTGCCAATAAACACAAACCATTAAAATGCAATGCAAGATCATGCATAGATAACCAAATTCACAGTGAAAGATCAGGAGGATGCAAATGAACACAGAGAGGGTTGATAATCATCCAAAGACATGCATTATTTTCTCTAAAGATTGATACAATACACTACAAAATGCCAAGAGGCAAAGTTGCATTACAGCTTTTAAATGGGAGGTTTGAACTCCAACCTTTTGAAAGAAGCCCCTCCTTACAATTTATAGGAGGAAAAAGAGAGGGAGAAGAGAGGAATTCGAAATCTGCCCCAACCACCTCCAGACTGCACTTAACTCATCTCATTATGGCGGTAGGTAAGAACCCTAACAAACCCAAAAAGTGGCAAACTATATTTTGCATTTTTGAAGAACTTGTTCTCACCCAATTAAATATATCCAATCGTAGTTGGACAGAGGACCTTGTAAGATTTCCAAAAATTCCAACCTTGCGTGAATCCGAGCTCCCTGTGAAAAGTTATGGCGATCTGAATATTTCCCGTGTCAGGGTCTTCTTCCTGTCGGGTTCGGGGTTCTCCTCTGCATTTGCATCGGGTTTGGAGGATGCCTCGACATGTGTTTGATGCTTGTGTTTTCCCAAAACCCACTTCTACCAGTATTTCCAAGATTTCCTTTGTTTCGGGTTCGGAAATATGACTTGCATATGCATCGGGTTTGGAGGTGGCTCGACATGTTTTCGCCCCATGCTTTCCCAACTTGTTTCCCGACTCCAAGACCCGATTTTCCTAGGTAGTGTTTCAGGTTTGCGGAACTCTCAAGCATCGGGACATCCTTTGTGATCTGCATGCTTCATGTCTCATGTTTCCCGAAACCTGAAACCTGAAATTCCTTGTGTCGGGTTTTTGAACTTCTCCGACATATTTTCCTTTGTGTCGGGTTTTTGAACTTCTCCGACATATTTTCCTTTGTGTCGGGTTTTTGAACTTCTCCGACATATTTTCCTTTGTGTCGGGTTTTTGAACTTCTCCGACATATTTTCCTTTGTGTCGGGTTTTTGAACTTCTCCGACATATTTTCCTTTGTGTTTATCTATATTTACCCTAGGGTAGATATATACAACAATTTGGTGACTCAACGGGATTACCTACCTGCTAGGTAGAAGATCAGTGGCCTTTTAGCAATCCATTGGGCATGGAGTCATAAGCAATAACCTGAAACCAACCTGATATCTGATCCCGAGCCTGATACCACAACTCCTTCTCCGAGAGCATGCTGAATTGTAGAAATCCAACCTAGGAGCAACAAAACCTGTGCCAAAGCACTTAGGGAAACTGAAACCTAACTACAACAAGAAAATGTGCATACGCACTTAGAGGAATTGAAATCTAGGCTAATATTTACAAGGGTAAACCTTTTCCTTTTAGTAGCAATGTTTAAGATAGATTTCGTTAACCGGAATCGGGAGTTCTTCTCTGTGCCTAATGTAGATAATTGGAAGGCATTGCTATTCTTACATCCCGTGACCATGTAGGGACCACTCCAAATGGCATCAAACTTGGAATGCCTTCCGGTTTTTCCCAATCTCGCATCCCATTTCGTAACTAGGTCCCCTTCCCTGGAAGGTCCTTGCTCTTGCTTTCTTATCAAACCATCTTTTACTAAGGCTTGATCTTTCTCGATTGTTTGAACCGCATGTTCTCTGATTTCCTCCAATTCCATCAACTCTGCATACCTAGCCTCCATTGGTTCGAACTCAGCCAACTCCAACTGCTTCATGAACTCCAATGTAGGCGGTTCTAATGATATAGGCACATACGCTCTTTCCCATAGACCAACTTGTAAGGGGAATTACCTATAGAAATTTTTGGTGTTATTCTCGTCACCCCATAATGCTGATTTTAGCTTGGTATGCCATGTTCTTTGATTTTCATCCGAGTCCTCCCGATGATTCTTAGCAAATTTTTGTTTGTGGACTCTCGCCGTCCATTATCCCGTGGGTAATAATTGAAGAGGTGCTCAAGTAGATTCCATTCTTGACAACCCATTATGTAATCTTGGAACCTATGAATTCTAATGCATTGTCTTATATGATAGTGGCTAGCACACCAAACCTGGTCACTATCCCTTCATAAAAGTCTAGTATGTTAGACTCATTTGATTCCTTGAGCACTACTGCTTCTCGGTCCACTTGGTGAAATAGTCCGTTGCCATGAGAATCCACTTGTGGCCTTGGCTTGAGTTTGGGTTGATGACCCCGATGAAATCCAATCCCCATTACATAAATGGTTGGTCAACCAAGATTGGGTGCAATGGAAGTGCTGCTAGTCTTTCTTTGCCTATGAAGAGTGCACATTTTTTGCACTTTCTTATCCATGTATAGCAGTCATTGAACACCGTGGGCCAATAATACCCTAGCCTTCATTATCTTGAGAGTTGTTACTCATGGGGAAAAATGTCCTCCAAAATCTCCATCGTGAAAATCTCGTAACACCCTTTTAATTTGATTTGTCCCAATGCACCTCAATAGAACTCCATTGATGTCTTTCTTGAACAAAACACCATCAACAAGCACATATGGAATAGCTTGTAATCTAAAGTATCTCCTCTTTGATTTGCTCATTTCTGGAGGGCATAGGCTTGTCTGTAGGAAGTGTATCATACTCTGAGTCCAACAAGGAGTAGGCACGTCATCGTTTTCCTGTTCTTGACCATCTTGTAGTACCAAGATAGTCTCTTTTTCATCACCTGCTTCAACTTGTTGACTCAAGGCTAGCTATTCACATAGTCCCTTTCCACGTACTAGTTTTGTGACCTTGATCTCAATGTCATATTCCATGACACGGGTTATCCATCCTGCACGTTTCTCATTTAGATCCTTGTTTAGAAGGAAGTCCTTGACTCCCGCATGAGAGACCAATAATTGGATCTTGTTGTTTAAGACTAGGTGCTTGAATTTCTTTAAGCTCCTGATCACTACAAGGACATGCTTTTCAATGAAAGAGTACCTAGTTTCATATTCCTCCAAGCCTTGACTGAAGAAAGCAACTGGTTGTTCTAATCCTTCTTTGTTTTGTTGTACCAGGATTGCAGAAATCACGTCCCCACCACTAAAGGCATATAGCATGAAGTCTTTGGAGAAGTCTGGATTGATGAGAGTTGGAGCTTGAGATATAGCCTATTTTATTGCCTCAAAACTTGCCTTGCCTTTAGATGTCCACTTAAATTCCATTCTCTTCTTTAACATCAACGTTATTGGCTTTACGAGAGCTACAAAGTTTGAAACAAACCCATGGACAAAATTGATCCTTCCTAAGAAGATTTGAAGAGCCTTTTTGTGAATCGAAATGGCAATGCTCTAATTACTTCAACTCTTTCTCGGGTCAATCATCAACCCCTCCTTTGAAACAATATGTCCTAGAAGTTTTCCTTCGTGAGCCAAGAATATGCATTTTTGGGATTCAATGACACCCCAAATCTCCTACATCTCTTGAAATACTTGCCTCAGATGAAAGAGGTGATCCGTTGCATTTTTGGAGAACATAGTGATGTCATCAAGATATATCGAAACTATTTTATTGATCAACCCTTGAATGCCATATCCATTGCCCTTTAGAAAGTGGCTCCAGCATTTGATAGCCCAAATGGAATCTTCTTGTAGGCATAGGTGCCCCATTTGGTGGTGAAAGTTGTCTTGAACTGGTCATCTTCTTTCACCATTACCTGATTATACCCTGAGTAGCCATCTAGGAGAGAGAATCTCTCTCAACCGGATACTACTTGCAATATTTGTTCCATTGAAGGGAAGCGGGTAATGGTCTTTGAGAGATGCCCTATTGAGGTCTCGGAAGTCCACACATAACCTAATTTCTCCACTCTTCTTCCTGACCGGAACCAAGTTTGCAACCCAGCTTGAGTGCTTGATCGGGAATATAATGCTTTCCTCTATTAGCTTGTTTAAATCTTTCTTCATTAGAGGCTCAATGTGAGGGTTGACAGGTCTCTGCTTATGCCTGATGGGCTTAGCATCTGATCCAATTCTATGGTATGTTGTGCCAACTTTGGATTGAATCCTCACAAGTCTTCATAGCTCCAAGCGAAGACATCTGGAAATTCTTGGCAAAGTTGTATGAAATCTGATTTTTCTTGCTCAGTGGCCACTTTACCAATTTGAAGTGTTTTTCCTTCCCCAACCAGAATTGGCCCTGAATCTTCTCTCTTGACCTGTATGTTATCCTTTTCCTTACGGAACTGGTCGTTAGGGTTGAAGATAGAATCCAATGTTACTAAACCCTTAGGAAGCTTGTTTTTCCGCATCTACACTACTTGATCCCCATACTACCGCTCTAGCCTATCCTAGTTTCTAGCCGATAATTCAGCCTCTTCTTGTAAAAAATTGATGATCTGTTGATCGTTCTCAAACACCTGCCAGCTTGTGTTATTATCCTCGAACTATCGGCCTCACAATCACATGGATATGTGGTTGTGTTTTTCCCTTCGTTGTTGTCAACCACGTCGAATGTTGATCCAACCGCTGCGAGCCTATATGTGGATTCATTTTTCTTCCTAGGTATGGACATGATGTTGAAAGCTTTGAAATCCTCAATGAGGTCCCATACCCTATTCTTGTAGCTCTTAAGTAGGTCATTCTTTGTAGCATGTTGTCCCCTGACTTGGTTGATGATTAGCTCACTATCTCTGAACACCTGTAAGTTCTTTATGCCCTTTTTCCTGGCCCAATGAAGTCCATGAATCAATGCCTTGTATTCAGCCATGTTTTTTGAACAGAAAACTGAAACGAAAAGCTAAAAATATTTTATGTCTTGTGGTGGAATCAACATTGCACCACCTCCAACACCTTGTCTACTTCTCGAACCATCGAAAAATAATTTCCAAACTTCATTTTCATCCTTGTGTTCAGGCTGAATGATGTCAAGAATGGGTGAATTTTCTTTGTGTACACAATACACACCTAATTTAGATTCTTCAATTTCCTTGTATGGGTCAAATTCATGAATCTTATTTTCCCATTCATCCAAAGTCAAATCAAGAATTCCCTCAACCTTTGTACTTGTTTCTAGATCATTTGAACACTCCTAATCAAAAGCTGAGAAATTTACATTGATAGGACTTGGTACATGAGGCTCAATATGGAAATTGGCAATTGGTTCTGACCTGATTGTTGCTTTGGCCCCATACCTTGTCCTAAAAATCATGTGTGACCAATCTGCAGATAAATATCCACCAATTTTTGCAGTGAAGTCTCTTGATAGACACAACACAAAGAGTGGCAGGAGGTCAATCACAGACACATCTTGCAAAACTGTAACATTAGGACAGGCATGTAGTGTTAGGATTAACCCTTGATGACCCCAATTGTTCCTACTGCCGTTCCATCTAGCTGCACTACTCCTTTCAACACTAGCTCATACTTCAAACCCAGTTGATCCACTATTTGCTTCGGCATCACTAAACTACTTGCCCCTGAATCTATCATGCAGTTGTGTACCAAGTGGTTTCCAACAACCAATGACACATAGAATGGTGGAGGCTTCAAATTCTTTCTTGTCAGACCCCATCATGTTACACTACATTAGTGAGAACTTTCTCATGTCCCCGTTTGATACATTTGAGGCAGACCAATTAGCCATCAGTAGCTTGCAATAAATCTCGTTGCCCGAGATCGTAAGTGATTCCCACATGGAAATGCTCACATTTTTCTTCTTCATTTGATCGATGATGTTGAAAGGGGATGAATTTTCCTTTTGTTGTCCCTTGTTTAGTGTAACCTTTTCTCGGAGCTTCGAACAAAGTGCGTGCGTTGCTACAACAAGTACCTTAGGTTGATTTTGCACATTTGGAGCTACGTTTGTCCTACTGACCCTTGTTATGTAGGAGTGGTCTGAGAAATGATTGAATTAGATGGTTGTTTCTCTTCTATGCTTCTCTTCTTTGACCATGTGTTAGCAGCCACGCCTTGAAAAGGTCATTGGTTAACTCCATAGAAGTATTCCGTTTGCCAATTGGCCAATGTGGTTTCTATTGGAGGTCCCTCTTGTTGCGTTTCTTACTACTGATTCTCTTCCTAGCTTGGTTCTTGAGGAACACCAATGGTTTGGACCATCAAGGCCTAATTTAGTGCATCATTGAAACACGCTGACTGATTGTGAGGTAGATTGCAAGGGTAACACCAGTCGTACTCCTGTGCCATGTTGTTTTGTGTTGGGACCAAGGCTCTTGAGGATGTCGTTGCATTTGGATCATACTGTCAAAATGGCTTGGTAGCTTGGGGGTTGTCCTTGGTTTTGGTTTTGATTTGCAGCCTGAGGTGGTGGTCTATTTTGTTGGTATGAGGGCCTAGCTTGGTACTGTGCTTGAGGCTGATACGGTCTAGCACTTTGAGCTTGCTATCTTTTGATAGTCACCAGCTCATTTCCAAGGTTCTGCAGTTGTTTCATAACCTCCTGCAATTCCTTTGAAGTATTTGAAGAAGTTGATGCCTCATTATTGCTTTGATTTCTAGGAGTTGGAATGGGATTCAACTCTGGTGCTTGACTGGTTGTAGGATTTCCCATATCTAGATAAAGAGGCATTGGTGGCCTTGGTGTAAGCTTTCCACTTGATCAAATAGTTCTCGCTCCGATCATTGTGTCATAGGCCCCGGCAGCTTGTCCCTCCCATTGATTGGATCATCATGGCTATGTCTAAATTTATAGCCTTTAAGAAATAAAGGAATGCACCTTCGGTGGTTGGTCTAATAGCTATTGGAATCTTGTCCCATGTCCGTTAGAATCTAAAGTTGAAATATGTTATTTGTTCGTTAGGAGCCCTTTTGATTGTTGTTAGTTGTTCCAATAAAGACAAATTATCCACCCTCTCCCTGAATTGGTTACAAAGAGCTAAACAAAGTTGGTTCCAATTCGTAATAGACCCTGCTAGGCTCCTAAACCATTGTAAGGCCTTACCTTTGAAAGATGAAGCCAATAACTTGACTGCAACATCCATTTCATTTATTTCGTGGATTACACATGCATTAGCAATGTCCTGATGTGATCAATAGGAGTAGTATGATTTTCTCCTGTAAAATAGGGGATATTCTTTAGCGCTGCAACTGGAATTTGATTCTAAGCATTTAGGGCAAGTGGACTACTTCCCGTGAAATTGACAAAGGGATTCAGTGGTAGATGTGCCATTATGATTGGCCTAAGAACCCTGGTTGATGCGAGAAAAGGTCTACCAGGTGGAGGTGTAGAAAAGTCTTGTTAGGTGGAGATGGTGATCTTTGTGGTCTTCTTCCTCTCCTTCCTCTACCTAGTGAAAGTTGCAAGTGGAAAATAGCCCCTCTTCTCGAGTATTAGACCTGGTTCGAATTCTTCTCATGTGCCTGGGCAACTTGTGCTGCTACACCGCTGAATTCTATCCCTTCGGAGTCACCAGATGTGTTAGAGAATGAGCCTCAAAAAGGCTAGATTTTGCCAAGTTACACACCAAACTTGACAATATTGAAAATGGAATTTAAAACTTCAAAGGACCCAGAGGATACAGTCTTCAATTCAGAATTCAGTCTTGTTGTGCAGTTACTAATCCCCGAAAGGTACAGGTGGAACTTAGGTCATGCAATGCAACTTACAAAACCCGAATTGCCATGTGTCGAACTTGGGACATGCTCAACACCCTAGAAAACCCAAAATGACTGTTTTTGGGAATAGGACCATGCAATGCATCCCCCAAAACCTGAAATGACTGTTGGGTCTTCTTTGATGTTCTCGGACCTCGAAAACCTGAAACACTAAAAACCATGAAATTTTGAAAATCAAAATCTCAAAAAACTAAGGATACCCTTTTGAAGATTACCCTCAGATCTACCAACTGGTGAAATTTTGACTTGTTTTGAGCAAGTTAAGCCCTTGAAAATTGATTTCGGAGTTCATCCTGGAAGGTGAAAAATCTGAAATTGTAAAACTTGCAATTTCTAAGTCCAAATTTCTTGAAAATTCCTTCAAATATTATGAAATGACCTCTTGGTCCCACCGAGCATGCAAAAACTGTTGATGGTGAATCACAACACCCCGGATGTCTGCAACTCAATGGGTTGAGACTCTCAGTGCGATTGCATAACATGGAGCTTTTCCCAAGTGTGGGACCTTGCGAAATCAGAAAAGATCTCCAGATGAAGGCCAGTTCCTATTCCTCTGTTCAGATGCACACGTAAAAATGTAGATGGTTTACTCAAACCCTAAACTAAATTTCCAAGGAGACAGGGTAAGAAGATGCATAAAATAAAACCTAAATTACAAAGGTGATGCACCGAGGAATGATGAACACTTGTCTTGCCAATAAACACAAACCATTAAAATGCAATGCAAGATCATGCACAGATAACAAAATTCATAGTGAAAGATTAGGAGAATGTAAATGAACATAGAGAGGGTTGAGAATCATCCATAGACATGCATTATTTGCTCCAAAGATTGATACAATACACTACAAAATGCCAAGAGGCAAAGTTGCATTACAGTTTTAAATGGGAGGTTTGAACTCCACAAATTCCCCTGCCAAAGAGAAGAAGGGAGGGGCAAAACAAGAATGTCCAACCTTTTGAAAGAAGCCCCTCCTTACAATTTATAGGAGGAAAAGAGAGGGAGAAGAGAGGAATTCGAAATCTGCCCCAACCACCTCCAGACTGCACTTAACTCATCTCATTATGGCGGTAGGTAAGAACCCTAGCAAACCCAAAAAGTGGCGAACTATATTTTGCATTTTTGAAGAAATTTTTCTCACCCAATTAAAGATATCTAGTTGTAGTTGGATAGAGGACCTTGTAAGCTTTCCAAAAAGTCCAACCTTGCATGAATCCGAGCTCCCTGTGAAAAGTTATGGCGATCTGAATATTTCCCGTGTCAGGGTCTTCTTCCTGTCGGGTTCGGGGTTACCTTCTGCATTTACATCGGGTTTGGAGGATTCCTCGACATGTGTTTGATGCTTGTGTTTTCCCAAAACCCGCTTCACGTATTTCCAAGATTTCCTTTGTTTCGGGTTCGAAATATGACTTGCATATGCATCGGGTTTGGAAGGTGGCTCGACATGTTTTCGCCCCATGCTTTCCCGACTTGTTTCCCCGACTCCAAGACCCAATTTTCCTAGGTAGTGTTTCGGGTTTGCGGAACTCTCAAGCATCAGGACATCCCTTGTGATCTGCATGCTTCATGTCTCATGTTTCCCGAAACCCGAAACCTAAAATTCCTTGTGTCGGGTTTTTAACTTCTCCGACATATTTTCCTTTGTGTTGGGTTTTGAACTTCTCTGACATATTTTCCTTTGTGTCGAGTTTTGAACTTCTCTGACATATTTTCCTGTGTCGGGTTTTTGAACTTCTCCAACATATTTTCCTTTGTGTCAGGTTTTTGAACATCTCTCGACATATTTTCCTTTATGTTTATCTATATTTACCTAGGGGTAGATATATACAACAACCGTATTATGTCCGAATGGCAAAAAACACAATAGAACTAGGAAAACAGTAAATGGTGAGTGAATTAGGTTGATTGGTGAGCTGTAAAACAACAGAGGGTGATCGACGCTAGTTTGGGTAAATCGATACCGGATAGGCTTAACTAAAGGTTTGCCGGTTACTGTGAAAAACCAACAGTCTATTAAATGATGGTCCTAGACTGACAATTTTCACACAGGATGAGATGTAAGGTGACTGTGATTTAAGTAACAACAATATGAAAGGTGATAGGAGCCTTTTATAGCTCAGAAAGTGAAATAGGTTTCTTTCGATAGGTATCCAAAAATAATTCAGACCTAAGCCATTTGGGTTAAACCGATGCCGGTTGGAATGTAACCGGTGATGCTAAATATAATCAGTAGCTGCCATCGTGAAATTGAAATGGAGAATAAGAAAAATGGTTGTGAATTAAAAATCTGGTGTTGAATCAAACCCAAAATTCTGAGAATGATGTAGATGTCATCCAAGCACACTCAGAGGAAGTCAGAATACAATGACTATGATTAGAAGTGTGCAAGGAAAGACAAAAATAATGATCGAAAGATCTCACCTCAAAACGTAAATCAAGTAGAACACTAAGAAAGAACATTCCTAGAGAGCCTATTCTATTACGTTTATTCAGCTTATGCTATTTTTATGGACTACCATGTTATGAATGTAACAATAGAATTTTTTGGTGAGGAAGGCTTCCTCTGAAGAAAGAATTCTAAAGAGTGAGGTTTCAGGAATGTTATGGTGGGGGCGGGCCTCGCTCTGAAGTATGACTCGACAGATCAGCGAGCTGGGTGCCCACTGTACCGTGATCGTGTGATCACCTACAGCTTCGTCCAGGTAGGATGTTTTTTAAAGATGTATGTATTTTTAATTTTTGTATGGTTTGGTAAGAATCAGAGAAAGAGAAAAGGATATAAGTGCTTTTCTACGATTCTTTTTTCAACCATCAGCTGGTCATGACTTCCAATGTATAGGTTGCCCTCAATTAATGTGAGCTAATGAGCTAAATCAAAGCATGATATTCGATGACAAAAATAGATGAATAGGAAGAGGGATGATCTTTCACTAAAATGTAGAAAACAAGAATAAGAAGGTTATTTTTAAATACACCAAAAGAAATTTGTCTTTCAGAGAAAGTAGAAAGAAGAGAATGTTACCAAGGAGAAATTTTTAACATGAATGCTACTAGAAGGGAAATAAACACACATAATTTTTTTCACCTAGGAATGGAAAAAGATGCAAGCAACCCCGAATGGTCCCCTTGGGCGTGCCAAAATGTTTCACCTGATTTCTTAGTTTTCTGAGAAGTACTTGACGAAATAGATAAGGTAAAGGTGGTAAGAGGAATACCTATTTTGGGATGGTTGAAGGTTGTATGCGCACGTATCTGAATTCTGAATCAAAGTGATTGTGAGACCTTCCTTTTGGCTAGGAGGAACTACCTATATAAGAACCAAAACAAGACCACCAAAGAGAGTTAAACAATATATGCAGTGGACTGCCTAGCATATGATAGATCCTAAAAGTGCGATACTTCCTAGATGGCTGTCAATCCATTGTTTAAAACAATTCAATGTTGAAATAAAGTAAATATTGTCCTACTGTAGTTTAATATGATTTAGGCATCTCATAAAAAACACAATAGGCTAGATCTAATCTAACAAGCTAGGCTAGAAGGAGATCCAGAGGTCAAGTAGGTTGGTTATAGGTGAATCTGAGCTAATAGGCTAGGTTAGATACATATCTGAAGGTCAAATAGGTGTTCAAGTAGGTATATGTCAGAAGAAATGAGGTTAAGTTAAATGTGGGTCACAAACAAGTTGTTATTCGGAAGAGATCAGGTGACATAGAGACCAACCATGGTTATATAAAACTCGATGACGATTTTACTATAACCGCGATGGTTAGAGAGAACTCGATGACGGTTAAGCCGGGCTGGTGGAATCACATAGTCCAAGTTTTGGAGTTTTAGGGGCAAAAGTGGAGTGGATAGAAGATGGGGATTGATCACAGAGGGGGTGTAGATATGTTGCGAAGGTCTGAGACTACTGAGGAGGTCAAATAGGAAATTGGGCCAAGTATTAAGATGATTAGGTATGGAAGGTGGCTGCAACTGGAGAGAGGGAATGGACAGAGGGTAAAAGACTAGGTTCCTTTACCACAAATACTACAGATGATGATAAGAAAATGAAATAGATGGAAGGAGGATACTTACTCTTCTGTGAGGTACAAGTCTGAAGAATAATGAAGAAGTTGCTGCGTTGGAGGATGCTGGGAAGAAAGTTTCATTGTTGTGCCAGTGTATTTGGTTGCCTTTGTTGATCACAAATCAATCTTTATTTTGTTATCATGTCTAAAGAGATCAAACTCGAGATCAAATTTTTCCAACCCATATTACAAATCAGATGGGTCTAAATAGGCCATTTGGTCCATTCTGGTATAACCAAGTGTCATTTTAGGGTGGACCAACATCGGTTTAGGGTGAATTGACATTAATTTAGGTGAGATATCTCAGGTTGTTCAAAAATTTCCTGGGAAGTTTCTCCACTATTTGATAAGGGTCTCCTATTTTTCTTGGGGTGAAAACCAACCTTAGGAGGCTTTTAAATGTGAGGTGAGGGGATGGGTCTAATGTTAGGTTTTATTTAGGAAATTGGTTTAGGGTTTAGGTTAATGGGTCAAATGATGGGGGTGGTTGGGTGAGGTGCATTTAATAAAGGAAATTATATTAAATAGGTGTGTGAGGGTAGTGAATTAATTTAATGTAAGTAATTAAATTAATATGTGTGTGGGTAAAAGGTTATTAACTTAATTAAAATAATTAAATTAATATGTATGGAGGTAAATGGCATTAATTTAATTAAAGTAATTAAATTAAAATGTGTGGGGTGTAGGAGGTAGATGATAAGGTGTTGAGGATGAGGAAGTAATTATAGGGCTGCACTAGGGGACCAAGGTGAGTACAACACAATTTCAGTGTCTACAAGGAGTACTTGACTAGTTACCTCTCGAATACACCATTTCCACATATTCTTGTCTCTGGAGGTTACCGAGTTTGAATTTCTACAAGAACCTAGAGGAATGTTTCTATGTGTTATTCCTATAGCGATGAAGATATTGATGGTTACCATGAGTTTAGATGCTTTCCCAATGGTTGGATAAACCATTTTGAGTGTTGGGTAAGGGAGCTTGGGTGGAGGAAGGTGGCGATATCATGACGATTTAAAAGGAGAGGGAAGAAATATGGCTAAAGTATAATGAAGTGCATAAAATTGAGATTGCTAGATGACATGAGGCTACTAGTGTAATGGATCTATGAAGATAGACGTTGTGGGAAGGAGTTGAGGTTCATGCGAGGATGTGGAACCCGAATGTCTATGCTACCCCATCTTGGAAAATGCATGAGGAAGACCCTTCACTTCTAGTGAGAGTTCATCACATGGATAAAGAAGACTCGTTGGCACATATCTGAACCCACCTAGTGACCGAGACCTAGCGCTTCATTTTCCTAATCCATGAAGAAGTTTTATTGACCCATTTGATATTAGTGGAAGAGACAGATCCACACCTAGGAGGTATAACTTTTCGGTTCCTTCTTCTATGGCTGCACATATTCCAGTATTTGGAGGAGTCTTTGGACAACGGGCAAGTATACAAGCTTTCAACCTCACATCAGGGAGTGGCATAGGACAAAGTAGTGGTAGTGGGGAGCTATCACAGACCATCGGTGCACAATTTAGTGGGACCGTGGGGGAACTTGGCACAACTCCTATAAGCCCTATTGACCGAGTGGTTTTGGTGGCTCAAGGCATAGGACCTAGTGGACCTAGTGGATCGGATCGGTGGAGGAAACACCGGTGGGAACCAAGGATCAGGATCGGGAGGAAAGGGACCCTAGCCACCACCTCAAGTATTCTTTAAAATGTCTCTATATTTGCTAGATTATAGGGGCATTGAGGATGCAATGGAACATGTTCACAAATGTGAGCTGCTATGGCACGTGAAGGGTATCACAACACCAGAACGAAAGGCTAGTCATTTTGTGACCACATTGCAAGGGTGCACGCATAGTTGGTATAGAAAGTATGACCCTCATCAAATGGTGGTGGACTATACTGCCTTAAAGAATGCATTCT
The DNA here is from genome assembly GCA_018340775.1 of Taxus wallichiana var. yunnanensis. NCBI lineage: Eukaryota > Viridiplantae > Streptophyta > Pinopsida > Cupressales > Taxaceae > Taxus > Taxus wallichiana. Next base: position 611,934,784 of record CM031235.1, on the reverse strand, counting down.
TGGTAGAGTTCCACATTCCTGAGTTTGAGTAGAAAAGCATTAGCACTTTGAAAGAGATTTAGCAAGGAATGGCAGAGAGTGTGTGGGAGTATGATGCATGCTTTAAAACTCTCTTTTCTAAATTATCATATGATATCCATCCTTCTCAAAGATGTACAAAGTGGTTTGTTGGAGGATTGATCACCCCTTTTAGAAGGGCCTTGTCTCATAAGACTTTTACAGACCTACGCAAAGCATTGGAAGCTTCCTTATGCACCGAGGCTGTTGGTAGTATTGATACTGGCATTAGCCCATTCTCGAGGCTCGGTTGCCGCTATGGCCAAACAATTGGAAAAATTGTCTGCAAAATTGGTCCATGAGACTCGCATGGTTGTGTTGCACGGATTGTGAAATAGAGGGGAATGTTAAGAATAATTTCCCAGAAGGATAGTACGTCTTGTGATAGTATATTGTGAAATATGTCATGGGGACCATGATGCAAGTAGGTGTCCCTTGTTGCAGCGTGCGATCAGGAAGAATGTATCATGTTATTACAAAATTTTCACCTCCACATCTCATGATACTAAGGATTGTAGGCTCATTGATCAGATCCATGAGGCCATTGATCATGGGGTACGCCAAACCAACATTTCCAGTGGTTCTAAAAATGATGATCATCGTTATGAGGAGCGCGTAGATGTACGTGTGCATGGGAGAGGTTTTTGAGGAGGATTACATGGTTGAGGTAACTGCAGAGGAGGAAGGAGTGAGTTCCCATGTAGAACATGTTTCAATTGTGGATCTACAAAACATTACAAGCATGAATTCCTGGACTTGTTATAGTGCTCATGGTGTGGAAAGAAGCATAAGTATGAGGAGTTCCTGGAACTATTTGAGCATATGAATCAACAAAGAACGGAAAGACAAATACACTGCGATGGTCAACATCAAGAATCCAGGACATACGGTGGATGCCTCGGGTAACATGAGATGAAGGTTTGGAGCCTGTCTTAGTAACAACAAGGGCAGAAGCCATGCGTGCAAGAGAGGTACCAAGATAGAAGACCCTAGTTATGAGGGAGGAGGTCATTCATGGAAAATATCTAGACCCCGCACATCAAAAGGAGATATATCAGACACAATGGATGTTATTCAAATCTTACAAGAGGAGATCTAGTGTCTAAAGGAGCAATCCAGGAGGGAGGAACAAGGAAGGAGAGTCGAGGCGTAAAAGGATGAACTGGATGAGGTCAAGGAGGTGTGTAAAATTCTACGGCAGGAGAACATCATTCCTTTGCTAGGATCCTGGTTGAGAGAGAAGGTACCACACGCCGGAGAAGAGTGTGAGAGACACATCCCGTACATGAACCTTCCCCCTCATAACCTCGACAACGATAAGGAGATTATGTTGAATGCATTCATAGATGGATGGCTCCTTAGTAATATCCTCATTGACACATGTGTGAAGGTTAACATTCGACTTTGGATGCATGACATCGATGATAGGAGACCTATATTACAGCCATCTTTGAATGTATTGTATATGGAAAAAAAAACTAAGCCAATGCCCATTGGTGTCTTGAAGGATGCATCTATTACTATCCAAGGATCCAAGTTTACTAGGGACTTCAAAGTCTTGGCACTTGCCGAGGCGGACAATTTCTCGTAACTAATTAGGTTCCCTTGGTGTTACAAGAATAATGCAGACCTTCAGTTCAAAAAATGGTACATCAACTTTGAGAATAAGGAGGATTGGGTCATTATACCCTTGGTTTATGGGAATTCAGTTCCCTATATTAAACCGTTGGGGGAAGAAGTTCTAGACAAGATTTATGTGCGCTCAATCAGAGACCCTAAGATGATACACCCTACTAACAGGGTTATATAGTTTGAAGATGCTCAGTTAGTAAGTATACCACTAGTCTGGCATGTGACAATTGAGCACATGAAATTTATGAATTAATGGGACGACATTTGAGAGGGTTGGTGACCAAGGTGACAAAGGCACGCATGGTTAGGCACCTTGGAGGAAAAGAACTGCCCAAGTATTCAGGAGGATCCTTCCCTGAGATCTTTCTGTAAGAGGTAGAAGCTCAGTGGAAGAATGAGAAGGAATGGAGGGAGATGTTAAGTTATGTCTTGCTTGGCACAATAGCTTGGTGGTGGGCCACACATCAGGAGATCCTTTTAGAATGGCGTGAGGTAATAATTTCTCTCTCTGTCAGATTTTCTAGGAGTAATGTACCCACCATCATCAAGGACTACCATGGGAAGGAGCCTACCTCTTTCCATATCCAAGAGTGTGAATGGGTCTAGAGAGAAGGCATAGAAGCTTTTCCACCATCCCTCTGGGTGCACAAGTTATATTCTACACTGCAGGGTTATGCACGTGCATGGTACATTCATTCAAAGACACACTACTAGATGAGGTATTGGCAAGAGCTTGGATGACCTTATTTAAACCTTTGAGTATCAGAGTACCAAGCCACCGATTGATAAGGCCTTGCATGGTATCAAGTGCCTTACCATGGGGATTTCCAGGGGTGGAGGATAGGATGTTGGAATTATTAGGTGAACCAGGTGTAGTGGCGCACTTTTCGAAGTTGAGGAAACAAAAGAGTTACATCTTAAGCACACGTGTTTGGAAAAAGAGAAGGGAAAGTTTGTATATGTGATTGATGGAGAGGAATATGAAAGGTTAGATGTTAGCCATTCAGTAGGGATGCATGAGGTAGTTGATAGTGTGGATGCTCACACGCATGCCTACCATGAGACTTTAAAGATGAAGAAATTTAACATCAGTTCAGAAGAAGAACCTGAAGAAGCTATTATTAGGGATTACTAGACAGAGAAGGAAGTATCAAAGATCATTGATTTGTTACGTTAATTTGAGGATTTATTCCTGTGTAGGTACCATGAGCTCAAAGGTGTTCACCACTCCTTGGGGAAATGAAGATAAAGCTGAAGGATGGTGTGCACCCAGGTCGAGAAAAGGCCCTACCGGATGAATCCCAATTTTCATGTGAAGGTTAAGGAGGAGATAGACAAAATGATAGCTTCTGGGATCATTGAGGCAGTGGAAGAATCAGAGTGGATAAGCCCAATGGTAATCAGCATAAAAAAAGATGGGCGGATTAGGATTTGTGTGGATTATAGGGAATTGAATGCAGTTTGTGTCATTGATCCATTTTTGACCCCCTTCACTAAAGAAATTTTGGAAGGAGTCGCTGGGTGCAAAATCTACTCCTTTACTGGATGGATTTTCAGGGTACCACCAAGTCTAAATTGCAAAGGAAGACCAGGAGAAGACAAATTTTGCCATTGAGTGGGGAATTTTTGCATATATAGTCATGCCCTTTGGGTTGAAGAATGCGCCTACTGTCTTTTCGCACATAGTGGTGCAAGCATTCCAATACTTCATCCATAAGTTTCTTTAGTTCTATTTGGATGAGTGGACAGTATATGGTCTGGTTAAAGACCGTTTTGACAATTTGAGGTTAATGTTTAAGAGGTGTAGGCAGTTGAGGATATCCCTCAACATTAAGAAATGTGTTTTTTCTACCCCCTTTGGGACTTTATTGGGGTATATCATATGTAAGGAGGGCTTGCTAGTAGATCCTACTAAATTTACAGTTATTGTGGGGTTAAGGGAGCTTACTAGCCAGAGCATAGTGTGTGGATTCCTTGGGCATGTGGGCTATTACAGAAAATTCATTAAGGGATATGCCAAGATCACCATGCCATTAGAGGAAATGCTTAGACATAAAAGTGCCTTCCATTGGGGAGAGGCACAACAGAGGGCGTTTGATACATTAAAATATAGGCTTATTACCGTGCCTATTTTACGTTTTCCCTCTTGGGACAAGCCCTTTCATGTTCATGTAGATGCCTTAGGGACCGCCATTGGAGTAGTGCTTGCACAACTAGGTGAAGGGATTATTGATCATCCTCTCTATTTTGCAAGCAGGAAGTTGACACTAACATAGCAGAATTATACCACAACCGAGCACACTGCGCATTGTCAATAATCTACGTGTTCTTCAATTTTCAAAAATATCTCATGGCAACACCCTTTTTGTTTTACACCAACCACATGGCATTGAATTATTTAGTAAATAATCCTGTTCGGAAAGGGTGCATCTGTCGATGGGTGTTGTTGTTTCAAGAGTTATAATTCACCGTTGTAGTAAAACCTGGGAAAAGCAATTATGGGCCTGATCATTTGTCAAGAATTGATTCAGGGGAGGACATGCAAAGTATTGAGGAAGAAATTCTAGACACGCAATTATTTAGGTTGCGGTGCATGCCCTCGGATTTAGAGGAGATTTCAATATCCTTAAAGGAAGGTGTGGTACCGGATGGAATGAAGGCATTGGAAAAAGTAGTTAGCCATACGCGTCGTGCCCTACATGTTAATCAGTGGAGACTTATACAAGTTGGGACATGATGAAGTTTTGTGCAGGTGTGTCTTAGAGCATGAGTGCCTAGCCATCATGGAGGAAGCACATGGAGGAAGTGTGGGTGGGAATTATGTAGGTGATGCCACCACACGCAAGATATTAATGGCAGGTTTATGGTGGGAAACCTTGTACAAGGATTATAGAGACTATTGTAAAGCATGTGACCATTGTCAACACATTGGCAAACTAGGAAGGAGAGATGAAATGCCTTTGCACCCTATTCCTAGCATGGAGCCTTTTGAAAAGTGGGCAATAGAATTTGTAGGACCTATTACACCGACAACGTGTAGAGGACTGGGTCACATTATGTCATCACTTGCATAGATTATCTCACAAGGTGGGAAGAGGCAGCCCCAACTAAAGATTGCATGATAGCAACAATAGCGAGGTTCTTGTGGGAAAACATTATCATGAGGTATGGATGCCCTTTGAGTCTAACTAGTGATAGGGGTATGCATTTCTTGAATGAGACCGTGAGGATCCTGTTATCTGAGTTCATGGTGGCTCATCACAAGACTACGCCCTATCACCCACAAGCAAATGGAACCGTGGAAGCATTCAACAAAATACTTGAGTCATACCTTGACCAAGATTTGTGATTTCGGAAGACTTGATTGGGATGACAAAGTATCGGCAGTATTATGGGCTTACAGGACAACGTATAAAAGACTAAACAAAGCCACACCTTTTCAATTGGTGTTTGGCGTGGAAGCTATTTTTCTGGTTGAATTTATGTTGCCTTCTCTGTGAATAGTGCGCGCATGAGGGTTAGCCAATGAACAAGTGCTAGAAGAAAGAATTGAGGAGCTAATGAAACTGGATGAGAGACGATCACTTGCCCGATGGAGCCAAACAATAAAAAAGGCAAAGCAAAAGGCTTGGCATGATCGCCATATTAGAAACAAGAAGTTTGAGGTTGGGAAGATGGTGTTATTATATGATTCTAAGTTTTTGCGCCATCCTGGGAAGTTGAAAGTCCATTAGTTGGGTCCTTACACAATCTTGTACATCCTTGATTCGGGTGCATGCCAGTTACAAGTATCTTGGATGGGATGAAGTTTCCTAGACACTTCAATGGTAGTAGGCTGAAGCCCTACTATAGATAAGTCTTCTTGGTGTTTGTAAATAAGGTAGTTTTTCTAGTTAGTTTAGAAGTTTCCTTTATGCTTTTTCCCTTTCTTGTGTTTCCCTTTTGTGTTGTTTCATTTTGCGCCTTGGGCACCGGTAACCTTATTGCTATTTTTGGAGAATCTATGTGTGCACAGAGGACTCGCGCATCACTTTAAGTGTGGGGTGGAGAAAAGTGAAGAAGTCTGTGATCAAAGTACCAAGGAAGATGTGTTGAAAAGCCTTGTTGAGTAGCCAGATTAAAAGAGGTATATAAAAGAGGAAGATGGAAGAATGGTTGGTGCCGTGGTAAAGCTACTTGTAGATCCTGCGTGACGGAGGAGGAGAAAACACATTTTAAAGAAAAATGAGGTAGGTGAGAGCAAGGATCGGGATAGAAGAAGTGCCTTCTGCAAGTGATGCACACGCAAGAGTATCCTTTTAGGTTGGATTTGTTACACACCAAAAGGTTAAAGGAGTTTTCATGCAAGTTGGGCACATAAGTGAAGGTGCTGAAGATGGGCTTTGTTTGAAAAAGCCACATTAAATGAGAAAATTATGGTGGTAGGTGAAGTAGCATTTAATGTTTAGAAAAGAGAAAAACTATAAGTAGAGGGTCGGGGCACTCTCATTTTTACTTTGTGAAATAGAAGAGTTGGAGATATAAGCAAGTTTGACAAACTAGGGATTTCAGATTCGATCGAGTGAAGGAAGATCTATGAGATTGAAGCAGCTAGTTTGAGATTGTGAACTAGAAGGAAGGGGTTACACGGGTGTGGAAAGAATTGAAGAGGTGCTATCTTGTGAATATTTTATCCCAGTTAGGGTTTGACAAACTAGGGCATGGGTTTAGAAGAGTTATATCATGGATTTGAGATCAAAGGATTGGAGGAAGTAAAACAGAGTAACAAGGAGAGATTTGGAGTAATAAAAATACCTTGACCATGGCACCCAAGAAAGGAAAGGGAAAAGCCAAGGCTAAACAACTAGAACCCATGGTAGACACAAATGAAGAATGGTATGCAGAGATGCAATACCCAGATGGGGTGATGATGGGGAAGGAATGGGAATCCCACTTGAGAAGTGTACCTGTTAGTGACTATAATCACCACACGAACACAATAGAAAAGGAAATGGCGTTGGAATTGGTATGCCCCACCAACAAATGAACACCTGAGGGTTTACCTATATACGATGATGACGTCAAGGTTAAAATGGAGAAGGTAGGGCTATTGCAACTCTATGAGTTACCTTATTTTGGAAAGCTAGAACACCTGTACTAGTGGTTGATGTCATGGGTGCACAAAGATTACTTCCACTTTGTTGGGTGTAAGATGCACATGACTCCCCAGTTAATTTCACAATTTACAGGCCTCATATGTGAGGGAGATAGCCTAGAAGATGACCTTGGTGACAAGGAAGCCATTCAAGAAACCATCACCGAGTATGCCTGTAAGAAAGGGTCGCGGTATTATGACATTTTAGACATCAAAGACCCTATAATGAAAATGGCCATGCATCTGGTGACTAAGCTGAATGGCCAGGAAAGATGGACATAGGTCAACAAACCTTGGCTACATGTCTACAGGAAGATTATAGAGGGAACTATATATAACCTATCCGCGTACATCGCTGAAGAAATTATCAGTTACGTGAAGGAAGGGGACAAGATCCTCTTCAGCAACGTCTTGCTCACCATTGTATTCATGGAGATTGGAGTGCCTGACGCACCAGAAAAGTTTGTGTGGGAATACCCAGCTGAGGATCCTTCACCCGTGAAGAGGTTTGAAAAATATGCTTGTGATACAATGATGACACCCCACAAGGTGTGGCTGGAAAAATGGTACATGCACCTGAGGAATGCATTCGGGGTAGAGTGGAGAATCCTGAACAACTCCCAGTAGCCACTGAGGGAGAGGATGAGTTCATAGTCTATCAACACTACTACCTGGGTAGATTCAAACTGATAGATGATTCATGGAGCCCTTGGTGCAAGCTCCCCTTTGCATTTACTACTCAATACTTCCAAGTAGGGGTGAACAAGTTTAAAGAGTCAAAGAAGCTAAGGCTAGAACTAGGTAGGCTGGACTAGGAACACAGGGAGATGAGAAAGAAGCTAAATTACCTCAGCGACAAGTGTGTGTACGTGGAGAAGTATGTGTCACATGAGATTCAAATGACAAGGCTGATAACGTTACCCATTGTTGGAGGATTAGTGACACGTGTGTACTTATGCATAAGGCCAAAGTTTGAGAAGGGTGTGTATCTGGAGAGTGAAGTCTCCATACCTGAAGATCCCTTGGGAAAGAAGGGGCCTATGTCAAAGAAGAGAGGAAGAGACGGAGAAGCACCAAGTGTGCCGACTGCTCAGAAAATGAGCATGCCATCCACAAGCACCAAGCCAAGCACTTACATGTGGAGAAAGAAGTCTTCGGTGAAGGAGAAGATGCCTAAGGTAGAGGCACCTAGGCAACCCATCTCCAAGGAAGAATCTCTTGAGGAAGAAGATAAGGTGAATCCCCTGATTAGGATCCACCTCTCAAGAAGAAGCAGAGGGTGGATGAGAATAGATGACTTGGAGGCAACCAATAGCTTGGAAAAATACATGGGCGGAAGAGGGGATGAAAGTGAAGGAGATGGCGGTAGAGAAGAAGAAGAAATAGAGAAATACCAAGAGCCTTGTGTGGTTAGTGTCTATGACTCAAAAGAGGAGAGTGAAGATGAGAAGCAGGAGTTTGTATTTACATGACGCAAGGGTGCAGAAGATGAGGAGGATGCCAAAGACATGGAGGATGAGGAGGTTGCCAAGAAAAAGGAGGGAGCCATAAGTTTTACAAAGTAGCAGATCATGGAGGTGGTAGAGAGAGAAGCACAAAGAATGCTCAAGGTCTTGGTGGACCAAGAGTTGGAGCACAACGTGGACATAGTGCTGAAGGATGGAAGGAGGAGAACATTGAAAAAGAACATGACAACTTAGGTGGCCCCGCTCTGACAGTAAGATTCCCCAAAGGTGCATGCTTGGGTAGAAGAACTCTTGATGCAAAACAAAGACCTGTAATGAGCTATGTTTATGACACTAAGAAGGTGTTACGTGTACGATTCCATAGCACCGTACCCACGGAAAGGCTCATAGCCATGGGGTCTTTTGAGAAGGATGGCATGTACCCTCAAACCAAGAAGATGCTCTCTTGGGCATTTGAGTCTCACGTTGATGAGCTAGACTTCGAAGTCTTCCATGAAGTACTCATCACACTACCAGAATCTAAGGGGGTCAATCCCTTAGTGAATGCTTAGGGGCTCTTGGATAATAAAGTGTGTAATGCACTAAAGAAGGTCATGGTCGAGGCCGAGGCTAGATTATTCATGCGCAACGATAGGATTAGACTGCTGGAGGTGAAGTTAGGGAAGAAGGAGGAAGAACTGGTGGAGAAGGCCAACAATTTGAAACATGAAGAACTGATCAATGCACAGTTAAGGCACAAGTTAAGGGAAGAGAAAGTAAAGGTGTAGGAATTTTACAAGAAAATGGAGTCTATCAAGGGCACCATCCTCCTTAAGCACCCGGACTTAGTGCCACCTACACATAAATACTCGTCCCTCCTGGAGTGTATAGAATACCTAACGTGCGTCCTCACTATGGAGAGACAACCCTTTTCCCTAGAATCTACTTAAGAGGTGGCCGTACGCTTGAAAGAGGAAGACCGGTTGAAGGTGGTAGTGCTCCTTGTTGGGTACAACCAAGTAATCAAGGAGGCTAATGTCATTTCCTAATCTGCGAAGCCACATACGATACATGTGCAGACAAAGATAAGGTGGCGAGCTCCTTGGTTGCCATGCTTGAGACGGAACTAAAAGAGTTCCAAGAAAATAACAAGGGGAATAGGGTGGAGAGAGATAAGGTTCTAGCCAAAGTAGAGAAGAAATCGAGGCAATTGAGGCCTTAAGAAGCTCAATTAAGGCCTGAAGCTAAAGGAACTATACCCCCAGATCACTAGAAGGATGGATAAACTTGAGGACCTGGGAAAAGAGATGGAGCAGATTGTGGATGTTTTGGGCACCCAGGGAGTTGGCCTGAGTTTTGATGAAGTGAGCACCCTAGTGGGAGACCTCTGCCAGAAGGCACAAGGCGAGGTCGAAGTGTGGAATAAGCTAGAGGTAGACCTCTGGAAATATTTTCCTAGCTTGTTGAGTTGATGTCCCCCATTCTTCATTCTTTTCCCCAATTATTTCATTCCTTATTATTTTCTTTGTAAAGTATAAGGCTATTCATTAGTTCCCTGGACAACATGCATCTTGGTTAAGTGTTTCGAGGATGGAGAATAGGCATAGTGTGGGGTGATGTTGGACCCCTATAATATTAACCAAGTATGAAGGCACGTGGGTGCACGCAGGGGTCCCGCTTATGAAAATGCACGCAAGGTAAAAGTGCACAAGAAAGAGTTCAGGAAGCACATAGCTCACGCAACGCGCAAAAGGAGGCTTGGGACTTAGTCAATTTGGGCACCCAAGGTAGAACATGTGAAAAGTGTGATTGGTTGTGTGTGGATAAGATGCCATCCTGGTGATAGGCTAGCCCAGAAAGAGCATGCCTCGGATGGAATCTTTTAGAAGATCATCATGAGATGGAGTGGAAAGCTCAGGCCTGGAGGAGCATGCTCGCATAAAGGACCACATTCGACACTTGGCATCGGATCTGAGGGCGCTGGAAGGTGAGTTGGCAGCATAGGAGAATTATAAATACAAGTGCCTATGGAGTAAAAAGAAGGAGAGAGATCGATATCTAGAAGTACAAGGTATAGCGGGTTAGAGAGTGGGCGGAGCTCTGCAGAATTACTGCGAGGGGATATTTGTATTCAAGAAAGAATGCACTAAGCATGGGGTTGTAATTTTTCTTTTTTGTTAGCTTAGTTACATATGTCCAATGATATGCATGACTATGGTCTGCTCTCTGTGACTCTCTCAAATGAATCAATGAATATAATGACGTTACCTATTACATATAGACATGGATATCAAAGGTTTTAATGCACATTTCTCTCATATGAGTTCTCTTTCCTTTCATGCTATGTATAATTCTTTCTTTCTCGTCATAATTCATGTTATAGATTCTTAAAGTACTTGGTCCAAGTGACCGTAAGGATCTAGAGGCCATTTTGAGCCCTATGGTTCTTGTTTATCTTAACTTCCTCCTAAAAATCTTACACTAATCATAGATGATGATTCCCGCTAAACTCACATGAAAGAGAGACTTGGTACCCGTGTGTGCCTTGGGTGAGCACTCAACTTCACAGTTGGGTGATAGGCTGACGTGCATGGGGTCCCTTCCTTTTATAATGGGGGTAAAACTGACTACAGAGAGTATGTGGAATAAAAAATAATAGAATTGTATTAATATCTTCTCACGGATCTATAACAATATCTCAACACAATGCAATAACTCAATCCAATATCAATGATATTGCAAAGCTATCTCTAGGATTTCTTCCAAACATGGATGTTCAATGCTTCACAAACAAGTGATTTATTACCCTCAATGCATTAAACATACATGTGATGCCCTCCTTTATCTAGTCCGAAAATGTGACATGAGCATGTTTGACCGACAAAATAGGATGGTGGAATGATAGAGTGAAGATTCGCTCTTGGGATAGTTTTTGAAGGGTGTCGGTGATTGTAGGCCTTGGAACCACTACCGAGTGACCTGCTAGGAGGAGGTGAAATAGATGCACCCTATTCACATCTCATTTGATACACACAGGTCCATATATTGACTTCACATGCATGCGTCTTCCTCTATATGAAAACAGCTACCCCGATCTCCGTTTGGCAAGTATTCAACTATCAAAACTGTAAATTTGGCCTTAGATGAAAATCTAGCCACAAATCTTGACAAAATGTAGTGTATTCATAGGCTAAACACATCTAGGTGTAGGATTGGAACAACAATGAGTTCTTGATATCTTGAAGTAGTACAATAAGAAGTTACAAGAAATGATTGCGTGCCTGAGACTCTAAAAAATAACAAATCTGGAAGTATATACTAAACGCCAAGGCTGAGACTATTATATCAACCCACAATTTACCAACGACATCTAAATAAAAAACTCATCAACATGGGCATTTCCAAATAAAATGGGTTCCCTTGCAATTGCATTATATTTCCATCATTTTGCTCTAATACCAAATCATAAAAATAGATAGTTGTAAATATTAAACACTAAATATCTTGATTTCATTGATTGAACGGGAATAGTACACATGAAAATTTTATAGGTGAGGTTGTTCCTAATATTTAGGAAACAAATCAATACAAGAAATCATATATGTAGGTTGTTTAAACCTATGTAACAATCCATAAATATAAGTTGTTAATAACAACTTATATACCCACAAAATATATACTCAATTTTTAATTACAAATCACTCCTTAAATATTCAATAACTATCTACCATGAATAATTTTCATAGTAAACATTAATTTCCTAACAAGAATAACACTAGTATTGATCAAAGGGATAGATGTTCGAATAGTCATAGTGATATTCGAATACTACTAATTGGTTGAGATACAATAGTAGAAGTGTAAACATAACTTATTAGAGGTGCCTGATAACTGAGGATGTTGGAGAAATAGATAATTAAGTGTTGCTATTGTTTTTGGAGGTGTTGAACTAGTAGAAGGATCTGTGTGAGGATGTATGTCATTGGGCAATCATTTCTTGAGAGGAAACCATATGAAGAATAAGATAGGAATGGATATATCTCGTTAAATGATAGGTTGGTAGTTTGGATCGGAAGATGTGAAACCCTAGATGAAGGATCAATGATATAAGGTAGTGGTTTAGGTATATATTGTTGGTTTGAATCGATAAGATGTGAATAACTAGGAATAATTGAAAATAGTTCAGATTCAAATTTTTGCAAAGAACTAGACAAAGGATCTTAAATGTTTTAGGATGGTTTGGGTTCAAATTTTTATAAAGGACTAGACAAACGATCCAAAAAAATTTAGGATAGTTCGGGTTCAAATTATTGTAAAGGGCTAGACAAAGGATCTATAATGTTTGAGGATGTTTCAAGTGTGAACCAATGGAATTGGACACCCCTAGCTACCAAATTTGCATTGAGAGAAATGGGGTTTGAATCCAAAATTTATTTGAAAACAGGGTCTCCTCTTTCAAATAACGTGGATTCAGAAAATTATGATTATTAGCTGGTGGGAGTAATTTCTTCTTATTCAGATGTATTAAAAACTTTAATGTAAAACTGACGTGAAGAATCTAAGAGTCATTGTCTCATTTCCTCATTAAATTGTTCTTATATTTCATTCTAGGTTTGTTGAGCATCAGATAGAGGAGTAGAAATAATTGGTTGAGAAAATGGTATTTGGTGTTGTAATAGTTTAGAGAAAAATGGCGATAAGGGAGTGTGATGTTGTAACGGTGTAGATAGAGGAGTAGCTAATGGGGTAGACAATGGAGTAGATAGTATATTTTTTTCTACAAGGATGTAAATAATGGTTGACACATATATTCAAAAGTTTGGTTGCGAGATTTTTATCTTGTTTGTACCATTATAAACAAACACACAAAATAAACACAATCACCTATAAATTATCTAAATGAGATGGTTACAAACAACAACAAAAATAAGAAAGATGATTTTTATATTTTCTTGATTTAATTAAAAAGAGTGAAATGTGTAAAACAGTTAACGAAGGTCCTAGGAAATGGAAAGCTATGGCTGGTTTCAGGTGTGTTTAAGGGTGGAGTCCTCGGTACACTCAAGGCACGTGAGGCCCAACTCTGTCTCGCTTCTAATATAGGCATGGTATTGGGGCCTACCTCCTCACTTCATGGTCCCGCAATGATAAGGGTGTCATGTGGTTAGACAATATATACCGATAAATAGATGATTCTACTCAGCTAGAACACCAAGTCGGCTTCTCCTCTTGATGATCAAATCCAAGCAAGTATCCATCTAGGTAGGAATTTTTAAATACGTTTTGATGTTTCGTTGGTTTGGTTGTGTGCACAGAAAGGAAACCGAATTTACCTTCCTAATTAATACTATGTGAAACAAGAAGGATGAACGGGTTGTTTTAAAACCCAAATTGGAATATTGTTTTTGATGAAGAAAATTAAGCAAAAATCAATACTAGAAACAAATAATAAAGTTTTAGGACTCACCACTAAACACTCCTATTTTATTTTATTTTAGCAATTTTACAAAGAAGCAATCCAACAAATAATCTCTCTAGAACAACCTATAAATAGGTTAAGAGAAATATAAAAAAGAAAGCAACAAACAAGAAGAAAAAGGAAAATTGCAAGGCAATAAAGCACATGGGAAAATCACTAGCAATTTCCACATAGAGAACCAAAAAAAAAAAAGATAATATTTTATTGATGAAATGAAGTAAAGAAACCAAGGATAGTGTCTCACTAGGTGTGCCAAGATGTTATGAATAAATCTTACCTCTTCAACTTAACCTAATAAGAAAGAGAATAAAACTTACCTAACCTCGTATGGCAAGGTTTAGGATACCCACAGATGTGAATGAATGGTGTTTGATTGTTGTACTCATTATATAAAATAATACCAAATCACTTCCTACGAAAATACCCGCAACTCACAACAACTCAAAAATAGGTTTAATATAATATTAGGTGGATTTCCTAGCAAAGGATAGTCCCCGAATCAAAGGACTTCCTGAAAAGGGTGTCAATCCACTTTTAAAATCAAGTGATTGAAAAACAAGATGTGATATACGATAAATAATAAATGGTAAATGTTGTGATAAGTTTCAAGTTTATTACAAACATATAATTGATAAATATTAACTATGATTGGAAATCAGAATCCAAATCAATATCTGAATTCTCATAGGAAGGAGAACTCTCTTCTCCAAAGGGACTCCAGCTTCTTCTTCTCCAAATGAATCAACTCTCATCTCTAATATAATCTTCCTTAAAGAAGTTAGAAATGTATTCTGGATCTTCTTCTTCCGTGTCGTTATGATACTTAGAATCGAATTAGAATGTTCTGTAATCGGTTTGATCTTTAGATTCAATCTCAAAGCTCAATTCTTCTAATTCAACTTCATATTGATATTTGAACCAAGATAAATCAGCCCAAATACGTAGAACCTCAAAGTAGGCTTCCCAGAATTCGTCCGTAGCTTCAGATTCATTGAGTACATTCAAATATGTTTTATAAAGTTTCCAGATGGGAAGAATGGATGGCACACAACTTGAGGTTGTGTAAAATGTTGTATTGCTTCCAATCGAATTGGTGACGGATAATAGGCAGAGATTTAATGCTTGTTATTTCATGACTTGGTCCACTTATTTCCATCTAACGTAAGCCATTCCTCATAAAAATTTATTAGAAATACCAATATGATATAATTTAATGTAAGTTATAGGATGAAATTTGATAAATTATAGAAAACAAAAATAGGCAAGAATCACATGCGATTGTAGTAATCGCTAGCGATTCTTGTGAATGATAAAAGACTGATAAAACAAAGGATTTAACTAATTGATTTGTGATTGTGGTTTTTGAGAGGATATTATAAAGTAACAAATGATCAAACAGAAACACTTAAATGCAAAAAAAGAATTATAAAATGATATATGACCTTGATTTGAGGATGATGCAAGGAGTTGATGTAGTTTTTCACTAGATGATTCATAAGCTTAAAAATGAATTCCAAATTTTTGATGATTGTGAGCAAGATTTTTGGATGATAATACATTCACATCGATGTAGAGTGATGTTGATGAAATCCAATAGAAAACTTAGGCTCAAAAATTTCAGCAGATGATCCCAAAAAGAGACTGAAATGGGGTTAAATAATCACTAGCAATTTTCCAAATCACCATGATTTTGGTCTATTTGGGATTGTTTAGAAAATGGTTGGAATTTTTTTCTAATTTGAGATTTTTGTTCATATTTTCGAGGGATGGATTTTTTGGGTTTGTTTGAAAGTGTCGAGTTGGCTAGTGATGTGTCAAATTTATTTAGGGAAATGATAAGATAGGCTAGATATTATCCAATTTGGCTAATTTTGTTTTAAGATGAGTATCAGGTGGTTATTTAGTGATTTATTAGGTGTAAGATCATAATATTATATAGGATGGAAAATAATGATGGTTAATATATTTAATTAATTTAGAATTCAGGGTGTTAATTAACTAATGAGGGTGTGGGGTGTAAGGTAGGTTTAACTAATTAAATGTGGAATGTCGATGTATTTAATTGATCGAGGAGGTGGGTGCATTGTAATGGTTTAGACAAGGATCGAGGTGTATATTTTTCAGTGTCTACAACCCATTATGTGAATCTAGGTGTCTATCAATTTTTAGGGTTAAATCTCATTATAAAGGGTACTTTCTTTGTAAATAGACCCCTCCAATTAGCCTTATGATTGTATTTTACTTCCTCCTTATAAACTATCATCTATAATTCCAATGAGATGGATTATTTTCACTTCTAACCCTTTTATACACTTAAAATACATCATCACATAATTTTCTAAAAGTTTCATCCATTTCCAATGGTGCATTCATAACATAATGGAAATCTTCCTTAAAAACCATAGTTGTAGGATCAATATCCCGAGAAATAAAAATAGTTCCCCCAAATGCATTAAATTCATTTTGAAAACTTATTTCTCCTAATGTAGGTTCACATTTACCTCTCTCACTTACTAATGAGCAAGATTAAACAAGGTTTATCTCATGCCAAAATTATACAATCATGGTGTTAGAGTTCTTAAAAACCTCAGGTGTTAGTGAGACCTAATGAAACTTTTTTTCCATGCTTATCTCCCTTCCTATAGGTCAAGGCCTTCATACAACCCTTATTCACTAATTTTACCTTCACCTTTATATCCTCACCATCCTCAACCACGGGTTTCCTTCTAATTCTTAATCGTGCAAAATAGAGTGTCTCGGGCATTTGTTTTCATCACCTCTTGATATGTTCTCAACATGCAATAAAGGATCCTAGAATATTATCCTCAAGAATTATCATGAAAAATCCAATCATCCTCTAGTGTATTTCGAATTTGGATTTGAATAACTTATGCTACTGATTCACATTAGGAACATTAACCACAAAGTATAGTCACAGTCTTCAATAATTCATACCTATAATGAATAATATCAAAACTATCACTTTTCACACCTTACTATGACACTTCATTCACCTTATGCCACTTGCTTGTTCATAGAAAGAATGTTCAAATCTCAATACATATATTGTTTCATTGCAACACATGCACAATCATGCCATAACTCACGAGTGATGCTAAAAATATAGTACATAATTATGTAATCAACCTCCATGGGCCATGAGAAGGACTCTTGAATGTTTATCATGCTAGGATAGTAAATATTTTGGATCAAGGGCATCAATACTCATATTTACTAGTAAAACATCAACACACAAACTCACCAAAACAAATTTGTCACCATAAAAGGCATATACATTTTAAAAAATTGCATATTTCACAAACTTCTCCCATCCTCTTTCTCTAGGAATAACTCTCTCTCTCCTTCCTCCCTTACTCACTTGGAGGATAACTAACTCCTCCATTTGAATTATTTTATTTTAACTCATTCACTTTCATGTTTTTAAACCCTAAATAATTTTACTCATGACCTTTACACATGACCTTACACACAAAAAGAAGGAATTTTACATTATTTTTCATTACATAGACTTAAACTCACTTCAAGGACATGTATTTACTCACCTAACCATTATCATACCTTTGACAATATCACTAAACTCCCTTACATGCTTTAAAAGTTCAAATTTGAAAATGTAGGGAAACTTGTATTTTGAATTCTTGAGCAACTTGACTCTACTTTCCCACTTGTTTATTTTAATTAAGGGCAAATAGTTTTGAAGGGACTATACCCTGTGTACAAAAGGGCTCAAAAGCCAGATAATAAACATGAGAAAAGCAGCCCAGAGAAGGGCAAAACAGTCAACTAAGAAAGGCTCAGCAGCCAGATATTACAATAAAGGCGAAGAGTGGATCTAAACGTACAGAGATCCAGAGCAAAGGAGACAAGTTCAAAAGAAACCAAAAGAGAAATGCAATACGAGCTCACAAAAATAGCTCTAGAACCACTCGATGATAGCCTTAGATCACAGCCAAAAACAACAGAACATCAGCCTTGTTACTTGAGGGCTCTGTCAATCTTGGCCTTGATGGCCTGCAGTGACATGAAAAAGGCAATGGCTGTGGCCTGAGAGGGGTCCTTCATGTCTGCTTGGGAGATTGCAATGTCCCTATTTTCTTTAGGGCCCCATATATCTTCATTGATTCCACTTAAGCTGCAAACACTGTGGACGTGCTTTGTTCAATGAAGTTATAGATGCTTTTTAGGGTAGACAAAATACAGTCATTACGGCTTTTGGCATTCCCCAATCTGCCATCAAGGGACTGCAGCTTCTTGAAGACTTCATCAATGACCCCCTCTTCCTCCTCACCTTGCAGGATCCTTTTACCTTTGGCTTTCTCCATGTTCTTAAGAGCCCCTTTGAGCTCTTGAATCTCCTTCTCCAATCTGTCAACCTTCTCCAGCAAATCCTCCTCCTTGGGCTTCTCCACAGGCATGCTGATATGCAGGAGGCTTTCAGCAAGTTCTAAGTCCTTGTGGCTCCTAAGGACACGTTGGGAGGCAGGGATTCTAGTTTTTAGGCTCTTTCTTTTCTTGCTGGAGCCCACATCATCATGCTTTCTTTTTGGCAGGGGTGGAGTGGGAGCAGTATGGGTAGGTGGGGGTGTGGAGGAGGGAGGTGGGATGGGGTTCATGGGAGGGAAACTGGAAAAGTGGCGGTGAATGAGGAGTATAAGGCCCTAGTGTAGGGGGATAGCCCTAGAGTGATTTTGCACCTCCCTTATAGACTTCTCCAGGGAGTTGATCAGATAATGAGGAAAACTAATAATGTTAGTTCTACGAAAATGATTCAGAAAAATCAGATGCTTGTGTGGGATAGTCACATATCTTCCTTCTAAGGTCACATACCTTGCGAGGAAAGATTCAGATATCATCTTGTGGCTTGGGAACAAGTTTGTAAACCTAAGAGACTGGGGGGGTTAGACATCAAAGATATCAAGCATATGAGTACTGCCCTTACTGCAAAATTAGGATGGAGATTGATAAAAGAGAACAGACCTTGGACAGAGCTGATTAAGATCAAATATCTTTCAAATCAGAACAAAATTTCCTTCATTTATGATCAGTCCCTTCCGAATGGTTCCATTTTCTGGAACAACCTTCTTCGCAGCAGACACATTCTCTTTCAGGGATGCAGCTGGAAGCTTGGAGATGGGCAAAGCATAAACTTCTGGACCGATAAGTGGACTGATTCTAACTGGATTTCTGCTTATGATCATATGAAGGACAACTTAATTGCAAAATATGGTCACAAAATCCAGGGATACATTGAGAGGGATGGAAACAAAAGAAAATGGAAGCAGCTAAAAGTGGAGAATGATAGTATCCAGGCTGATATTATATCTCTCGTAATCAACTTGCCCTAATCCATCTAAGTAATCAAAATCTTAAAGATGAGCTCATCTGGAAGGATTCTTTTGATGGGGATTACACTGTTAAATCAGGATATAATTCTGTCTTTGCATCCATGGAAAGTGAAATCAAGTGGCACAAGTTATGGATGCCGGAGCTAACCCCTAGAGTGAACTTCTTTTGGTGGCTAGTTATTAATGGAAAGATCCTAACTAATGATAACCTCATCAAGAAGGGATTCATCATGCCAAATAGATGCTGCATGTGTCAGCAAGAGGCTGAAGATATAAAACACTTATTCCTCCATTGTGAGATTGCTTCCAAAATTTGGCAGCTTGTTTTTGCAAAATTCAATCTGAAATGGATTTTTCCCCTTACCTGCCTTCAGACTTGGGAGCAATGGAGCTCTCCATTTAAACATTGCATGGTGAAAAGACTATGGCAACTTGTTCTGCCACACACTATGTGGAGAATTTGGAAGGCTCGTAATGATAGTATTTTCAGAAGCAATAGACAAGCTTGTAACAAAGTATATAAGGAAATAATCATTGTTGTGCAAGATAATATTGCTAGATTCAATCCCCCTAAAAATAGACTCTACCCGGAGAATGAAGAATGCATCCTAACTGATTGGAATATAGCCACTATCAGTAGAAATAAAAATGGTACTGACAGAAACAAAGTCCGATGGATTAAACCCCCCAATGATTGGCACAAATTAAATTTTGATGGGGCCTCAAAAGGCAATCCGGGTGATTCTGGTGGTGGGGGAATCATCAGGGATCAAAGAGGCTGCTATGTTGCTGCTTTTTCTGGGAGAATGGGAAGACAGACTAACCATTATTCCGAAGCCATGGCGGCTCTTTGGGGTATTAGACTTGCCAGAGATTGCAATATTCAAAATATCATAATTGAAGGTGATTCTCTAAATATTATAAATCTTCTGAATAAAAAACAACAGCCCAGCTGGTCTATCAGGGATTATATTGAAGAAGCTATAGAAATATGCAAAAGCTTTGTTAATGTCCACATCACCCATACTTATCGGGAAGGAAACAGGGTTGCCGACAGCTTGGCTAACTTAGGAGTGAATAATTCCTTTCAAACTTGGATTGGCAGGGATGTTCTGCACACATGTCAATAAAGCCATCATCATTGATCTTCATGGCTGTGAAAATTATGAATAACGATTGTTTTATGGATGCTAATGAGCGGATCCCCAAGTACATGATGATGACATCACAAAAGATTTGGATGATTGCTGCGATGTGTGCGGACTGGATTGCCATCATTTCTTGGCATGGGAGGAAAGCGGGGGAGAAGGGCAATAATAACAAATGCTACATTATTATTAAGCCGACTTTCACGGGAGGAACAGATTCAAAAACCAAAAGCACCGCTTGGCCTGTCCCGCACATTGCAAGTTTTTTTACCGTTAAAAATAGGAATAGTAATAGAGTAAACATGGGGGGTCCACCATGCAAGACCGAGCCGACCCACAACCCTGAGTGGAAAGAGAACACGAGCTTTGGGAGTACCTACAAATCGGGGGCCTGTCGAATTTCATTGAGAGGATTCAAGGCTTCGATCAAGACGTCTCCATCAAATTCACCAAGGGTTGGAAGAACAGAATTGTCAAGTACAGTAACATGAAAATGGAAATTACAGAAGAGCTCATAGCTCAGGTCACTGGTCTCAGCTTGGAAGGTGCAAAATTTTTCAACAAGAAAGTCGACAGGGAGGTTGAAACCAAGAAATTTCTGGAAGAGGGAGAGAACCTTGAGTTTGTAACTGCTGGCCTCAAGGTGGAGTCGATCCCTGCACCTTTTGATGAACTTTCCCACTTGGTATTGCATCCTTGGCCTTTATTAAATTATTAATGACTAATATTCACCTTTCTTGATTCCATACACATGATTAGGAGGATATTTTGACTCTGTTATAACTTCCTTCCTTGATGCCCCTACATGAGAAGGTGGAAGAAGAGGTTAGAGGTGTCAAGGGAGATGAAAAGAGGTATGAAGAGTTGAGAAAAGTAGAGGAGCATATTTTCAAAGTCATTAGACCTAATCAACAAGTAAAGGAGTAGATTTGAGTGAGTAAGAAGAGAGGACTATTTAAGAGTGTTTGATCTAGATTGAGTTGAACTTATGTTCATAATCAATTGTACGAGAAATAAATATTCAATGATCATACATTTTATGTGGCTACGAGGTTTTTCAAGAATCGTAGGGGTTATAGCCTCCTTGTAGGGTAGGTTACCTAATAAAATAGGGGTTGGTGTTGATTGTGGGGTTGCTTCCTCACTAAAAAAATCTTGTGTGATGTGTAATATTCACATGAGTCTTTTGGATTGAGTAATATATTCAAATTTTTAAGTTGGGTTTCTTCCCCATGAGGGTTTCCCACTTTACATTTGGTGTTCATTTATTCTCGCTATTGTTCATGCACTTGTTAATGAATGTTACACACCTAATAAAATCATATTGAGTTTTCATTTTGAATGGTTATTTTGGATGATGTTATAAGGTATGGTAAATGGAGTATGATTATAGATGGTAGAATTTTTCTGTAAGATGATAATAGAAATGGTGAGGTTATAATTTATCTACAAGCAGATTTGATACTCCAAAGAAGTAAGAATCACAAGTTAGAGTCTACCATTAATCAACTTGAATTTGAAATAAGTTCTTTGAATGTTGAGTTAAAGCGGTGTCCAATAAAATAAAAGAAATGCTAAAAGATTCTACTTCAAAAAGGAATTTTCTAGTTTAAGTTGAAAATAAGATCATATGAAGAAAAACATGAAATAAAGGTCCATCAGACAACCTAATGCATCAAGGTATGAGAAGTTATTTAATGACTATTTTTATGCATGTAATGAACTTGATCACGGGGCAAAGGAGTGTGAACTAATGTCCTCAAGAAATTAACAATCATGGGGTTATGGAAGATCCTTCAATGGATATTATTATGAATGTAATGAATATGGTCATAAGGCCATGAATTTTAGCGAACCTCTTCTCATACCATTCGGGGATAAGAAGAATGTTGTGTCCTATAATTGTCTAAATATTGGTCACATAGAAAGGTTTTGTCTTTATAGGTCATCTAGACATAATAAGGATGTTCAAAAGGATAGAAAATTCAAAGAGATGTATATCAAAATATTTGAGCATATGAGTGAAATGAAGAATGAGCCAAAGCATGACATGAGTATTGAATTTGTTAATACAATCAAGTCATCTGATCATGAAGGTCCAACAAAGGAGGATTAATCAAAGGAAATCAAGAATTTTGATCTTGTACAAATATTCAAAGTAATCAATCGAGTTACCATGTAAATGAAGAAAAATAAAATCCTAAAATAGTCAAGACACTCAAGGAATCTGATCACGGGATCAAGATAAGAAGGGTAATTCAAAGGAAGTGGTGCAAAGCATAAAATCGAACCTATAAAATTTGTCAAATAAGGATCATGTTAAAAAAGGATGTCATATGTTGTCGATAAGGCTAAAAAGGAGTAAATCAAGATTTTAATCCTAATACTAATACAATTAAAAGAGGACTATTATACCTAATTGTGAATGAATATAACCATATTTGTTTGATAAGACATCAATCGAAGTAGAAAATAACGAATATAAACCTAGTCTAATTAAGGTGATGCACAGTTTGCCCCAATTTTAGTAGTAGTGACATCTCTAGATGTCTACTGCTAACATTTTAACATACACAATCTTTTCACACAATTGTTGGAAATACAGAAATGATCAGATTAAAACATGCACAAATTTAATCCAAAATGTAATGAGATGATCGTAGAAACAATGATAAACATATGAAAGGATTGAGAAAATTTTAATCACAGAGCATACATTATCATTCCAGGTCCAATACAGTGCATTACAATGACCAAGAGGCAAAAAGAGATGTTGTATTTGCATGAAAAGGTAAAATTTCACAAATCTACCTGATGAGGAAGAAAAGAGAAGTTGCAGAGCCAAAAAAATGTCTAACTTTTTTAAAAATGAGCCCATTCTGGCTTTTACAATGCCCATTCGAACTCAGGAGAGAGAAACATGGGAAAACATGAAAGATGCTTCAACCACCAACCAAATGGTATTAAAACAGCATGGGCACCCTCAAAAGTCCATTCCCTGACGTTTTTAACCATGCTGGGAGAGAATGTGAGCCATACTTCATTAAAAATGGTGGTTGAAATGTCAGTTTTGTTGATTTCCACGTGCCAGAGGTGTTTTCCAATTTTCTCCCTCTAAAATCCACCAAAACACAAAATTGATCCTAGAATCATGTAGATAATTTCACCAGCTTTCCATTGATATAAAGAACATGAAAAAACGAGCTCTGGATCGAAAGTTATGCCCCTCTGAAAATTTAGGGCAAAACAGGGCCAAAATGGGTTGGCGGGCCGAAAAATTTGAAATTTTCCCACTTTTTGCATTTGGGAAAATTTCCCCAAAAATCTCCATGCCCCACCATCCTGGTGCCACATGGGCATGATTTGATTGGTTGCGGGCCCTTCCTACTTCATTTTCCATCGTTTTGGCCTTTGGAAAATTTTCCAAAAATTCTCCATTAGATGACCCGAGGACACGTGTCATGATGTGATTCACCACGGGCATTTTCTCTCAACTTTTCTATCACTGTTGACCATCTTCCCTGAAGGCTGGACACATGTGGCATAACCCTATTGGATGTGGGCCTTTCATGTTCATTTTCTCCATGGGCTTGCCTTATGTTTTTTACCACCACGTGGACACGTGGCATGATTTTATTGGCTCGGGCTTTGGGGGCGGGCTTTCCTTTCAATATTTTCCTTTGATTTTGCTTGGGAAAAATTCCCAACTTTCCCCGTGCTCCACTGGTGTTTGAGGACACGTGGCTTCTTTCATTGGTTGGTGGGCCTGGGGGCCAAAATTTTTTTTTGCACTAACATTTGGGAAATTTTCCCAACTTCTTCCCACCGGTTCGACCCGACACCTCGTGGGACACGTGGCCTCCTCGTATTGGCTCGGGTTTTGGGGGTGGATTTTCCTTTTCAAATTTTTCCAAACTTGGGCAAAAAGGAAAAATTCCTCTCGCACCTCCACCCCCCGATGCCCTAGGTGACACGTGGCGCATCTTATTGGATTGCGGGCCTTGGGGCTGAAAAATTTTTTTGTGCCAACCCTTGGGAAATTTTCCCAACTCCCCACCTTGGACACGTGGCCGCATCTTATTCACTGGCGGGCCCTCGGGCTGAAAATTTCTCTTTGAACCCCACCAAACACTTGGTAAAAATTTCAAGTTTACCTCCGCCTCCGCCCTTCCGAGGACACGTGGCCTCCTCCCATTGGTTCGGGTTTTCCATGGGAAAATTTCCCACAAAAACTCTGCTAGAGCCATAACTTCAAAAATACATGGAGTTAGGAGGAAAAATTTACCTTTCTGGAAAGCTGAGAAGGAGCTCTATCCAATGGTGCCATTTCCAGAAGGTTTTGAGTTCCTAAAAGATAAAAAAATTATGACTGAGGCACAAGGGAGGAAAGAATGAAGGGAGTTAGCCAAAAAATAAGCAAGGGGCTTATTTTGGATAACAATTTTGGTGACTCAGAGGGGTCATCTACTGCTTGGATGAAGTTACCAGTTTCTTGAAGCAATCCATTGGGCATGGAGTCATCAAATTCTCTACTTGGTACCCCAACTGATTAGAACAATGCAAGGAGGAAGATGGAGGGCAGAACACCACCTGATTTGGAGCAAGGCCTGCAAAACACATTTCTGGAATAGCAAGCTTGTGCCAAAGCACTTAGGGAAAGCAAAGCTAAACTACAACAAAACAATGTGCATAAGCACTTGGAGGAATGAAAACCTAAGCTAATATGTACAAGGTGGAGAATTTCCTTTAGTAGAAATGCTTCAGATGGATTCCATTGACTAGAATCTACAATTCTTCACCATCCAATGTAGACAATTGGAAGGCATTGTTGTCCTTACACTTTGTGACCATGTAGGGGCCACTCCAAATGGCATCAAATTTTGAATGCCTCCCGGTTTTCTCTGTCTGCATCCCATTTTAACACTAGATCTCCAACTTGGAAAGATCTATCCTTGGCCTTTCTATCAAAGGTCTTCTTGATCAAAGCTTGATCCTTCTCCATTGCTTGGGATGCCTGATTTCTGATTTCTTGGAGCTCCATCAATTCTGCATATCTAACCTCCATGGGTCCAAACTCCAATAACTCCAACTGCTTCATGAGTTCCAATGTTGGCAACTCAAGTGACATGGGAAAAATTGCCTCTCTTCCATAAACAAGCTTGAATGGAGAATTACCTGTAGATCTCTTGGGGGTTATCCTATCAGCCCACAAGGCTGATTTCAATTTAGTATGCCAAGACCTCTGATTTTCATCAAGAGTCCTCTTGATGATCCTTAACAAGTTCTTGTTTGTAGATTCAGCTTGGCCATTACCTTGAGGATAATAATTTGATGAAGTGCTTAGGTAGATCCCATTCTTGACAGCCCATTCAGTTACCTTGGACCCAATGAATGCCAATGCATTATCTGATATTATTGTAGCAGGTATGCCAAATCTGGTTGTTATCCCTTCATAGAAGTCTAGGATGCTAGATTCATTTGCTTCCTTGAGTGCCACTACCTCAGTCCACTTGGTGAAATAATCTGTTGCTGTTAGAATCCATTTGTGTCCTTGGCTTGAATTTGGGTTAATGACTCCAATGAAGTCCAAACCCCATTGCATGAATGGCTGGTCAACTGAAATTGGATGCAATGGAAGGGTGGCTAGTCTCTCCTTACCTGTGAAGAATGCACAATTCTTGCACCTCTTGATCCATGCATAATAATCACTAAAAATCTTGGGCCAATAATAGCCAGCCCTCATGATCTTGAGAGCTATCACTCTTGGTGCAAAATGACCCCCAGCTGATCCACCATGGAACTCTTCCAACACTCTGTGAATCTGATTTGTACCAATGCATCTCAGCAGCACTCCATTCACATCCCTTTTGAATAAAACACCATCAACAAGGGCATATGGGACAGCCTACAATCTGAAGTGTCTCCTTTTGGTTTTATTCATCTCTGGAGGGCATAGGCCTATGTGTAGGAAGTGCATTATGTCTTGGGTCCAGCAAGGAGTGAGGACACTATCATTTTCTTCTTGAGTGCTTCCTTGTTCATGGTTGTCTTGCAATGCCAAAACAACCTCTTTCTCATTGCATGCTTCCGTTTGTTTGTTCAAGACCAGCTGCTCACACAATCCTTTTCCTCTAACCAACTTGGTGACTTTGATCTCAATGTCATATTCCATGACATGAGTAATCCACCCTACTCTCTTTTCATTTAGGTCTTTATTGAGGAGGAAGTCTTTAACTCCCACATGAGAAACCAATAGTTGAACCTTGTTGTTTGAAACTAGATGCTTAAATTTCTTCAAGCTCCTAATCACTACAAGAACATGCTTCTCAATGAAGGAATATCTCACCTCATAGTCCTCCAGCTTTGGCTGAAGAAAGCAATTGGCTGCTCATCATTGTCTTTGTTCTTTGTACCAAAATTGCAGAAATAGTATCATCACCTCCAAATGCATAGAGGATGAAATCCTTGGAGAAATCTAGGTTAATGAGGGTTGGAGCTTGTGAGATGGCCTCTTTGATTGCTTCAAAACTTTCCTTGCCCTCTTTATCCATTTGAAAGCTATGCTTTTCTTTAACATCTTGGTGATAGGCTTGACTAGGGCTGCAAAATTTGGGACAAACCTCCGAACAAAATTTATCCTTCCCAAGAAACTTTGAAGGGCTTTCTTGTGGCTTGCAATGGTAGTGCTCTTATGGCTTCAACTCTTTCTGGATCAATTTCTAATCCTTCTTTGGAGACAATGTGGCCAAGGAGCTTTCCTTCATGAGCTAGAAAAATACACTTTTTGGGATTCAAAGATACCCCAAATCTTCTGCACCTTTGGAACACTTGTCTCAAATGAAAGAGATGGTCTGCTACATTTTTTGAAAAAATAGTGATATCATCTAGATATATCAGCACCATTTTGTTAATCAAATCCTTGAACGCCATGTCCATTTCCCTTTGGAATGTAGCTCCAGCGTTGGACAACCCAAATGGCATTTTTCTATATGCATAGGTCCCCCATTTGGTTGTGAAGGCTTGTCTTGAACTGATCCTCTTCCTTCACCATAATCTGATTGTACCCTGAATAGCCATCAAGCAATGAAAACCTTTCAGAGCCAACAACAACTTGTAAAATCTGCTCCATAGAAGGAAGTGGGTAATGATCCTTGAGAGATGCTCTATTCAAATCTCTAAAGTCAACACACAATCTGATTTCTCCACTCTTCTTTCTAACTAGAACCAAGTTGGCTACCCAACTAGAATGCTTGATAGGAAATATGATACTTGACCTCTATCAACTTATTCAATTCTTTTCTCATGAGAGGCTCCATGTGTGGATTGACTGGCCTTTGTTTTTTCCTGATGGGTTTAGCACTTGGGTCCAATTCAATAGTGTGTTGAGCTAACTTGGGATTGAAACCTTTCAAATCTTCATAGCTCCAAGAAAACACATCGGGAATTCTTGACAAAGCTATATGAACTCATACCTTTCTTGCTCAGTTGTCACTTTACCAATTTGGAGTGACTTGCCTTCTTCCACCAAGATGGGCACTGAATCTTCTCCCTTGACTTGGATGTTTTCTTTCTCCTTCCTAAACTGATCATTAGGATTGAAAATGGACTCCAAAGTGACAAGTCCCTTTGGTAGTTTGTTGGTTCTCAGCTGTACCACTTGATCACCATACTTGTTGTTCTAACTTTTCCTGATTTTTAGCTAAGAACTCAGCCTCTTCTTGCAAGAAATGGATGATTTGTTGATCATTTTCAAACACTTTCCAACTTACATTGTTTTCTAGCACTGAAGGCCTTACAATCACATGAATGTTTGGTTGTACTTTGTCTTTCTTGATGCTTTCAACAACATCAAAGGCTGCTCCAACTGCTGCAAGCCTATCAGCAGCTTGGTTCTCTTTTCTAGGGATGGACTTGATGCTAAAGCCCTCAAAATCTTCAATGAGGTCCCACACCCTATTTTTGTAGCACTTGAGCAGATCATTCTTGGCAGCATGCTTGCCCTTTAACTTGGTTGACAATCAGCTCACTTGTCACCAAAGACTTGCAAGTTCTTTATTCCTCTCTTGATTGACCAATGCAATCCTTGTATCAAAGCTTCATACTCAGCAGTGTTATTAGAACATGCAAACTGAAATCTAAAAGCTGAATAGTACTTAACTCCTTGAGGTGAAACAAGCATAGCTCCCCCTCCTACACCTTGTCTACTTCTTGATCCATCAAAGAACAACTACCATACCTCATTGTCATCCTTGTGGTCTGGCTTGGTGATGCTAGGAATAGGCTGATTTTCTTCATGCATGCAATAGACTCCTAGCTCAGATTCTTCTATTTCTTGATAAGGATCAAAAGCATGCACCTTGCTTTCCCATTCATCAAGAGTCAAATCTAGGATGCTTCCAACCTTGGTGTCAGCTTCATCAGTGCTTGGATAATCTTCTTGATCAAACGCTTGAATAGTTGGTATTGATTTGGCTTGGAGTGTGAGGCTCAATGTGAAAGTTTGCAATAGGCTCAGATCTGATTGTGGCCTTGGTTCCATATCTTGTTCTGAACAACATGTGTGACCAATCAGTAGATAAGTAACCTCCAATCTTAGCTATGAAATCCCTTGACAAACATAGGGCAAAGAGTGGTGGAAGATCTATCACTGAGACATCTTGCAAAACAACAACGTTGGGGCATGCATGCAAAGTAAGACTCAAGTTTTTAATCACTCCTACTATTGTCACTATTGTCCCATCCAATTGCACTACCCCTTTGGATATGACTTCATATTGGAGCCCCAACTGATCAGCTATTTTCTTGGGCATTACTGAACTACTTGCCCCGGAATCAATCATGCAATTGTGTACTAATTGGTCCCCAATGATCAATGAAACATAGAATGGAGGGGGCTTCAACATTTTACCTTGTTGTCCTCCATGATTCCCTTCAGGTTGGGCAGCATTTGTGAGTACCTTCTCTTGCATTTGGACCTGTTGATTTGAAGTTGACCAGTCCTTCATGGCAGCTTGTAGCAAATCTCTTTGGCCTGGGATGGATAGTGATTCCCACATTGATATGTTTACATTTGTCTTCTTCATCTGATCAATGATGTTGAATGGAGATGAAGCATCTCTCTACTTTCCCTTTGGCTTACACATTCATTCCTTGCACATGGGCAGCAAAAAATGGCATCTGAGTTGGTCTAGGAGCTGGTTTGGGTGGTCCTTGCATGTTTGAAACTACATTTTGTTTGCCAACAGTTTGTGGAGTGATAGAAGGTTGTGGATTACTTGGAGCCAATGGCTGTCCTTCACCCAAATTTCTCCTTTTTGACCTTGTGTTGGCTGCAACACTTTGAGAGATTGGTTGATTCATGCCACAAAAGTCTTATGCTGCCGCTAGGTTTACAAGTGTGGTATCATTTGGAGCTGATTGTTGCTGGGATGTTTCTTGTTGTTGGTTATTTCCTTGACTCCCTTCACCCTCCACACCAGTTGTTGTTACCATTAAGGCTTGATTTAGAGCACCATTGAAGCACATAGACTGGTTGTGAGGTTCATTGCATGGGAAACACCAATCATACTCTTGAGCTATGTTGTTTTGTACTGGCACTAGTGCTTTAGAGGCAGATGTAGCATTGGGATTATAGGGCTGAAATGGTCTATTGGCAGGAGGCCTTGCTTGATTTTGATTTGCAGCTGGATTGGGTGGTCTTTGAGGCTGATATGGCTGCCTATTAGGCTGAGCTTGAGGCTGATAAGAAGGTCTAAAACTTTGGGCTTGCTGCCTCTTGAGTGTAACCAGCTCATTACCTAAATTTTGTAATTGCTTCATGACTTCTTGAAGTTCATTTGAGGCACTAGAAGATGAAGTAGAAGCTTCATTTGAACTCTGATTTCTAGGAGTGGGAATAGGAGCTAAATTAGGTGCTTGACTAGTGCTTGGACTTTCTAAATTTGGATACAATGGCATTGGAGGCCTAGGAGCTAGCTTACCAGCTTGAATCAGACAATTTTCAGCCCTAATGGCAATGTTATAAGTAGCAGGGATAGTTGTGCCTCCCATGGATTGAATTAACATAGAAATATCAGAATTTAAAGCTTTAAGGTAATATAGAAAAGCACCTTCTGCTTGTTGGCCTTACTGCCATTGGAATTCTCTCCCAAGTCCTTTGAAATCTGAAGTTGAAGTCAGTCAGCTGCTCATTGGGAGCTCTCTTGATAGTTGTCAATTGTTCCAAAAGGGACAAGTTATCTCCCTTTTCTCCAAACTACTCATGGAGGGCTATACATAACTGGTTCCAATTTTGGATAGAGCCTAAAGCAAGGCTCTTGAACCATTGCAAGGCTTTCCCTTTGAATGAAGATGCCAGTAGTTTGATAACAACTTGCATCTCATCAATCTCATGGATTGCACAAATATTAGCAATATCCTTGACATGATCACTAGGAGTGGTCTGATTCTCTCCAGTAAAGTATGGAATGTTCTTCAATGCTGCAACTGGGATTGGATTTTGTGCATTGAGAGAAAGTGGGCTGCTTCCAGTGAAGTTGACATATGGGTTGTGTTGTGCCATTCTGATTGGCCTTAGAACCCTTGTTGATTGGATGAAAGGTCTACCAGGTGGAGGAGTTGATAGAGTTTTGTTTGGTGGAGATGGAGACCTTTGAATTCTCCTCCCTCTTTGTCTTCTTCTTGGAGATAATTGTAGATACTCAAACAACACTTCTTCTTCTCCAACTCTTGACCTTGTGGAGATTCTTCTCATGAGTTTTTCAGGTCTGGACTGCTAAAACCAGT
Organism: Taxus wallichiana var. yunnanensis; assembly: GCA_018340775.1. Classification (NCBI taxonomy): domain Eukaryota; kingdom Viridiplantae; phylum Streptophyta; class Pinopsida; order Cupressales; family Taxaceae; genus Taxus; species Taxus wallichiana. Next base: position 611,903,738 of record CM031235.1, on the reverse strand, counting down.
TGATTCTTCTTCTTTGGAGTCACCAGATGTGCAATTCAGGGCTCTTTTAAGCAAGAAACTTGCAACAAATGCACATCAATTTTTTGCAATGAAGATGAAAGACCTCTAAGGTCCCACTGGCATGCCAAAACTATTAGTGCAAATCAAGCACACCCTCTGGATGTTCTATCAGATTTCTAGTTTGACATTTTAGCATCCAGTGTGATTGCACAACATTGGATCTTTTCACACAAGTGTGGGAATTGTAAAAAGTGGGAAAAGATCCTCTAGATTAGAGGTGGTTCCTCAACTCCTCTGTTCAAGTGTGCATAACATTCTGCAGAGGGTTTACCTATAACTTAATCAAACTTTTCCAAGGAGACAGGGTTGAGAAGATACAAAAAATAAACCTAGTCTAATTAAGGTGATGCACCAAAGGAGTAGTAGACACTTACTACTACAAAACATACACAATCCACAAGAAAATATAGCACAAAACATGCACAAATTTCCAAAATGTAATGAGAGATCAGGAAACAATGATAAACATATGAAAGGATTGAGAAAATTTTAATCACAAAGCATACATTATCATTCCAGGTCCAATACAGTGCATTACAATGACCAAGAGGCAAAAAAGAGATGTTGTATTTGCATGAAAAGGTAAAATTTCCACAAATCTACCTGATGAGGAAGAAAAGGGAAGTTGCAGAGCCAAAAAAATGTCTAACTCTTTTTTTTAAAAATGAGCCCATTCTGGCTTTTACAATGCCCATTCGAACTCAGGAGAGAGAAACATGGGAAAACATGAAAGATGCTTCAACCACCAACCAAATGGTATTAAAACAACATGGGAACCCTCAAAATTCCATTCCTAATGTTTTTAACCATGCTGGGAGAGAATGCGAGCCATACTTCATTAAAAATGGTGGTTGAAATGTCAGTTTTGTTGATTTCCATGTGCCAAAGGTTTTCCAATTTTCTCCCTCCAAACTCCACCAAACACAAAAATTGAGCCTAGAATCATGTAGATAATTTCACCATATTTCCATTGATATAAAGAACGTGAAAAACTGAGCTCTGGATCAAAGTTATGCCCCTCTAAAAATTTAGGGCAAAACAGGGCCAAAATGGTTGGCGGGCCGAAAATTTGAAATTTTCCCACTTTTTGCATTTGGGAAAATTTCCCAAAAATCTCCATGCCCCATCATCTCGGTGCCACATGGCATGATTTGATTGGTTGTGGGCCCTTCCTACTTCATTTTCCATCATTTTGGCCTTTGGAAAATTTTCCAAAAATTCTCTACGTCGGCTGGATGACCCGAGGACACGTGTCATGATTGTGATTCACCGCGGGCATTTGCTCTCAACTTTTCCATCACTGTTGACCATCTTCCTTGGGCTGGACACATGGCAAAACCTATTGGATGTGGGCCTTTCATGTTCATTTTCCCCATGGATTGCCTTATTGTTTTTTTTTCCCACATGTGGACACGTGGCATGATTTTATTGGCTCGGGCTTTGGGGGTGGGCTTTCCTTTTATATTTTCCTTTGATTTTTTTGGGAAAAATTCCCAACTTTCCCCCACTCCATTGACCCGAGGACACGTGGCTTCTTTCAATTGGTTGGTGGGCCTGGGGGCCAAGAATTTTCTTTGCGCTAACATTTGGGAAATTTTCCCAACTTCTTCTCGTCGGTTCGACCCCCAACACCCGTGGGACACGTGGCCTCCTCTGTATTGGCTCGGGTTTTGGGGGCGGGCCTTCCTTTTCAAATTTTCAAACTTGGGTGAAAAAGGAAAAATTCCTTTACACCTCCGACCCCCGATGCCTCCCGGTGACACGTGGCACCATCCTATTGGATGCGGGCCTTGGGGCAAAAATTTGTTTGTGCCAACCCTTGGGAAATTTTCCCAACTTCTCCCCACCTGGACACGTGGCCGCATCTTATTCGCCGGTGGGCCCTCGGGCCAAAAATTTCTCTTTGAACCCCACCAAACACTTGGTAAAAATTTCAAGTTTACCTCCACCTCCACCCTTCCGAGGACACGTGGCCTCCTCCCATTGGTTCGGGTTTTCCATGGGAAAATTTCCCACAAAAACTCCACCGAGCCATAACTTCAAAAATACATGGAGTTAGGAGGAAAACTTTACCTTTCTGGAAAGATGAGAAGGAGCTCTATCCAATGGTGCCATTTCCAGAAGGTTTTGAGTGCCTGAAAGATAAAAATTTCTAACGAGGCACAAGGGAGGAAAGAATGAAGTATAAATTTTTTCCAAAAAGAGTTCCTACAACTCCAAGAAAGTTGGTTTCATGATTTTAGGAGTTAATCAAATTCACAGTTAGATGGCTAGAGAATTTTTGTGTCCTCGACCATCCTGGCTATCCCAAATTTATAGGACAAGAGGGGAAATAGGGACAAATAAATGTGCCCCACCCCCGATGTAGCCCTTGGACCCTCATATGACCTTGTTCCTTCCCGACAAGGTGTTACATGATCATGTTTGCAAATTTGGCTAAGTCTTGTCCTTTTAACCCTTGGACACATTTTTCTACCCCAAATGTCTGAGACAGTCAGGATAGTTGGGACAAAAAAATTCACTGCACCCCTAGCCATTTCATAGGTTCTCTATGTGACCTCAAATTTCATCTCCTAAGTGTTATAACCTTTATTTTTCATCTCCCCAACACTCCAACCCTGTTCCACCACTTGTCGGGCCCTGGGAAGGGGGCACAATTTTCTGTCCAAAATTTGTTATGGAGATTAGGGATAGTACCAAAAATAAAATGTTCCCCAATCTATGAATTTCAAACCTTATTTTCAAACCACCATGCTTTCTCTCACCCGCAGTCAAGTTGTAATTAACTAGGAAGGAAAAAAGGTCATGAAAAATCAATTTTGGACTAACTATTTGGATTTCTTCATTCACCCTCCATCACTGCACTTGAAAAATATTCAATCCTCCATTAATTTCTTCCATGATGCAACAACGAAAGGACAACAAGTCTCATCTTCATTTCCAAATATTCCACTAGGCGGAATCACATGAAAATTGGATTAAACGATCCTTGAAAAATCTAGTTTCACATGAACTAGTTTTCATGCCATGAAGTACCTATTTTTAGGGATATTGAGGACTATTTTTTCATCAAAATTCTTCCATTCTCAAATAAATTTTCAATTTCCTAAAGATCGGGCATGTGAAATCATCTGAAATTTAGAAGGATCTTCAAAAAATCTAGTTTCATTTAAACTAGTTTTTGCATGATAAAGTTGCTTATTTTTTGAGATATCAAGGACTGAGTTTTTATCAGTATGCTGCCCCTTTACATACTAAAAATAGTAATTCACTCAATATTACAAGTTCGATCACCCGAGCAGCTTAGAAACGGTGAAAATGGAAGGCAGGGTAAAATTTCTAATTTTCCCAAAATAGTAGGTCCAGAAAAAGCAACCTGCTAAAAATAGAAAGTTGATAAAAATATAAATGCATAATCAATGAAAGAGGATGGAGTGTTACAATATTTTTAGGGTCATATTTTATCCAAAATAGGTGATATGTCCCAAAATAGTAAGTCCCACCCTACCTGCTAAAAAAATAAAGTCTCTGTTTTAGATGCAAAAAGTTGTAGTTGGCTCCATCTTCACTCATATTTCAAATTTTTGACATATTCATAGGGTTGTAGTATGATTCCATAGCTCAAACTAAGGAATAAAAACTCCATAAGGGTCCTGGAAGCATATTTTGGATCACATTTATACCTGGGAGCATGGTGAAGCATAACGAGGTACGTTCAGATCATGGGGCAGCTAGAAAAGATTTGAATGGTTTCAAGGACTCCATTGATTCATCGAGTGGGTCACCATATATCATTGGTAAATTTGTATCCATCACCATCTCTCGGTGAGAAGAGTGAGTTAAGCTTGATTAGCTAGGTGATTTGGTGATGTGAGTGAGTTGAAGTGAGTTTATTGAGTCAAGTTGATTTAGCTAGCTAAGACAAAGTGAGCAAGGAAAGAGATCATATCTCTCGAGAGAAGTAAAGGAAAAGTTTTTAATTTTATAGAATAGTGCACGGGATGGAGAATACAAAAATTAAGAGGTTTTTTCATCATGAACAAAAATTATGAAAGAATAAGGATCAAGATATTTATCCCCACTATCATCGTGAGATCATGAATGCATCATCATGGGTGAGTTTCATTTTCATCTCAAAATCACATCAGATGATAGTTGAATAGTGTTTTTAAAAACTCATTTCGCAACCCAAAGTATCTGTGCAGCTAGAAGGAAGAGGAAATTGAGATCATCTCAAAGCAAGATCTACAAAGATATGGAACTTCTTTAATAGATCATCCAATACCTTTCCCTCCTTCTCTTCTCTCCTTTTCTTCTAATTCTTCATTGTACACAATCATTGTATTTTTTCCTATTCACTTAAGTGACATATTTGTAATTTGTAAAAGTATTCTCTCAAAATTATAAGAGAGATACTTAATTTTTCTCTTCTAGGGGACAATTGAAAGGTCACAAGTGGAATAAGGACATGAATAGTCATGTAGGGGAGATGAAAATTCAATTCACAAGGCTATAAATTGGGATGACTTCTCCATTCCAAAGGATCCTAAATTATAGTTCTTGGTAACAATTGTGAATTTTAGTAGTTTGATTTATGCTTTGTATTTTATCACTACATAAGGAATAAAAGATACATTATTCCATTTATTTTCTCATGTTTTCCTCTACTCTCTCTTTTTTGCAACTTTACAAATATGGTGATCAAGAAATAATGTGGTGTCTTTGATAGATGAACTTGAAGAACTATGTATCTCAAATTTATTAGTCTCACTATTTGCATTGTTGTTTTCCTCTAATTTAATATTGAACTACTCCAGCTTATTTGGCATGAACTCGCACTTGTATAATCACAATGATAACCTCCCATCTCCTAATTCCTCTCCTTTATCCCTCATCACTGCAAATTCCTCCCTTGTACACCATACAAGAAATTTTCCATAGGTTCATTAAAGTGTGAACTCATTATCCTAGGCCTATTTGGCCACCTCACAACAGATTAGATAGAATTAGGATGGTTACATTAAATAATGGGTGCTTCCCCATATACAAGAAGGAGGGGTGTAGCCCCATGAGAATTGGTGGAAAGCCATAATTTTCCATAAAAAAATTATTTCACCAATAGTTTTTTGGAGACTTTATTGGGGAAAGATATTCCCTTGTGCACCCATATAGAATTTTAAAAATACAAAAAAAACAAATAGTTCAAATATATATATATGTATATATACTAGTTGAATGATAAAAAGAAACTCTTTTCCATCCTTTTAAGAAATCTACAATCTTCAAGTCTCCTTCCTTCCTAAGAACTTAATAAAATATGGGAGAAAGAATCCACACCTAAGGTGATCATGCAAGTGGCATTGTTGACCCCGTATTCAAGGAACAACAAAGGGCTGATTTCAGACTTCCCCTTGTACCGGTAAGAAGACAAGTTCCTGAAAATCCTCTTGAAGGTCATACTAAAGAGAAAGTTACATAACCACTAGTCTTCATTCCACATGAAGAAGAAATAGAAGAAGAAAGAGAGGAACAAAGAGAGTAAAAAGAGAGGAACAAAGAGAATAATCAATGGAAGCATGAGAACTGTACCATGGGGACAAAACACTGGTCCATTAGCTTTGACTCCACCACTTCATGAGCTTCGAAAAGGATCAAGAAAGAAATTTCTGAAGTTCTATGGAGATGGAAAGCAATGTCATGATGATCACATCACAACCTTTATCACAGCCTGTGGCATCCTTGGAGTGTAACACAAATATTTTTTGTGCGGTTTTTCTTGGAAATATTGTAAGATGCAACAACATATTGGTTATAGTACCTATTATCACACTCAATATCAAACTAGGGTGACATAAAAATAATTTCTAAGATAGGTTCAATATCATTGAATATTCTAATTCCCTCCTAGATCAACTTACTCAAATGAAGAAAGCATTGTAATAGTACATGAGAGACTTCATGGAAAAATTCAATAAGTTGATAAAAAAACTCCCTGTTGTTTCTCTTACCAATGAAAATAACTTGAAGATGTTCTTTTTGAATTCTCAATTACCTAAAGTAAGCTTCATAATGTAGAGAGTTCAACCAAGAGACTTGGATAATTCTCAATAAATTGCGGTTGAGGTGGAATATGACCTCATCTTATCAAGGTAAGATCAAGAATCCTTCAATGAAGGATAGGTCCTAGGGTTCCAAAGATGAGAGAATTGATCCAATGTTACAAAAGTTGGAAAATGAATTGACAATTCTGAAAAGGGAGGTTTCTCAATGAACACCTCATCCAAACTAGAACAAGAACCAAATTACAGGAGTACCCCAAAGGATTTCCTTGAATAATCTTTCAATAACGCAATATATGATATAAATGAATATAGAGATATTTTTGAATCAGAAGTTGAAGATGAAGGAGAAGAATAATGTACTCAAATAAATTTTTTTGTGAATGCACACTTGATGATGAAGAATCCATAGATAGTTACTCATATTTGGTGTTCACTCAATTGAAAAAGGATAAATAACACCCTTATTTTTCTACCCAAGATAAGAAATTTAATCCTCAAACGGAAACTCTAAGAAAAACCACAACAAAAGGAGGATCATCGAATTCCTCTTAAACAAGGTCAGCTGAGAGGAAGCATGAGATAAATCCAGCCAAGAATCCTTCTTCCTCTTCAAGTAAGTCTCCTTCAACTTCTCTTAAAAAATCAGTTTCTACAAATCCTAAGAACATCCATGTAAAATATTCCACAACCCCTAATGTTCCTACCACTTCCTCATCTTTTGACATCATTGACCATTTCAAAAGATCCAAAGTCCAAATTTCCAAATTTGAGTACTTGAGAACTCATCCCAAACAACTTGAGAAACTTGTGCAACATATCAAAGTAAGTAGCTCTATTTCTAAATATGTCACCACTAAAGAACCACCTCATACATCTCAATCCACTCCATATTTGAATTGTATTTCCTCCACACCCTCTACCTCTATGAAGGTTGAACCTTTCTACATAGCCTTATTAATAAATGGGTATAAACTAAACATTGCATCATTGAGTCTGGTGCCTCAGATAATGTCATTCCTTCAAAATTTGATAAATCCCTTGACATCTTCTTTTCCCCTACCTATATCTAGTGTCTCTCTATGGAAATGAAATAATTTCTCCTTATGGGTAATCTAAAGGATGGTGAGGTAGCATTGGAATATTTTCCTGACAAGAAAATCACAATGAGAATCCTTTTAGAAAACATTCCTACTTCTTACAATTTGTTTTTGGGATGAATCTTCTATCGAGATGTCGGAGGATATATGAAGATAGATTGGTCAAACAGACCCATCTAGGTCAATGGTAAAACAAATAAACTACTTCCCATCATAAAAATGAAGTATACTATGCAAAAACCAAGTGACCCAACAACAAATATCCCATGTCAAAATTATAAATCTTGCAAACTTTTCATGTCCTTTCGTAAAGATCTCGATCTTCCCATGTTGGTGTATGAATGTCCAAGAATCACAAATCCGATCAAATAAAATTGTGATGGTTTGATGAAATCAGAGTTTCAGAGTGTGTACTTCTCATGGGATAAGATAATAAATGAAGTTTATCCATTGTATTTTGATGATGGTGATGATGAAGTTGATTTGCAAAAAAATAAATCTTGAAGTGATGAGCAACACGGATCAAGAAGGAGTAATTATTAATCACTTATTGAAAGGTAACTTCAATGTTTCGATCATGTTCTTCGTGCTCGGTATGATTTTACCTATGATAAGTATGTTGTTGAACTTGAAATATTTTCTTTCTCATTAGAATAAAATCACAAGAAATGTAAAATTGGAAACATTACAACCTCTCAAATGTGAACCTATTCAAGGAGATGATGATTTCATCACGGAAATGGATTTCTTGGTTCTTGGTGATCAAGATTAGGAAAATAATGATGACAACATTTCAGCTCCAATGTTGTGCTCATTCCCTTTTCATAAGGATAGAAACATTCTTGATTAAAAAATAGAGGAATGGAATGTTGCTTGTTCATAAGGATACTTTTTTTCAAAATCACATCCCAAAATGGACAAAGAGAATAAGATGAAAGTTTCCATGTTATATGCCCTATCGTGAGCTCTTTCTCTTTCCAATAATATGATGCAATCCACATGCCACATTACATAAGGTATCATATTGCGAGATATACAGAGCATGGGAAATATGATTTCTTGATCCAATTGAGAAACCGAGAAAATAAAGAGGCTAGTGATAATGATGAGGTTTCTAAAACATCTATCGAGAATCAACCCATGGAAGTGGTGGTCATGAAGCAGATGCACAATGAAGAACAAATTTCTTGGTATGAAAATGATAATTCAATTATAATCAAGAATCATCCTTATGGAAATGGGAAAAAAATAGTAGGTGGAACAAACCCGAGAATGAAGGAGAGGCCGTAAAGAAAGTTCAAAAGAAACAAAGGAAATAAATCAAATAATTGTATCCTCAATTACAATATCAATCATGATATATCTATCAATAAGATGAGGAGAGGTTCATACGTCGGTGAACTCACAACAAATTTGCAAAAGAAATACATCCGTGATACTTGTTTATAGGTAGGCACTTGGTTTAATTAAGTCCTTGAATGAAAGTGGTTTGTCCCCCACATGTACATAGGTGATTTAGTGTTTCCTTTATTATTTCATGTTTCCCTTGTGTTTTGTGTTTCCCTTCTCATCTTGTGTGTTTGTTTCTTGTCACATGTGTGTGTTTAATAAAGGAAGTTGTGTTATATATCTCTAGGGTGACTCTATATATCCTAATGGATAAGGCATTACTCCATGATATGTATTGAGATTCTAGAGTTCATGTTTATACTTTACTCAATTTTTTGATCCAAAACAAGTCCCCAAGCTAGAGCCATTGTTGTCATGCAAATGTGTAACCTAAAAATTTTAAATTTTCAAGCATGACAATGGACCCAAGTGTCAAAATGTTTGCTCCTAAGCCTTCCTAAACCCTCCATATCATTATTCCCCCTCTATGGTTTTTATCCTATCCCCAAAGTCATAATATATGTTTTATATACATGCCCAAGTTTTCAAAATGTTGAGATAGGGTGACTCATTCCATTTTAATATACTGCTTCTAAAGGTGAGTTCTACAGTAAGCCTAGGAAGGTTATTCTTAGCTTTCCCAAGATAGGTGTGTGTCCTCTGAAGAAAATTTGAAGGACCTAAACCATAGGGGAATGTCATTGAAGAGTTTGGAATTGAATGGAATAGGTCTATGAATATTTTGGAAAGATTTAGAGATTTTTGGAGCGAGAAAAGGTGAAAGTGGGTTTTTTAGGCTTAGGGATCTTGTAGTGGAAAAAGTTACTTGAAATTCAAAGAAGGATTCTAGGAGATCTTGCATGATTCAAGAGGTAAATAATAAATCATAAAAATCTTACTCTATATGATGGATTTTTCACATCCTTCCCAAGACCCAATTGTTTCTCTATGCAAACCAATGTCGACAGACTCACCTTGCGGTCCCGAATGAAAAATAAGATTTTTTTATAGAATGAGACATAATAAAGTCATTAAAACCCTCCCATTGATCTTAAAATGGTCTTACGATTCAAATTTATATAAAATTCTTCCACAAAATATTTCCTACAACTCTGGGAAAGTTGGTTTCATGATTTCAGGAGTTGGTCAAATTCACAGTTAGATGGCTAGCATATTTTGGTGTCCAAACTATCCCAGCTGTCCAAAATTTCTATGAAAAATAGGGAAAGTGGGTAAATTAGGTAAAAAAAATGTTTCCCACCCCCTATTTTTATCCCTTGGACCCTCATGTGAACATGTTCCTTCCCAACAAGGTGCTAGATGATCATGTGAGCAAATTTGGTTATCTCATCCTTCTAACCGTTGGGCGCATTTTTCTTCCCTATTTTCTAAGATAATTAGATTAGTTGGCATAAAAAAATTCACCTAAACCCTATCCATTTCACATGTTCTCCATGTGACCTCAAATTTTGTCTCACATGCGCTATAACCTTTCTCTCTCATCTCCTCGGCTCTCCAACCCTATTATGCCACTTGTTAGGCCCTAAGAAAGGGGTGCATTTTACTGTCCCAAATATCTTGGGTATAATATGGATAGTAAGTACTAAAAAATTCATCCCAATCCATGAAGTGAAAACCATAGTTTTAACCCACCATGCTTTCTCTCACCCGCGGTCAAGTTGCAGTTAATTGGGAAGGCAAAAAGGTCATGAAAACTCATTTTTGACTAACTGTTTGGAATTCTTCATTCACCCTCCATCACTACACCTATAAAATATAAAATAATCAATTAATGGATGTCATTACATAGTAGTGAAAGGAAACCAAGGGTGATATTCACTTCCCAAGTTCTGTTATCCCAAATTCACCCCCTAGGTTAATTTGGATAACTCATTATAAATGGACTTAGCCATTCAAAGTCGGGATGGGAAGATGACCATAAAATTCAGACCTATAAATCGAGAGGAAAAGAAAACATGGGATGGCCTAGCTAAGCTAACTCTCTATGATAAACTAAGCTAGTTGGGTTTCTCGGCGAGTCGGAATCGAAATGGATGATGGCCAAGTTACAAGATAGATAGACGAGTCAATGTCGATTCGAGAGGATTAAATAATGCAGGGTTTAACAGTTGTTAGATGGCCATCTAACCCCCCTTATATGAATGGATGAGATTTTTCCATCCAACCCCCTGATTTGGATGGAAAAGATAGGTTGGACAACCCATGACTGATAGACAGTGGTGACTCAATGGGCTTGAGTGTTCAAAATAGCACAGGGTGGAGATGACAAGGTTGGATGGAAGAGAGACAGTTGTCTAACCTAACTTCGTTGGATGGCTGATTTGGAAAACTAGGTTAGACGAATCAAGGGTTTTTTGATGAAGTGATGTATGGAGGAGGTTAGATAATGTCCAACCCCCTCGGGTTGGATGGCACAAGGTTAGCCACATGGTTTGGTCAAGTCACAAGTTCGACGTATATAGACGGAGTTAGTTGGCCATCCAACCTCCCAGGTTGGACGAACCATGGTGTAAATATGGTGACCATCAGGTTAGGAATCCACCAAAAAATGTATGGCCTATAGGTTAGATGGTTGAGGTCAAATAACATAGAAGGTTAGACGAGCCATGTGCTTGGATGGCCTCGGTTGTTGTACGACGAGGTTGGATGGGTCACATGGTTGGACGGCTTGTGAGACCTAGGAAAGGAAAAGGTAGGTGGGTGAATGACACCTCAATAACTAGTATTAATGTGGTATGACACCCATGTATTCATCTGACAGAAGTACCCTCAAGAAGAAAATTTGTATGGGTGCCCATACCTCTTTAATGAGGGTAGGTTACAAAATTTCCTATATAATGAACTCGACCCCCTCATTTTTAAAGAGATACATTCTGGGAGCTGGGGAAACCCTGGTGGATTTTTCCCTCAACTCCATTTGAGTTACAAGCCTTCTCTTGGGCTTGTAATGTAATTATGCCTTTGTGCATCATATGTAAATGGTCTGTGCATGTTTTGAAGCAATAAAAATCATGTTTTTAGTGTTTCTTCAACCCTATCTCATTTTTATCATGTTTCTCTTGCCTCTCCATTGTTTTTTTGTATTTTGTGCATGCTTCTCTCATTTACAGGTTCATGATATTTTGTTTCTTAGATATTTGATGACAAGTTGGGATTTGGGTTTGTGTCACACCTGTCTGGCCTCTCTCAACTCCATCTTCCTTCCATTCTCCCTTAAGTAGAGTATCTCACCCCTTTTCTTGGTGCTATCACCACCCTTAGCTTATTTTTTTCTTGTTTTTAAACCTTTATAACCATCTCTCTCTCCTTGGTCCCTTGGAATGGTTAGTTTAGGATTATTTAGCTGCATTTTCCCTTCTATGAGTAATTTAGCATTAAGATTAGGTAGAGGAATTTGACATTCTCCGGAGGACCATCTCAAGTTCACAAGTCCCATAACTTGAGAGATATTCCCATGTTATAAAAATTGCACCAATTTTCCCACACACAGAGGACAAATTGGGGGTGTTGTAATTTTGACGTAATAGTTCCAATGGGTGAAATCGTATGAAAATTGGAGGAAACGATCCTTGAAAAATATGTTTCACATGAAATATTTTTAGTGCCATGAAGTACCTATTTTTTATGTATATGGACTATATTTTTCATCATAATTCTTCCCTCCTTGAATAAATTTTTAATTTCTTGATGATCTGTCAAGCAAAATTATCCAAAATTCGGAAGAAAATATCTTGGAAAAATCTATTTTCATTGAAACTATTTTTTGCATGATAAAGTTTCTTATCTTTTGAGATATCAAATATTGTGTTTTTCTTGGTATACTACTCATTTTCAAACTAAAAATATTAATTCACTCAATATTGCAAGTTCGGATCACCTAGAATAGTCGAACCGGTGTTAAATGGAAGGCGGGGAAAATTTGGGAATTTCTTAAAATAAGCAGGGCCGGAAAAAGTAACCATCAAATAAAGAGTATGGAGTGTTGTATAAGGTTTATAATTTTATTTGAGAAAAATAGGTGATTACTCCTAAAATAGTAGGTCCCAGTCCTACCTATTAAAAATAGAAAGTCTCCATTTTGGATGTAGAAAGTTATAGTTGGCTCCATTTTCACTCATATTTCTTATTTTTTATATCTTCACAAGGTTTTAGGATGATGACATAGCTCAAAATAAGGAATAAAACATCCATAAGGTCCTTGGAATCATCGTTTGGATCACATTTTTCCTAGGATCATGTTGAAGCATAACAAAGGAAAGTTTGGATCACTGAGTAACTGGAAAATATATAAAGGGTGTCAAGGAATCCATTGATTCATCATAGTAGGTAATCATATCTCATTAGTCAAGTTGGATCCATCACCATCTCTCAATGTGTTGGTTAAAGTGAGCTCAGATTAAATGAGTGAGTTAAGCTTGGTGAGTTGGGTGATCCAGTGAGTTGGGTGAGTTTAAATGAGTTGTTTGAGTCATGTTAATTGAACTAGCTGAGAAAAAGTGAGGTAGGAAAGATATCACATCTCATAGCACTAGAGGTAAAGTTTGTAATCTTGTAGCATAGTGTGTGGGATAGAGAATACAAGCATCAAGAGGTTTGTGCATCATGAATGAAAATTGCGAAAGACTAAGGAACAAGAGAGTGATCCTCACTCTCATTGTGAGATCAGGAATGCATCATCATGGGTGAGTTTCATGTTCCTTTAAAAATAACATCAAAAGATCTCAAAAAAATTCAAAACACTCATTCGGTAGCTCAAGTATCTATGCAACTTGTAGGAAGATGAAATTGAGATCATCTCAACAAGATCTACATTTAAGGGAGCTTCTTTAACATATTAGTCAATACCTTTCCCTCCTTCTCTTCTCTCCTTTTCTTCTAATTCTTCGAAGTGTACACAATAAATTTTTTTCCTATTCACTTAAGTGGTATATTTTTAATTTGTAAAATTATTTTCTCAAAATTATAAGAGAGATACTTAATTTGTCTCTTCTAGGGTAAATTGAAAGGTCACAAGTGGAATAGGAACATGAAGAGTCATGTGGGGGAGATGAAAGTTCAATTCACAAGGCTATAAATTGGGATGGCTTCTCCATTCCAAAGGATCCTAAATTTTAGTTCTTGGTAGCAATTGTGAATTGTGGTAGATTGATTGATGCTTTATATTTAATCACTACACAAGGAATAAAAGTTACATTCTTCCATTTCTTTTCTCATGTTTTCCTCTACTCTCTTTTTTTGTTACTTTACAAATATTGTGATCAAGAAGGAACTTGGTGTCTTTAATAGATGAAATTGAAGAACTATGTATCTCTAGTTTCTCAGTCTCAATAATTGCATTTTTTTCCTCCAATTGAATTTTGAACTACTCCAATTATTAGGCATGAAATTTTCACTTGTATATTCACAACGATAACCTCCCCTCTCTTAATTCCTCTCCTTTATCCCTCATTGCTCCAAATTCCTCTCTTGTACCCTATACAATAACTTTGACACAAGTTTAGTGAAGTGTTCATGTGTGATCCCGACCTATTTTGGAACCTCATAGCAGTTAGATAGAATTATTATGCTTACATTAAATAATGGGAGCCTATTCAAACACAAGAAGAAGGGGCATAGTCCCGTGAGTGTTAGTTAAAACCAATAATTTCCCGCATGAAAAATTATTTCACCAACAGATTCTTGAAGATATACATCGATTGAAAGAAGCATGGGTGTTTTCTCGGTTTGGCTCATGATGGTGCAAGGTTTGAATCATGTGTCTAGTTTGGTTTAGTCATGTCAAGGTATATTTTTGTCCTATTTCATTCATAAGGTTTTGAGTTATTGTATTGGATTCATTTGGGAGGACATAATTTTTCTAGCATAGTCTTGATATCATGAGTGGTCTAAAGATAATAAGAGTCTAGTGTATCATGAAGGTCTGCAGTGAGTTTTTGTTTTTGTCAAGAGTATAAGAGGTATGATCTGTTAAGGAAGCAATAAGGTATTTTTGGTTTACTCTCAGTCGGTTTATCAAGTCATGTTTAGATGTTCCAAAAGTCTATGTTGTCTAACAAAAGAGAAACGAAGTTATGTTATTATCTTAAATATTTGTCTCTAGGTCTGTGGTGGCCTTTAACACCTATGGTGAAAAACATCAAGAAGGTATGTGATAATTATTAGAAGGTTAGTTCAAATATGAAGTTATCTATAGTTATATAGAAGAGAAAATGTGATATGTATTTTTTCAGTGGCGCTTAGTTTTCCCTTGGGTGTGATTTCTCATCGAGTCAAGATGCATAAGTTATATAGTCCTATCTCGGTCTCAGTGATCGCTTTGAGATGAAAATTAAAATCTTAGGATTTTTATAAATTATTGTTTAATCTTAGGAGTTATGGTCTATGAATAATACATCAAGATGGATTTATTTTTTCTATTTATGTTTGTTTAAAACTTTAAAGTTGATCTTAGCAAAATTAATTAGGTATAGTGACATGTTGTAAAAGCTATGATATTTATTGAAAGACTCATTGGTTACTCTAAGTTTGATAATCTAACCTGGAGATGATAGAATTAGGAGCATTATTGTCCTATGCTTTGTGATCTGGAAAAATCAATAGATGTGGAGAGAATTTTTCTTAAAATACAAAATCGAGTGATCCATTGAAAATATATACGAGTAGTATAACTGGAAGATAAAGGTATGTTTAAAATATTACAATACATTTTACATGAAATTTATATTGAAAGATGAAAAATTGAACTCATATAGTGGTTAGACATCATTCAGAGAAAAATTTAAAGGATTTTGATGTCAATATCAATGTTGATAGCGAGGATTGAAGAAATAATTACTTGTAACCTTAAGCACTCTGATTCTTACAATATGAAAAGATTGATAAGTTGAGTTAATATGTAAGGAAAATGGTATTGTATCGGGTTAAATAATCTAAGGGGAGTCTGCTAAGTGTGATGACCTAATTTTAATCCTTGAATAATAGTATGATAGACTGAAGAGTTTGATGATTGCTTGTGCAACAAGATATGTAAATGAATAGGTTTCAAGAAAGTTGCAAAAAGAATTTTGAATGAATTTGAAGTTTTTAAGCATAGTGAAAAGATTAAGGGTATCTTGAAGCTTTGATACAGCTATGTGAAAGATAAGTGAAGTGATTTTGTTTCTTTTCTCGGTTGATCATTCATGAAGGGGTCATTGATTATCCTAAAAAATTTGGATCTATGTAATCATGGTTTGTATGACAGTCAAGGCATTACTCATGAAGGTCTACAAGTAGAGTAATAAGTATGCATCTCAAGGGGATCTCCCATAACAAAAAAGAATGTCAAATATGATCAAAATTTAATACTTCATAAGTTTATAAGATAAATTTTGGTATAGTTGTTGATTTATTTCGGTATGATAAAATGGGGATATTTTCATAAGACCTTGCAACTATGATTTCAAGAAGAGAAGGAAGAGATCACTTTGAAAATTTGTTTTAGGATTTGTGGCATTTGACATGACCCATACTCATGGAAATTACTCAAGGTATGTGATATTATGTTTGCATTAACTAGTTAGATGGTGATGGTATATGTTGGGCCCCATAATATTGGCCAAGTACAAGAAGGCGTGTGGGTGTACAAGACCTAGTTGAAGAAGGGTGCACAGGATGAAGGAAAATAGGGAAGGGTTCTGTAAGGGTTTTGCAGAACACATGACATGCATGCATAAGGAAAGATGGGTTCTGGAATTAGCCATATTTGGAGTCCTAAGAAGCACATGAGAAAAGCGTGACCCTTCTAGCATGCAGAGTGGATAAGGTACCAACCTAACGACTATGGGATCAAAAAGGGAATATTTCATGCATCCAATGGAAGGTTCCAGAAGAGCATCATTACATAGAGTGGAGAGCTTAGATCAAAGGATGTATGGTCCATTGGAGGACCACTTGGGCTCTTGGCAGCTGATTTGTTACCTCGAAGGCATGAAGGTGAGGGAAGTAAAGCTACATATTGAGGTGTGTGGATAACAGAAAAAGAGACTAGAGGGTACGAGGAGAAGAGGTATATACATGAATTCATTCTGAGAGAGAGTAGTACGTTGGAGAAGAGGAAAAGCTCTACAGAGATCTCATGGATGATTCTATTGGTTGAGATTAGGAAAATTGGTATTGATGGCACACTTAGAGGGATGGGTTTGCATTTTTATTTGTAATGTGATGAACATAGTGTAGTTTTGATACATGACATGGCTCTGCGTTATGATAAGAGGGTTTGTTATGACTCCAAGGAATGTAATGTGGATTATTGAACATGTTAATATAAATATAAGGCTCTGTTATGAATCATATATGTGTTTAGGAGTATAATACTTATGCATTTCCTTTATGTATGAATCATTTCCATATGTTGTTTGTTATTTCTCTTTTCTGGATGCAATGAGATAATAACCCATCCTAGGTTCTCAAAATGATGCATGGTTCTTTTCTATTCATTTCCATTTGAATATCTTTCATAAGATGATGCATTCTCATAAGACTCACATAAAGGAGAGGCTTGGTGACCATGCATGCCTTGGGTGAGTGCCTAAGTGCCCGTTGGGTGATAGGTTGGCATGCATGGGATTAGACTATTGGTCTAAGGGTATAAAAATGAATACATCTTGGTTCCATTGTCAGGACCCCTTTTTGAAGTTTTTATGAGAAATGTCTTGCATATTTGTCCTTATGATGCATGATGACAAAACTTCGACCTTGGGAAGTGTTGAAGGATGGTTCAAGAGCATAGAGGATGAGTTTTCTCAAAGATTCAGCATTGGACCTGAGTTCGATGCACGTAGATGGGTAGAAAAAAACTATACCATGAGTTCTATGAGACATTCTTCTTTTGTTTCCCAAAGTATAACTATATTAATGGCTATCGAATATGCATCTAGATCAAGATGGTACTATAGATCATGCGTGTGGACCCAAGATGACTATCGAGAGGTTGTAGGATGCGAGATATGACTTAGACGTGTGATGTTAATCACTAGTGGAGGGGATTTTTGACCTTTTATACTCTTGAATACTCCATTTCTATGTATTCATGCCCGGAAGTTATTGGGTTTGATTTTTTGAGGGAGCCCAGAGGATCATTTTTGCATGTTATTCCTTTGGAGATGAAGATCTTGGTCATTACCTTGAGTTTAGAAGCATTTCCCATGGTGACTAAGCATCTTTGAGCACCGGAAGAGGAAGCTAGGGTGGAGGAAGATGATAGAAATTGCACCTGAAAATGAAAGGGAGGGAAGATGGCTCAAGTATAGCAAATATCGTGAAAGGGAGATGACTAGACAACATGATGTTTCAAGTGTGATGGATATATGGAGGAAAATGTTGTAGGAAGGAGTTTAGTATCACGTAGAGGACATGGAACCCGAGTAGTCCGTGATACCCCATCTTGGCAAGTGTGAGAGATAATTCCCTTGAGATTCTGATGAGATTTCATCGCATGAAGAAAGGAGAGCCATCAGAGCGCATCTAAACCCACCTGGTGACCAACCCCTAGCGCTTTGTTTTCCAGATCAAAGGAGAAGTATTGTTAACCCAGTTGGTATCGGTGGGATTAACTGATCTGCACCCAGGAGTTATAATTTCTCATTTGGAGCATCCATGGCTTCATAATCCATTCCAAAGATTTGGAGGGATTTTTCGTGCAAGGTGAAAGTACACAAGGTTTTGGGTATCATGTCCGGGAGTGGCGCGGGACACACAAATGGTAGTGGGATAATATTACAAACCATCAGTGCACAGTTCAGTATGATGTTGGGAACACTAGGCGTGACCACTTCAGGCCCTTTGCCAACTGTAGGAGGTGGATCTGGTAGATCACTAGGAACATGACCTGGTGGATCCAGTGGATTTGGTGGAGGAGGAAACACTTTAGGTAACCAAGGCTCTGGATTGGGAGGACAAGGACCCTAGCCACCTCCCCAACTTTTTTTCAAGATGTCTTTACACTTACCAGACTATAAGGGTATTGAAGATGTTATAGATCATGTGCACAAGTGTGAATTACTATGATGTGTGAAAGGAATCACTACCCTAGAGAAAAGGTAAGCCAATTTGCAACAACATTGCAAGGTCATAGGCATAGTTGGTATAAGAAGTATGACCCCCATAAAATAGTGGTAGACTACAATGCGTTGAAGAAATCCTTCCTAGTAGAGTTCCATATACCGATTTTGAGTAGAAGAGCATCGGTGCTCTAAATGATATCCAACGAGGAATGACAGAGATTTTGTGGGAGTATGACGTACTTTTCAAGACTCTCTTTTCAAAACTATCC
Source organism: Taxus wallichiana var. yunnanensis (assembly GCA_018340775.1). Lineage (NCBI taxonomy): Eukaryota > Viridiplantae > Streptophyta > Pinopsida > Cupressales > Taxaceae > Taxus > Taxus wallichiana. Next base: position 611,884,797 of record CM031235.1, on the reverse strand, counting down.
TATGACATTCATCCTTCTCAACATGCTCAATGGTTTTTCGGAGGATTGATAACACCGTTTAGAAGGGATCTGTTGCTCAATACTTTCACGAGACCGGTGGGAGGCATTAGAAGCTTCCTGTATGATGAATTTTTTAGGAGCGTTGATACTAGTGTTAGTCCTTTTCTGGAGGCTCAAATTACTGCAATGGCTAAACAGTTGAAGAATTTGTCTACAAAATTACGCCAAAGGTTCATAGTGGGATTTTGTGTATAGACCGTGAAGTGGAAGGGCATGCAAAGGATAGTTTCCCTTGAAGGTTAGTACATGCCGTAGTGGTATAATGTGAGATATACCATGGGGATCATAATGCAAGTAGATGTCCTCTACTACAGTGCACAACCCATAATAATGTTTATTGTCATTGCAAGATATGTACCTCATGACCCATGATACCAAGGATTTCAAACTGATTGATCAAATCCATGATGTTATCAATCTTGGTGTGTACCATACTAGTCTTGTAAACAGTTCCAAGGGTGATGATCATTGTTATGAAGGGTGCACAGATGGAGGAGCATGTGGAAGAGGTTTTGTGGAGGATTTCATGGTCACAAGAATCGTAGAGGAGGACAAAGTGATTTCCCATGAGGAACCTGTTACAATTTTGGATCTACAAAACATTACAAACATGAGTGTCCTAATCTATTACAATGCTCATGGTGTGGAAAGAAGCATAAGTACGAAGAATTTCCATAACTTTATGAACATGTGAACCAAGAAAACCGAAAGGACAAAGGCACTTTGGGTGGTGAGCATCAAGAAGGTCGATTCATAATAGATGCCAAAAGTGACACGTGAGTTGGGACTAGATCATGTACTAGTGATGATGCAAGTAGAGGCTACACATGCTAGGGAGATGCCAAGAAAAAGGACACTAGTTTCAAGAGAGGAAGTGGTACATGGAAAGTATCTGGACCCTTCTCATCAAAATGAGGTGTATCAAGAGACTATGGATGTGATTCAAAGTTTGCAAGGGGAGATCTAATGTCTAAAGGAGCAATCAAAATAGTTGGAGTAAAGGAAGAATGTCGAGGCTCCAAAGGGTGGCTTGGATGAAGTCAAGGAGGTATGTAGGATGTTAAGGAAAGATAATATTATTCCATTTCTAGGAGAATGGTTGAGAGAGAAGGTACCAAACGCTAGAGTAGAGTGTGAAAGGCAGGTTTTGCATGCAAAACTTCCCCCTCACAGCCTTGACTATGACAAGGAAATTACTTTGAATGTGGTTATTGATGGATGGCTTCTAAGTAACATCCTCATTGATATGGGAGTAGAGGTCAATGTTCTTACCTTAGATGCCTGACATCAAATGGGAAGGCCCACATTACAACCATCTTCGAATGTGTTTTATATGGAAAAAAAGACTAAGGAAATGCCCATTGGAGTCCTGAAGGATGCATTTATCACCATTCAAGGGGCCAAGTTCACTGGAGACTTTGAATTCTTGGCACTCGCCAAGGTAGACAACTTTTAGCATTACTTGGGTGCCCATGGTGTTACAAGAACAATTCCGACATGTAGTTTAACAAAGGGTATATCATCTTTGAGAACAAGGAAGAAAGGGTGATTATCTATTTAACAGATGGGAAATTCAGTGCCCTATACTTTGAGCCCTTAGGAGAAGAATTCCTTGATAGAATCTATGTGTGCTCCATTAGATATCCTGAGATAATTCATCCCATGGAGGGAGTCATCTAGTTTGAAGATGCTCAGTCCTTGAGTGATACCACTAGCATGACATGCAAAAATTAGGCGCATGGGACTTATGATTTGATTGGGAGATAGTTGAGAGGATCTATAACAAGGGTAATGAAGGTGTGCTCATTCAAGCACCTGGGGGGAAAGAAGTTTCCAAGTTACTCCGGAGGAGCATATCATGAAATTTTCTTTTGAGAAATAGAGGCTCAGTGGAAGAATGAGGACGAGATAAGGGGAATGTTCAATTATAACCTACTTAGAACTGCAACATGCTGGTAGGATACACATTAGGAGAGCCTCTTGGAATTACGCAAGGTAAGAATCACATTCTCTATAAGTTTCTCCAAGAGCAATGCGCCCATGGTTATACAATACTACCATGGTAAAGAGACCACTTCGTTTCATATCCAAGCATGTGAGAAGGCCTAGATGGGAAGTACGAAGTATTTCCACCTTCATTATGGGTGCATAAGTTATATTCCATATTACAAGGTTGTGCGTGTGCATGGTATATTCATTTGGAGATACATTGTCAAACAGGTAATTGGCAGGAGTTTGCAGTTGATCTCATCCAATATTTTGAGTATAGGAGTACAAAGCCATCAGTGGATAAGGTGTTGCAAGTAATCAAGTGCTTTACAATGGGAGATTGTGTAATGGTAGAGGATAGGCTACTGGAGTTACTGGGTGATCCTTATTTGGAGACATGCCCCAATGAAGAAGAATCAGAGGAAGTACATCTTGAGCGTGAGTGCATGGAAAAATAAAAGGAAAGATGGTCTATGTAGTAGACAGAGAAGAAATGGAATCTTTTAATGTTAGCCATTCGAAGGTACATGTAAAGTCATAGATATCACTCGTGAGCGAGCACGTGCCTATCATGAGCCCTTGAAAATAAAGAAGGTTAGCATTGGGATGAAGACAAAACCTAAAGAAGCTATCGTTGGGGACTATTGGCTGGAAAAAGAAGTTTCAAAGGTCATTGATCTATTGCACGAGTTCTAGGATTTTTCCCTCATGGGTACCATGAACTCAAAGGTGTCCACCATTCCTTAGGGGAGATGAAGATCAATTTTAATAAAGGTACATTCCCAATTCGAAGAGGACTTATCGGATGAATCCAATTTTTGTGTATGAGACAAGGAAGAAATAGATAAGATGATAACATCTCGGTATCATTGATGCGGTGGAAGAATCAAAATGGATAAGCCCAATGGTCATATGTATCAAGAAGGGTGGAAGGATAAGAATCTATGTGGACTATAGGGATCTGAATGTATTATGTGTCATCGATCCTTTTCTAACCCCCTTTACTGAAGAAATTTTGGAGGGAGTAGCCGGGCGCAAAGTCTACACTTTCACGAATGGGTTCTCAAGGTATCACCAAGTCAGCATTGTAAAGTACAACAAGAGAAGGACAAATTTCACCACCGAGAGGGTAAGTTTTTCCTACATGGTTATGCCTTTTGGGTTAAATAATTCACCCGTTGTGTCCTTGTGCATCGTTGTACAAGAATTTCAGGACTTCATCCATAAATTTCTTTAAGTTTACTGGATGATTGGACCTGTCTATGTATGGGTTGGTGAAAGACCATTGTTACAATTTGAGGCTGATGTTTTAAAGATGTTGGAAAGTAAGGATATCCTTAAATATTAAGAATTGTGTCTCTGCTACTCCATTTGGATCCTGTTAGGACACATTACATGCAAAGAAGGCTTATTATTAGATCCCACCAAATTTTCAATTATTGTGGGATTAGGGAGCCTATTAGTCAAATTATAGTGTGTGGATTCCTTTGGCATATAGGTTACTACAATAAATTCATCAAGGGGTATGCCAAGATCGCCGCACCCTTGGGAATTACTAAAACATAAGAGTTCCTTCCATTAGGGAGAGGTACAATAGAAGGTATTTGAAACTTTGAAGGATAGGCTCATCACGGCACCCATATTACATTTTCCTTCTTGGGATAAGCCTTTCCATGTGCATGTTGATGCCTCGGGAAAGCTATGGGAGAAATACTAGCACAACTTGGTGAGGGAATTATTGATCATCCCTTTTGTTTTGCAAGTAGGAAGTTGACACTAGTAGAACATAATTACACAACTACTAAGCATGAAGCATTTTCCATGATCTACACACTACACAAGTTCAGGCATTATTTATTAGCACCACCATTTATATTCTACATAGACTACATGGCATTGAAGTACTTAGTCAACAAGCTCATTCTGCAAGGGCACATATGTCGATGGGTCCTATTATTTCAAGAATTTGAGTTCATAGTGGTCATAAAACTAGGGAAGAGAAATTCAAGACCTAACCAATTATCAAGGATTAACTTAGGGGAGGAAGTGCAAAGTATTGAGGACACCATGTCGTACATGAAACTGTTTAGGTTGTGGCACATGCCCTCAAACTTAGAAGATATAGTAGTGTTTTTAAAAATAGGTGTGGTGTCGGAAGGGATGAAGGCCCTGGAGAGAAAGCAATTACCAATACGTGTCACACCCCGCATGATGATTAGTGGAGACCTATATAAGTTAGGTCATGATGAGGTTCTATTCCATTGTGTATTAGAACATGAGCATGTGGAAATTATGGAGGAAGTGCATGGTGGGATTGCAGGAGGACACTATGTAGGAAATGCTACCATGCGAAGATTTTACTAGTAGGGATTTGGTGGGAAACCATCTACCAAGATTACATTGAGTTATTCAAGGCCCGTGACCATTGTCGGCACCTTGGAAAACTCGGAAAGAGGGATGAAATGCCCTTGCAACCAATAGCGAGCTAAACCATTTACAAAATGGGTAATCGACTTCGTAGGGCCAATTTTGCTAGTCGCACAAAGGACTGGTTCACGGTTTATCATAACTTGCATGGATTACTTGACACAAAGGTAGAGACAATGCCTACGAAGGATTACACTTTGTAGTGACATCTGCTAGATTTTTATGGGAGAACATAATCAACATGTATGGTTATCTTTTAATTTTAAATAGTGATAGAGGTACACATTTTCTCAATGAAAGGCTCAAGATTCTGTTAGCATAATTTATGGTGCCCATCACAAGACTACCCCTTATCATCCTCAAGTGAATGGAAATGCTGAGGCATTTAACAAAATAATAAGTCACACATTGACTAAGATCTATGATTTTGGAAGACAAGATTGGGATGATAAGGTATCAACCATTCTATGGGCATACAAGACAACCTACAAGAGGTTGAACAAGGCTACACTGCTTTCAACCGGTGTTTGGTACAAATGGTTTTTTACCAGTTGAATTCATGTTACCATCGCTGCGTATAATGCGCGCATGAGGGTTTGTTGATGAGTAAGCACTGGAAGAAATAATTGATGATTTAATGCATTTAGACAAAAGGTGATCACTTGTTAGATGGAGTGAGAACACGAGAAAATCAAGAAAAAATGCATGGCATGATCGTCATATTGAACATGAAGTTTGAGGTTGGGAAGATGGTGTTGTTGTATGATTCCAAGTATCTACGCTATCTTGGGAATTTGAAATTCCATTCATTGGGACCCTACATCATCTCGTACATTCTTGATTTAGGTACTTTCCAATTACAAGCACCTTTGGATGGGACGTAGTTACCATGACATTTCAATGGGAATAGGTTGAATCTCTACTATAAATAAGTCTTCTTGGTTTTTTTAATAAGGAAGTGTTTACTGATTAGCTTAGAATTTCCCTTTATGCTTTTCTTTTCTTTTGTTTCCATTTATCATTGCTTATTCCTTTCTTTTTGTTTCATTTTGTGCCTTGTGCATTGGTAACCACATTATTTTTCCAAATTTATGTATGCGTAGAGGACTGCGCATATCTCGTAATAGTGTGGGGTAGAGTAATTCGAACTATAGGCTTGTAATACAAGTTGAGTGGCCCAAGATAAGGAAGCACATAAGAAAATAGTGGATGATGAATCATGGTGTCAAGAAGGTTGTAAAAAATACCACGTAAAAAGGATGAAGAGCGAAGATACAACATAAGGTAGGCGAAGGAAAAAATTGGGTAAATGACAAAATAAGTGCCTTTAGCATTGTAGACACATGCGTAAGATTCTTTGGTTAGGTTAGATTTTTCACGCGAAAGGTTGTAAAGGATTTTTGCATAGGATTAGGCTCGTGGGTAAGGGTGCTTAAAGTCAAATTGGTGGAAAAAGTCACATTTAATGTTAAAGTACATTAGTAGGTGGCATAGCATTTATTTCCAGAGGGAAGAAAAAATAAAAATACAAGGTCGGGCAAGTCATTTTCCTATCTTGCTATTACGAATTTGAAGTGCTCTTGTGAACTAGAGTATCCAAAGAGAAATTTTTGCAAAGGAAAAATAATCCTAAGAATTTAAGTGTGTGGCTAGAGTGGATCTAACAACCGAAGGAAGGAGTGCATAGCCGTGAGGAAAGGTTGTTTATGGTGTGTCGTCTTGTGGAAGGTTTTCCTAGTTAGGGTTTGGTATCTAGGGCACAGAGATAGAAGGATTTATTCTTGGAGTTGAGCATTGGAGTTGAGGTTGGAGTGTAGAAGAGTAGCGAGTAGATTAAGGAGTTCGTATTTATCTTGATAGAAAATATGGCACCCAAAAACTAGCCGTTTCACCAAAGAAAACAAAGGGTATGGGAAAGCGAAAGAAAATTGATGTGGTCCTGAGCATCAATGAAGAATGGTACGTAAAAATGTAATACCTAGATGGAGTATTTCTAGAAAGGAATGGGTGTCCTCTCTAAGGCGGATGACCGTGAGCAATTATAACCATCACATGAGTGCAACTGATAAGGAAATGGTGCTATATTTGGTCCGACCAACTAACAAAAGAACACCATATGGGATGCCCATTTACAGTGACGAGGTGAAGGTCAAATTAGAGAAGGCAAGATTATTGCAACTGTATGAGTTTCCTTACTTTGGAAATCCTGAGTGCCTTTACCAATGGTTGATGTCATGCTTTGCATGAGGATCACTTTTATTTTGTGGGGCATAAGATGTGCATAACACCACAAATGATATCCAAGTTCACAGGCCTTATTTGTGAAGTAAACAGTATAGATGATGATCTAAGTGACAAGGAGGCTATTAAGGAGTCTGTAGCCGCGTATGACTACAATAAGGGTTCATGATACTTTGACATCGTAGAGATTCTAGACCCAGTTATGAGGATAGTCGTGGACTTGGTTACCAAGCTCAAAAATCACAAATGATGGATGCAAGTGAATAAGGCATGGCTAAATGTATGCTAGAGGATATAAGAGGGAACCATTTATAACTTGTACGCTTTCATTGCAAATGAGATCATAAGCATCACAGATGAGATCATAAGCAGTGCACAGGAGGGAGAAAAGATACTATTCAGTAACGTCCTCCTCACCATTGTCTTTTTAGAGATTGGAGTGCCAAATGGGCCGAAAAAATTGTTTGGGAGTACCTAGATTAGGATCCCTCACCCACGAAGATATTTGAGAAATACACTTGTGAAACCATGATGAACGCTCACAAATCACACTTTGAGAAGTTGTATAAATAAATGTGTGACATATTTGCAACAGTGGAGGATCCTAGAGTAGTTTCCCATACTCATGGATGGAGAATCAAAAATTTTAGTGTACCAACATTTCTGCATTGGAATATTTACTTTAACAAATGGGACTAAGGGTCCATGGTGTAAGCTTCCCTTCTCCTTCACCACACAATACTTCCAGGCATGGGTTAACAGGTTCAAAGAAGAAAAAATAATAAGGTTCAACCTTAGTGAGGTGGACCAAGACCACCACGAGCTGCACCAAAATATCATGTACCCTAAAAAGTGCACGTACATGGAGAAGTATGTCTCCCACAAGGTTCAAATGATGAAACCAATAATGCTAAAAATTGTTGGAAGGGCTGCAGTAAGGATATACCTTCAAATAAGACCTAAGTTTGAGAAATGCGCATATGTAGAGAATGATGTCTCCATTATGGAAGATCCCACAGGAAGGAAGAAGGTTGCGCTACACAAGAGAGAAAGAGAAGAGGGGTAGGAGAAGAAATCACTAAGTGTGTAGACCACGAGAATCGGTGGGGCACAATGAAGTAGTCGTGAAGCCTAACAATTACGTACGAAGAAAGAAGTCCCTGTCAAGATAAATACCCCAAAAGAAGAGGCACCGGAGCATGAAGAGCACCTCACCCATGAGGAATCACCAATGAAGAGATCACCTATCAAGGAGAAAGAAAAGAAGAATCTCCTATACTAGAATCCCCAGTAAGGAAGAAGTAGAAGGTGATAGATGAGGAAGACTCAGAAGAAATAGAGAGCTTAGACACCTACGTCGGTGATGAGGATGATGACAAGCTTGAAGGAGGTGAAGAACATCCAATCTATGATGTACATGATTATGAGGAAGAAGGAGATGAAGAGGAATATAACAAGGAATATGAGGAGAAGAATGACGAGGAAGAAGTTGAAGCTCAAGGAAAGGGGGTGAGTGAAGAAGTAAGCACCAAGAACCAAATAAACCCAAGCCTCACTAAGGAGGAAGTAGAGAAATCCATGGAGAGAGAAGTGGCTAACATCATGAAGAAGTTGGTGGAACAGGAGTTGGAAAGGAGCGCAGACAAGATTATAAAGGAGATAGAAGAAGAGAGCGTTGGGAAGGAGTATGGAAGTATGGGTGGAGATCCCAAGTTAGTAATGAGCTTCCCAAAAGTTTCACAGATAGGTGGGAAAGGTGTAGTAGTGGCACAAGGGTAGGGAATGGGATACATTGATGATCCTAGCAAGGTGCTACGCACGTGCTTCTAGAGCACCATACCAATAGAGAAACTCCTAGCAATTTCATCATTTGATGAAGAAGGTGCATACCATGCAGACAAGAAAGATGCTATATTGGGTGTTTGAGTCCAATGTGGATGAACTAGGATTCAAAGTAAGCTAGAGAGTGCTAATGAAGGTGCCAGAAGCCAAAGTGATAAATCCATTGGTGAAATCTCGGTAGCTATCGATGAACAGTGCAGTAATGCATTTTAAAAAGTTTTAGTCGAAGTTGAGGCCGGATGTTTGGGTGAAATGATAGAGTGAGATCCTTAGAGGAGGAATTGGAGAAGAAAAATAAGGAGCTCATGGAGAAGAGAAAATACCTAAAGCAAGAGGATTTGATCAGTGCTCAGCTGAGGTGTGAGATGAAGGAAGAAAAATCTAAGGTGCATGAAGTCTCTAAGAAGGTGGAGATGATTACAGATGTAATTTTCTTGAAGCACCCCAATTTAGCGCCGCCCGATCAGAAGTATGAGTCATCCTTGTAATGTCTGGAGGATATGACTCACATTCTCACTATGGAGAGGTGACCACTTGCTTTAGAATCTGCATAAGAGGTGCAGCGCGCCAATAAAAATAAAACAAGATGAAGGTTGTCAAGATTATGGCTCGATACACCAATCTTCTTGCAGAGGTAAAGGCCTTCATGTAAGTCGCTGAAGCTTCCTATGACAACTACACGGATAGGGATAGAGTGGAAAGTATCTTGGTTTCCACCCATGAAACGGAACTCAAGGAGTTCCAAGAGAAAAAAAAGGGGAATAGAGTGGAGAGAGATAAGATCTTGGCCAAGGTGGAGAGTATTGTTGAGACCATGAGCACAAAAGAAGAGGAGATGAGTTTTGAGGAGGTGAGCACCCCCGGTGGGTGACCTCTTTCAGCAAGTGTAAAATGAGATCAACACTTGGGAGATGTTAGAGGCAGAATTAGGGAAGGATTTTCCTCTCCTCCTCCAAAGAATAAAAAAGTCCCCCATTTTTTCATTCTTTCTCCCAATTCTTCATTCCCTTTTTCTTTCTTTCCATCCATTATAAGATCTTGTCATTCTTTATTATTTGAAGAGTGTTTTTTGAGGACAGAGAACAGATTAGTGTGGGGTGATTTTGGGCCCTAGATTGTTGGCCAAGTATAAGAAGGCATGTGGTCGTGCAGAACTAGTTGAAGAAGGGCGCGCGCAGGATGAAGACATGCGGGGCGGGGGTTCTAGTAGGGTTTTACAAAACACATGACACTCACACAAGGTAAGACAGGTTCGGACTTATCCATATTCGGCATCCTAGGTAGTACACAAGAAAATTGTGACCCTTTTATCATGCAGAGTGGATAAGGTGCCATCCTAGAGACTGTGGGATCAAAAATGGAATATTCCATGTATGCGACAGAAGGTTCTAGAAGAGCATCATTACACGAGCGGAGATCTCGGATCAAAGAAGGCATGCTCCATTGGAGGACTACTTGCACACTTGGCGGCTGATCTGTTACCACGTAAGGCATGGTGGTGAGGGCAAGAAAGCTATATATTGAGGTGCGTAGATAGCGAGAAAAGAGACTAGAGGGTGCGAGGAGAAGATGTAGATGCATGAACTCATTCTAAGAGAGAGCAATACACTAGAGAAGAGGTGAAGCTCTACAGAGATCTCATGGATGATTCTATTGGTTAGGATTAGGGAAATTTAGGAGTAATGGCACACTTAGAGGGATGGGTCTACATTCTTCTTTGTAATGTGATGAACATAGTGTAGTTATGATGCATGACTTGGCTTTGCATTATTATATGAGGGTCTATTATGAATCCAACGAATGTAATGTGGATTATTAAACATGTTAATATAAATATAAGGCTTTGTTATGAATCATATATGTGTTCGAGTATAATACTTATGTATTTCCTTTATGTATGAACCATTTCCATATGTTGTTTGCTATATCTCTTTTATGGATGCAATGAGATAATAACCCGTCCTAGGTTCTTAGAAATAAGCATGGTTCTTTTCTATTCATTTCCATTTGAACATCTGTTATAAGATGATGCATTCTCACAAGACTCACATAAAGGAGAGGCTTGATGCCCGCGCGTGCCTCGGGTGAGTGCCCAATGTCCATTGGGTGATAGGCCAATGCGCATGGGATTAGACTATTGGTCTAAGGGTATAAAAATTACTTCAGTATAATGTCATGGGGAGCATTTATATGGTGTTTCATATGCTTGGTGTGGTATTATTACAATGAGAAATTTGGAAATTTTGGTCTTAAGGAGAGCTTCAAGGTTCTTGATCCTAAAAGATATTATGCTAATGATTGGAGGCAAAGCTTGTGTTCTTTACATGATTCTTAATGGTACAGATTTAAAATATGGTGTATAACAGAGTGAATCCAAATATGTATCATTTCAAGGAGAGTTTATTTACATGATCTCATCAGGTTCATGGATCATTTGTTGTCAAGGAATGAGTGGAAAAACCAAGGAGATTACAAGAAAGTAATTTTTTTTTTAAGAATTTTTGTTATTGTGTCTTGTCAAGTTATTATGTATCGTTTGTCATAGATTTCAAAGGGGATATTAGAATCAACATGAAAAAGGTCTTGTAGGTTTCTTGCATTTGTGGTTACCATTAATGTTTTTGAAGGTGGTTGTCATCAATGAAAAAGTTGGAGATTCTTGGGAATTGTGTATATGTATTTTTCATTGATGTCAAAATTTTATTAATGGAAAAGGTATTATAGGTGGCTTAGGTGTATCCATGAAGTTTCAATCAAATTCAATTTTGAAGGTTGATTGGTAGTGTTCAAATTTGAAGTCATGATGTTTTGTTCTGGTCTTTGTGTGTGGTTCTTGAGCATGGTTCAAACAAAAATATGTTGTGTGGTTTGGTATGATCTCTCAAAAGGTATCTATGATGTCTATCATGTTTATTCTAGTTTTTCTAAGATACTAATGTGTCTGCAAAGTGGTAACAAGGTCATCTCTTTTTATTCATGTGCTGAGTTGGGTTATTTTAAGCCTAATTCTAGACCTAGGTAAAGAAGAATGAGTTAGTAACATGATAAATGGAGTAGGGAAGCATGATATGATAATGTAACAAGTATTTTGAGGTTTCATAAGAGGTATAGGAGGTTTATAAGGTCACTATTCAATTATATGTTGCATAATGAAGGTCCTTTTAGAGAAAGACTATGAGATAAGGCAAGGAATGCATATGTAAGTCCTAGTTTTTGGAGATAATTACAGGTTACAAGGCATGGATGAGATTTGAAAGCATGAAGGAGTTTTTCATAGTGTTGCATGCTGTTTTTAGGTCAAGTTATTGAAGGAATTGCAAGATAAGCCACTTTTGGTCATATTGAGTTTTTAGAAGTGCATTTCCTTTCTCTAGGTCATGTTTGGAGTGATCATTTTCTCGTAAATATTTTCCATGGGGTCATGATATTTTCACCATCATTGAGGCATGGAACTAAGAGTGTTTGAGATTTATAATGGATTTAAATGATTCCCTATAATTTATGAATGATTGTAAATAAGTGTGGGAGGTCAAAACCCTAGCATTAGAGTGATAGGAAAAATATGAGTTGTATGGTCTCTAAATGACTTGGGAAAGAAAATGTGATGCATCAGGGTTGTAGATAATTTTTATGGTCTAATTTTTGGGTTGGTTTCATGTTCTAGGTCAGCTGGAAAGATGATGTAGAAACAAAATCTATGCACTTTAGTACATTTCTAGGTCCTAGAGCATACTAATATATACATGATTGGAAATCAAGAAAACTAGTAATTGATGATGTCTTTGGGACCTTTTTCTTTATATCGTATACTTTTATTGACCTTACACACACAACAACCCTATCGGTATTTGACCGTGATTTATCTTTTAAGGCATCGAACACTAGTTCCTATTTAGGACAAAAGCACCAAGGCATTCCTCTCCCTTTTGGGTGCTCCTGACCCTCTCTATACCTTTCTCTCTCTTTTGGGTATTTTTTATTCTTGGGAATATTTTACACTTTTGGGTCAACCTTCTCGTTGTTAATTATGAAATTAAAACAAGGGAATCAAACATATAAATAGTTATAGCTCTAAAATAGGGGATAAGCACTAGCATTATCTACTAGCACCTAATATTGCATCCAAATGCACAAAGAGAATTACAAAGCATCCATGTAGTACATCCATACAAGGTACAAGGGTTACATCACTTTGTATAGACATCATAGAGGGGAATTTCATTTTATTCCATCTCACACATTCTATACATTTGTTATATTTTAGATCAATCTTTCTACCATTGTGTAACTTGTATAAGGGCATCCTAGGGAATCATCACACACATATTCACATGGAGCTATATAGAGTTTGAAATGTAGTACATCATTTGGTAATAAGATCACTCTTTGGGTGACCATTGGGGTCATTTCAACTCCCCATTCTACATCTTATTTATTAGGTTTTATGTCATTTGTGGGTATTTGGAGCTAGGTATATAATTTTTAGGTTATATGTGCAAAAAATGACATTAGAAAAATTCTAGACCAATAAATAAAGATCAACAATGAAGTTCCTCATGCACAAAAAATATCAGAACCTGAGCATCTAGGTGGACACTAGCACCCAGATCAGTCACTAGTACCCGGGTGCTCCTATCCTCCCATGGGCACTTTTTTCTTACACATTTTTAAGTTCTAGAACTTCTAGTGAGCCTTGATGACACTCTTCCCATTTTTTTCCAAAGAGTGCCTCAGTCAAATCAATTCCTGGTCATTCATGAATCATCTAATTCATTTATTTTTCTCACTTCTTACGGTTTTATATTATTCTTTTATTATTTCTTTTATAGTTATTGTGTATTATCATTTGTATATAATTAGTTACAGTAGTTTGAAATATAGATTTAATTCAATTTATATTAAATCATTTGGTGAACTCGATCGATCAAACCCTACCTTTTAAACATGCACTAGATTCTCTCTCCTTCTTCTAAATTCATGGACCAATCCTCTTACCCATCCTATGTACCAACTAAGGTTTCGGCATGGCTTCCACCGCTGTTGATTTTATGCAATTCCACACCCAACACCCTCCCCACTTCAATACTCCAATGTTTGATCCAAATATTAATGTAGTTACCACTCATCATAATTTTACATCTTTAGGTCCACTTATTTCTATCCCTCCACCTATTACCTCTACAGTTCCTCTCACCACCTCCAAAGGTTATGATATCATTGAGAAACTAAATAATACACCCACCAAAATCTCTCTTTATGATATCTTACACAATTCACCATCTCTCATCATACATCGAGGCTACCCTATGCTCCATCCATATCAAACATGATAATCCCCCTATTACCTTCACCCATCTTATTCAATCACTCAAAAACCTACTACATTCCATATCCTTTACTGATGAGGATATCCCTCCTACTACCGTTGGTCATATTCCTATTCATTTGCTTATCACAAATACTATTAGTTATCATTATATCAAGCACATACTAATTGACAATGGCTCCACTATAAATTTATGTTCTCTCTCACTACTCATGCAATTACAAATTCCTAATAGTCTAATCACTAAGTCTTCTACTATTGTTCACATGTATGATTCTACTAATCAAAAATGCATAATTACGAGAACCTTACCTCTACAACTTTGACCAAAAACCCTTCCCACTTTGTTCTATATCATTGATACATCATTTCAGTTCAATTGCTTACTTGGTAGACCATAGATTCACGCTATGCATGTTGTTCCTTCTACAGTTCATTGGCAAGTGTTAAATTATTACATGATGGATATGAGCATATTATTTCTGCTAACCCTAACCCATTCAAGTTCTATCACATAGATCCAGTCACTTCCATTCCCATACCTCCATTGCATCCTATTCCATAACATAATATTAGTACATATAATTTTGGTCAATCTAAAGTGCTTCCACTACTTCTTCTACCTCCACATGCCTCCCTTCCATCCCTATGCATACCACCAACCTTATATCACCCACCTCATCTCCCTCTATCACTACTACTACCCCACCTATCACTACTCCTCCCAACCCTACATCTAGCTCTGCTCCTCTTAATATCCTTGATAATGCTATCCAACAAGATAATGCCAACACTGATGATTTTGATGATGAGGTCGATGTCATTGAGCTTACCAATGAAAAATTGCGCAATCTCAACTTTAATCCTCTTGAAATAGATGAATCCTACTTCCAAGACACTTTTGTTGTTATTGGCCTAGGTGAGTATCAATTTAAGAAACCTCCTCCCTCTACTACAATCATGATACCTTTCTAGGAAACTATACATACACTAGACCTCATGCCATCTCCCCAGTCACATCTACCCTGCAACTCAATCCCTTCACATGCACCTTATTCATACATGACTCTTATTGGCCTCATATTCCATTCGACCCCACTTTCCCTAACACATTTTACACACATGAAGGATTCACACTCGATGATATCCTCCCCCGTCTCACCCCCATGTGTATCATGGATATGTTCTCATTACTGCTTATTATGGCCTTCGTGTATTCCATTTTTTTAGTTTTTCTTACACATAAACCTCATTCCTCTCCACTCACCCTTAGATAATATTGTCTTGGCTATATTGGTGGAACTCTTGACCCTAACCATGTTAATATTACCTTGCCAATGCCTTTTGGTTGCATCACCATTTTCAATGATTCCTTCATTGGATATACCCCAAACCTAACCCATTGGTACACACATGATTTTTCGTAACCTCCTTTTACTTATGTAATATACACTATGGGAATGTCTTATTTATTCCACATTATATCTCTCTATGATTAACCTCATACTATCACCTGATATGTCTCTAATCCAAATCCTATCGGTAATGATCCCGACACTAGCAATCTCATTGATGTGTTTACTCCGATTCTTCACCCCTCACCCACTTGGGGTAATTTAACTTTCTCCCCCCTTCCATAATCATCGTTTATCTCTAGTGTCTAGTACTGTAATTCACGCTCCTTGCTTCATGTCCAATATTTCTAAGAACTTCTACATATTTGGTACATACATTTTACAATTATTACCCATGATGCACTCTAGTTCCACAGTTCATACTCGACTATTGAGGGTATAATTCTTAAATGAACCTCACATCATCTACACTTCATGCTCTATGCTTCATGATACATCTTTCTAGCATCTACTCTCACACAATACATTAATTTCCTGATGATGCACTCTAGTGTTATGGTTCACACTTTATTTTCGAGGGAACACTTGATCAATGAACCAAAAATTATCTACTCTTGGTACACTTTGATCTCAATACTTTTGATATATATTTCATAACGTATACTATTATCTCTCGCTCTGTACTTCATGATTATCTTTCCAAACATCACCACATACTTGGTTCATATACTTTCTCCTCATTTCTTGATCATGCACTCTAGTTCCATGGTTCATACTCAAATATTGAGGGTCCAATTCTTAAATGAACCTCACATAATCTACACTTCATGCTTTTGCTTCATGATATATATTTTCTAGCATCTAATCTGATATAATAAAATTATTTCCTAATGACGCACTCTTGTTCTATGGTTCATTCTTGACTATTGAGGGGGCATTTCTAAATGAACCTCATCTCATACACATCCATTAGAGGAAAACGTTGCTTGTATTATCTTCACACCTTTCATATCACACCATTACAATCATACAACATTTGTACATCTTGGTTGCATTTACTCTTGTTGTCTTATCCTACTTGCATCTTACACTTTGTTTCCTATGCTAGAAAAATTATTAGTATGTCATTATCTTTTTCTATACACACATGAGCACTCACTTTGTATATTGTAGTGAATATAGGACCTATCATAGATTCATACACAATGCATGATTCTTGATGCATCTCTTTACTATTACCACCGAGGATCCTGGGGCATGTACTTTTGCTATTATCATATTATACACATCACAAGTTTTATCACTTCAGTACTTACTATTTTTAGTAAATATCACTATACATTTTTCTGATATATACACACTTTGAAATATTATTTATCTTTCTAACATGCTAACAGGAGCTTCATGTGTAACATTTGTCTTTCAGGATCAATATAACCATGGTTATATCTCACTTCTTGTTTTCTATTGATTGTGGGTTATGCCCTATGTCTTGAATGATCATTGTATTCTTTTGGCCACTTCATCCTTGATTGTATTATGAGATATTTCCCATGTATGAAACCCACTTTTCATGGTCCATATTTACTTCCTAGTTGCTTGTTACATTATCTTCTATTACATGTTATCTTATTTTTACTAACTCTTGTTACTAGCCTACTTTGCTTACATATTCCTTTGTTTCTACCATACACATCCCCTACCCCCGCAGTATCCATTTTCAAATATGCATATTATCTTTTGTTCCTTTTCTTTGAAATGCATTCTCATACAATATTTGCATACAACCTAAACTAATGGGGGCATTTATTGGGTGAACAAGTGACCCCTACAAAGAGCTCAAAGTTCCACTACATCATAGTATAATACATAAATGGCACAGGGCATAGTTATAGATTGGACCGAATGTTACTTGGGTCTAAAACATAGAGCATACACTAGCTCCCAGGTCTTGGAAAGTAGATGTGGGTGCTTGTGTCCCTCGCTAGAACTAGTTTCCTAGGGGAAAAAGCCAATTTCTTATTTCAACACAATTTACAACATTTTTCAAATCAGTTCTCTAGTAGAAGTAAATTTCCTCCAGTTATAGAATTCATTCTATCAGTTACATTTCAGTCATAATCGAAATAATTGGACCAAAAGGAACAATAAGAATAAATCAAAGACATACCATCTGTAGTGGAGCTTATTCAGAAGCAACATGGAAGGAGATAAAAATCTAGACCTCTCTCCCCACTTTTGGCATGAGATATCCCAAAAATATTCTCTTGGTGTCGATCGCCCAAAAAACTCACTTTTGGAATGAGATCACCAAAAAAACTCATTACTTGCATGATATCACCCAAAACCTCACTATCGGCAATAAGACACTCAAATTCAATAGCATATCCAAAGAAACAAGATAATTTTCTATCTCATACTCTCTTACATATCAGTAAAAACTTTTACACTCTTTACTTATATATGCATTACTCTTATTTTTCATAAACAGAACTTTGACTACTTTCTTTCTCTTTATTTTATAGTTTTTCCTTATACACCACAAGAAAAAACTTACATCAAAAACACAAGCTCCAACAACATGATACAGTTCATATACTTCACCCCAAGGGTCTACTTCCCTTTCTTAGTCTCCACGCTTCACATCGTGATCAATTCACACTTCACTTGTCCACTCAAAATGTTATCGGCAACACTCTTCGCTAAAGGATTACGAGGTACACATATTATATCTACTTTCTTATCAATTATTCACTCAACATCATAAATTGGGGAAAAATGTAGACAAAAAATCTATGTACTTGGGTACATATCCTAGAGCATACTAATATATACATGATTCCTAAGAAAGAAAACTAGTAATTGACAATTTCTTTTGGGCCTTTTTCTTTGTCTCTTATACTTTTATTGACCTTACATACCAAGCAACCCTGCTGGTATTTTACTAATTTATATTTTAAGGCGTCGACACTAGCGCACATTTAGGATAAAATTACTCAAGTACTCATGTCCCTTTTGGGTGCTCCTGACACTCTCTATCCCTTTCTCACTCTTTTGAGTATCTTTTTCTTATTGGGCATCTTTTACACTTTTGGGTTGGCCTTCCAGTTGTCAATTCGAAATTCAAACAAGGGAATCATATATATACATAGTTATATCTCTCAAATAGGGGCCAAACACTAGCATTATCTACTATCACCTAAGATTGCATCCAAAGGCACATAGAGCATTACAAAAAATCCATCTAGCACATCCATACAAGGGAAAAGGGTTGCATCACTCTACATACACAACATAGGAGGGGAATTTTATTTTATTCCATCTCACACATTCTATACATTTTTTATATTCTATATCTAGCCCACTATCATTGTGCAACTTGCACAAGGGAATCATAGGAATCATTACACACACATTCACATAGAACTACATAGAGTCTAAAATTTAGTGCAACACTTTGTACTAATATCACTCTTCAGTGACCGTTGGGGTTAGTTCGACTCCCCATTCTAAACCTTATTTATCATGTTTTATGTAGTTTATGGGTATTTGCATAATAGGTATATATTTTTAGGATACATGTGCAAATCATGACATCAAGAAAAATCCAAGGTGAAAAATAGAGATCAACAATAAAGCTCCTCTTACATAGAAAAGGTCATAACCTAAACATCTCGGTGGACACTAGTTCCTAGAACAAGTCACTAGCTCTTGGTTATTAATGAAAATATTAAAATGATTCTATATTCTAAGATAATATGATGCTAAAAACAACAAAGAAATAACAAATAAATGTATAAAGAAAATGACCCAAGAAACTAATAGAGTATAAATGTAAAACCCTAGAGTGTAAAGAGATTTAGAAAGAACTCTGCTGATTTAACGAGCTTGTTAGATCGTGTCATAGAGATGGCTAGAGAAAAAGAGGAGGACATGAATGTGCCAAGGTCCAAAAATCTATAGATCACGGTAATCTGAGTGGACTGGGGAATTTAGAGAGGTAAAAGGGTGCATGTGGGTGCCTTTGTCCGAGAGATATGGGTGGCTCCGGTCTATGAAAAGAATCTATAAACCTCCTCTAAGGTTTCGCTAGATGATTTTCGACTTCACTTCCTTTCGCACTAACTTTGATGTACTCAACAGTATGTCATTGGTAATTGGTGATAAAGAAGAGACCTACAAAACCCTAAGACAAACATCAAACCCCTAAAAAATAAAGATACATATGAAGGGGTCGAATCGTCTTAATCGCCACAATAGTGGACTTACTAACTAAAAGTTGCACTATATCTCGATCCAATATAGTTTTATGTTCTTGTGTGTGCAATTATGCCCTAGGTTCTCTTATTCGAGCCACACTTTGTGAAAATAGAGAGTAATAAATATGTTTAGAAATGTAATACAATCGTGGATGGAATAAAATAAACTTCCCTCCTATATAGTGTGATGTAGATGAACCAAGCTTGTGCCTTGTGATGGAGCTAGATGGATGCAAATGGAGCCTTTGATAGATGCAACCTTAGGTGCTGATAGTAGTGCTCAGTGTTGGGTCCTTCATTTTGGTTTCATAAATTTATATTTACATGGTTCTCTTGTTCTAATTTCATAATTAACCCCAAAATGCTGACCACTAAAAATTTGAGAAGCTTGAATTGTCGAAAGTGCCCAAAAAGTGGCGGGAAAGTGTAGAAAGGATAAGGGCACCCCAAATGGGACCAGGTTGCCTTGGGCACCCCAAGATTGGGCTAGATACCCCACCAAAGGTAAAATGATGCCAAATGAAAAAATCATATTGGGTAAGTATGTGCTGAAGGTCGCCAATGACGAAAAAAATCAAAGTAAAATGGCTAAAGGAAATGGGTTAATTAGTAATTTCTTCACTCAAAAATGATATGAATAGTAGTATGATACTGAGACTAAATAATGTCTAAAGTTCCTGATTTTGTGACTACATTTGTTCACTCCCATCCTCCCGTGGGAACTTCCATCCTACAAAATTTTGAGTTCCATAACTTCTAGTGAGCCTTGACGATACTCTTCCCACTCTATTCCAGCAAGATTCCTCGGTCTGGATCACTTCCTAAGCATTCAAAAATCAACAAATTCATCTATCTCTCCCACTTTCTTAAGTTTTTATATTATTTCTTGCTTATTTATTGTACATTTACTACATATTATCATTTATATATCATGAGTTAAAATAGTTATTCTAAAATATATATTTAATTGAATTTAGATTAAATTAGTTGAAGACAAACCTATGTTATGTGGATATTTGCGAGATACAGTATTGAGATGTAAGTTTCATGAAAATAAATTAATTTTTCAAGCTAAGTGATCATGAAACTTTTCAGATAGATTTAGTGGTGCAAATTGAAGATACATGTCTCCAAAGGTTCCTTATCATTTTTGGCCTTGAGAGATAAAGCCTACTCATGAAGTTTTTAGATGATTATTTATGTTTTGCATGGTATAGTTGAGTTATATGTTCTTGAAATTTTGTAGAGGTATGACACGTTGTGTTTGATCTCTTGGAATGGTTTGATGATGTTTTTTTATATGTAAGTACTCTTCACCTAATTATCTCTATTAGGCCTATCAAAAAGGTTTCATAGAACATGTGTACAAGAAAGGTTTTATCCATATGGCATATTCTTATGAATTCTCAAGAAGGTGTGTCTAGTCCTTGGTGATATGTTACGTGTATTTTTGAGTTTGAAAGTGATGGTAAAGGTGTTTGAAGCATGATTCCTCAACAATGGTTCTTGAGTCCTAATTTCTAGATTGACCAGCCAGAAATTAAAGTGGTTTAGAGTCTCAAGACCTGATTTAGAGGTTGAAGAGAGTTGCATCAATTAAGACATCATGTTATTTCTATTGATGTATAATTTTTGTTAAGGTGAAGAGATTTTGTATGAAAAGTTGCATTTTCTTGGTGACCTATTTCTAAGGCCTACATCCCGATTTGAGTTGTTTCAAAGATGAAGTTGTTTTGATGCCATATGCCTTTATTTGGTGATCGGTGTGAGTTGTGAGAGCTAGTAGACATTGATAAATTTCAATCCATATTTTTATTTTTCCATGACAATGTTGTTTAGTATGTAAATTTATTTTCTTTATGGGAATTTTTCTAGGTGTTTGAGACATGGTTGAAGTTTCTTGCCAAATGGAGTATGTCATGATGATGATGGAGATTACAGAGATTATTGTCCTTAATGATGATTTTGAGATGATTTCCTCATGTTTCCTGATGTGGTGTTTTCATGATGATGATTTATTTTTCCTTTAATCCCAATTTCCATTAGTTGGAGATAGAGACCTAGGTCTAGGACTATTTGAGTCAGCCTTATCAAAGTCGGTGTGTTTAGGCCTATGCCAACATATATGGTATCATTTTATGATTTTATACTATGGATTAGAGTTTTTTCATGTTGTTAAGAATAAACTTATTGGTCTTGGCTTACCTAAGAGGTGTTATAAGATAGATTCATGTATAAGAAGTTTTTGTATTTTCTCATTTGTAAGTTGAGTCATGATGGGGATGTGAGAAAGATAGAGAATGTGGAAGAAGAGGTTAGAGGGTTAAACAGAAGATCTGAAAAGAGACATGAAGAGTTAAGAAGAGTAGAGGAGAAAATTTTCAAGGTCATTAGATCTAATTATATATTGAAGGAGAAGATTTGAGAGAGGAAGAAGAGAGTACTGTTTGAGAGTGGTGAATGTGGATTGAGCCAAACTTGTGATCACAATCAATTGTAGGAGAACCATATCTTCATTTATTATCCATTTTAGGAGTATAGGTGTGTTCTTATTCATATTAGGTGGTTTTAGCTTCCTTTTAGGGTGGATTCCCTACTAAACTAGGGGTTGTTGCCTCACTAAACAAATCTTGTGTTATGTGTAATATTCACATGATTATTTTTAATTGGGTAATATATTCAAAATCTTAAGTGGATTTTCTTATCCTTAAGGGTTTCACACTTTAAATTTTTGTTCATGTGTTATCTATGTTGTTTCATGAATTTGTGAATGAATGTTACACACCTAATAAGCTCATATTGAATATGCATGTTGAATGGTTGTTTTAGATGATGTTATAATGTATGGTAAATGAAGTAAGAGGTTTGTAAGAATGATTCACCCCTCCCCTATCATTATTTATGCTTCTATAAATTATTATTAGAGCAAAGTAATTTTGAATAAATTTTAATCACTTGGAGAAGGTTCTATGAAGAACAAGATGTGAAAAGGTTATGAGAAGTCATATGAAGCTTGTAGGAGCTATTTGTATGACAATAATAGAAATAGTGAGGTTATAGTTTACTAACAAGTAGATTTTACACTCTAATTAAGGAAGAATATCAAGTTAGAGTCTATAATCAAAGAGATTGAATTTGAAATGAGGTTTTTGAAGAATGATTTAAATCAGGTGTCTAGTAATATAGAATAAATGCTAAAATGTGTTTCTCTAAGCAAGGAAGTTTCTGGTTCAAGTTGTAAAGAATATCATATGAATAAAAACATGAAATAAAGGTCCATTAGATAACCTAATGCATCAAGGTATGATAAGTTTTCAATGGTTGGTATTATGCATGTAATGAACTTGTTCATAGGGAAAATGAGTACGAAAGAAAATTCTCAAGGAATGAACACTTATGTGGTTATGGAATATCCTTTAATGGTTATTTTTATGAATGCAATTAGTATGGTAATAAATCCATGGATTTTATTTGGAACCAATGTTCATAATAGTTAGGGGGTAAGAATAATGTTGTGTGCTATAGTTGTTAGAATATTGGTCACATAGCAAGGTTTTGTCCTGATAGCTCATCTAGATAGAATAATTTTTTTCAAAAGGATAGAAAAATATAAGAGATGTATATCAAAATATTTGAAGCTATGAGTGAAATGAATAATGATCCAAAGCATGACATGAGGATTGAATATGTAAAGATAATCAAGTAATCTTATCATGAAGGTACAAAAAAGGAGGATGAATCAAAGGAAATCAAAAAGTATGATCTTGTAGAGACAGTTTGAATAATCAATAAGAGTGACCATGTAAATGAAGAAAAATAAAATTCTAAAACAACCATGTAACTAAATGAATCTAATGATGGTGATCAATCTAAGAAGGTTAATCCAAAGGAAGTGTTGAAAATCATAACATTTGAACCTATAAAGTTCGTCAAAGAAGGATCATGTTTAAAGAAGATGTCAAGTGTTGTTAACAAGGATAAGAAGGAAGAAATAAATATTGTCAAGCCTAATACTCATACAAGTAAAGAGGACCATTATTCCTAATTATGAATGAATATAACCATATGTGTTTGGTAGTACATCAATCAAAGTAGAAAATAATGAAAATGTTATCATGTCTAAAAGGTCATCCAAGAAGTCAAGAAGGAAGGAAGAGGTGGAGTCTTTGGGATCATTTGATGACTACATATTATTCTAAGTGCACTAAGAATCATGGAGTGTCTTCACTAGGATTATTGAAGACATTCATTAGCTTAAAGAATCATGGGTGTTTTTTGGTTTGGCTCATGTAGGTGTAAGGTATAAATCATGTGTATAGTTTTGTTCAATTCTATCAAGGAATGTGTTTTCCTATTTCTTTCACAAGTTTTTGAGTTACTTGTTTGAATTAATTTGTGAGGACAAAATGTGTCTATTAGGATTCTGAATATTATAAGAGTCTAGTACATCATGAAGGCATGCATGTGAGTTTCATGTGTTTGTAAGAGTATAAGAAGTAAGCTCGTCAAGAAATCAATAAGGTTTTTTTGGTATGATCTTAGTAAGTTTATTGTTTAGAAGTGTCAAAAGGCTATGTTTTCTAAAATATAGTAATGAAGTTATGTTGTAATCTTAAAAATATATCTCTAGGTCTATAGTGTTGTTTGAAACCTATGATGAAAAGCATAAAGAAGGTCTGTGACAAGTCTCGAGAAGTTTAATTCAAATATGAAATTGTCTACAGCTATATTCAAGTGTAAAATTTATATGTATCTTTTCGAATCTGGGAGTTAGTTGTTCCTTGTGGGTGCCTTCTCATAAGGTCAAGATGAATGAGTTATATAGTCCTATCTGGGGTCTATGACTTGTTTGACATGAAAATTCAAAGATGAGAAGGTGTTTTTTCATAGTATTATTTAATCCGAGGAGTTATGGTCTGTGAATAATACATCAAGATGAAGTTATTTATTCCTTGTATGATTGTTCAAAATTTGAAAGTTGATCTCAGCAAAATGAATAAGGTCTAGTGACACTTTTAAAAATATATGATATTGATTGAAGGATTGATTGCTTTCTCTAAGTTTGATAATATAACCTTAAGATGATGGGATTAGGAGTATTAGTGGCTTGCACTTTATGATCTTGAAAAATAAAGAGATGTTGAGAGAAATGTTCTTAAACTACAAAATCAGAGTGATCCATTGAAAAGCTCTAGAGGTAAGATAACAAGAAGATAAAGTTATGTTCACAATATTGCATGAATTTTGACAAGACTTTCATATTGAAAGATGAAAATTTGATCTCATATAGTGGTTAGACATCATTCAAAGGCAAATGTGAAGGATTTTGATCGCATTATTAAGGTTGATACTAGGATTGAAGAAATAATTTTTATAACCTTAAGAAATTTGAGTCTTACAATATGAAAATATTGAGAAGTTAAGTTAAGATGTAAGGAACATGGTATTGTATCGTTACATAATCCAAGGGGGTTTTCGAGTGTGATGGCCTAGTTTGAAGCCTTGACTAATAGTATGATAGTCTAAATATTTTGACAATTTCTTGTACGACAAGAGATACAGATAAAGAGGTGTAAAGAAGTTTGTAAAATATGTTTGAATGCATTTAAAGTTTGTTAAACATGGTGAAAATATTAAGGGTCTCTTGAAGCTCTGATACAACTATGTTAAAGATAAGTGAATTCATGTTATTGCTTTACTGGTTGATCATTCATGAAGGGGTCAGTGATTATACTTAAAATATTGTATATGTTTCATCATGGTTAGTATGATAGTCAGGGCATCAGTCATGAAGTTCTGAAATAGATTCATAAATATACATCTCAAGGGAAGCTTCCATCACAAGTAAGAATTTCAAATATGATCAAACTTGAACACTTCATAAGTTTAGAAGAGTATGTTTAGCATTTTTTTATTGATTAAAATTATATTGAAAGGTAAAGCCTTTCATAAGATATTGCGTTGTGATTTCAAGAAGAGAAGGAAAAGATGACCTAAAAGTTACTTCAAGACAGTGGCATTTGACATGATCCATCTTTATGGAAATTACTCAAGGTATGTGATCTTATGTTTACATTAAATAGTTAGAGTGTGATCATATGATGTTAGGGGATAATTTAGATGGTTTTTCATATGCTTTCCATGTTTTTGAAATGATAAATTTGGATAGTTTGGTCTAAAGGATAGCTTCAGCATTCTTAGTCCTAAAATATATTATGCTAGTTATTAGAGTCAAAGCTTTTGTTCTTAGCATGATTTAAAATGGTATAGATTTAGAATATGGTGTACAATAGAGTGAATCCAAATTTAATGTATCATTTAAGGGAGATATTCTTTAAATGGTCTCGTCTTGTTCACGGATCATCCATTGTCAATGAATTAGTAGACAAACCAAGGAGATTTAAAGAAATTACTTTTATGTCTAAGAATTATTGTTATTGTGTCTTGTCAAGTTATCATGTATCCTTTATCATAGATATCAAAGGGGGATATTAAACTAAGAAACATGAAAACAAATTTCTTGTAGTTATCTTGCATTTGTGGTTTCCATAAATGTTTCGAATGTGGTTGTCATCAATGAAAAAGGGGAGATTGTTGGGAATTGTGTCTATGTAGTTATCATTTATTTCATGTTTCATTCATGGAAAATGGATTTTATCTAGCTTAGGTGTCTCCATGAGGTTTTAATCAAATTCGCGCTTGAAGGTTAATTGGTAGTGTCCAAATTAGATGTCATGATGAGTTGTTATGGTCTTTGTGCATGTTTCTTAAGCATGATTCAAACAATAAAGAGGTTATTTTGTCTAGTATGAGCTCTCCAAAGGTCTCTATGGTTTCTATCATTTTTATTATGTTGTGTCTAAGATGTTAGTAAGTATAAAAAGTGGTAAAAGTTTCAGATCTTGTGAGTTAGGTGTTGATTTAGGTGATTCTAGGACTAACTCTAGACCTAGGTCAATCAAGATGAGTTAGTAACATTATAAATAGAGTAGGGTAGTCTGATATAATAATGTAAGGAGTATGTTGAGGTTGCATGACAAGTGTAGGAGGTGTATTAGGTCACTATTTAGGTATATGATGCACGATGAAGGGCCTTTGGGATTAAGACTACAAGATAAGGCAAGGAAGGTGTTGGCTCTCGGATGTACACCCACCAGGGGAGAGAGAGGGGTGAGTGGTGGAAAGGGTAGCAAAGGGGGAGAGGTAAGAGGAGGAACCCACATGATTTTTCATTTTGTATATTGGGATGGGTTTTTCCTCTGCTCACTCGACCATTCTCTCTTTGGGAGTGATGGGGAGGAACCTTAATAAAGGGTGTGACTGATTTCCCTAATGCTTCGGATCTTCCCGGACCAAGGTGAGAGGACTGGTTTGTATCCCGAGGGGTGAGAAAAGGGTGAGGAATCAAGGACAATTAATGACTCCAAAAGGGAAGGAAAATCAAAGGCCAAGAGAAGCCACCGGATGCGTACTCACTTGAAAGAGTGTTCATGAAGCACTTTAAGAACCTAGGAACTCCAACATGTGTTGTTGAAGATAGATCTTGAGTGGATTTGGCATCAACTCAGATATTTTTCACCTATCACCACATACGATGCCAAGGACTGGGTAATAATGAATCGGAAAGGATAACATACTTAGTATGGTATAAAATGATTGTGTGTTTCACCCATATATTTCTTGTGAAATGTTGGTTTAATAAAAAATATGTGGTATTTTTGAAAGGTACACTAGAACAACCGTTCGAAAATTATAAGGAAAAGATGAATTTTTAGGGAGGAAAGACTTGGACATCAAAAGGGGCAAGGAATTTAAGAAAAAAATCATCCATCACACCATGACATTTCCATTATTTCGTGACATAGTAGTAGGATAAGGAAATTTTTCCAAGGGGAAATTTGTCATAGGGAACCTCCAAGATGAAAAATGACCCAAATCCCCAATGATCCATCTTAGGACCCCTAATACTGAAACACCTATGTGTGATTACACTAATTATTCTAGAAGTAAGGGACCCCAAGACACATAAATAAATCACTTGTTCTAGTAGATTAGTAAGGAATTTTACAGGCTCAAAAATAATACCCCAAAGTACCCCTTTAGGATTTCACTCTTTTTCCATCCAAACCAATGAACCATTACAAAGTGTTAACATATAATTTCCAGTCATAATTCACATGAGATTCTAGAAGAAAACACACATCATTCTACCTCCAAATCATTTGATAATAGAGCATGACAATAATTGTTGTATATTATTTGAAATGAATCCATTTATTTTAGAAAAGAAATAAGGGAGACATATAAACATGCTCTCAAATCTTTCTAATGGTTGTACATCTGCAACCACCTTGACATGAACTTCAAATAAACATAAATCCCAACAATGCTTACACAAAAGGGGTGCAAATTCCTACAACAAAGACACATTTATAAATATTTGTAGAGCACTTCCAATGAGCCATTCCTCTCCTCCAAAGGGATTTCCCTTCAAAGGAACCATCTCCTCCTTTTCTAAAACCCCTCCTTTATTATTATACAACATTATCCGCTTAAGGGTTTTAGGGAATATCCTATTTAGATTCTAATTCTCTCATGCAAAGGCTATCTCTTAGAGACTCCAAGAAATATGAAGGAATATTCCTCCATGGAAACCTTCAACTTTTCCCACTACCATCTTGTCATCATCATGCCATCGTGATGAGGACATATATTTTCCACATCACATCGATTTATGAATAGATTTTATACATGATATAAAATGTGACCTGAAAATAAGATCAAATTCAAAAGAATTTTATTTAAAA
Source organism: Taxus wallichiana var. yunnanensis (assembly GCA_018340775.1). Lineage (NCBI taxonomy): Eukaryota > Viridiplantae > Streptophyta > Pinopsida > Cupressales > Taxaceae > Taxus > Taxus wallichiana. Next base: position 611,856,491 of record CM031235.1, on the reverse strand, counting down.
AGGTGATCATTTATTTGTCCTTTAGTGGTATGCTTCAAATCAATGTTTAATTTATATTTAAATCCGACTCGCTCATTTCAATCCAAGAAAGATATGAAATTTATGACGACACGATATTTAAAACACACCACTCGAGATAAACCTTCCTATTTAAACATGGATCAAAGGGTCTCAAACTACCATCTAAAATTCATAGAGCTTCCCACATTTCATCTCTATAAACAACCCTTTTATCATGGATTCATCAAGCTTAGGATTGAATCCCACAGGAGAATAACTCACCAACCTAAGTGAATTCTTCAAGATAATAGATCCCAATAAGTCCTTTATCGATCATTTCTTTAGTGTACACAATGTGCAAGATAATACCCCGATATCTCCTCTCGGATGCCATAATTATGTCTTTTTTGAACCGGTTTGCCAAATTATGCGCTTCATTTCCTATATTCCAAATCCTTTGCTTTAATCTTATCCGCCATGAATATCATTTGAGTTTGGAGCATTTGAAAAATTATTCATCCCATCTCTACCCTCGTATCCATGATGATCACTAGAACATGTATAATGCTTACTATGTTCCTCCCTTATTAGAGACAAAGCTTCTTGTTTTATCCCCAATTTGTGTGCCATAGAAAGATACATTGCTTCCAAACTCGCATGTAGATGAGATAGAGAAGCAGCTTGCAGCACTCAAAGCTCCCCTAATTTAAATCCAAGCTATGGTGGGTACCCGGACATTTCCCGAAGAAGCACAAAGTTGTCCTAAATGATCTATTCGTAATGCAAGAGTGTAAATCCTCATGACTCACCTTCCACCAATTAGAGGAATAAATCATATTTAAGGGGGGACTCCTTCTCTACAAATGGGTGAGCTCACTCGAAATAAAATGGAATTTACCCAAATTATCAATGGGAAACGAGTAGGGGTCATAGAATTATTATATAAATGAATGTCTCGAGGCACTGGCTAGGATTTCCAATTTGTATTCAGTGTTGTGGCCCATGAGGACTTCATATATCACACATATCATCTTTTGAAACTCATTTTGATGTTCCTGGGAAAAGTAATGGATGTATGAGAATGAATTTCTTGGTTTATAACATAATCTTTGTTATTTTCCTTTTTGTGTGTATATATATTTTAGGTAGGTGCCCCTATTATAGAACCCCATTTTATTTACAGCACATATCATTCTAATTTGTTCATTTCCTTCCTTATTATATGACATGTATTTTCCTTTTCTATTTTAGCACCACCAGGATGCATCATTCATTTCATACATGCTTACATTACACCATAAAAAAACCTACACAATTAATCCTCTCGCACAATGCACATTACTACACACACACACATTTCACCCAATTACAAGTGATTCTATAGGATGAATTTGGCCACTCACTACTTAATCACTCTCAGTTTTTCAAATAGAAAATATTAAATAATTATCCTTCATTTTATTATATGTCACGAAACCATAAATATGCACGAAACATCAAGTAATTACGCAATCCGCAACCCGGCCCGTGATGAAAACTTATGTCGATACTTAAAACATTTCAAAGTAAGGTGAAATGAAAACTTAATTCCATGCCTTGAAGATCTACCACGTTGCAAGTTATTCAAGCATACCTCTCTAGGTCTCGGGGTCAAACCATCAATTTACACATTCTCAGGCATAAGGCACACTTTTACATCATTATTTCTTCCTCCTAGGGTATTTACTTTATACCTTTTTCACATCACAGGGTTGATAACCTGACCCACTTTCTACACGAATGCCAAAGGAATACGTAACACATCTCATGATTCCTTCACATTTTCTAAAATACTTCCTTGCCTCGAGTATCGGGAAAATTAACATTTCACACCCAAAAATCATATTTCACAAATGCAAATGATTATCTCGATAACATGTCAAAGTACCTATTACCTCTTTTACTTCAAAACCCCAAAATCCTTGAAACTTCTAACATGTACATAAACAAACTAGCACTCAGTTTCTCCACCGAATAGAAGTATTTAAAATGAAAATTATAAATTTTGATACTAATTACAAAACCGAACTGAAAATTGGGAGCACATTGAATGATATGACGTTAAAGTAAAGCATAACGATTATGAGAACCAAAATTGGCTCCAACTAAAGGATGGACTCCCTAGTGGGTGTGTAAAGAATACCATTAAAAAAACCCTAGGATAAGAAGTCTAGATGCCTATCCATTGGGAAACGGAGTCCAACAAATCATCACAACTCCATCACATTACAAAGAGAGAAAATAACACCAACAACCAAAACCACCAAAAATAAAAAACACAAGAACCAAAAACAAATAACTATACATAGTATAATTGAATCACCGATGCTCGAGGAACAAAAAAATTCCAATAAGGACCACCTAGATCCCATATAATTTGTACATCCCCAATCAAGAAACATGATAACCAGGGCCAAATTTTGTCGAAAGGGTAATCCATAATCCTTACCATAGTACAAATCAACAACTTCCCACATTCACCACTCGCACAACTTATTCATAGCTGAAATGATATGATCACTAACTAGCACAAAACACAAATTATACTCAATAGGCATAATGTATTAGCTAACTTTTCCATATTCCTTACTTATCTCAAAATATGATGATCAGTAGAAAACTTAGACAAGTCTCAAAATACTCTCATTGTTCTTATTCAGCTAAGTCTCCATTCAACCAAATTATCTTAATGTCAAAGCAAGCATTGAGAAAATAGTCAACACATTCATCATCTTTCAAATCTATCACAATGATACCCACCACATTCCTTTGTGAAGGGGAGATGTTCCTTTCACACAATCATTTCTTAATAGACAACCGGTGGGCATATGCCTTTGAAAACTACTCCTCACCATGAAATATCTCCATTGACACATGGATTCCCTTACTATAACCTTGGAAACTCGGTAGAGACTCATGCTCAATTAATCCATTAAAAACTAAAGTATTACACACATAAAGACCTAGTTATTTGGGAAAATAGACACATACCTTTTCAGAAGACAAAAACACATCGTCACAATTTCAACCTCCAGAAATTGATGCAAATTTCTCAATGCTATCATTGTCTATGATAAGACCCAAACTGATACCTTTACTACAGGTAACTAGCTTGCTCAAACAGGGATCATATTGGAGAGCCGAGTCATTCACTCCTAATCAATACCATTGTCTTGCTCTGTCTTTGAAGAATTCAATGAAAACTCACTTAATGATTTACACCATAACTTGCACTACTTTTCTTGATCAACCAATGCATCAAGAAATAGACATCTATCTTCTCGACGAAAAAACCTATCCTTTATACTTGCAATCATCCCATCTCTTATATGAAAAAGTTATGACCGAGAGTGTCATGATCCTAATCCAACCCCATACTACCCTCATGGGGACAAAAACATACTTCCAAAAGGGTCTCCCAAAATTCCCTTATAGTTTTGGCACATAAAAGATAAATCAAAGACACCCCTTCCCATAAACCATTTTATCAACCAACATATGGTCTCCTTAAATTCCTTGTCTATCCTTTTTAAAACTAATCGAGCCATCCCGACCACACTTAGCATGCAACATAAAAAAATTATCACACCAGAGATTGACATGAGCATCATGTTCAAATTTCAATATAGTGTCATCTATAAAACTACAATCCATGGAAACCTGCTCCAAGTTTTTTGATTCCTCACCACACTTACTCATATCACACACCATAATTATATCACATGATTCATCTAGTTTACCAACTATATCAACATCACTCTCACATAACTTATTCATAACAAACAATTGTCTTTTGATTTCCACTACCTCATCCCTAGGGACCTAAATTTCTCATTTCTTAACCATATTTCTTGTATTTTCCTTACACTTAAGAGAAAATAGATCAGGATCATCACCAAATTATTTAAAAATAATAAGAGCAATTTATCCTAGGAATGTAAAAACCTTGATCTAAGGAATTGAAATAGTTTTTAGCATCTTCTTTTAATGTATGCATAAATAATTTCATGAATACATCTTTGAATGTTATCCCATATTGCTTCCTAACTTCATAAAATAAACCAAAGTGTTTCTCTGCATATATGCTACAAATTAGGAAATTTGAGTCCGATTCCATCAAGGATCTTATTTGGGTATCCCGAACTCCCCTAAATTTCAAGGCCTAAAAGAACTTGATCTAAAAGGGGCCTTAGAGGAGGAACATGCCATACTTTCATCAAAAACAAATTAAGGAATATTTTCTAGACTTGAATCAAAATTGATCAAGCTCACATCCCACACGATAAAAATAAAATCAATGATTTGAGACTATTACAAACCCACACCTATGAACTATCAACAAAATATATTCATGAACAACATTAGTCTATTCCAACCACCTGATAATGGAGTCACCACTAGAGTTAGGAATCTAGAGAAGTGAATTTTCTTGTATGCACCAAAGGAAAACAATCTCAACACCTTAACCCTATAATAAAAAAATTGAAATTTAAAGACCAAACTGGGAATTCTAGCAAGTATTGTATTGTCCCTAGCAATGACACAAAATGGGTGTTTTCTCTCGGATGTACACCCACTAGGGGGAGAGAGAATGGGGAGTGGTGGAAAGGGTAGGAAAGGGTTGGCGAGGTAAGATGAGGGACCCACATGATTTTTTGTTTTGTAGCCGGGGATGGGGTCTTCCTCTGGTCACTCGACCATTCTCTTTTTGGAGTGACGAGAAGACACCTTGACAAAGGGTGTGGCTGATTTCCCTAGTGCTTTTGGCTCTCCCCGAACCAAGGTGAGAGGACCCGGTGTGTATCGTGATGGGTGAGAAAAGGGTGAGGAATAGGAACAAGTCCCAATTTTGGCACAAAGGGAAAATAAATGATAGGTGTAGCCACCAGTGTAGTAATCACTTGAAAGAGTGTTCACGAAACATTGTAGGTACTAGGAACTCCAACACTAGCTACAAGACATATCTTAAGTGGTTTCGGAATCAACTCGAGAGTTTACATCTATTACCACGTATTGATGCTAATGATCGTGTAATAATGAATTGGCTAGGATAACACACTTAGTATGGTATAAAATAATTGTGTGTGTTTACCCATGGATTTCTTACAAAATGTTTCTTTAGTAAAAATATGGGATTTTGAATGGTACACCTAACAACTATTTTTGAAATTATAAGGTAGATATCAATTTACAGGAGGAAAACTCGACATCAAAAGGGGCAGGAATTTAATAAATATTTCGCCATCACAACATGAAATTTCCATTATTTCATGACATAGTAGTAGGATAAGGAGATTTTTCCATGCTGAAATTTGTCACAAGGAACCTCCAAGATGATAAATGACCCAAATCCCCAATGATCCAACTTAGGACCCTTAAGACTAAAACACCTATGTGTGGATTATGTTGATTATTCTAGAAGCACGAGACGCCAAAGACACATAACTAAATCACCTATTCTAGTAGATTGGTAAGAAATTTTACAGGCTTGAAAATAATATCCCAAAGTACCCATTTAGGAATTCACTCTTTAGCGATCCAAATCATTACAAATTGTTAAAATATAATTTATATTCATAATCCACATGATATTATAGAAAAAAACACACATCATTCTACCTCCAGATCATTTTATAATAAAGCATGACAATAATTATTTTATATTGTTTGCAATGAATCATTTTATTTTAGAAAAGAAACAAGGGAGACATATAAACAAGTTCTCAAAGCTTTCCAATGGTTATACATATACAACTACCTTGACATGATCTTCAAATAAATAGAAATACCAACAATGCTTACATAAAAGGGGTGTGAATTCCTATGGAACAAACACATATCTAATTCCTCACAGGGTAATTATAGCGAGATATTTTTCTCCTCCAAGGGGATCACCCTTCAAAGGAACTATCTCCTCCCTTTCTAAAACCCTTGATTTCTTTTTATACAACCTTATCCGCTTATGCATTTTAGGGAATATCCTATCTGTTATTCTGAGACACACAACCCCGGATGCGAGATCGTGCTTCTAGGTTGATGTTCAGGCATCCAGTGTGATTGCACAACATGGAATCCTTTCTCCAAGTGTGGGACTTGTAAAGATGAGAAAGGATTCTCCAGAGAAGGCTGGTTCCTATTCCTCTATTCAGATGCACACAAAAATGTAGAGGGTTTACTAAAACCTAATCTAACTTGTCAAGGAGACAGGGTGAGAAAATGCATAGAATAAAACCTAAACTACAGAGGTGATGCACCAAGGAATGTTAGACACTCATTTTGCAAATCTAACACAGACCACATAGATGCAATACAAACACTATGCACAGGTAACCAAACTACAATAAGAGATCAAAATAACAACAATGAATACATGAGAGGGTTGAGAATCAATCACAAACATATATATATTGCTCAAGAGTCGATACAGTACATTGTAGTGGCCAAGAGGCAAAAACTAGCATTACAATCCATATGGGAGGTTTGAAAAGCTCCACAAATTCTCTTGCAAGCAGGGAAGAAGGGAGGATGCAAAACAAGAATGTCCGACCTCTAAAAAGGGCTCCTCTTTACAATATATATGAAGAAATGAGGGGGAAGAGAGAGGAAATCTAGAATCTACCCTAACCACTTCTTGGTAGCATTTAAATCATCTCATTATGATCCAAGCGGTGGATCCTGGCAAAAAAGCGGGCTGTGTATCAGGAGCGGCAAGTTGTCTGCTGTATTAAAGTTGGTTGTTGAAGCATTACACGCGTCAGAGACGTTTTCTTAATTTTCTCCCTCCAAACTGCACCAAAATTCAATATTGATGCCAGAATCATGTAGATAATTTCAACAGCTTTCCGTTGATATAAAGAACGTGCAAATCCGAGCTCTGGATCGAAAGATATGAAGGTCTGAAGATTTAGGGCACAAAACAGGGAAAAATGGATTTTTAAATTTCTTTTCCCACGTTACGCCATTTGGACGACACGTGGCGTGCTCGTCCACCGAGCAATTCCCTCTCTCCACCTTTTCATGGGTTTTCTTGTGGGCCCATTAAACTTGGACAGTGGCACTATTTCATTGGTTTGGATCGGTGCTCAAAACTCGCCCCTTTGACCTTTTGGACCTTTTTCCTTGACGACATGTGTCATGTTGTGATTCATCCACGGGCCTGCCAGATTTTCACGTCCACCGCGTCTCTTTGTCCCGGATGTCCCACTTTTCCTTGTGCTGAAGTTTCTTGTTTCGGCCGAACAGCCGGTTCATGTCCATTTGTCCCTAATGTCCCGAAGTGCTTCAGGGGGGAAAATTCTTCGGCTTCACCCGATCCAGCCGATCCGCACCTTTACGGCCCAAATGTCCCGAATTTTTGGTGCAAAAGTTCTCCTTTTCGGCTGATCCGGGTGGTTCACGTACTCATGGCCTGAATGTCCCAAGTTGTTAGTTGATTTTCTTCTCTTTCGGCTGAACCGGCTTTCCGCGTCCCACGTGTCCTTCCGTCGGCCGACTGTCCCGGTGCTACACCCCTTAGCCCGGCCGAATGGCCGGCCTTCCCATCCTTCATGCACTCTTGTCCCACTTGTCCCTTTGCTATTTGGGCCGCTTTGTAGGCTTTTCACCAACCGCGCCTTGTGTCCCGCATGTCCCAAATATTTCTAGACAAGGAATTAGCCAATTTTCACAATTTTTTCTGGCCCAGGCTTATTTTTTGCAACTTCTCGCATTCTCTCAGAGCTCGTTCTTTTTTAGCCTGGGACTTGGGAATCCTGATGTATGTTATCAATTCAACCCTGGGGGTGAAATTGGATAACAATTTGGTGACTCAGCGGGGTCATCTGCCTGCTAGATGAAAAGACCAGTTGCCTTTTTGCGATCCATTGGGCATGGAGTCATAAGCAATGACCTGAAATGAGCCTGATACTACAACTCCCTCCACGAGAGCCCGCTGAACTGTAAAAACTCAATCTAGGAGCAACAAAACCTGCGCCAAAGCACTTAGGGAAACTGAAACCTAACTACAACAAGACAATGTGCATACGCACTTAGAGGAATTGAAATCTAGACTAATATTTACAAGGGTGAACCTTTTATTTTCAGTAGCAATGTTTGAGATAGATTCCATTTACTGGAATCTGTAGTTCTTCACCGTCCAATGAGGCCAATTGGAAAGCATTGCTGCTCTTGCACTTTGTGACCATGTATGGGCCACTCCAAATGGCATCAAATTTTGAATGCCTTCCCGGTTTTGCTCTGTCCGCATCCCATTTCAACACTAGATCTCCAACTTGAAAAGATCTATCTTTGGCCTTCTTATCAAAGGTCTTCTTGATCAAAGCTTGATCCTTTTCCATTGCTTGGGATGTCTGATTTCTGATCTCTTGCAGCTCCATCAACTCTGCATACCTCACCTCCATGGGTTCAAATTCAAGTAACTCCAGCTGCTTCATGAGTTCCAATGTTGGCAACTCAAGTGACATGGGCAAGATTGCCTCTCTTCCATAGACAAGCCTGAATGGAGAGTTGCCTGTGGATCTTTTGGGAGTGATCCTATCAGCCCATAAGGCTGATTTCAGCTTGGTGTGCCAAGACCTTTGATTCTCATCAAGAGTTCTCCTAATGATCCTCAACAAGTTTTTGTTTGTAGACTTGGCCTGGCCATTACCCTGAGGGTAATAGTTCGATGAAGTGCTCAGGTAAATACCATTCTTGACGGCCCACTCAGTCACCTTAGATCCAATGAATGCCAATGCATTATTAGAGATTATTGTGGCAGGTACACCAAATCTGGTTGTTATTCCCTCATAAAAGTCTAGGATGCTAGACTCATTTGCCTCTTTGAGTGCTACTGCTTCTGTCCATTTGGTGAAGTAGTCGGTGGCTGTCAAAATCCATTTATGCCCTTGGCTTGAATTGGGGTTAATGACTCCAATGAAGTCCAAACCCCATTGCATGAATGGCTGGTCAACTAAGATTGGATGCAATGGAAGGGCAGAAAACTTCTCTTTTCCTGTGAAGAATGCACAATTCTTACACCTCTTGATCCATGCATAGCAATCATTAAAGATTTTAGGCCAATAATAACCAGCCTTCATGATTTTTAGAGCTGTCACTCTTGGTGCAAAATGGCCACCAGCTGGTCCACCATGAAACTCTTCCAACACCCTTTGAATCTGATCTGTGCTAATGCATCTCAGCAGCACTCCATTCACGTCTTTCTTGAACAAAACTCCATCAACAATGGCGTACGGAACAGCCTGCAACCTGAAGTGTCTCCTTTGGGTCTTGTTCATCTCCGGAGGGCATAGGCCTGTGCTTAGGAAGTGCATAATACCTTGGGTCCAGCAGGGAGTCGGGGCAGCATTGTCTTCTTCTTGATTGCCACTTGGCTCATGGCTGTCTTGGACTGTCAAAACAGCCTCTTCTTCGTTGCATACTTCCTTTTGCTTCCCCAAAACCAGCTGCTCACACAGTCCTTTCCCTCTTACCAGCTTGGTGATCTTGATATCAATGTCATACTCCATGACATGGGTGATCCAACCTGCCCTTTTCTCATTCAAATCCTTGTTGAGGAGGAAGTCCTTAACTCCAGCATGTGAGACCAGCAACTGGACCTTGTTGTTTGAGACTAAATGCTTGAATTTATTCAAGCTTCTGATTACTGCAAGTACATGTTTTTCAATAAAAGAGTACCTCACCTCACAGTCATCTAAGCTCTGGCTGAAAAAGGCAATCGGCTGCTCATCATTATCTTTGTTCTGCTGTACCAGAATGGCAGAGATAGTGTCATCACCTCCGAATGCATAGAGGATGAAATCCTTGGAGAATTTTGGGTTGATGAGAGTTGGTGCCTGAGAGATAGCTTCTTTGATTGCTTCAAAACTCTCCTTGCCTTCTGCTGTCCACTTAAAAGCCATGCTCTTCTTTAACATTTTGGTGATGGGCTTGACAAGGGCTGCAAAATCTAGGATAAACCTACGAACAAAGTTGATCCTTCCCAAGAAACTTTGAAGAGCCTTCTTGTGACTTGGCAATGGTAGTGCTCTTATGGCTTCAACTCTCTCTGATCAATTGCCAGTCCCTCTTTCGAGACAATATGGCCAAGGAGCTTTCCTTCATGTGTAAGAAAGATACACTTCTTGGGGTTCAAAGACACTCCAAACTTTCTACACCTCTGAAACACTTGCCTGAGGTGAAAGAGATGGTCTGCTGCATTCTTGGAGAATACAGTGATGTCATCAAGGTATATCAGCACTATCTTGTTGATCAAGCCCTTGAACGCCATGTCCATTGCCCTTTGAAAGGTAGCACCAGCATTTGACAGCCCAAATGGCATCTTCTTGTAAGCATATGTGCCCCATTTAGTTGTGAAGGTTGTCTTGAATTGGTCCTCTTCTTTTACCATCACCTGATTATACCCTGAGTAGCCATCTAGGAGAGAGAATCTCTCTGAACCGGATACTACTTGCAATATTTGCTCCATGGAAGGGAGTGGATAATGATCCTTGAGAGATGCCCTATTGAGGTCTCGGAAGTCCACACACAACCTGATTTCTCCGCTCTTCTTCCTGACCGGAACCAAGTTAGCAACCCAGCTTGAGTGCTTGATCGGGAATATAATGCTTGCCTCTATTAGCTTATTTAGCTCTTTCTTCATCAGAGGCTCAATGTGAGGGTTGACTGGTCTCTGCTTCTACCTGATGGGCTTAGCATCTGGATCCAATTCTATGGTATGTTGTGCCAAATTTGGATTGAATCCTCTCAAGTCTTCATAGCTCCAAGCGAAGACATCTGGAAATTCTTGGCAAAGCTGAACAAAATCAGATTTCTCTTGTGAGGTACTTACTTTGCCAATCTGCAATGTTTTGCCTTCTTCCACTAAAATAGGCTCTGAATCCTCACCCTTTACTTGAATGTTTTCCTTCTCCTTCCGGAACTGATCATTCAGGTTGAAGATTGACTCCAAGGTTATGAGGCCTTTTGGTAATTTGTTAGTTCTCAACTGCACCACTTGGTCACCATACTGCTGATGCAACTTGTCTTGATTCCTGGCAGAGAACTCAACTTCTTCTTGTAGGAAATTGATGATTTGCTGGTCATTCTCAAACACTTGCCAACTAACATTGTTATCCGGCACTGAAGGCCTCACAATCATGTGGATGTTTGGTTGTACCTTGTCTTGTTGAATGCTTTTCATAATGTCAAAGGCTGCCCCTACTGCTGCAAGCTTGTCAGCACCTTGATTCTCTTTCCTGGGAATGGATTCGATGCTAAAACCTTCAAAATATTCCATGAGGTCCCACACCCCGCTCTCTTGTAGCACCCGAGTAGATCATTCTTTACAACATGCCGTCCCTTGACCTGATTTACAATCAATTCAATGTCCCTAAAGACTTGCAGATTCTTTATTTTTCTCTTGATTATCCAATGCATCATTTGCACCAAAGGCTTCATATTCAGCAAGGTGTTATTGGAGCATGCAAATTGAAATCTAAAACCTGAATAGTACTTTATTCCTTGAGGTGAAACAAGTATGGCTCCACCTCCTGCACCTTGACTACTCCTTGATCCGTCAAAAAACAGCTGTCATACCTCGTTGTCATCATTATGGCTTGGCTTGGTGATGCTAGGAACAGGTTGATTTTCTTCGTGTATACAATAGACTCCCAGCTCAGATTCTTCTACTTCTTGATAGGGATCAAAATCATGTATCTTGTTTGCCCATTCATCAAGAGTTAGGTCCGGGATACTTCCAACCTTGGTGTCAGCCTCATCAGTACTAGGGTGATCTTCTTGATCAAATGCTGAGCAATTGGCATTAATCTGACTTGGGGTGTAAGGCTCAATATGGAAGTTTGCAATGGGTTCAGACCTAATTGTAGCCTTAGTTCCATACCTTGTTCTAAACAGCATGTGAGACCAATCAGCAGACAAATACCCTCCAATCTTGGCTGTGAAGTCCCTTGACAAGCAAAGGGCAAAAGAGTGGTGGAAGGTCTATGATTGATACATCTTGTAAGACAACAACATTTGGACATGCATGCAAGGTAAGACTCAAGTTTTTAATCACTCCAACTGTTGCTATTGTTGTCCCATCCAATTGCACTACTCCTTTAGATATCACTTCATATTCGAGACCCAGCTGATCAGCTATTTTCTTGGGCATCACAGAGCTACTTGCCCCAGAATCAATCATGCAATTGTGTACTAGTTTATCCCCAATGATTAATGAAACATAGAAAGGAGGGGGCTTCAACATTTTACCTTGTTGTCCTCCATGACTTCCTTCAGGCTGGGTAGCATTTGTAAGCACTTTGTCTTGCATCTGAACCCGCTGATTCGAAATTGTCCAATCCTTCATGGCAGCTTGGAGTAGATCTCTTTGGCCCGGGATAGATAGGGATTCCCACAATGATATGTTAACGTTTTCTTCTTCATCGATCAATGATACTTGAATGGTGATGAAGAATCTCTCTGCTGTCCTTTAGTTTGCACGTTTACTCCCTGCACGTGGGCAGCAACAGTTGGCATTTGAGTTGGCCTAGGGGCTATTCTTGGCTGCCCTTGTGTGCCTGATTCATGCCACAGAAATCTTCTGCTTGCCAGTTCACCAATGTAGTGTCATTTGGGGCTGATTGCTGTTGGAATGTTTCTGGTTGTTGGTTGTTTCCTTGACTTCCCTCGCCCTCCACACCGGTAGTTGTCACCATTAGTGCTTGATTGAGAGCACCATTGAAGCACATGGATTGGTTGTGAGGCTCGTTGCATGGAAAGCACCAATCATATTCCTGAGCAATGTTGTTCTGTGTTGGCACTAATGCCTTAGAGGTAGATATGGCATTTGGATTATAGGGCTAGAATGGTCTATTGGCAGGAGGCCTTACTTGGCTTTGATTTTGATTCATATTTGCAGTTGGATTAGGTGGTCTTTGTGGTTGGTATGGCTGCCTATTAGGCTAAGCTTGAGGTTGATAAGAAGGTCTGAAACCTTGGGCTTGCTGCCTCTTAATAGTAACCAGCTCATTTCCCAAATTTTGCAACTATTTCATGACCTCTTGGAGTTCATTTGAAGCACTTGGAGATGAAGTGGAAGCTTCATTCGAACTCTGATTTCTAGGAGTGGGAATAGGAGCCAAAGTGGGTGCTTGACTAGTGCTTGGATTTTCTAAGTTTGGATACAAGGGCATAGGAGGCCTAGGAGCCAGTTTACCAGCTTGAATAAGACATTTTTGGCTCTAATGGAAATGCTATAAGCCATAGGGATTGTTGTGCCTCCCATGGACTGAATTAACATAGAAATATCAGAATTCAAAGCTTTAAGGTAATATAGAAAAGCACCTCCTACTGTTGGCCTGACTGCCACTGGAATCCTATCCCAAGACCTTTGAAATCTGAAGTTGAAGTCAATCAGCTGCTCGTTGGGGGCTCTCTTGATAGTTGTCAACTGCTCCAAAAGAGACAAGTTGTCTCCCTTCTCTCCAAATTTCTCATGAAGTGCAATGCACAGCTGATTCCAGTTTGTAATAGAACCAGCCCCAAGGCTCCTAAACCATTGCAATGCTTTACCCTTGAATGAAGATGCCAGTAATTTGACAGCCACTTGCATTTCATCGATTTCATGGATTGCACAAAGGTTAGCAATATCTTTAACATGATCACCTGGAGTAGTCTGATTTTCTCCAGTGAAGTAGGGAATGTTCTTCAAGGCTGCAATAGGAACTGGATGTTGTGCATTGAGAGCAAGTGGGCTGCTACCTGTGAAGTTGACGTAGGGGTTGTTCTGAGCCATTCTGATTGGTCTTAAAACCCTTGTATATTGAAAGAAAGGCCTGTCAGGTGGAGGAGTTGAGAGAGTTCTGTTTGGTGGAGATGGAGACCTTTGAATCCTTCTTCCTCTTTGCCTTCTTCTCGAGAGATAACTGCAGGTATTCAAACAACGCACCTCTTCTTCTCTGACTCTTGACCTTGTGGTGATTCTTCTCATGAGTTTTCAGGCCTGCACTGCTGAAACTAGTTGATTCTTCCCCTTGGAGTCGCCAGATATGCAAATAATAGCTCTTATAAGCAAGAAAACTGCAGCAGATGCATATCAACTTTGCTGCAATAAAAATGAGACCTCTAGTGTCCCACCAGGCGTGCCAAAACTGTTGTTGACTCACAGCACCCCTGGATGCAGATCAGGCTTCTAGGTTGATGTTCAGGCATCCAGTGTGATTACACAACATGGAATCCTTTCTCCAAGTGTGGGACTTGTAAAGATGAGAAAGGATTCTCTAGAGAAGGCTGGTTCCTATTCCTCTGTTCAGATGCACACAAAAATGCAGAGGGTTTACTAAAACCTAATCTAACTTGTCAAGGAGACAGGGTGAGAAAATGCATAGAATAAAACCTAAACTACAGAGGTGATGCACCAAGGAATGTTAGACACTCATTTTGCAAATCTAACACAGACCACATAGATGCAATACAAACACTATGCACGTAAGCAAACTGCAATAAGAGATCAAAATAACAGAATGAATGAATACATGAGAGGGTTGAGAATCAATCACAAACATATATATATTGCTCAAGAGTCGATACAGTACATTACAGTGGCCAAGAGGCAAAAACTGGCATTACAATCCATATGGGAGGTTTGAAAATCTCCACAAATTCTCTTGCAAGTAGGGAAGAAGGGAGGATGCAAAACAAGAATGTCGACCTCTAAAAGGGCTCCTCTTTACAATATATATGAAGAAATGAGGGGGAAGAGAGAGGAAATCCAGAATCTGCCCCAACCACTTCTTGGTAGCATTTAAATCATCTCATTATGATCCAAGCGGCGGATCCTGGCAAAACGGCGGGTTGTCTATCAGGAGCGGCGAGCTGTCTGTTGTATTAAATTTGGTTGTTGAAGCATTACACACATCAGAGACATTTTCTTAATTTTCTCCCTCCAAACTACACCAAAATGCAAGATTGACCCCAGAATCATGTAGAGAATTTCAACAGCTTTCCGTTGATATAAAGAACGTGCAAATCTAAGCTCTAGATCGAAAGATATGAAGGTCTGAAGATTTAGGGCACAAAATAGGTGAAAACGGATTTTTAAATTTCTTTTCCGCATTCTACCATCTGGACGACACGTGGCGGGCTCGGTCTACTAAGCAATTCGCTCTCTCCACATTTTCACAGAGTTTTCTTGTGGGCCCCTTAAACTTGGACATGTGGCACTATTTCATTGGTTTGGATCGGTGCTCAAAACTTCGCCCCTTTGACTTTTTGGACCTTTTTCCTTGATGACACGTGTCATGCTTTGTGATTCATCCACGAGCTCGCCGTATTTTCACGTCCATCGTGTCTTTTTGTCCCAGATGTCCCACTTTTCCTTGTGCTGAAGTTTCTTGTTTCGGCCGAACCAGCTGGTTCACGTCCATTTGTCCCTAATGTCCCAGTGCTTCATGCGGGGCAAATTCTTCCGGTTCGCCCGATCCAGCCGATCCGCGCCTTTACGGCCCAAATGTCCCAAATTTTTGGTGCAAAAGTTCTCCTTTTCGGCCGATCTGGGTGGTTCACGTACTCACGGCCTGAATGTCCCAAACTGTTAGTTGATTTTCTTCTCTTTCGGCTGAACCGGCTTTCCGCGTCCCACGCGTCCTTCTGGTCCGACTGTCCTGGTGCTACAATTCCCGTTCTGGCCGAACCGGCCAGTTCGCATCCTTCGCACACTCTTGTCCCACTTGTCCCTTTCTTTGTTTGGGCTGCTCAGAGGCTTTTCGGCTGAACCGCGCCTTGGTGTCCCGCATGTCCCAAATATTTCTAGGACAAGGACTTAGCTGATTTTCACAATTTTTTCTAGCCCGGTGCTTATTTTCTCGCAACTTCTTGCATTCTTTGAGCTCATTCTTTTTTAGCACGGGACTTGGGAATCTGATGTATGTTATCAATTCAACCACAGGGGGTGAAATTGGATAACACTATCCATATTCAAATTCATTCACGCCCAAGATATATCTTGGAGACTCCGAGGAATATGAAGGATATTCCTCATCGGAAGCCTTCAAATTTTCCCACTACCATCTGTCATCATCATGTCAACATGACGAGGAAAATATTTTCCACATCACATTGATTTATGATTAGATTTTCCACATGAGACTAAATGTGACCTGGAAAATAAGATTAAATTGAAAAGAATTTTATTTGAAAATGTGATCATTTATTTACCCTTTGGTGACATGCTTCAAATGAATGTTTAATTTTGATTTAAATCCCACTCATGCCTGCTGATCCGAGAAAGATATGAAATTTATGGCGACACGATATTTAAAACATGTCACCCTAGAGAAATGTGCCTATTTAAACGTGACTCAATAGGCCTCAAAATAACATCCAAATTTCATAGAGCTTCCCACATTTCATCTCTATAAACAACCTTTCTATTATGGCATCATCAACCTTAGGAGTGAATCACACAGGAGAAGAACTCACCAACTTAGGTGAATTCTTCTAACTGATAGGTCCCAATGAGGCCTTTATTGAGCATGTCTTTCATGTACCAAATGTGTAAGCTAATCCGTCTTATATATCCTCTCAGGATGCCCTAATTTTGTATTTTCTAACCCGGTTGGCTTAATTATTCACTTCATTTCCTATTTTCTAGATCCTTCATTTTCATCTCATCTACCCCGAATATCATTTGACTATGGAGAATTTGAAAAATAATTGGTCCAATCACTTCCCTCGTATCCATGATGATCACCGTCACATGAATAAGGCTTATTATTCTCCTCTATTCTTAGAGACATAGCTTTGTGTTTTAACCCCAATGTGTGTGTGAAAAAGGAAACACTTCTTCGGTATCACATAAAGATGAGCGAGTGAAGTGGATAGCGGAACTTGAAGCTACCCTAATTGAAATCTAGGCCATGGTGGGTACCTGGGATTCTCCCCAAAGAAGTGGAAAGATTTCCTCGATGATTAGGCAAGCGGAGTAGTGCAACTCTTCATGACTCGGCCTTCCACCACCGAGAGGACCAAAGCATATGTAAGGGGAGGACTCCCTCTCTATGAGTGGGTGAACTCACTCAAAAGAAAAGTTAATTTACCCAAATTATCAACAGAAATGAGTAGGGTTCCCAAAATCGCTATAGAAAGGAATGTCTCAAGGCCTTACTGGGATGTCTAGTTTATATTCAGTGTTGTGGCCCATGAGGACTTTGTATTTCCCAAGGATCAAATTTTGAAACATGTTTTGACCTTCTTAGGTGAAGTAATGGATGTTTTAGAATTAGTTTCTTTTTTATAACATAATATTTTGTATTTTTCATTTGTGTGTGTGTGTGTGTGTGTATGTATATATATATATATATATATATATATTTGAGGGTAGGGGGCCTATAATAGAACCCCATTTTATTTATAGCACATATTATTTTAATTTGTTCATTTCTGTCCTTATTGTATGCCATGTATTTTCCTTTTCTATTTTAGCACCACTGGTATGCAACATTCATTTCATACATTCTCACATTGTACCATACTTAAACCTATAGAATTAATCCTCTTGAACAATGTCCATTATTGCACACACACATTTCACACAAATACAAGCTATCTTATAGGAGAAATCCAGTCACTCCCAACTTAATCACTCTCAGTTTTCAAACAAAAAATATTAAATACTTATCTTCATTCTATTATACGATGGAGAAACCATAAATATTCACCAAACATTAATTAATTACGCAACCGTGAACCCGGGACTGTGATGGAAACTTCAATCCATACTTAAAACATTTCTAATTAAGAAGAAATGTAAACTTAATTCTAGGCCCCAAAGATCTACCAAGTTTCAAGTAAGTTAAGCATACCTCTTTAGGTCTCGTGGTCAAACCATAAATTTAGAAATTCTCGGGCATAAGGCACACTTTTAGATCGTTATTTCTTCCTCCAGGCATTTATTTTATGTTTTATTTCTCATCATAAGTTTGATAACCCGACCTAATTTCTGATGGAATATCAAGGAATATAGAATACACTTCACGATGCCTTCAAGGTTTCCAAAATATTTATTTTCCTCGTCACGGGATAGTTATAATTTCATACCCAATACTCGACTTTGCAAATACAATAGATTATCTTAATAACATGTCAAAGTACCTATTGCCTATTTAACTTCAAAACCCCCAACAATATTGAAACTTCGATAGGTACATAAATAAGTGAGCACTTGGTTTCCCCATTGAATATAAGGATTTAAAATGAAAATTTCAAACGTAGATACCAAGTGCGTAACCAAACAAAAATTTAGTAGTGCATCCAATGATATGGCACTTGAAATAAAGCATGACAATTATGAGCACTAACGAATGTATAGGTAAGTCTTAGTCATTGGAGAGATTCGAGGTCGCATGGCATGGATGATAGTTAGAAATCATGAAGGTTGTTTTCATAGTTCTTCATTCTAATTTTTCAAGCTAAGGTTTTGAAGGAATTTGCAACATAAGCCACATTTGGTCATATCAAGTTTCTAGAAGTGCATTTCTTAGCTTGAGGTCATATTTGGAGTGCTCATTTTCTCTTGAAATATTTGCATTGGGTCTTGATATTTTCACCGTATTTAATACATGGAACTAAGAGTATTTCATAGTTAGAATGGATTTAAATGATGCCTTATCATTAATGAATCATTTTTAAGAAAATGAGGAGGTCAAAACCATCCTTAAACCCTAACATGAGTTATATGGTATCTAAATGAATTGGGAAATAAAATGTGATGCATTAGGGTTTTAGAGAATTTATCTGAACTCATTTTGGTGCTGGTTGCATGTTCCCTGATAATTGGAAAGTTGAAGAAAAACCTTTGTTTTGTGGATATTTGTGGATATATGTCTAAGATGGAAGTTTCATGAAACTAAATGAAGTATTATAGGAATATTGGGATAATATCTAAGTGATCATGAAAATTTTCAGATATATTTAGTGGAGTAAATTGAAGATACAGGTTTCCCGAAGGGTTCTACCACTTTTCACCTTAACGGCGAAAACCTAGTCATGAAGGTTTGAGATGATTCTTGATGTTTTTCATGGTGTACCTAAGTTACATGATTATAGAAATCTTGTATAGGTCTGACATGTTGTGTTTTATCTCTTGGAATGGTCTGATGAGGTGTTTTTATGTTGAAGTACTCTTGGCCTAATTAGCCCTATTAGGCCTATCAAGAAGGTGTCATGGAACATGTGTGAAAGAAAGTTTTTATCCATATGAAATATTATTATGAAGGCTTGAGAAGTGTTTTCTAGTCCCTGATGATATGTTCCATGATTTTTTGAGTCTCAAATTGATGGTAAAGGTGTTTGAAGCATGATTCCTCAAGACTGGTTCTTGAGTCCTAATTTTCATTTTGACCAGTTTTAGAGATTGAAGTGGTTGAGAGTCTCAAGACCTAATTTAGAGGTTTAAGAGAGTTAAATATGTTAGTATAAATCATTTTATTTCCATTGATGTATCATTTTTTGCATGGTGAAGTGATTTTATGTGCTAAGTTGCATGTTCTTGTGACCTATTTATGAGGCCTACATGCTGATTTGAGATGTTTCAGAGATGGATTTTTTTGTGCCCTATTCCTTGATTTGGTGATTTGTATGATTTATATGAGATAATATAAATTGATATATTTCTATCCATATGCTTCTTTTTCCATGAAGAGGTGTTTAGTATGTGAATTTGTTTTCTTTCTTGGACTATTTTCTAGGTGCTTGAGACCTATTTGAAGTTGCTTGTCATATTGAGTATGTCATGATGATGATGGAGGTTGTAGGGATTTTTGTCTTTTCTAATGATGTTTAGAGGGTGTCCCTGATGTTTCCTGAGGTGATGGAGTTGTTATTATGATGTTTTCTTGTTTCATTGAATTCTAAGTTTCATTCGTTGGATATAGAGACCTAGTTATAGGCCTATTTAAGTTGCCTTGTGAAATTTGGTGTGCTTAGACCTATGCCAACCTATATGGTCTCATGTTATGATTTTATATGATGGAGTAGAGTTTTTCCATTTTTTTAATACCAAAATTATTGGTCTTATCTGACCTAAGATGTGTTATAAGCTACGGTCATGTATATAAAGTGCTTTGTATTTTATCATTTATAATTTTAGTGGTGATGGGGATGTGAGAGAGAGATATAAGGTGTAATAATAGGTTAGAGGGGACAAGGGAAGAGATGAAAAGAAGCATGAAGAGTTAATAATAGTATAGGAGAAGATGTTAAAGGTCATTAAACCTAATAAGCAAGTGAATAAGTGTATTTTAGCGAGAAAGAAGACAGGATTGTTTAGAAGTGTTTATGTGGATTGAGATGAACTTGTGATCAAAATCAGTTATAGGAGAAACACATATTCAGTTATCATAAATTTCAAGTTGTTAGTTGTGTGCTTAGTCATCTTATGGGATTTTATCCTCCTTTTAGGGTGGGTTCCCTACTAAACTAGGGGTTTTTTCTCCTTGTGGGGTTCGTGCTCAACTAAATAAATCTTGTGTGATGTGTAATATTCACATGATTCTTTTGGATTGAATAATATATCCAAAAGTTTTAGTGGTTTTTCTTCCCCTTGAGGTTTTCCCACTTTACCTCTAGTGTTCAAGTGTTTTTTTGTTGTTTAATGCACTTGTGATTGAATGTTACACACCTAATAAGATCATACTGAGAATATGCATGTTGAATGGTTAGTTTGGATGATGTTATAAGATATGGTAAATAAACGAAAATATTTGTAAGATTTATTCAGCCCCCTCTCTTAGTCCTGTTTTCTTCTATCATAGGTATTCCTTAAACTATTTTCTTTCCTATATGTAATGTTCATTCCATCTCTTATCCTAATTTTTATTTTGTGATTTTAGGTACCCACTTGGGTATGTACTATTTTAACTTATTGTTTTGTAGAATTTTTCATGATACCACTATGGGAATTTGAGTGGTGACATTTATTGGGAATGTGTCTTATCAATGGAAGGATAACTAGTGTTGAATCAAGTATATATGTTCTCTCATTTAGGCCTTATTTTGGAGGAGCCGGGTTGAGGGGAAACTAGTCTTAGTGGAGGGATAAGTGGTTGTGGGCATGGAAGGTATATGGATTGGATCCAAAATTTAACTTTATTTCTATAGAGGAACCAAATGCTAGTTACCCTATCCTAGTGGATCGATAAGTTGTTAGGGTGGTAAATCCTTCCCATTTTCAAATCATATTTGGTTTGATAGTGAGTTTTATTTCTTTTGGGTGTTTGACATACCATATTTTTATCCCTTTAAATTTACTTATTTGTTTTGAAATTTGATTACATGGTTGTGTGTGTGACATGATTATTGTACTCATTTCGATGTTTGGTTGTTGTATTTTGAGTCATTTGTGAGTTAGGGAACTTTTGGGGAAATGGGGAGGAAATCATTCCCCATTGTATGGTTGAGTGATAAGTGTCATCAAATTCCTCTAATTTTTAGCATGAAAGTGAATTGTTGAAATGTGTGAAGAAAAAAGAAGTTAAATGAAGATTTTGATAATGGGTTTTGAGAAAGTTGTGTTCTTCTTGTCATTTGGAGACATTGTATTATATTATGAAAATTTGTGTCCTCGTGATTGCTTGAGGCATTACAATGTATGTAAAAAAACATGTTCTTTGTTGTTGTAAATTTTGTTACATTTTTTGCAAACATTGGGTTAAAAGATTCCTATTATAATTCTTATTATAAAGAGTTGATTGTTTAATTTTTACTTGAATGTTAATGTTATCCAATTTCACCCCCCCAGTGGTTGAATTGATAACATACATCACGATTCCCAAGTCCCGTGCTGAAAAAAGAATGAGCTCAAAGAATGTGAGAAGTTGCGAGAAAATAAGCCCGGCGTAAAAAATTGTGAAAATCGGTTAAGTCCTTGTCCTAGAAATATTTGGGACATGCGGGACACCAAGGCACGGTTCGGCTGAAAAGCCTATAGGCAGCCCAAACAACAAAGGAAAAGTGGGACAAGAGTGCGCGAAGGATGCGAACCGGCCGGTTCGGCCGGAATGGGGAATTGTAGCACCGATGGGCAGTCGACCGGAAGGACGCGGGGCGCGGAAAGCCGGTTCAGCAAAAAGAGAAGAAAATCGACTAACAGTTTGGGACATTCGGGCCGTGAGTACGCGAACCACCCGGATCGGCCGAAAAGGAGAAATTTTTCACCAAAAATTCGGGACATTTGGGCCGTAAAGGCGCGGATCGGGTGAACCGGAAGAATTTGCCTCGCGAAGCACTGGGACATTAGGGACAAATGGACGCAAACCGGCCGGTTTGGCTGAAAATAGAAACTTTAGCACAAGGAAAAGTGGGACATCTGGGACAAAAAGACGCGGCGGACATGAAAATCCGGCAGGCCCGTGGACGAATCACAGCATGACACGTGTCGTCAAGGAAAAAGGTCCAAAAGGTCAAAGGGGCGAGTTTTCGAGCACTGATCCAAACCAATGAAATAGTGCCACGTGTCCAAGTTTAAGGGGCCCACAAGAAAAACCCACGAAAAGGTGGAGAGAGGGAATTGCTCAGCGGACCAGAGCCTGCCACGTGTCGTCCAGATGGCAGAACGCGGGAAAAGAAATTTAAAAATCCGTTTTCACCTGTTTTGTGCCCTAAATCTTAAGACCTTCATATCTTTCGATCCAGAGCTTGGATTTGCACGTTATTTATATCAACGGAAAGCTGTTGAAATTCTCTACATGATTCTGGGGTCAATCTTACATTTTGGTGTAGTTTGGAGGGAGAAAATTAAGAAAACATCTCTGACGCGTGTAATGCTTCAACAACCAACTTTAATACAAAGAGACACTCGCCGCTCTCCGATAGATGCACCGCCATTTTTCCAGATCCGCCACTTGGATAATAATGAGATGATTTAAATGCTACCAAGAAGTGGTTGGGGCAGATTTTGGATTTCCTCTCTCTTCCCCCTCATTTCTTCATATATATTGTAAAGAGGAGCCCTTGTTAGAGGTCGGACATTCTTGTTTTGCATCCTCCCTTCTTCCCTGCTTGCAAGAGAATTTGTGGAGATTTTCAAACCTCCCATATGGATTGTAATGCCGCTTTTAACTGGTGTACCACCGCAATGTATCAGTATCGACTCTTGAGCAATATATATATGTTTGTGATTGATTCTCAACCCTCTCATGTATTCATTGCTGTTATTTTGATCTCTTATTGCAGTTTGGTTACCTGTGCATAGTGTTTGTATTGCATCTATGTGGTCTGTGTTATATTTGCAAAACGAGTGTCTAACATTCCTTGGTGCATCACCTCTGTAGTTTAGGTTTTATTCTATGCATTTTCTCACCCTATCTCCTTGACAAGTTAGATTAGGTTTTAGTAAACCCTCTGCATTTTTGTGTGCATCTGAACAGAGGAATAGGAACCAGCCTTCTCTAGAGAATCCTTTCTCATCTTTACAAGTCCCACACTTGGAGAAAGGATTCCATGTTGTGCAATCACACTGGATGCCTGAACATCAACCTAGAAGCCTGATCTGCATCCAGGGGTGCTGTGAGTCTACAACAACAGTTTTGGCACGCCCGGTGGGACACTAGAGGTCTCATTTTTATTGCAGCAAAGTTGATATGCATCTGCTGCAGTTTTCTTGCTTATAAGAGCTATTATTTGCATATCTGGTGACTCCAAGGGGAAGAATCAACTGGTTTCAGCAGTGCAGGCCTAAAAACTCATGAGAAGAATCACCACAAGGTCAAGAGTCGAGAAGAAGAAGGGTGGTGTTTGAATACCTCCAGCTTATCTCTCGAGAAGAAGGCAAAGAGGAAGAAGGATTCAAAGGTCTCCATCTCCACCAAACAGAACTCTCTCAACTCCTCCACCTGATAGGCCTTTCTTTCAATATACAAGGGTTTTAAGACCAATCAGAATGGCTCAGAACAACCCCTACGTCAACTTCACAGCAAGCAACCCACTTGCTCTCAATGCACAACATCCAGTTCCTATTGCAGCCTTGAAGAACATTCCCTACTTCACTGGAGAAAATCAGACTACTCCAGGTGATCATGTTAAAGATATTGCTAACCTTTGTGCAATCCATGAAATCGATGAAATGCAAGTGGCTGTCAAATTACTGGCATCTTCATTCAAGGGTAAAGCATTGCAATGGTTTAGGAGCCTTGGGGCTGGTTCTATTACAAACTGGAATCAGCTGTGCATTGCACTTCATGAGCAATTTGGAGAGAAGGGAGACAACTTGTCTCTTTTGGAGCAGTTGACAACTATCAAGAGAGCCCCCAACGAGCAGCTGACTGACTTCAACTTCAGATTTCAAAGGTCTTGGGATAGGATTCAGCAAGGCGCAAAGCCAACAGCAGGAGGTGCTTTTCTATATTACCTTAAAGCTTTGAATTCTGATATTTCTATGTTAATTCAGTCCATGGGAGGCACAACAATCCCTATGGCTTATAGCATTGCCATTAGAGCCGAAAACTGTCTTATTCAAGCTGGTAAACTGGCTCCTAGGCCTCCTATGCCCTTGTATCCAAACTTAGAAAATCCAAGCACTAGTCAAGCACCCACTTTGGCTCATGTTCCCACTCCTAGAAATCAGAGTTCGAATGAAGCTTCCACTTCATCTCCAAGTGCTTCAAATGAACTCTAAGAGGTCATGAAACAGTTGCAAAATTTGGGAAATGAGCTGGTTACTATTAAGAGGCAGCAAGCCCAAGGTTTCAGACCTTCTTATCAACCTCAAGCTCAGCCTAATAGGTAGCCATACCAACCACAAAGACCACCTAATCCAACTGCAAATATGAATCAAAATCAAAGCCAAGTAAGGCCTCCTGCCAATAGACCATTCCAGCCCTATAATCCAAATGTCATATCTGCCTCTAAGGCATTAGTGCCAACACAGAACAACATTGCTCAGGAATATGATTGGTGCTTTCCATGCAACGAGCCTCACAACCAATCCATGTGCTTCAATGGTGCTCTCAATCAAGCACTAATGGTGACAACTACCGGTGTGGAGGGCGAGGGAAGTCAAGGAAATAGCCAACAACCAGAAACATTCCAACAGTAATCAGCCCTAAATGACACTACATTGGTGAACTGGCAAGCAGAAGATTTCTGTGGCATGAATCAGGCAGTTTCTCAAGGTGTTGCAGCCAACACAAGGTCAAAAAGGAGGAATTTGGGTGAAGAATAGCCATTAGCCCCAGCCAATCCACAACCTTCCACGGCTCGACAAATGATTGGCAAGCGAGTCCGCTTTCAAATACACAAGGGCAGCCAAGAATAGCCCCTAGGCCAACTCAAATGCCACCATTCACGCCTACATGCAGGGAGTAAACATGCAAACCAAAGGACAAGAGAGATTCTTCATCACCATTCAAGATTATCATTGATCGATGAAGAAGACAAACGTTAACATATCAATGTGGGAATCCCTATCTATCCTGTGCCAAAGAGATCTACTGCAAGCTGCCATGAAGGATTGGACAATTTCTAATCGGTGGGTTCGGATGCAAGACAAAGTGCTTACAAATCTTGTCTGACTGAAGGAAGTCATGGAGGACAACAAGGTAAAATGTTGAAGCCCCCTCCTTTCTATGTTTCATTAATCATTGGGGATAAAATAGTACACAATTGCATGATTGATTCCGGGGCAAGTAGCTCCGTGATGCCCAAGCAAATAGGCGATCACCGGGTCTCGAATATGAAGTGATATCTAAAGGAGTAGTGCAATTGGATGGGACAACAATAAGAATAAATTGGAGTGATTAAAAACTTGAGTCTTACCTTGCATGCATGTCCAAATGTTGTTGTCTTACAAGATGTATCAATCATAGACCTTCCACCACTCTTTGCCCTTTGCTTGTCAAGGGACTTCACACCCAAGATTGAAGGGTATTTGTCTACCGATTGGTCCGACATGCTGTTTAGAACAAGGTATGGAACTAAGGCTAGAATTAGGTCCAAACCCATTGCAAACTTCCATATTGAGCCTTACACCCCAAGTCAGATTAATGCCAATTGCTCAGCATTTGATCAAGAAGATCACCCTAGTACTGATGAGGCTGACACCAAGGTTGGAAGTGTCCCAGACCTAACTCTTGATGAATGGGCAAACAATATACATGCTTTTGATCCCTATCAAGAAGTAGAAGAATATGAGCTGGGATTCTATTGTATACATGAAGAAAATCAACCTATTCCTAGCATCACCAAGCCAAGCCATAATGATGACAACGAGGTATGGCAGCTGTTTTTTGACGGATCAAGGAGTAGGCAAGGTGCAGGAGGTGGAGCCATGCTTGTTTCACCTCAAGGAATAAAGTACTATTCAGCTTTTAGATTTCAATTTACATGCTCCAATAACACTGCTGAATATGAAGCCTTGGTGCAAGGGATGCATTGGGCAATCAAGAGAAAAATAAAGAATCTGCAAGTCTTTGGGGACAGTGAATTGATTGTAAATCAGGTCAAGGGATGGCATGCTGCCAAGAATGATCTACTCAGGTGCTACAAGAACAGGGTGTGGGACTTCATGGAAGATTTTGAAGGTTTTGGCATCGAATCCATTCCTAGGAAAGAGAATCAAGGTGCTGACAGGCTTGCAGCAGTAGGGGCAGCCTTTGACATTACGAAAAGCATTCAACAAGACAAGGTACAGCCAAACATCCACATGATTGTGAGGCCTTCAGTGCCGGATAACAATGTCACTTAGGCAAGTGTTTGAGAATGACAAGCAAATCGTCAATTTCCTACAGAAGAAGTTGAGTTCTCTCCGCCAGAATCAAGACAAGTTGCATCAGCAGTATGGTGACCAAGTGGTGCAGTTGAGAACTAACAAATTACCAAAAGGCCTCATAACCTTGGAGTCAATCTTCAACCCGAATGATCAGTTTCGGAAGGAGAAGGCAAACATTCAAGTAAAGGGTGAGGATTTAGAGCCTATTTTAGTGGAAGAAGGCAAAACATTGCAGACTGGTAAAGTAAGTACCTCACAAGAGAAATCTGATTTTGTTCATCTTTGCCAAGAATTTCCAGATGTCTTCGCTTGGAGCTATGAAGACTTGAGAGGATTCAATCCAAATTTGGCACAACATACCATAGAATTGGATCCAGATGCTAAGCCCACCAAAGTGTAAGCGCACACCATTCAACCCTCACATTGAGCCTCTGATGAAGAAAGAGCTAAATAAGCTAACAGAGGCAAGCATTATATTCCTGATCAAGCACTCAAGCTGGGTTGCTAACTTGGTTCTAGTCAGGAAGAAGAGCGGAGAAATCAGGTTGTGTGTGGACTTCCGAGACCTCAATAGGGCATCTCTCAAGGATCATTATCCACTCCCTTCCATAGAGCAAATATTGCAAGTAGTATCTGGTTCAGATATTCTCTCTCTGGATGGCTACTCGGGGTATAATCGGTGATGGTAAAAGAAGAGGACTAATTCAAGACAGCCTTCACAACTAAATGGGGCACGTCCCGCTTACAAGAAGATGTCATTTGGGCTAATGTCAAACACCGGTGCTACCTTTCAAATGGCAATGGGCATGGCGTTCAAGGGCTTGATCAAAAAGATAGTGCTGATATACCTTGATGACATCACTTATTCTCCAAGAATGCAGCAGACCATCTCTTTCACCTCAGGCAAGTGTTTCAGAGGTGTAGAAAGTTCAGAGTGTCTTTGAACCCCAAGAAGTGCATCTTTCTTGCACATGAAGGAAAGTTCCTTGGCCATATTGTCTCAAAAGAGGGACTGGCAATTGATCCAGAGAGATTTGAAGCCGTAAGAGCACTACCATTACCAAGTCACAAGAAGGCTCTTCAAATTTTCTTGGGAAGGATCAACTTTGTTCGTAGGTTTATCCTAGATTTTGCAGCCCTTGTCAAGCCCATCACCAAAATGTTAAAGAAGAGCATGGCTTTTAAGTGGATAGCAGAAGGCAAGGAGAGTTTTGAAGCAATCAAAGAAGCTATCTCTCAGGCACCAACTCTCATCAACCCAAACTTCTCTAAGGATTTCATCCTCTATGCATTCGGAGGTGATGACACTATCTCTGCCATTCTGTACAGCAAGAAAAAAGATAATGATGAGCGGCTGATTACCTTTTTCAGCCGAGCTTAGATGATCATGCGAGGTGAGGTACTCTTTTATTGAAAAACATGTACTTGCAGGTAATCAAAAGCTTGAAGAAATTCAAGCATTTAGTCTCAAACAACAAGGTCCAGCTTGCTGGTCTCACATGCTGGAGTTAAGGACTTCCTCCTCAACAAGGATTTGAATGAGAAAAGGGCAGGTTGGATCACCCGTGTTATGGAGTATGACATTGAAATCAAGATCACCAAGCTGGTAAGAGGGAAAGGACTATGTGAGCAGCTGGTTTTGGGAAGCAAAAGGAAGTATGCAACAAAGAAGAGGCTGTTTGACATCCAAGACAACCATGAGGCAAGTGGCAATCAAGAAGAAGACAATGCTGCCCCGACTCCCTCTTTGGACCCAAGGTATTATGCACTTCCTAATCACGAGGCCTATGCCCTCTAGACATGAACAAGACCCAAAGGAGACACTTCAGTTGCAGGCTGTTCCATACGCCATTGTTGATGGAGTTTTGTTCAAGAAAGATGTGAATGGAGTGCTCTTTGAGATGCATTAGGACAGATCAGATTCAAAGGGTGTTGGAAGAGTTTCATGGTGGACCAGCTGGTGGCCATTTTGCACCAAGAGTGACAGCTCTAAAAATCATGAAGGATGGTTATTATTGGCCTAAAATCTTCAGTGATTGCTATGCATGGATCAAGAGGTGTAATAATTATGCATTCTTCACAGGAAAAGAGAAGTTTGTTGCCCTTCCATTACATCCAATCTCAGTTGACAAGCCATTCATGCAATGGGGTTTGGACTTCATTGGAGTCATTAACCCCAATTCAAGCCAAGGGCATAAATGGATTTTGACAGCCACCAACTACTTCACCAAATGGACAGAAGCAATAGCACTCAAAGAGGCAAATCAGTCTAGCATCCTAGACTTTTATGAGGGAATAACAACCAGATTTGGTGTACCTACCACAATAATCTCTGATAATGCATTGGCATTCATTGGATCTAAGGTGACTGAGTGGGCCATCAAGAATGGTATTTACCTGAGCACTTCATTGAACTATTACCCTCAGGGTAATGGCCAGGTCGAGTCTACAAACAAAAACTTGTTGAGGATCATTAGGAGAACTCTTGATGAGAATCAGAGGTCTTGGCACACCAAGCTGAAATCAGCCTTATGGGCTGATAGATCACTCCCAAAAGATCCACAGCAACTCTCCATTCGAGGATTGTCTATGGAAGAGAGGCAATCTTGCCCATGTCACTTGAGTTGCCAACATTGGAACTCATGAAGCAGCTGGAGTTACTTGAATTTGAACCCATGGAGGTGAGGTATGCAGAGTTGACGGAGCTGCAAGAGATCAGAAATCGAGACATCCCAAGCAATGGAAAAGGATCAAGCTTTGATCAAGAATACCTTTGATAAGAAGGCCAAAGATAGATCTTTTCAAGTTGGAGATCTAGTGTTGAAATGGGATGCGACAGAGAAAAACCGGGAAGGCATTCAAAATTTGATGCCATTTGGAGTGGCCCATACATGGTCACAAAGTGCAAGAGTAGCAATGCTTTCCAATTGGCCCCATTGGACGGTGAAGAACTGCAGATTCCAAAGAATGGAATCTATCTCAAACATTCTTCACGAAAATAAAAGGTTCACCCTTGTAAATATTAGTCTAGATTTCAATTCCTCTAAGTGCGTATGCACATTGTCTTGTTGTAGTTAGGTTTTAGTTTCCCTAAGTGCTTTGGCACAGTTTTGTTGCTCTGGATTGAGTTTTACTGATTCAGCGGGCTCTCATGGAGGGAGTGGTAGTATCGAGCTCATTTCAGGTCATTGCTTATGACTCCATGCCCAATGAATCATAAAAAGGCAATGGTCTTTTCATCTAAGCGAGCGAGATGACCCATTGAAGTCGCAAAATTGTTATCCAATTTCACCCCGGGGTTGAATTGATAACATACATCAGCATTCCCAAGTCCCGTGCTGAAAAAGAACGAGCTCGAAAGAATGTGAGAAGTTACGAAAATAAGCCCGGGCGAAAAAATTGTGAAAATCGGCTAAGTCCTTGTCCTAGAAATATTTGGGACATGCGAGGCACCACGGCGCGGTTCGGTGAAAAGCCTATAGGTGGCCCAAACAATAAAGGGACAAGTGGGACAAGAGTGCACGAAGGATGCAAACCGGCCGGTTCGGCGGAACGGGAATTGTAGCACCAGGACAGTCGGACCAGAAGGACGCGTGGGACGCGGAAAGCCGGTTCAACCGAAAGAGAAGAAAATTGACTAACATTTTGGGACATTCAGGCTGTGAGTACGTGAACCACCCGGATCAGCTGAAAAGGATAACTTTTGTACCAAAAATTTAGGACATTTGGCTGTAAAGGCATGGATCGGGCGAACCAGAAGAATTTACCCCTCGAAGCACTGGGACATTAGGGACAAATGGACGCGAACCGGCCGGTTCGGCCAAAACAAGAAACTTCAAGACACAAGGAAAAGTGGGACTGTTGTCAAAATTTCACCCCCTGGGTAAATTTTGATAACATGCATCGTAGTTTTGCAGCCTGGGCAAGTAGATTGAAGCAGAAAAATCATGAAAAATGGCTAAGTCCTAGTCTTAGGAGCAATGGACATTTGGGACATCTAGGCGCGGATTGGCCGAAAAGCCTCCAGTGCGGCCCATGAAGCAAAGGGACATTTGGGACAAATGGACGCAAACTGTTGGCGTTCAGTTGAAACAGAGAAAGTTCGTACTGGGACATCTGGGCCGCAGGGACGCGAGGGACGCGGATAGCTGAAAAAGCCGAGAGCCAATCAGATTGCGCCACGTGTCATCGGTAAATGAGGGACGAGGAAGCCCATTTCGGCAGATCGGAGGTTTTTGTCCCAAGCAGCACTGGGACATCCGGGACAAATGGACGCGGTGGACGCGAAGGAGCCGAAAGGGCCGAGAACCAACCAAATCATGACACGTGTCACAAAGGAAATGGTCAAAAAGTCAAAGGGCGAGTTTTGAAGGGTCAGCCCGAACCAATGGGATAGTGCCACGTGTCCCAGCTAGGGCCCACAAGGAAATTTTGAAGGAGAGCCCACCGAGAGGTGGAGGAGAGAGAGTTTCTCAGTGAATCAGAACCTGCCACGTGTCATCCAGGTGGCAGAGCATGGGAAGAAATTTAAAAATCCGTTTTCACCTGTTTTGTGCCCTAAATCTTGATTGACATATCTTTCGATCCAGAGCTCGGATTTACACGTTCTTTATATCAACGGAAAGCTTGTGAGATTCTCTACACAATTCTGGGGTCAATCTTGCATTTTGGTTCAGTTTGGAGAGGAAAATTAAGAAACGCCTCTGCACGAAATAACAAGCGTAAGTAATGCTTCAACAAACAACTTTAATGCAGCAGACAGTTCGCCGCTTCTATTGGACAGGCCGCCGTTTTGCCAGGATCCGCCGCTTCTGCCAAAAATGAGATGAATTGAATGCAACCTGGAGGTGCTTGAAGTAGATTTGGGCTTCCCCCTCTCTCTTTCCTCTCTCATTCTTTCTATATATTAAAAGAGGAGCTTCTTTTCAGAGGTCGAACATTTTTCTGTTTTGCCTCTCCCTTTTTCTCCTCAGGGGAATTTGTGGAGTTCGAACCTCTCATTTGAACTATAATACTATTCTACCTCATGGCATTCTATAGTGTATTTTATCAATCTTTGGAGCAAGTAATGCATGTCTGTGGATGATTCTCAGCCCTCTCTGTGTTCATTTTTGCATCCTCCTGGTCTTTCACTGCAGGTTTTGTCATCTGTGCATGATCTTATATCACATTCAAATGGTCTGTGTTCACTGGCAAAATAGGTGTTCTTCATTCCTCGGTGCATCACCTCTATTAGCTTAGATTTATTTTATGCATCCTCTTACCTTGTCTCCTTGGCAGATTAGATTAGGTTTTGAGAAAACCCTCTGCATATTTCGTGTGCATCTGAACAGAGGAATAGGAACCAACCTTCTCTGGAGAATTCTTTCTCATTTTTCAAGTCCCACACTTAGAGAAAGGATTCAATGTTATGCAATCACACTGGATGCCAAAGTGATCAACCTAGAAACTTGATCTGCATCCAGGGGTGCTGTGATTTTGCATCAACAGTTTTGGCACGCCCGGTGGGACTCTAGAGGTCTTCCACTTCATCTTTTGCAGGTTGATGTGTTCCTGTGAAGATTTCAGCCTTTGGAGGCACTTGCAAACACATCTGGCGACTCCATCTGGTCAACAACCCATCTCTGAAGTTGTAGACCTTCCTTTCCATTCATTTTCATTCATTTTCCATCCATTCTTCCTTCCATCTCTTCCATCATTCTTTCATTCTATGAAGTTGTGCAATCATGACTTCATTTCCATCATGGAATTCACATCAACAACAGCAGTATATTCCACCTCCAACATGTTTTACAAATCCTCCAAATCAACATTTTGAGCAGATTCAAAATCAGCATGCATACCCATATGAGCAGGAATGCCAAACTCAGTTTGGCTATGGAGCTTTCCAAGAGCAAGGGTGTGCATACAATGAAGGCCATCAGATCCAAGATGCTGGTCTGTTGGAGAAGATCCAAAAGATGGAGGTAAAGATGGTGCAGTCCAGAGCAACAGCTCAAATGAGAGCTTTGGAATCGGTTATAGGACTCCTTGTCCATGGGGAGGCCCTTTTCCAAGACACTTCAGCCCTCAAGAGAAGTTGGACTTCATGATAAAGATGCTGCCCCAACTTGCACAATGGACAGCAGAAATAGAGGCCTATACATTCGGTGTTGAACAACCTTGTCAATGGGTAAGTTCTACACCATCATCCGGTTTTTCTCTTCCCATTACTCAACCAAAGAAAGATCTCATTTGGACTTGCAAATTTTAAACTCTCCATCTGCTGTCCCAAATGTTGATCCCATGTCTCCACCTCTCAGTCTTCCACCACACCTCAATTCTTCTTTCCTTTTTCCTTCCAAACATCATCCTCTCCCACAAGAGCTAAATGAAATACCTCCCACTCCAAAGAAACAAGAGGTTTCACCTCCTCCGCCACCACAAAAAAATGTCAAATCAGTTGAGTTACAACCCATCCCTCCTCTTGCATTCCCAAATCCATGTTGGGAGGATGAAAATCAGAATGCCAGTCAAGGAAAACAACAACAAAAAGAGAAGCCAAACAAAGATGAAGAAATTCAAAGTCTGAAGAGTTGGGCTCTTAGATTTGGGATGACAAAGATCCCCTTGATGGTTAAACCTATAGAAGAGGCTAAGGTTGAACAAATGGTGGCCAGGGCTGATTTTGTTGCAGCAGAAGAAGAAGATCTTGCAGTCCCAACTTGTCCTCTAGAGCAGCAGATTGAAGAGTTTGACTTGACAAACTTCATGCTGGAGGAAGAGTTCAATCAAGAGCAAGATTGTCTTCAAACATTGGAGGAAGGAGAAGCTGCTCCAAATCCAAAAGAAGAGGAGCACATTCCAGCTGTGGGGGAGAAAATTGCAGATCCAAGAGCTCTGAGCACAAAGCAGGCTACAGGAGAACCTTCAGTTCTTCTTTCTACTTCACCTCTCTCAAGTTCCAGTGCTGAAGAGGAGTTTGACCTCTCAAACTCAATGTTGAAGGGAGAAAGAAACCATGGTGGTCAAGTTACAGATCAAGAAGACACCATGGAGGAAGTTGAATATTTGCAGCAGGACAACAATAAGGCAGTTTATCTGTCAGATTTGGAGAACTGTTTTGATGGAGAAGAGCCGGTTGAGTTTTCACCATTCTCTCTTTCATCATCCACATTCCAAACACAAGAGTCTGCTGTCCTGGAGGAGAACATTCATTTGCAGAAGCCTGCATCTTATAGCAGCTCTTTGGAATCAAGATTGGAAGATTTTAATCTTTCATGTTCTTCATTGGAGGAAGAGAAGGGACAAAGGAACTTCACCATTTCTTCCACACCATCCATTCAGGAGGGTCTACAAGAGAACTCCATTCTTGGAGTTGAAAATCACAGCAACAGCATACTCAACGGATCAGACCTTGCCTAATCAGGTATTTGGCTTCATTGGAGCCAAAAGAGAAGTCACAACCAGTCATGCTTGCTTCTGAGCATGAGGCTGAGCTACAAAGTATCAAGGATCAGTTGTCATACCTCTTCAACCCAAATGCAGAGCAACTAAAAGAGGTATTGAATTTTCCTTCATCTGACACCTTGATGATTTGGATAGAAGGCCAGCTTCTTGTTGATTTTCCATCCATCCAAACAGCCATGATCAGTGCCAAATCAATTGCATGGCTGCCAATTTTGAAGAAAGGAAGCTATTTTGCACAACCAGTTGCAGGGTTTGTTTAGCTTGCCTTTTCTCCCAGTTACAGTAGAGTAGGAAGGTTTGCTTTCAGTAGAAGAAGTGCTTGTGCACACTCTGCATGTTCCATTTGGAGCATGTATGATTTTCAATTTGTACATAGTTTTGGTGTGCTGGTTTTGCTCTTGCACAGTTCGTTTCAGTGGCATCTTGGTGAGAACAACTCCATGTCCAGTAGGTTTCAAGTGGCTCAGAGGGAGGTTTTCAAAGTTCAGATCAGTTGCAGGCTTGCTTATGACTCCATGCCCAATGCATTGCTTCAGGCTACTGATCATTCTACCTAGCAGGCAGGTAACCCCACTGAGTCGTCAAAACTGTTGTCAAAATTTCACCCCCTCGGGGTAAATTTCAATAACATGCATCAGAGTTTTGCATTCCCAGCAAGTAGATTGAAATAGGAAAAATCACGAAAAATGGCTAAGTCCTAGTCCTAGGAGCAGTCGGGAGATTTGGGACATCGAGGCGCGGATCGGCCGAAAAGCCTCCAGGCGGCCCATGAAGCAAAGGGACATTTGGGAAAAATGGATGCGAACCGGCCGTTCGGCCAAAAAAGAAAAGTTCCTCTTTGGGACATATGGGCTGCAGGGACATGAGGGACGCGGATAGCTGAAAAAGCCGAGAGCCAATCAGATTGCGCCACGTGTCATCGGCAAATGAGGGACGAGGAAGCCCATTTCAGTGGATCGGAGGTTTTGTCCCAAGCAGCACTGGGACATCCGGGACAAATGGACGCGGTGGACGCGAAGGAGCCGAAAGGGCCGAGAACCAACCAAATCATGACACGTGTCACAAAGGAAATGGTCAAAAAGTCAAAGGGCGAGTTTTGAAGGGTCAGCCCGAACCAATGGGATAGTGCCACGTGTCCCAGCTAGGGCCCACAAGGAAATTTCAAAGGAGAGCCCACCGAGAGGTGGAGGAGAGAGAGTTGCTCAGTGAATCAGAACCTGCCACGTGTCATCCAGGTGGCAGAGCGTGGGAAGAAATTTAAAAATCCGTTTTCACCTGTTTTGTGCCCTAAATCTTCAGATCGACATATCTTTCGATCCAGAGCTCAGATTTGCAAGTTCTTTATATCAACGGAAAGCTTGTGAGATTCTCTACATGATTCCGGGGTCAATCTTGCATTTTGAATCAATTTGGAGAGAAAAATCAAGAAATGCCTCTGGCAGCGCGAAATAACAAGCATAAGTAATGCTTGAACAAATAACTTTAATGCAGAGACGATTCGCAAACTTCGTTGGATAGGGCGTCGTTTTGCTAGGATCCGCCGCTTCGCCATAATGAGATGAATCAATGCAACCTTGAGGTGGTTGAAGTAGATTTGGGATTCCCCCTCTCTCTTTCCTCTCTCATTCTTTCTATATATTAAAAGAGGAGCTTCTTTTCGAGGTCAAACATTTTTCTGTTTTGCCTCTCCTTCTTCTCCTCGGGCGAATTTGTGGAGTTCGAACCTCTCATTTGAATCTGTAATACTATTCGCCTCATGGCATTCTATAGTGTATTGTATCAATCTTTGGAGCAAGTAATGCATGTCCAGGATGATTCTCACCCTCTCTGTGTTCATTTTTGCATCCTCCTTGTCTTTCATTGCAAGTTTTTCATCTCAGGCATGATCTTATATCACATTCAAATGGTCTCGTGTTCACTTTGGCAAAATAGGTGTTCTTCATTCCTCGGTGAATCACCTCTATTAGCTTAGATTTATTTTATGCATCCTCTTACCTTGTCTCCTTGGTAGATTAGATTAGGTTTTGAGAAAACCTCTGTATATTTTGTGTGCATCGAATGGAGGAATAGGAACCAACCTTCTCTGGAGAATTCTTTCTCATTTTTCAAGTCCCACACTTAGAGAAAGGATTCAATGTTATGCAATCACACTGGATGCCAAAGTGATCAACCTAGAAACCTGATCTGCATCTAGGGGTGCTGTGATTTTGCATCAACAGGGGACATCCGAGACAAAAATATGCGGTGGATGAGAAAATGCGGCGAGCCCATGGACGAATCATAGCATGACACGTGTTGTCAAAGAAAAAGGTCCAAAAGGTCAAAGGGGCGAGTTTTCGAGCACTGATCCAAACCAATGAAATAGTGCCACGTGTCCAAGTTTAAGGGGCCCACAAGAAAAACCCACGAAAAGGTGGAGAGAGGGAATTGCTCAGCGGACTAGAGCCTGCCACGTGTCGTCCAGATGGCAGAACGCGGGAAAAGAAATTTAAAAATCCGTTTTCACCTGTTTTGTGCCCTAAATCTTCAGACCTTCATATCTTTTGATCCAGAGCTCGAGATTTGCACGTTCTTTATATCAACGGAAAGCTGTTGAAATTCTCTACATGATTCTAGGGTCAATCTTGCATTTTGGTGTAGTTTGGAGGGAGAAAATTAAGAAAATGTCTCTGACGCGTGTAATGCTTCAACAACCAACTTTAATATAGTAGACAGCTCGCCGCTCCTGATAGACAGCCTGCCGTTTTGCCAGGATCCGCCGCTTGGATCATAATGAGATGATTTAAATGCTACCAAGAAGTGGTTGGGGTAGATTCTGGATTTCCTCTCTCTTCCCCCTCATTTCTTCATATATATTGTAAAGAGGAGCCCTTTTAGAGGTCGGACATTCTTGTTTTGCATCCTCCCTTCTTCCCTGCTTGCAAGAGAATTTGTGGAGCTTTTCAAACCTCCCATATGGATTGTAATGCCGCTTCTTTCTGTTGCCACTGCAATGTATCTTGTATCGAATCTTGAGCAATATATATATGTTTTTGATTGATTCTCAACCCTCTCATGTATTCATTGATGTTATTTTGATCTCTTATTGCAGTTTTGTTACACTGTGCATAGTGTTTGTATTGCATCTATGTGGTCTCTGTGTTAGATTTGGAAAATGAGTTTCTAACATTCCTTGGTGCATCACCTCTGTAGTTTAGGTTTTATTCTATGCATTTCCTCACCCCGTCTCCTTGACAAGTTAGATTAGGTTTTAGTAAACTCTCTGCATTTTTGTGTGCATCCAAGCAGAGGAATAGAAACCAGCCTTCTCTGGAGAATCCTTTCTCATCTTTACAAGTCCCACACTTGGAGAAATGATTCCATGTTGTGCAATCCATGCTGGATGCCCGAACATCAACCTAGAAGCCTGATCTCGCATCCGGGAGGGTGCTGTGAGTCTGCAACAACAGCTTAACAAGAGTTATAATGAGTTGTTTTGAGAAATTTTAGCGTGACCTTTGATACTCTCATAAAAATTAGTCAAATGGTGGGATTGAAAATATATAAAGAATTTTTTTGGAAATGTTGAATGTATCTTTATATCCTCTCTTGCTCCTATCTCGTGAATAAAAATTTTTTTGACATATTTAAGAACTATTTGAAAGATTTAGCATGATTGTGAAAAACAAATTGTTTCACAAAGTTAAAATGGAAATGTGCAAGTTGTGTATCTTGATTTGAAAATAAAGAAATTGTTCTTGTTTAGATAGTAAGCTCATTATAACTCTCCTTTCAACTATATAATTTGAAACCAACTTGATAGGGAAAGATATCATTAGTAAACTTGTTTAAATTGCAATAGTTGACATTGGTTGTTGATAAATAAGATTACAAGAAAAATAAGAAAGATTGAATGCTTATCTCCCTCTCGTTCTCAAGTTCATAACTATTTTGAAATATGTAAATAGTAAGGAAACTAATGGAATAAAGGGGCTGGAATTTGAAAAATAATTTTTAGGCAAAGCTTGTTAAGTAGTGAAGTGCTATATTTGGATTCTTACCTATGTTTAAATTTGGTTATAACTAGGTTTTTATAACCCTTTTAACATTTATATGTATACCCTAACTAGATTATATCCCTAAATGAAACCTATGATCCTCACTAATGAATTTGTAATCAGAATTGAATTGTTCTAATAATAATTTCAATATTAATAATTTAATTTATAATTATCTATACAAGTATATGTGTTTGTGTTTTATGAATTTTCTACTATCTTGTAATGCATTACAAATTTACCTTGTATTATTTGATTTGAAAATGTAACCCTATATAAACATAAATATAACTTTATTCATCTTTCATATAATTTAGCCTTCCCAGAGACAATGAGGAGGGTGAGAAAGAGGAAGGAGAAGTTACGCCACTTAAAGATGCAGATGGGGGATAAATATCCCGATGGTTTTAAATAAGTAAAGATGGGGGACAAAGATCCCGATCCCACTTTGGTTTTTAGAAGTTAAATCCAGAAAAAATAATAGAATGAAGGGGTTTGAGAGGATCCCAGATTCTTTATATAATGAGAAGAAAAATAAAATTGACAACTGGGAAACCTCAACATCCAGAACTACAAGATCCTCTACTAGGAGAGTAGTGGATTTTGGAAGCAACTCTAAAAGAGGTAGACCTTCTAAAAAGGCCCTAAGAACCAAAAGAATAAAAGAAGATATTGCTGATGGCACTCAAAGCTAGCTAAGTCATCGAAATTGCACTACCAATATATTTTTGATGAAGGTCATCTCTTGGAACATTTGAGGTCTGAATGGAAATTCTAAACAAAGAATAATCAAAGATTTAAGAATTTATAGTAGACCAAGCATTTTACTTCTGCAAGAAATCGAAGATGAATTCTAAAATTCTTGGGCATTATAAAAATAATTTTTGGGAAAATTCAGATATGGCTACGGTGGACTCTCAAGGAGCATCAGGAGGCTTGGCTACCTTTTGGAACAAGAAGCATTTCACTGGTATGATTATTTCTGAAACTAATAATCATCGGCCATTAAATTCCTTTCATTGATAAGAACAATACTTGGATCATCTCCAATATCTATGCGCCAAATATGGTTAGTGAAAGAAGGAATCTTTAGAGATATTTAAGGGCTTTTAGATCTCAGCATACTACCGATAATTGGATGATAATGGGGACTTTAATTGACCTCTAAATCCTGGAGAAAAACAAGGGGGAAGATCTTCTTTCTCTAGGGGTATGGGTGATTTTGCTGACTTTGTGGCTAAGTTGAATCTTATAGACATTGATCTTCATGGCAACCAATATACCTGGACAAATAGGAGGTTGGGAAAGGATATGATCCAATTCATATTAGATCATGCCCTTATTTTGGCTAGTTGGATTCTTCAACAAGATTTTCATCTCACTTCTCTACCCAGAATCGGGTCCAATCACAATCCAATTGTTTTAAATTTTGTTAATTGGATTAAGCCGGTTAGGAGCTCCTTCAAATTTGAAAAAATGTGGATGGAGCATGATGACATTTTAGATAGGATTAAGGATTGGTGGATCTGGGATGGTGAGGGAACTGCCCAGTTTAGGCTTGTTCAAAAGTTTAAGAATGTTAAAAATCAAGTCAAAGTTTGGAATAAAGAAGTCTTTGGGAATTTTTTGTTCAA
Source organism: Taxus wallichiana var. yunnanensis (assembly GCA_018340775.1). NCBI lineage: Eukaryota > Viridiplantae > Streptophyta > Pinopsida > Cupressales > Taxaceae > Taxus > Taxus wallichiana. Next base: position 611,816,595 of record CM031235.1, on the reverse strand, counting down.
AAAAGGAGCTAAAGCAAATGCTTCAAGATCTAGAAAACAAAATAAACTTTCAGGGGAGGTCTAGGGAGAATCATGAGGAGGAGAAAAACTCCTCTCTGAGTTGCACACGGTTTGGAGCAGAGAAGAATCCCTTTGGAGACTCAAATCTAGAGCTATATGGCTGAAAGAGGGAGATAGAAACACAAATTTTTTTCATATGACCACTTTGAAGCATCGGGCTTGCAATAGGATTACGGAAGTTTCTAAAGGAAAAGATAACATTATAAAATATCCGCAAATTATCAAAGAAGAGGCTCTCAGATTCTATGTTAAATTGTTGAATGAGCAGAATGTTGTAAGTGAGGTGGCTGATTCTTTCATGCTTGAAGCCATTCCATATGGGAAAATTGAGGAACTTAGATTTAAAGACATTAACAAAACTATTACTTTGGAGGAGATTCGAAAGTTGTCTTTGCTCGCTCGGAGGGTGACAAGGCACTAGGACCAAGATGGCTTCTCTATAAAAAAATTCAAATTTTTTGGGAAATTTGTTCAATTGATCTCCTCAAGGCGAGTAATGAATTCCTTAGAACTCAAGATATTTTGAAAAAACTTAACAATACCCATATAGTTCTGGCCCCTAAAAAGATGGATGCTAAAGATTTCAAATATTTTAGACCCATTAGTCCAAGGTTAATGTTGTTTATAGAATTTTCACTAAGATTATTGCCACGGAATGCAAGCCATTTTGAATGATTTAATCTCAAAACAGCAAAGTGGATTCATCAGAGGGAGGATTATCTAAGATGGGGTGATCATGGTTCATGAAGTTATCCATTCTATGGATAATAATAAAAAGGTTGGCATTATTCGTAAACTTTATATAAATAAATCCTTTGACAAAGTCTCCTAGGCTTTTTTGACAAAGTATTAGCCAAATTTGGATTTCTGGATAAATTCAGAAGAATCATTAAAGCTTGCATTTCTTCAAATGATTATCGGTAGTGGTTAATGGGGAACCTATGGGATACTTCACTAGTAGTAGGGGGATAAGACAAGGGGATCCTATATCCCCTCTTCTCTTTATTATAATGGTTGACGACCTTAGCAGAACAATATCCAAAGCTGTTAATGGTGGCCTGATAAAAGGCATCAAACCTACCTCCATGAATCAAACAACTTCTCATCAAAAATTTATGGATGACACTATCCTACTCTTAATGGCTTCCCTTCTGGAAGCTAAGGCAATCAGTCTATTTTAAAATTCTATGAGGCAACCTCTGGACAAGAGATTAACTTTGACAAAAGCTCCATTTACTTTTTTAATACTCCTCTAGAGAGGCAAAATAAAATTTCTAAATTTTTGGGATGTAAAGTTAATGTTCTTCCCACTACATGTTTGGGTCTCCCTATGGGTACTAAAAAAGTGTCCAATAAAGTCTGGAATGACTTACTGGAAAGATTCCAAAATAAATTGGCTGGTTGGAAAGGATCCATTCTCTCTAGTGTTGGGAAATGTTTGCTTATCAAAAGCACCCTTTAGAATCTACCTATATACATTATGTCTATGTATAACATCCCATCTACATTCAGAGATAAAATTGACAGGATTCAGAAACATTTTCTTTGGCAGGGAATGGAGGAAAAATTCAAGTACCACCTGGTTGCTTGGGATCAAGTGTGTACTCCTAAAAGGATTGGAGGCTTGGGTATAAAAGACATTAGCAAAATGAATATGGCCTTAATTGCAAAAATGGGGTGGAGATTAATCTCAGAAGATCAACCTTGGGTTGATCTCATCAAGAATAAATATTTGGGTCAGTAAACTACTTCCTCCTTTCTACACTCTGAACTTCTTCCTCATGGCTCTATATTCTGGAACAATCTGATTCTTACTAGGAATTTTATCAATCAAGGTAGTAGATGGAAAGTCGAAATGGTAGGGATATCAGTTTCTAGAATGATAACTAGTCTAATGGGAGCCTCAATGAAATATTTGGTGTAGTTAAGGAGAAACTGGAACAGAAATATGGTACTAAGGTCATTGACTATATGGAAATTGATGGTAAAATTAAGAGATGGAAACAACTCTCTATGGATGGTATGGATGAGGACTCTATGTTGTCATCTCTTCAGGATCATCTAGATCTCATTCCTTTGAATCAATTGGATGTAAAAGATGAAATTGTTTGGTTCAATTCTAAAGATGGGGTCTATTTGGTGAAAGTTGGTTATAATTACTATTTTTGAATACCTAGAATGAATTTGATTGGAGCAAAATATGGATGACTGAGATTACCCCTAAAATAAAATTTTTCTTTTGGCTTGTTCTCAGAGGTAGAATTCTTACCAATGATAACCTGATTAAGAAAGGATTCATCATGCCCAATAGATGTCATCTCTACAAAAAATATTCTGAAGATATTAAACATCTGCTTATCCACTATGATTATGCTACCATGATTTAGAGCCATGCCCTTTCCAAGTTTAATATCCTCTGGTGGTCCCTAAGGACTTCATTCAATTCTGGACCCAATGGAACCCCCCCTTTAAACACTACATTGTGAGAAGACTCTAGAAGCTAACCATGCCCCATATTATCTAGAGAATATGGAAAGATAGGAACGATATCATCTTCAGAAATAACAATCAGAATTACAAGACCGGTTTCACTAAGAATGGGCATCTTTGTTAAAGCTAATATCAAGATATTTAAACCCCCAAAAATAAAAAAAATCTTGTTGACAAAGAGTACATTTTATCCAATTGGAAGATTGGAGATGTTGGAAGGTTGATAAGGAATACCTCAAATATTGATAGGTATTTAGTCCACTAGATCCCTCCTAAGAGAAACTGGTATAAACTCAATTTTGATGGTGCTTCTAAGGGTAATCCTAGTATGGCAACTGGGGTGGAATTATAAGGGATCACAAAGGCTGCTTAGTTGTTGCTTATGCCAGAAAAATGGGGATTCAAATGAACAACTATGTTGAAGCCCTAGCTACTCTTTGGGGGCTTAGGATTGCAAAAGATCTTGATATCCAGAATTTAATCTTGGAAGGAGACTCTCTTAATATTATCAATCATCTGAACCAGGCTTCTCCTCCTAGCTGGACCATCAAGGATTTTATTATGGAAGGCAGAATTATTTGTAATAATATTGAGCATATTATTATAAGACACACCTATAGAGAGGGGAATAGGGCAGTAGACACTTTGGCTAATGTGGGCATTAACATTAATTTCACCATGTGGAATAATACAAAAACATCCCTAAGGAGGTTCAAATCAGTATTAATGAGGATAATAATGGAAATACATACGTGGCATAATCACAATTATGGTAGGGTGTGGATCTTAATGGAAGTGAAAGATCTCACTTGTGTGATTTATCCCCCTCTCTACGGAAACTATAAAGAAATCAAGCCTCGCACAAATGGGAGGAATTTAAAAATTCAGAACGGTTATAGGAAAATTGCAGTCCCTTATGAGGGTTTCGAGTAGGATTTTTACCAAATCTACAAGAAGAAGGAAAATATGGGAGAGGCTCCATGTCAGTTAGATCTGAGCTGTGACCCGAGCATGGAAAAGCAATGTGATCCTATAGAATCTACTACACAAAGGGGGCATCTCTAATTTTATTAAATGAATTTAGGGGCAAGACCTAAATTTCTCGGTCCAATTTGCTACTGAGTGGAAGGATAGGAGAGTCAAGTATGGTGGGCATAGCATTATTATCAATGAAGAGATAATAGCCAAGGCCATAGGCCTGACATTGGAGGGCTTTTGGTTCTTTAGTAAGAGGGTGGACAGGACAACTGAGGCCAAGAAGTTTACAAATGAGGGAGAAGAGCTGGATTTTGTTGCTACAGTTTAAAGGTAAGTTCCATCCCTGCTCCATTTGATGAAGTGACCAACATGATGGTTAGGTACATATCATTAGAGGGGAGGTATAAAATGGTCCCCATAAAGCATCTTTTTTTTTAAATCACTTCAGAAGAGATCTTACTAGTCTGTTTCCCACACTATCTCCTTAATTCTCTTCAGTCGTTCTATGCTTGACTTCCAAAAGCATGCCCGAGCTATTCCCTTACATCAGGGTCTTATCCTCTTACTTCACAAGCTCTGCATTTCCAAGTACCTTGGTTTTCCAATTACTCCCAGTGAGCCACTCATTTCCACCTCCTCTGTTCCCTTTACCACGCCTGTCACCCCTTCTAAGTCTAATTCCAAGAACCCAGTGAAATTTGACATTCCTACCACTGGACGGATCCTCTGGAGCTCCAGGATTTGGAGGTTTCCCAGAACCTTCTTCACATCAGCAACGCTGGTACTAAACAAACCCTGCAGTTAGAAACTATTAGGTTAGATGCCCTGGAGATGGAGGTTAAACAGATGCAGAAGGACTTTCAGCAGTTGAGCAAGCAAAAAGGAAAGAGAAAATTTGAGGAAGAGAGTGACACTGATAAGGAAAAGTTCTCTGAGATTTACAAGAAGTTGAGCTCTCTTGATATTAGCTTTGGGAAGAGCAAAGGATAGACACGAGCATAATTTGGCTATTTTTAAAGCCATTAGTGATTTCTTGGAACAACAGGTCCTAGGAGCATTGCGAGGTTAAGTGGGATCCCTGATACTCTATGGGGAAATGAAAAAGAGAGGAATATGACCATTACTCAGCTGGATGCCTCGGACTCAACGCACACAACTACTTTGGCACTTTTCACCTCGTTGCAGATGATTCATTCCAGAATTGAAAGGGCATCCAAAAAATAGTCTGTCTTGGGCTTGTGGATTTGAATTGTGGTTGTTTCTATGCTTTTCTTTTGTTATATAGTTGCTACTTTTTTGTAGTCTAGCTGCAGGCTACATCCTTCTTTTGTTCCTTGTTGTTCCCCATTTTTGGTTACCTTGGGTAATGATGTTACTTCTAGTTTTTGATCTTTTGTTGTTGTATTCTCATTGTTATATCTGGCTGGTGAGCCTTCCTTGTAATTGGGTATAGTCCCACCAAAACTATTTACCAATAATAATAAAATATTTATTTCTTTCTTTTTAAAATATATATGTTTATTAGGTTATTTATATCACACATTTTATATGTTTGATTTGGTGTCTCTTGTGTGTGTGTGTGTGATAAGTAAATAAATATGTTAGGTGATTGTATACTAACCTATTTAGTATTTAGTATTATATATAATAATCATTATAATATTTTTACCATCAATATTATATCATGTGAAATCAAAATTTAAATATTACATAAAATGAATAAAATATAATGTAGAGAAGATATTTTAGCGTGTGTGTTCCTATCTATATATATGTGTGTTATATTTATTTAAAGAAATATTTAAAAGGATAATTAGAAGAAGGATTAAAATATGTTAGAAGTCTTGAAGGATGGACTCTTGGAAGAAAGATAACTAGAATAATCACTAGATATGACTGATATGAATATTATTGCATTATTAGAGCATCGACGCCGCCTAAGGAAGGGAAGACTCTATTTTTTCCACTCCCCCGTCCTCACCTTCCCGCCCAAAAAAAAGGAAAATCTAAGAATGTGGGAGATCTTGGAGCCTCAAGCTTTGGGATTCCTACACATTACATGAAAGTAGTAAATGTGGTGGGAAAATAATAAAGGAAGACAAATGTTGGGGGACCAAAGGAGAAAAAATATTGAAAAAGGAAATTGTTAATGGCACCAAACTAATTCTAAGCCCAAAAGCTTTTATAAATCCATTTTCTAAATATTTCAAGTGAAGCTAATCTCATAGCACATAAGAGGTCCTGATAGACGAGCAACAAATAAATAATTTTTAAGGATATTAGAGCTAGAAACATGCCCGATATTTTGGTGATTCAAGAGACCAATAAGTAAGAAATAAGCTGTTAGAAATTTTTAAAATGTCACATCCCATAATTTCGGTTTATTTCTTGAACAGGATGAAATGATGACATACTTGTGTATTATGCCTATATCTTAATCTTTGTTGTGAGTCACGAGCATAATTGATTTTATTATTAAAGTATGCTTGAAATAATGATCTAGTTACATTAAATTTAAACAAGTTTGTTAATAATTATTGGGATGATATTATTTCTTGTATTATGTGGCTAATTTGATGGCTTGGTATAGCAGTTCCTTGATTCTAACTTGCACCTGTATAGTTCCCACAATATGTTGTTATACCGGATTGGGTGGATAACACCAATTGTATGTTAAATCAAGGTATGAGAATGGAGTTAAAAGTGAAAAGGTGATAGGACCATGTTATTCCTATGAATTCTTACCTTGGACCATATTTAGTTCAATGGTTGTAAGCTATGTCACCATAGTAAGGTATGTCTTACCTCTACTTGTATTATTTCATTAATTAATGGCAACTTCTTGATGACTAAACATCTATCTTCTAGACTTGGTCAGTCAAGGGAAATATATCACAACAAGTTGAGGTAATGACATGAAATTGAAAATGGTCTAAGACCATGACTAAGGAAAAAATATTTCGAAACTTGTAACGAATGACATGGTTCTAACCTATTATGATCGACATATTGGTCATCTAAAGGTATGTATATATAATTATGGATACAAAAGAAATGCCATACTATGGTCTTTTACCATACTTTATAACCATTGTTTATAATCCAACATTGGTAATTATCTAGTCAAATCGACCCTTCTTGAGCCAGTGGATTAATTGAATCATTATAATTCCTTTTTGCATTATTATGATAAGTATGGAAAGGTGATTACATAAATTTAATTAAATACTACGGTATTATCATTTGGTTGATAAAGGTAAACTTTATGACTTGGGTTATTTATCTTGGCTAGGAATGAATAGATATTACTATCAATTGTAAGTTCAAGGACCATGATAAAGGCAGTATTAGATTGTTTTATAATATGGGGATGTTCGACCCCACACACACTTTTTCTCCAAAATTGGTTTTTTTTATTAATAGTTGGTTTTAATGGCATTATGGGTAAATCTTATCCAAATGCAAAGGTATTAACCATGGTCATTTAATTATTTAAAATATTAAGTTTTGGGAATGATTTTATTGGTCAAATTGACCATGCAAACAAAAAAGAGTTTAAAAGGTTTTCGTAAATTTAGGATCGCCCAACTAACTCCCGCCACCAAAGATAAGGTAAACGTGGAAATTTATCATGCCATGCAAATAAGTGTTGAAAATTTAAAATAAAAGGGACTACCAAAATTGTGGGTAAAGAAATTAATAAATTAAATTCAAGTCACTTCTCTACATGAACTAATGGCCATTAAGTGCCTTGGGGAAATCAAATCTTCTTAGAGAAGTTAGGGGAATGTAAGCTCATTACATTTTGTATTATTTTTGTTTCTGGGTCAACCGAGATCTAAGCGAGCCATGCAAGGAAGCAAGGATTTAAGTGGATTTGAGTGCATGAATGACTAAGAAGTTAACTAAGACAACCAATTTTTCATTTGATATCTCTAATCAAATATAGGCCCAAAAATTGTGGGCATGAGTTTCTTATATAATGGGTTTATTTCTCGGATGGAATTATTTTCTCTTGATCCTGGAAGTTTAGGTATGGTTTTGGAGATTTTGTGGCTAATCAGTGGAACCATATTTCAAAGGAGCTCGAAGTGAAAGATTGCAAGGGTTTTCACAAAAACACGTGCATGAATCATTCTATTTCCTTCCTAATCATTTATTCCATTTGATATTTGTATAAATCAGATTTCTACAATTATGTCCGGTTTCAACTAAGTTTGTAGGTGAGATCAATATTGGGCTTTTTTTTTTTCTTCAAAGTTGTAAGTAGTGTGTGTGAATGTGTATTTCATGGGCTTACTACAAAGTTTTGAAACAGATGTGTTATGTTATTTTGAGGGTATATGTAAATTCTTCCTTTTGGTTGATGTGATTATCATATGCGAGAATATTTTATTAACTCTAGGTTATACCTAGATGCTTGAGATATTAAATTACTTGGGACATTACCATTTGATTATGTACATTGAAACTTTGTTTAATAAATGATAATTTTCCCTATCTAATAGACTTTGTACAGGTCGACTTGTGGTATCCATTTTATGGTTGACGTTTTGTTCTTCCCATTGGGTTTTATGTGATATTGCTTTTAGGAATTACTTCCTCCATCCCGTCATCCTCCATGCATTTATTTACCTTTATGTACAACTATGGAATGACTCCATCATGTGCATTGAGTTGTGTTGTGATTGGAAACATGGTGGTTCAAATTGGGAGATCCTTACATAAATTTTAAGTCATCTAATCTTTGTTTATTTGATTATCTGCTATTATATAGATGTACGTCTAATTGAATTTTAAATGTGGATAGATCCTAAGAAAAATTGAAATGGTTATATCACTATCTATAGAAGAAATTATAAAATATAATGTAAGGTATAAATAGAAGTAATCTCAATTGTGGGTTTGTGTTATGTGTACCTTTCTTATAGTTGAAAACCGAGTTTTTTTGTAAAATTTGACATGTTTATGGTAAACGATGTTACCTTAATATTATCGAACAGTATGTTACCTTGGTTTTGGGGTGTCATTTTTTCTTTGGTAAAGGTATGGCCTTACCTATATTGTTTAGAATCATATTTTTTCATGGTTTTGTTATTAAGGGAAAATTTCTCGGGATATTGTGAAGGTCTGTGGTGAGTATATTCCCTTCGTTATTTGACTTTGATCCATGATTGGTAAATGTGGTCTTTGTTGTGATTGAGGAAACTCATGGTATTTTTGGTGATATTTGGAAAATTTAAGGTAATGATAATTACCTTAATGTTGTCGAACATCTTAGTAATCATTGCGGTATGGTGAATATATTTTCTTAGACTACTATTTTTCTCTTCTATAGTTGATAGGTGAATGTTGTGCTTAGATTAATTTTTAGTATAAGAATATATGATTAGGTTATGCTTGACCATGATTTAGAAAAATACTTATGATAAGAAATACTATTTAAATCAAGGAAAATAAGGACCCTCTTTTTTTTGGTCTTATTCTAGTTTAGAATAAGGAAGCAGATTACCTTAATGAATATGTGAAAAATTTTGTTACTGAGTTATAAACCATTCCACCGCTAGGAAGTATATTGGAGGTTTGAATGTTTTGTTGTTGTTGTTCCAAATTCTTCTTTTCTTTTGAATCGTCATTAATGCACTAAGTATAAAATGCAGTGAATAGTTTTTATGGGAAAGAAAGGTAAACCAAATTAAGTATACAATAATTAGGTTTTGTACTATTATTTGGTTTTCATGGTTTAATATTGTAGTATTTAATTTCTTCAAATATTATATGGCATAAGTTGTTAAGAGGAAAGAGAACCTTTCTTGCCAGTTCAATCTAACTGACCTCTTCTAACATTTTGCAAATGGTGGAATTCAAGTCTTCTTGGTGGATGTTGTCGAAATATATTGTTTTTCTTAAATTTTTGATTGAATGCTATAATGTATTAATTGTATGCAAGTGTATTCTCGATGTTTTGTTTTGATTAATAAAAGGCTAACTATCCTAATATGATTTTTGAACTATATTGTGAAGGGAATAAATCATTTGTATTTACTATTTAATGATGTAAAATTCTGAATTAATTTTTCTGGAAAATATTACTCTATTGATTAATGTACTATTATGAATCTATGTTGATTAATATGGTATAAAGTTGAGTGATTAAATATAATATATTTAATGGTTAATATATGAATATGTTATAATTAAATACAAATGGGTTAAGTACAATGTGGATTGTTGTTTATTCAATTTGACATTTAGATCTATTGAGTGACATCCTGGGAATGATACTATACTTGAGTAAATAGAAAAAATTTAGACTGTGGGATTAATGCAAAGAAGCTAGTAAAAATTACATTTATGACGTAAAGAGAATGTAAAAGTTTAACTTAATCTACATTCAACTTACATGAATTTGATGACTTAGTACCTTAGGTACATATACAAAGTGATCGAGTATCACGGTGACCTTAGGATAACTTGTTGTATTTTAATTAAATTACTTTAAAATATTTAATATACGATGTTCCCGATTAGTGAAACTTGGCGGGAAAACTCATTATGGCCGCTATAGATTAGTATCCATTTAATGATGAATTTCATTAATTGGATATTGTTGTGTAATAGCTATACTAAGTTGTTTCATCAAGTTCCACATATTGTGACAATCATAATACCTTTAAGAATAAGTTTTGTTAGAGTTACAAGGCTGATCATTCTACACAGAAAAGTACGTCGATGCTAATTTACGTTGTCTATAGGAAATTAAGTGGATTCACAAAGTGATTCAAATCATTACGGGGACATTTAGTCTCCCCTAGACATCCTAATTTGACATTGAGGTAATTCTTCATACAAAGTTGATCTAATTCGGTACCTTATCCGCAACTTGTAACTAATCATAACTCCACTATCTGATCTTAATCTAGATAAAAATAATTAAGTGATATGGTGAAATATAAGTTCCAATTGATGAATGTGTCATCATGGAACCAAGCATGGAAAACATGACTTGAAAATCGGTCGAAATCATTTAAAATTTTGATTACACTATCCTTAATTCACTAAGATCTAATTTGTAGAATTTCGGATGGGATTCAATGGCGGATAACTAGGTAGACACTTAGAATGCAACACTTTATTATCCTTGAATGAAAAAGGAAACCACTAGTATACTGGGTATACTTACTCTAATGAGTAATTTATGAGGGATCGGAATTCAACCGACTCATACAGAGTTGCACATGGTTTAATTGTTATAGGATGGATTGATTTAGATTGATGTTGGTTCTAAATTATGTGAATTTAGAACAAGGAAACATGGGATATGATTATAAATTTATGTTGGATTTAAATGTTGGGTATTTAAATCAGAGAAGCATGAAGCTAATGTAAAAGATAATTAACAAATGTTGATGTAATTCAGCGGGGGATGTAAATGAGGCTACTCATTTCAGCGTAAGATAACTTAAGGGAAATTATAACTCTTGTGTGCTGGAATTTAATGGTTGTGTGTTAAATTCATTGAAGGAATAAAATGAGTTAGTGGAATTTTGTTTTCATAATTCCCTAGTTGATAAGCATAGTAAAAAGGTTGTTACAAAAAAATGGAAATAATGATGAGGTTAGTAGCATTGATTCAATAGGTGCTTCGGGTGGTTTATCCACTTTTTGGGACACTAATTGGATTAAGGGATTTTTATTTTTAAATTTAGACATCATTTGTCCATCCTCTTCACCTCGGTCAAGGATAGCAAGGATGTTTTGATCCTCTCCAAAATTTATGCCATGAAAAATCTTATTGGCGGGGAAAATATTATGGGCTCACTTACAACATTCAAAAAGAATTGTAGAAGCTACAATTGGTTAATAATGGGATACTTAAACACCCCTTTAACTCCTAGAGAAAAAAATGGGGGCAAGTAGTAATTCACTCTAAGTATAGAGAACTTAGCTGATATGATAGTGGATAACAATCTTATTGACATAGAGCTTAGAGGTCTCAAATACACATAGAGTAACAGAAGAATGGGATAAGAGTTGATCCAAGTATTTCTTAATAGGGTTATTATATCTATTGATTAGAAAATCTCACAAGAATTCAAGCTTGCTTCTCTCCCAGTGGGATCCGATCATAATCCAATAGTTCTCAACATGCTTTACAAAGAGGTAAAATCTCATGCTCTTTTCAAATTTGAAAAATGTCACCCTGAATTTTATGATAGAATAGAATAATGGTGGAGTATTAATGTTATATGATTTTCCATGTTCATATTTGTTCAAATTTTGAATTTTTTTAAAATAAATATTAGAAAATGGAACAAGGAAGTCTTTGGGAACATATTTGAAAAGAAAAAGAAGATTAAAGAAGAGCTTGCTATCTTAGAGAAAAGAGTTATTGAGAGAGGGATGGATGTGGAATATTATGACCTCAAAAAACATCTTCTTTCCGATCTCCATACAATAAAATCACCGGAAGAATCTTCTTTGGAGATAGAAATATTGAGCTCTTTGGATTAAGGAAGGTGATAAGAACACCAAATATTTCCGCATGAAATTCCCGCATCATAGAAGAAACAACATAATTTTAGAAATTACTACTAAGTATGAAAATGTAAGTAAGGATATAAATATCATCAAGAATGAGGATGTATTTTTTACAAATATATTTTGAATGGAGACTCTACACAAGATGATGAAAGAAAAGATAGGTTCGTATCGATTGATATTCCTTATAATTTTTTCAATCAAAATACTTTCAAGAAATTGATGGAAAAATACAACATGGAAGAACTCCAAAGAATTGTGCTTTCAATGGAAGGGGAAAAATATTTAGGCCTAGATGAATTTTTGGAAAAAATCTTTCGAGATATTGGGAAATCTGCAAGAAGGATCTTCTTTGAGAAATTAATAAATTCTTGCGAATAGGTAAAATCATTAAGGAGATCAGCAACACTTTTATTATTCTAATCCCTAAAAGGAATGGGGCTAAAGACTTTAAGGATTTCAGACCCATTATTATTTCTAGTAATATATACAATATCTTTACTAAAATTCTTTCTTCTATAATCCATGCCCTTCTTCCTCATCTCATTTCTAACCAAGAAGGATGGTTTGTTAAATGAAGGATCATTCAATATGGCATTATATTAGTTAATGAGGCCATCCATTCTATGGATAAAATCAATCATGAAGTCAATATTGTTAAGATAGACATGAACAAATCATTTGATAGAATTTCCTAGAGGTTTTGAGATAAATTTCTCAAGAAGTTTGGATTTGATGATCACTTCAGGAAAATATTGAGGAATTGTATCTCTTCCCCAATGTTATCCATTCTCATTAATGAGTATCCTATAGTTTGTTTTCAAAACAACAGGGGTATTTGAAAAGGATACCCTCTATCTCCTCTCTTGTTCATTCTAATGGCAGAAAGTATCAGTAGGATCATTGTTGTTGATGTACTATTTAAATACCTCGAAGGATTTAATCCATCTTCTAATGCTCTCAAAGTCTCGAATCAAAATTTTTTGGATGACACATTATTCATTATGATGTTTCAGTGGCGGAAGCTAGGATACATAAATACCTTCTAAAATATTATGAAGAAGTCTCAGGTTAACTTATAAAATTTGACAAAATCTATGTCATCTTTCTCAATACTCCAGGCTATAGACAGATCAAGATCTCAAAATTTTTTGGTTACTGCACCAAAAATCTCCCCTCCTCTTATCTAGGAATTCCCCTATTCACTGGAAGGTACCCATGGAGGTATGGATCTCTTTATTTTAATGCTTTCATAGATAAATCATAGATTTGAAAGGAGCAGTCCTCTCTCAAGATGGTAAGTCCCTCCTCATAAAGAGTACTCTAAAGAATCTCCCTATTTATCTAATGTCTCTTTTTAGGATTCCTAGTGTGATTATTAAAAAAATTGAAAGGATTCAAAAGAGGTTTCTTTGGTCAGGAGTTGAGGAAAATAATAGAATTCCTCTGGTGTCTTGGGAGCATGTTTTCCTTCCTAAAAAGTGTGGAGGGCTCGAATTAAGAACATTAGGTGGATGAATAAATACATGGTCACAAAAATGGGATGGAGACTAATTAAATAGGACATCCCGTGTACCTCTATTGTCATAAATAAATACCTTGGATTTTTTTTTATGTTCAGTGGCTCTCTAAGGAAGATATTCCCTCGATATATTCATTTTGGAACCCTCTTTTAAACTATAGGAATCTCCTCCTTAAAGGTAGTAGATGGAAACTTGGGAATGGGGAAAAATTTTCCTTATGGAAAGATAAATGGATTACCCCCTGCCTTTCCAAGATATAGAATGGGTATCCCATTTTTATGAGTACTTTAAGAATCATATTGGTGATAAAGTGAGAAACTACATTATCAACAACAACTGGTTTCAACTTCATGGGGATAGAATCTCACCGGTGAATATTCAACCTATCAAGGAGGTCTAAAATATTCTTGAAAACCACCAAATTTCACATGTGGAGAATCGGGATGAACTAATTTAAGAAATCTCATTTGAAGGCTCTTACTCAGTAAGGTCTTGTTACTTGATTTTATCTATTGTGCAACCACTCAATTTGATTGGAATATAATTTGGATTAAGGAGATAACCCCTAAATCAACCTTTTTTATGGTTAGTGATTCACAACATAGTTCTAATTATTGATAATTGGGTGAAGAGGGGACACCATTTTCCTAATAGATGCATCCTTTGCAAATGTGGTGAGGAATCTATTAACCACCTTTTCATGCACTTATCTTTTTTTCTTCTATTTGGAATTTATTCTTCAATTTCATGGGCATCAAATGTACCTTTCCTGATTCCATCTTGTCTGACTATGAACAATGGAATTTTCATACCAAACATTTGGTTGTTAAGAATTTTGGAGCCTCTCTTTTCACCATATGCTCTGACTATTTGGAAACTCCGAAACTCGAGCAATTTTTTAATATAAAAACTCTCTTTTTATAATTTCAAATTTTGTGTGGAAAACATTAGGTAGAATGTATTTATCTTTAGACCTCCCAAAACGACCCACCAAATCCGGGAGGACAAGTAAAATCTTGGAGAAATGGAACCTCAATATTTTCTCTATCAATATTCAAGAAGGATATCATTAACAAGGATTATATCAAATTCCATACTCCCCCTCGGGTTGGTTTAATATTAAATATGAGGAAGATTATAAGGGGAATCCATGTAATTCTAGAGGTGGTAGATGTATTAGGAATGAGAAAGGTCATATAATCAGGCTCTATGTAGGTCCTATGGGAATTAAATCAAATCATTACTCATAAGCCTTAACATTTTTATGGCATCTTAGATAGGAAAGCGAGCTTAATATTAGAAACTTAATTGTGGATGGGGATTTAATGAACATCACCCAATTGTCATAAAGGCATCAATCATGTAAGTTGGAAAGGCTTCCCAAATCCTCAAAACTTTCCCTAATAATATCATCCAACACACATACCGCAAAGCTAACAATATCATTGATATGATGGCGAACATTGACATGAACCTAAATGATTTCCAAGTGTAGAATGCTAATAAGACCCCTTTTTCTATCACAACAAAAATTATCAATAATGAACAAAAAAATTAATCCTCACATGACAATGATTTGGCTCATGTTGAAGATAAAGAATCTTCCTATAAATTATTTCCTTCTCAATGTCAAAAATACTAAATTTTTAGGAAGGCTGCTCTAAAATTATGATGTATTTACATTTTTGGATGTTAATTGGCAACATGGGAAGGGAGAGATGAATATTCAAGTGTGTCATCATAAATTAATGGAAACAAAATGTATAAATCTGGAATATTTTGGGGAAAGGAGGATTTAACACTTTTATGGAAATAGTTAAATGGAATGATCTTCATCTTTCCCAAGCATTTTCTAAGAACTGGAATGAGAGAAAAGTCTTATATAAAGGTAGGGATTTTGAAATCATTGAGGACCTAATTTTATAGGTGACTGGTCTTCATATGTAGGGTTTGAAATTCTAAAAAAGTAATTTTGAAAATGCAATGGAGGAGAAAAAATTCTTGGACAATGGCGAGTTTATTATGCACACAAAAGGGGGATTTTTAAGAGACTCGTCGCCTCCTCCTTTCCACATGATCTATCTTTTGGTAATGAAATTCATCACCCTTGAAGGGAGATTCAAGGAAATGCTTCATTTCCATTTGATTTTCTTAAACCACTTTCAAATAAAATGCCCAATTAGCTTTCCCTTTTTCATATTGCAATTGTTGGAGCACTTTGTCAATTTGGTGAAATGGGGTAAAAGGGTTTACCCATTGCACCTTATTGTTATTTTGATGTTTTATAAGTTATTTTATCATTTGATTCTTCACCCTCAACCTTATTTAATTCCATCTCTAATTATCCTTTTGTTTCCCCTCTTCTTCCATTGTTCCTTCCTCCATCCCACCTACCTCTGCCCCCTCCTCTATTAAGAGACCTCATGTGAATATCTTGGATAATTACCTTAAGAATAAGGTTCTAAAAATTTATTTTGGTGATGTTTGTATCCCTCTCCCCTATCCATGGTTAAGGTGAGGTGATCCTTGGTCTTATTTCCATGGGAAAGAAGGAATCTCACTCCGTCATTTCAAATGATTTGAATAGTAGAGCTGAGCTTGACTCTTATATCGACAAGATCACCTCTCTCGGTAATGAGTTAAAATATCTCAAAGTCAAGACTAAATCCTGAGGCTTGAGAAAAATGAAGGTAGTTGCAACAAGAAGCTGGTAGAGGACACTGTAAGAGGATCTCAAAGATTGAAAAGGGGATAAAGAATCAAAGGGCTAAAAGCGTGATGTTCTTTCCATTCTCATTAGCACATTAGATTTTATTTCCTAATCACCATCTGGCTTGATGATAATAAGGAAGGAGAATATTATGAAAGATACTAGTCTCAAATAAATCAAAAGGGGCTAGATAATGTCAAGAATTTTCAGAAGATCATGAAGTAGCTTAGTTTGGCTCCTTACTCCTAAGGTTTTTGTTAGGTTATTTATGTTTTTCTGCTGCGAAAATATTTTGATTTTTTTTTGTTTCTACTAACATTATATTGTTTTTGTGCTTATTTTTGAGTGATATGTTATTTTAGTCTTGTTTTGGAATCTCTTGTTCTATATTTTATATCTCGGGTTATGGCCTCTATGTAACTAGGTAGGGTCCCGAGTAAAAAAACTTTATCTTTAATAAAAAAATGAATGTTAAAAAAATAGTTTGGAGGGTGGGCAAATGGACCCACCCATCTCCTCCCCCTACACTTTATATTCCATAGGGATCGGCCCCATGAGGGTTGCATACCCTACGTTCACCGTATGGCTCACACCCCTCCACCATTCATGGTTTGGATGCCTCTCTCAAAGGGATCCCCTCTACGTCCTTGGTTTCTCCATTCTCAACTCTCTCCCACACTATGGAACAACCCTACCATCTCAAAACATATGCCCTTGAAGCCTTGATGTGACCAAATTAGAACCCTAAGCTAAAACCTTATCCATGCAAAGCTAGGGTTTTACACTTATGTGTATGTGTGTGTGTACATATGTATGTATGTATGTGATGTAGAGGCATCTTCATAAACCTTCAAATAGAAAATAATTATAGATGTGGGCTCAAAAACAAGTGTGTGGGAGCATGAGAAAGGCATAAGAGGGATTTTAAGATGTTGAAAAATTTGAATTTTCAAGTTGGAGCTCTTCCCTCCAAAAGTGTAATTCAATTTTATAGGCATGTTAAAGAGAACTAGGGTTTTATTAAGGGTTTATAAGTGTATTTTTAGGTTATAGGATGTAATGAGTCTTCATATGAGGGTGAGGGTCATGAAATATGTGAAAAACAATGTAAAATGACTAAAAATGGGATAAGAGGCACATAACGAGTCATCATGAATGCTGGGAAAAGGAAGTTATACTTCAAAAAGGGAGTTACATGTAAGATGAATTTAAAATATATGGGAGATGGTAAGGATTTAGGAGTTATTCCTTGAGTATAAGGATGAAGAGAGGAGAATAGATAGGATAAGTAGTATCGGTTTTGTAAGTAATACAATTTATATTTAATAAAGCTCTATTTAGTCAAGATATGATGTTTTCATGTGAATTGTCTAAGTTTTATGTTATTACTTGATGATTACCCTTTTTTTTGAATTTTTAATAGTTGAATGAAAACCCTCACATGAGTATATATTTGGTTTAGATGATGGATAACTAAGTTTCTTGTGAAAGTGTGATGTATGGAACTATGAAATGCTAACTAAGACTCAGTGAAATGCTTGGAATATGTGTGGTATTTCTATTTATTGTTTGGAAGGAGAGTAGATTCATTGCATGTATGTATCTTGAATATTTTAAAATTTATTCATTCTAGTAAGAGAAGGGAAGTACCTTAAAGAAAAGAAAATGCATAAGGCATGTCTCAACTTTGTGGTTTGGGAGAAGAAACCTCTACATTACTGATTATGAGAATGGATGAATAGAGAAGTTTCTTATTTGAAAATGTTTTTAAACATGAGTAAATTGTTTATAGTTTTTATAAATTCCTATGGAAGATATGCTATGGTATTTTGAAAAGGATAACATCATTCTTCTATTAGAACCACTTTGTTTGCATACCCAAAACCTAGATGCACGGGTTAGAGAGAGAAAATTAACGAAAGAGAGTTTTACGTGTCCTTCATGCTTAAATGGTAAGTAATTACTTTATCCAATTTTTAAACAAACCTTAATTACCATTTTTGAACTTTGAATCGAGTTATGGTGGAAGTTATATCAAAACTATCTCCCGGGCTTGTTTAGAGTACACCTAGGATTTAGAAAGTAAATTTTGATTATATTTTGATTGCACCAATGAAAATTCATGAAAATTGGTAGAAATGTATTTCATAAGGGTATATAATTATTATTGAATGTTTGGAATGAAAACAAGTAACCACCTATGAGATATTGTTGATAAATGGTATGAAGACAATGAAACATAGTAGAAAGGACTAATTATAAGGACCATTTAACAAAGGAACTATGTTTTATCTTTTGAGGTTATTCTTGCAACTTATCCCATTTATGTAACGATTTAATGGGTGTACAAAAATGTTAGTATAATTATTTATACTTTAGCGAATGAAAATATATGATTGGAAGAAGATTGTCACATACTTAGTAGGAGCATTGTGAGTAATAAAGACAAAAAGTCAAATTGAGGAAGTTAGAGAAGGAGTGGAGTTCTAAAAATTTTTCATATTAGGGATGTTGAAATACAACTAATGAATATTACACTTTATTCTTTTCATCTCTAAAATTTCTCATCCATGATTTTTTAGGAATGCTTTTCTTAAGGGCATTTAGTAGGCAATTTTGATCAAGAAGTGAAGTTTATGTGTTTGGGTCATTTTGATTCCTTTTGATGATTGAAATAATCTTGGTTGAAGTGTTTGAAAAGGTTTAAGGAGATAAGAAGCATTAAATAATCCAAATAGACAGATTAGCATGTTGGGACTAAGAGCCGATGAACTAAGAAGAAGAGAAATCCAAGAAGGTGACCATCTAGAGAAGTTACATGAAATGTGATGAAATTTATGATTTAATTGGAAATTATTGAAGGTGTTAGACAAGGTATGGTGATGAGGAGACCATTATACGTGATAATTATCATTTTTGTAATATTTTATCCATTCTAGACTTAGTATGATCCTCAAATTACGAGTAAGGTAGAACTTGATTGTTTGTAAACCTCCTTGATGAGTTGGATATATGTATTTTTGTATTTTATCCATATCGTTATGTATGTATGTATCAAAATAATCACATATCTATTGGAATAAAGAAAAAAACTTGATAAATTTCCTTTTAGCTTCCTTGACCTACAAAAATAATGAGAAGAAGATGAGAGAGAAATGAAAATAAAGAGAGAGAGAGAGAGAGTGAGAGAAATGGGTTTAACCTAATCATTAATATGTGGTTAGGGTAATTGAGAAACCTATAAATATAGGGTGAGGAAAGGTTTAATATAGTGGCCCATCTTGCTTATCTTATCTTGACTTGTTTGGCCACTCTAAGTAATAAAAATTAATTATTATTTCTCAACAACATTATAAGAAGCTTAAGAAATTTAGGTACATTCATGTTATTAAGTTAAACTAGAAGGGGCACTAATAGGTAATATAAGAATTTAAATTAATAGGAAATTTAATGAATATTTAATGTTTGAAAATTAAAACCTATAATGAGTTAATTAATAGGTTCTCTAGTGAAAATAATTTGTTTAAAATAAAAACCTATAACAAGATAATGTAAACTCAAAATATGGTGATCAAACTATTTTCCATTAATAAATGAATGTTGTTTTGATGATTAAATAAAATTTGATACCCTATCTTAATAAGGTCGCTAACCACCATCTTCGCCACCTAGTTTCTCATAAGATGAGTCATTATATTTCTTTCGAACCCGCATCCTTTATCTTGGCAATCGCTTGAAATTTAATCGCTAACGAGGTTATTGGCTTCTCCAATTTAACTAGCATCTGAATAACTAAAATGAAAAATTCAAATGATTTGCAAGTGCGTAAAACCCAGTGGTATCATGTGAAAAATAGCACTTTGGAATTTAATAGAATGAATTGAAAATAAGCTCTCATTAAACGTTTTTAACCCTTCAAACAAAAATATTCCATAATTTTTATTGTTCACATGTTACAATTTGGTGTTTTATTTGGGACACTACATTAGGGACCACCGCAACATTCTATTATTAACTTAACCGGAGATGTCATGTGTTTCAATTTCTAACATAACTACGGTTTACAAAAAAACTAATTTAAAATTTTGTAAACTATTTGGATGCTTCCATGATCATTTTTAATTAGATTTTTTTTCATTTTAGTGGACTTTGACTCACACATATGTGTTATTGGTCACAAATTACCACGAGGAGTTGTTATTTTAATGAATTTTTCTTAACGCAGTATTAATTCAACCATAGTTTTCATATTGTACTCGGTAAATACCGACATACCAAGAAAAACTTGACTCAAAAATACTCAAAGAATACTAGCCAATTTTAAAAATATCTAAATTTATTTGAAAATATAAATTTTATGCAAAATATGGAATATAAATATATCAAATAAGTCAATAAATTGTTTGGAAAGTGTTTTCTATTAGATATGAATAAAAATAGAGTGAAAAATCACAAGCATCATGTACATACAACATCCAGTTGATATGTCTTATAAATTTATGATAATTGTCTATTAAAAATTATCATTATAACTTACATCTCTATGCAAGTGACAAACTACAATGATATACAATTTCCAAAACTCACAAGTATTCACCAAAAAATCAATTACAGCTCTCCCAAATTTTTGCAAAGAATACGCAACTCAAAAAAATAAATGGTGAATAATCACCAACTCAACAAGTTACAAACACCACGTTTTCACCCCTAGGTGACCCAACACACATTAATCATAACATCATTATCCACATTATTACCACTATCCTAATTCCATCATCTCTGTAATGAAATTGACCATCGTAAATTTTAGTTTACCTACATATAATGTCATTTACCCTCCCCTAACCACCTAAAACAAACCTAGCCTAATTTATCCTACACATCCTAACCCCCTAACCTCTTCCTACCTAGATTCCTAAGTTCATAAAAAAACCTTAATCCTCGATGGAAAGTGGTTTTAACCATTTTCCATCTTTTCATTTCTTGATTCATAACATCTCTGGACAAATCAACACTGATCCATGATTTCCAGATATTTTTGTGGATGCATTTCATTCTATATAAACCACCTTCCTACCCATTTTCATAGTTAGACAGGTTATTTAGAGATTATATTTGGGAAGGAATTGTTGCACCTCCATACGAAGTCACTACACTTGGAAATATCAACACTCTACTACCAATCCTTGGAGAAATCTTATCAAACAAACTATCACCTTTCGAGCTCTCTCACCCTCAAAATTATTCAAGAAGGTTCATATAGTTTCATTTATCCTTTTCAATCATATTTTACATTAAATATATTTTATAATTAAATATTATACACCGTCCTTGATATCATCTTTACATTATGTCCTTCATTTAATCATTTAGTTAACTTTTAGAATATTTGCAATTTTAACAAAGATCGTCCGTCCGATTCCCGATCATTGTTGATCGGTGTCCTCACCACTTTTATCCTCATCATACCTTAAAACACATCTAAATATATGTTTTCTAAACCTCACATGTTTTTAAAATTTCCTTAGTCCATCTTATAATTTTCAAACTTCATCTTGCATCAATTATAATATGTTTTATCATCTTTTATCAAAATAAGCCTTTTTGTCCCTAATTGTCTTTGATTCTTGATCTCCTCGATCCCTATCAATATAGTGATTTCTAGCATCATAACATATTTATCAATTTGTCTCTAGTATAATATGTTTTCTCGTAAGATGTGTTTTCTATAGATGATTGTTTCAGATCCATCACACCCCATCAAAAGCATATACAATATCCCGATTCTCCAAAGAACCTTTCATGTGGGATCGGTTCGACATCTCACACGAGCTAAGTCTATGTGTCATTGAAATCACACCAAAATTAAAATAAATTAACAACCAACTTGAGATCACACGTGAAATATAGGACGTAGAAAAATAATCTTGGTTCGACTATTTCCTAGACTTCGAGCTCGCCATAGCCCTAGCTCCGAGCCACCTATCAAACATAATAAGATCTCTATATCCCTCTCGAGTTCTAGATAATTGTCTATTATATTATCATATTACATCATTTTATTTTATAACATGATTATAAACCCTTCAAGGAAGCCCTTTATATAATTGGGAGCATCCTTTATCGAGCAACTCGTTAAATCCTTATCTAATATATGTTTTTTTAGTTGTCTTTGTATGCAAGTCTTTTCACTTGGTGAAAGGGATATTATTTTATATTTTTCATATCCAATCATCCCGAAATTGTATTTTTGGCACCAATATCGAAGTAAACCCTGTTTTGTTATAGTTTTGGGTATTTCAAAATTTTAAAGAACTAACCAAAATTCACCATAAACATCCCGACATGCCGGTGGGATATTTTATTCCCTTTTTATTTAGATACAATATACCTTTATTTATTTTATTGTCAATATTACCTAACTTTTCATCTTGAGTGTCGCATTGTTATCATTTCAAAAAGTGTACAAATTAAGAATTAAAATTAAAATTAAAATGAATAGTGATCACATGTACGCCCTTTTCCTTCATTTTTCCTTTCAACGTTGCATTTTGTGTGATATGTTTTGATAGAAGTAAACATTTCCTTTTAAGTCTTAAAACTAACCTTCATTCTATTTTTCTCATCTAGTCTAATTAGGAGTTGAATAATTACATTCACAAAACTCCCTTCACACATAATCAAACCACATATCACATCAAATTTACATTTAAACAATCCTTCCCAGGTGGACCTACTTGGATTTTATCATCAAGAGTGACTCGGTTTTTTGACCAAGTATAAACAATCTGGTGGATGGTTTATTGGCTAAGCACCCAAAACCCTTATCCCTCCAAGATCACAATGTGAGGGGGTAGGCCCAAATACCATGCCCTTGTACCAACACCAAGACAGATCTGGGCCTCATATTCCTTCATTTATATCAAGGAATATAACCTTAAACTTACCTAAAACCAACCTTAGAAATCATTTTCTTATCACCCTTTCGGACATTTTTTCATTTCACACTTTTCTTAAATTAATCAAGATAGTCAAAATTTGTTGTGTGACTTGTTTGTAGTTGTTTCAAACAACCATTTTTCTTTTTCTTCATTGATTATTTTCTTAGTTCATGGTTTTAACCAAACAAAAATCCCTTCTATAAAACATTGATGATTTGAGAAGTTGTCTTCAAGAATCCCTAGATAATCTTGAGACCCACCTTCAAATCATCCTAGGTGTAATTGATCAATTATGATCACCTCCATAAATAAATCAAGAACCCCAAATTATCCTAGTACCTATTCAGCCACATCAAATATCTCAGATCCACCTAGCCCATGGTTCTTTAACAATCGTGATCCAACCTTTACAAAAATCATGGATTCTAACTCGGTGGCCCTTAACGCTTACCTTGCTTCCCAAGGTGTCTTCGTCCAAAAACCAAAACCCATATAATGTCCTCTCATTACTACTATCACCTTCAATCATTCCCAACTCATAGACCCCAATCATGAGCTGGTTATCTAGTAATTTCATCCCTACTCCACCATTGGTGGATTCGAACATCAGTCCCCACTTCATCATCCCCTGTCGGTAGTTTCAACCTTAATCTTGTCTCATAACAAGACACGTCTAACCAAAAACCATCTCCATCACCATCTCCCTCGTCAATCTTGACAACCTCGCAAACCAAAACTAACACATATCCTTCCATATCCAAATCCCGCAACATCCAAAGTGTTTCTCCTCCACCTCCTGTAAGATTGGTTTCTATTACCATTAGTATGATCCATTTTATTTCATCTCAACCCATCCATTCATAATAACCTACATCCTTAATCTACAATCTAGTCATTTTATCCCCACATCTATACCCATCATCAATACTAGTTCCATTTTTATCACTCATGCCACTTCATAGCAAATATGTACTACCCCTATCTCACAATATAGCACCATCCCTTCTTAGTACACACCAAAACTATCCCATCCTATTATACACACTTAGATCACTTTTGAGTACGTACCACATCCATCCCAACTACTTACCAACACTTCCATTCATATCCCTTATCAAGATAATCAACCATCATAACCCTTAGTCTCTCATCACCCCTAAAACATTCCCACAAGTACTCCTCTTAATCATAATGTCTCATTACCATATAACTTTTACCAACAATCTAAGCCACATATATATAACGAACTCCGGATCATTACCTTCAAATATTCAAGAACAACCTCAAAATGACCCCTTGTAAACACTCATGAATATAATTGCAAGCCTTAAAGTTGCTACAATGGCTCCTAAAATTACCCTATCATATGAAAAAATCATAATGAGCCCATACACCCATCATTACATTTCAAATCATATCCTCCACATTGGGAACTCCCAAATTTCATTCAGCTATATAGTAAGGAGGACCCATAATGCCTGTTTTCATGCATGCTATCTAATCACACATGACCAAGATCTTATGTTGAGGACATTTCCCATGTCCTTAACAGTGGCCCACCCTTGATTGGTATAACAGACTCGTAATATTCACTCTTTTCTTTAAATAACTCGTGCATTTTTTCTTAGAGAATTTTTCCATCAATGTCACCCCTAAGATATCTATCACTTATCTCTATGTTATTAAACAGTTTTAAGATGAGTTATTTACAAAATTTTCCACTCGGTTGCAGGATGTTATCAATAAACTATCTTTCTCTCTCCCATAAACCGAGTTAATGGATTAATTTGTTTGATCCTTTGTTAATCATATATCATCAAAATTTCAGATCCATACCTTCCAAACATTTGATGAGGCTTTACCATGGCCCAAAAATGGAACTTCGTGCCCTCTAATATGGTAAATTCAAACTCGAGATCAAAGAAACCCAAACCTAAGTCCTCATTTAAACCATATTCTAATAATGATAAATCTAAAGGCTCATTAAACACGTTCATTGTAAAGTCCACATCCAAAGTTCATTCGGACTCAAACAAACCCAACCTCAACGTAGATACACACCCATTAGATAATATTATAGTGTGGTATTTGAAAAATCCTAGTCACATGCATGATTAATATTCCTCCTATCATTCCTATTGACGTGTCTATTTCTAAACCATAATGGTATCGAGATAACAACTATTGTAAATACCATCAAGTATGAGGCCATGACATCGAAAGATGTCATTCATTTAGAAATTTTGTTCAAGATCTCATCGAGTGAGGTGAATTATAACTCAATAGTACAAATAAACCACCAAGCCAAAACTTGGATGTATTTAAACAACCCTTCTCAAATCACTCCCCGTCCACTAGTCAACTACAATCTAATGTCATCAATTCTCATCATACCATCAACATTGTCAAAGACCTCTTACTTACACCTTCAACACCGAGTTCCTATACCACAAAAGCATTAGCCTAATCATCCGAGTCTACCAAGTATTACCACTACTAAGATCATGAGTCCTCCTACATCTAGCACATCCTCTTTAGAACCACCTATTACCTCTTCAAGATCCCTAGAAAATAAACATGTCATAGAAAATACAAAAATCCATTTTGAAGATCATGTCACGTGACACCACATATAGAATATCAATTAGTCAACAAAACCCACAATATATTCATCCAAAAAATAGAAACTGTACTATTTGATTGTTTAACGACGTTGTCACATAATATACACCATTGCATTCTATCTTAGGGCCTTATCCCTCTTCTAGATTCACAATCACTGTTATAGAATCCATGGTGGTTTTGTGACCACCACATAAAATGACCCCATAACGCTTATTTCACTAGATTTGGGCTTATTCCACCAAGAAACTAAAAATATAGGCAATATTGGAATCTAATTTTACTAGTTTTGGATTCCAAAATGTTAAATATTGGAATTCACACATATTGGAATCCAAAATCACATATATTAGAATATACTTTACTCCAAAATCACATATATTGGAATTAAAAAATCAAAATATTAAAACCTCGTTATACCTCCTTCTAGAGTCCAATATATTAAATTACACATTAAATTAATGAATATAGGAAAAATCATTTAATGATTTCAGGGAATCCAACATTGATATGAGAAATAATTCCTAGCATCCACTAGCCCATATAAAATAGAAACATGTTTTGTTTTATACGGGCTAACGGCCACTATGCTTAACTTTTTATTTGGAATAAGGCTTTTATCATTTTTGAGATGTATTTAAGATTAAACTATGCATATTTGATTAATTAAAACATTTTTTGGCCTAGCGGCTACTAGGCTAATGATACTCAATAGATATGAGACACTTCCAGGTTCATTTAGTATGATGTGATTGAACCTCAACACAACTAGAGAATTACATAAGATGTTCTGAAGAAACTAGTAGAGGGTGATAATCAAGTGTAGGAGAATGTAATTAATTGTAAAACCATTCCGATATATTTTCATATTTAAATATGGATCTGAACTTAATTAAAATTAATTGTACAACCATCCTAGATATATTTTTGTATTTAAGTATAGATATGAAATAAATTAAAATTATTTTACTAAAGGTAGAATTATAGTAAAACATTTTAAGAATTTTTGAAATTTATTGTAACAATATTACGAAGATGGGCTCCCGGATCAACAATAGAATTTATAGTAATCTCTAATAAATAAGCTCCTTATCATTGGGTTTTTGATCTAATAGCATCCCAAACATCTTCGATGTCCTTCAATGGTTATAAAAAGGCCACAAATCATCTAACAAGTATTTGTCTTCTGACTTAGAATCTATGTTAAATGTTTTAGCAATTATGTAGTTCCCCACATCATTGAACTTATTTTTCTCCAAAGTGTCATCTATAAGCACTATATTTTTATAATGGTACAATGCATTAAACTGCCATCAAACAAAGTTAATATTCTTGAGATATAATTTGGGATTCCTAAAACCTTCATAATCGGTGCATTTTATCTCGACGCAATCTTCTTGTGTAAAATATGAAATCGAAGGTTTCAACCTCTAAGCCAATGTTTTCAAGGAATGAAGGCATAATGTCATCAACATTTGACTTCCTTGTCGATGTCCATAGTGTTATTTTGAATTTTTTTTAAAAATGTTGCAATAACTCTTTCACATTTATTTTGAGAAAATAAAAAAAATCAGCTCAACGCCCCCAATTTTTTTAAATTATTGTATGACAAATAATCCTTGTGGATGGTGTGTTTCAAAACACCGTTTATAAAAATATTCTTAGTTTCATGTTGCATGTGTTTTTATCTCGTAAATGTGTTGAGTTATGGAGCTCAATTACTTCGGATTACCATGCAATATGAAACTTGTTGGAAAACACAAAGAATCGACATCAGTTATGAAGGGACCGACATTGGTCACCTATGACTAGAATCGGTCAAGAAAAGAAGAACTGACATTGGTTAGGGCTAATCGGTGTCGATTACATGCGAGAGTGTTTTATTTAACTCTCGGTAATTATATCTATTTTTAGTATTAAAATAGATCTATTGATTGTAATTGCATGGCTAAGTGCCCTAATTTTGTATACACCTATATAAGCATGAAAGATAGGGTTTAAAAGTAAGAATTAAGAAGAACTTGTAAAATTTGATTATTATTGTGAGAATAATTATGAGAGAGAGAATTCTTGGAGAAGAAGCAAAATCTTGAGAGAAAGAAAGTATTGTACATCTAAGAGGTGTGGAAGATTGGAAATATTCATTGTATATTTTGTCTAAGCTTTGGATAATACATTTTCTTGTTTCTTGGTGGATGTAGCCCACACTGGGTGAACCACATTAAATCTAGTGTTGATTTATATCTCTTGTTCTATATATTTATTCTGGTAGAATATCTGTTTTTATTTGAATGTATGCTTAGATCTGATATATTATCTATACAACCGGTGTGCTAACCCCAATAACTGGTATCAAAGCTTTTTTAGGTCTTTTTTGTTGACATATTTACTGACAGAGGGTTTTTTGATTGAGTGAGAGCTACAACAATGGTAGAAGAAAAAACTACAAGGTATAGAAGTTTGACGGCCAAAATTATGAATTATGGAAGATGTAGATTGAGGATTATCTCGTATCAAAGAGATTGTATGTATCGTTGAATGATAAGTCTAGACCTATGAAGATGACTGATGAAGAATGGAATATTCTTAATAGAAAGGATTTGGGATCTATAAGATTGAGCCTAGCAAAGATCTGTGACTTCCAATATTACAAAAGTGACTTCTATGGTAGGGTTAATGAAATCTCTTGCTAATTTATATGAAAAACCTAGTGCTTCAAATAAATTTTATTTGATGAAGAAACTATTTAGTTCTAAGATACATGAAGGTGGATCTGCATCTATTCATTTGAATGATTTCTAATCTATTGTAAATCAGTTAAAATCAGTTGATATACCATTTGATGATGAAGTGAAAGCACTTTTATTCTTATGTTCTTTTCCTGATAGTTGGGATAACTTGGTAATGGTTGTTAGTAATACAACATATGCTAATAATATTTTAAAGTTTGATGATGTGGTTAGTATAATCTTGAATGAAGAAATTCACAGGTAAAGTATAGAGGAATCATCATCCGAGAATGCTTTGAATGTAGTAAGCAAGGGCAGGAAGAAGGAGAGATCCAAAAGTATTAGTAATGGGAAATCAAATTCAAAGGATAGTAGATATAAATCCAAAGGTAACGGAATTACCTTCTACAAATGTGGAAAGAAAGGAAATGCAAAGAAATATTGTTGGTCAAAGGATAAAGAGAACCAACAACCGGATAAACGTAAAGAAGCAAATCTTTCTACAACGAGAGGTAATGCAATATGATATTATTCTTTCTTTATATAATAGAGTTGAATCGTGGGTTTTAGATTCAGGAGCTTCTTTCCATGCAACCCCAAATAAGGGATATTTTAGAAATAATATCCAAGGTAATTTTAGACATGTTTATTTGGGTAATGATGAACTTGCACAGAGTATTATCGCGATAAAGGGAAGTTCATCCAAAATTGTAGAATGAAATACATGGGTATTGAAAGATGCGAGGCATGTGCCAAGCCTCGGGAGGAATCTTATTTCAGCAGGAAACTAGGTGAACTTGGTTGCATGGTTACATTTACAAGAGACTCTTGGAAATTCACCAAGGGTGTTTTTGTTGTAGTGAGGTAACAAGGTAGGAACGTTATATTTATCTACATGTGTTACTGATTCCTTTTTTGCATTATCTACTTCAAATTCAGATGCATGTA
This sequence comes from Taxus wallichiana var. yunnanensis, assembly GCA_018340775.1. Taxonomy (NCBI): domain Eukaryota; kingdom Viridiplantae; phylum Streptophyta; class Pinopsida; order Cupressales; family Taxaceae; genus Taxus; species Taxus wallichiana. The sequence continues at coordinate 611,787,053 of CM031235.1, read as the reverse complement.
TATGACATAATTGATTGGGCCATATGAGTCAAAAAGGAATGCAGATCTTAAAGGATAAGGGTAAGTTATCATATTTGAAATATTTAGATCTTGATTTCTGTGAGCATTGTGTCTTTGGAAAGAAAAAGAGAGTGAGATTTATCAAATTTGGGGCAACTAAGAAGGAGAAGAAATTGAATGTTGTACACTCAAATGTGTAGGGACCAACTTAGGTAGCTTCTCATGGAGGATCCCAGTATTATGTTACTTTCATTGATGATGCTATAAGAAAGGTATGGGTTTATTGTATAAAACATAAATCTGATGTTTTTGAGACTTTTAAAAGATGGAAATCCCTTACTGATAATGAATCAAATTCAAATTTAAAGTGCCTTAGATCGAGAATGGTGGTGAATACCGTAGGAAAGCTTTCAATGATTATTTTTCAGTGAATGGGATATGTAGAGAAAGAATGGTTTGAAGAGAAGCATAGGAGAATGGTGTTGCATAGATAATGAACAGGACAATCATGGAACGTGCTAGAAGTATGAGGATACATTCTAGATTGCCCTTGCAATTTTGGGTAGAAGAAGTTGATACAATGGTTTATTTGATTAATTGTGGTCCTTTAAGTTCACTAGATGGAGGAATACCAGAGGAAGCTTGGACCGGAAAAGAGGTAGATCTTTCTTTTCTTAAATTTTTGGTTCAAAAGCTTTTGTGCATATTGATAAAGAAAATAGAAAAAAATGGATGCAAAATCCAAGAGATGCACTTTCATTGGTTATGGATCTGCTAATTTCGGATTCCATTTTTGGGATTTAGAGAATTCTAAAATTATTAGGAGTCATGATATTTAATGGAATCAAAAGAGAATGAAGAGGGATCAAATTATGGTACCCAAGGATGAACCGGTGAGAAGTTTGTAAATGAAAATGAACTCTCAAATTTAAAAGTAATAACAACAGGTTACATAGTAACCGGTGTCGATTGACCTCTAACTGACATCGGTCAGCTGAACCATTATTGGTTATAGAAGAGTAGAACCGATGTCGGTTATAGGTGGCTGGTGTTGGTCATTGACAAATTAGGATGCAAATGTCCAGGAGGTCCGGAATGAGCCTCCGGTACCCCAAACTTCTGTGAGAAGGTCATAAATGCTTAATAAACCTCCAGAAATATTTATACCTTCTCTATTTTATTTCTTATTGACTAATAATGGTGAACTGGAAATTTTTGAAGAAGCAATGCAGGATAAGACCCATATCTAGTGGGAGCATGGCATGGATGAGGAGATGGACTCCTTGGAATAGAACTAGACTTGGGATTTGGTTAAGTTGTCAGTAGGTAAGAGAACATTGCAGAATAAGTGGGTTTACAAGATCAAGGAAGAAGATGGTGGACATAAAAGGTATAAGGAAAGGATTGTAGTAAAGAGATTTACACAAAAAGAAGGTATTGACTTTTGTGTAATATTTTCTCCTTTTGTAAAGATGACTTCTATTCGTATCTTTGTATTGATTTTAGTAGCATAGAGATGATTTGCATTTAGTGAAACTAGATGTGAAGATTAATTTTCTTCATGGTGATTTGGATGAATATATTTATATATAGCGAGGCTCTTGGGTATGAATTCAATAGTAAGGAGAAATTAGTGTGTAGGTTAAAAGCAAGCTCAAAGGTAATGGTACATGAGTTTTGATAGTTTTATGCATGAACATGGCTACTTGAGATGTGAATCGACCATTGTGTATATTTCATGAAGCTTGAAAATGGGAGCTATATTTTTTTTTACTTGTATGTGGATGATATGCTTATTGTAGGATCTAGTATGTATGACATTGGTGAATTAAGGGAAAGCTAGCTCACACATTTTATATGAAGGATTTAGGAGTTGGAAAAAGAATCTTTGGCATGCAAATACACAGAGACAGGAAGAACAAGAAATTTTATTTATCTCAGGAGGATTATATCTACAAGGTGTTAGAAAGGTTCAAGATGAAGAATGCAAAACCTGTTAGTACACCTATGGTTGGACACTTCAAATTGAGAAAATATCATTTTCCTTCATCACATGATGAGGTCAAATACATGACACGAGTTCCATATGCTTCAGCAGTTGGGAGTCTTGTTTATGTTATGGTTTGTACTAGACTAGACATTACACAGGAAGTGGGAGTTGTGAGCAGATATATGGCCAATCTAGTTAAAGAGCATTGGAAAGAAGTCCAATGGATACTTGTGTATTTGAAAGGGCCATCTAGCATGTAGTTATGCTATAGAGGTTCATATATTTCATTATGTGGCTATGTTTATTTGGATGTGGATGTAGATCTGAATGGTAGAAGTAGAACTACTTGATATATTTTCATAGTAGGTGGGATGGAAGTTAGCTAGATTTTAAGATTGCAAAAAGTTGTGGCTTTGTCTACTACAGAGGTAGAGTATGTTACAGCTACATAAGCTAACAAGGAGATGATATGGATGAGTAAGTTCATGGAAGAGTTGGGAAAGGAGCAAGATGATTGAAAATTATCCAGTGATAGTCAGAGTGTAATTCATTTGGAAAATAACTCAGTGTTTCATTCAAGAACAAAACACATTAATTGAGGTATCACTTCATATGGTAGGTATTGGAGGATGGGCAATTGAATCTAGAAAATATTCATACGAGTGAGAACCCTACGGATATGCTAACGAAGCCATTAGCAAAGGAGAAGTTGGAGATACACTCCACTTCTTTTGGTCTTCAAGTTTGATACTTGAAGAGGAAGAAACAAAGCTAAGGAAGGATCCAAGAATGACGTTATACAGGTATGGTGTAGTAATTAATCTCCAAGTGGGAGATTGTTGAGTTATGGAGCTCAATTACTTTGGATTAACATGTAATATGAAAATTTCTAGAAAACACAAGATGGCGACATCGGTTATAAAGGGACCAGAATCGGTCACCTATGACCAAAGATCATCAAGAAAGGAGGAACCAATATCGATTAGGGCTAACTAGCGTCAGTTACCTATGCAGGAGTGTTTTAATTAACTCTCGGAATTAGATCTATTTTTAGTAGTAAAGAAGATCTATTGATTGTAATTGAATGGCTAAGTGCCCTAAGTTTGTATATTTCTATATAAGCATGAAATCTAGGGTTTAGAAGTAATAATTAAGAAGAACTTGTAAAATTTGACGATTATTGTGAGAATAATTGTGAGAGAGAGAATTCTTGGAGAAGAAGCAAAATATTGAGGGAAATAAAGTATTGTACATCTGAGAAGTGTGGAATATTGGAAATTTTCATTGTATATCTTTTCAAAGCTTTGGATAATACATTTTCTTGTTTCTTGGTGGACGTAGCCCACACTGGGTGAACCATGTTAAATCTAGTGTTGATTTATATCTCTTGTTCTATATATTTTTTTGGTATAATATCATCTTTTATTTGCATGTATGCTTAGATTTGATATATTATTTGTACATCCGTGTGCTAACCCCAACGAAATGTAGAAAAAAATCAAATGGTTGAGGGCAATGAATCAATCCAAAAATAAAAAAATGTCTCCTTTGTTATTTTTATATCAAAAACTAATGGTTGTAGGTGGTGAAGTATAAAATCAAAGGGCGTTCCTCATTTCTTATTGTATCTTAGGAATGATTTTTTTAGAAATTTTGAAATCAAATGGAATGTTTCAGGATGATGAATCTTTACAAAATGTATTGTAGTTATTTGATTTTATATGAGTATGGTATACATTTTTTTATTTCGGAAGCAATCAATAGTATTCAAGCATGCTCATAATTAATTTAGGAAAACATATTTGATTAATAAAATTGGTTAATTCACATACACAACTTATACACTCATACTCTCAACTTATAATTAGTGAAAATATAAATACTCCTAACTTATATTTGTACAATCTCAGCATACAAAATAGTTAAGCAGAACCATCATAATAACATATGAACGTATTTTCTTTACAATGTTAAGCAATACCATCATAATAAAATTTTGAAATGATAAGTAGTTATTTAACATTTTCTCACTCCAAATATTTGATGCCCTCTACCACATTCAATCCCTGAGAAACTATTAGTGATAAGTATTTATACAAATTGGTCATCAACCACATATCTTTTGAACAATATTATCCTCTCCTTTTCATCCCAACCATAAAATTTTCATGAGGGTTTCCCTTTGTACCTAATATAATACACAATGTGTCTTTAGAACTATAGGAAACATATTTTCTACTCCATACCTTTTCTCTATCTCTTTTTTTAATTCCATCGACCATATTGCAATGTTACTTTCCCCAAGTGAGTATTAGATTCAATTCAGGTCATTAATTTTGTTGATAATGACTTTATAAATTATTTCAGGCCACCTCGCAAGTTGATAGTCTCCTTGTTGAACTTGAATGACATCTCCTTAGAGGGTGATTGGTTTTTCTCATATAGCAATCCCTCCAAATATAAAATAATTAAGTAATTCTTTTGGCTAATTGTAGGGAAGTAAATAATTTTTATTTTTATCAATGGCATATAAATTTTAACTAATTGAAATATACAACATTTAATCTTATGGTTACCACTTACCGATCGATCTTACGTCTAGGATTACTTCGTATTTACCCGCATCTAGATACTTTTATGCAAGATATGTTTCAAATAAACATATAATCTAGCTATTACTATGGAAAATGAAAGCATAATTAAAAACCTAGTGGTCTTCGTGGTAATATGGTAAGTTCGATATCAACACTTTAAAAGGCTATCACTTACCAAATGATCTTACAGTTTGGTTTACATCACTCTTACCCACTTTCTATTTATTTTGATGTAATATGTATTGCAAACAAACATTAATCAATTCATAATCGATTGCATGATATGGAAAATGAAATCTTAATGAAAAAGCATAATGCTCTTCGTGGTAATATGGTAATTATGATATCAATTTTTCTCTGTCTTGTGACTCAATTTTAGCATCCTCTAGGGTAAGATTATATTCTTTGAACCACCCTTTGGTGGACAACATTTTGGAACTATTGATGTGGATTAATGATCACTTGGTTATGCCATCATTGGCTGGACTAAGCATCAAAACTAATGTATGTTAGTTATAAAACGATAACTACAAATTGTGGAGCATTAGATGTCACCGTGAACATTTTAAATAGGTTATTTGGTTATTACCCATTTGAAAATAGTCCCTCTATGTTAGCTGGTATCATTTCCTATAAATTTGTGGGCCTTATAAATGGTTTTGTTTAAAAATTCACATGGCTAACATACTGGTTCGACTACTTATTCGTGTTGGATACCCCATGCCTTACACGGTTACTTTCTTCATTTTTGGTTGTCTTCATAAACCATTACTTGTCTTATAAATTTATGGGGCTTATAAGAAGTTTTTTTTATAAATGCACACGACTAACATAATAGAATTTGATTGTGTATTAGTTCTAAATTTGACCGTGTTCTCCTCATATGTCATCATAATCAGTAAACAATATAGTATTGTTAAATAAACGAAAACCATGGAAATCAAAAATAGATCTCATTAAACATATTTATAAAATGATTGAAGGTCAATAATAATGTTGAACTGGTTGTGTAGCGTCAAATTAAAAGGGTTGTAAATTGGTTACTTCCTTAGTTTTTGTTTTCTATACATAAATAATAAATGTATAAGTAGCTTATATTGGTTCAAATCCATTAAACAAAATAACTTTTTCAAGTTATCTTTGGAAATGAACCTTTCTTCATATGAGAATAGTCTTGTTTCAAAACATTTCTTGACTATGTGTCTCAACAATAAAAACAACAGATAGATTGGAATCAACTAATGAAAGTAGTGTAAAACTACCTCTGTAAAGCACTATTATTAGATAATTTTGGGAATAACATCGAGTGAACATCTCAGCCCAAAACTCATAAGATCGTTCACAAGGAAAGGGATGGATGTTTCCTTGTAGGTGAATTTTTTTCAGTAGTTAGAAATTCCCGTGGCGCTTTCTCCATCCAATCCCTAGTGACTTCTTTTATATCATCATCATTATTTTCATAGTTATGCACACCAGTTATTATGTACATAAAGCACAAAATTTTAAATTTCCCGTTGTTGTCACAGAGTCTATAACATCTATCCAAAATTCATTTTCCACTATATTTAACCTTTTCCGTGTATCTTTTTATTTTTTCTCTTAACATTTTTCAATAATCAATTGGTATGAGAATGATAAAAATACAATCCAAAATTGGTTATGATAACTAGTATCAGACTTTATTATTACATCAGAAGAAATATTACTAGACAAATTGCAAAAATCAGCAATTACACATTCAACATTGAAAGGATTAGTTGTAGGAATAGATGATAAAGTTGACAAAAGCTAGAATGGATATGCAAATTGACAAGTAAAATATTTTGTGTCTTCCATCCTTGTTGGTATATTTTCTTCCATTGACATCACATAGTTGTCTAATATTGTTTGACCCTCGATGGGAAGAACTTCTTCTAAAAGGAACGATAACTAGATCATACCAAGCCAAGAACACAGATGTTAATCAAACACCATGATCAATAAGATGAAAGTAATTCGCCAAAATAACTTTACATAAAACCTTTGCAAACAAATGAGAAGTAATATCATATATTATTATGGAACTCAATGCAATACATTGAGAATGGGCCTTGCCTAAATAGGCAAGGAATAACAATCTAAGAACCAGATCAAAGTCGTAGATGAAGCCATAAATTAAGGAAATAACTAGTCATCAAAGAACTAGTCAAGTCCATAGATTTATGAGAGAACTAGACATCAAAAATCTATTCAATACCATAGATCAAGGAAAGAACTATATCTAACAACTAGATAATATCTCCTAATATCTAAATAAATAAAAATAAATATCCACACACATAAGTGGGTGAGGATAAATATAATAAAGATAAATAATGTAACTAGGTGAACATGAGCTAAGGTAAATACCTACTCTAACACCCCCTCAAGTGAAGCTAGGGGCCAAAATAGAAGTGGCATGTCCACAGTATGAGTCTAGAAACTAGGCCTGATGAGGTACTCATGTACAATAACTGGGAAAAAGGACACCACAAGGTACCCAAAACCAGTAACAACAAAGTAAAGAGAGTAAAGACCCGCTCCAAGGCATCCCAAGAAGCTTAGCTCAAAAAAATCATACAATGTTGAAGAAGTTTGGTGTGCACTGTGGTCTGAATCCACTGCTCAATCACAAAACTCAAAAACAACTGACACTGGGCTCCACCAGAATAGCTCCATACAAGGAGACTGTTAACGGAGTGATGTCAAAAGTGTAAAAAAAACACCAAACATAATTTGATCAAGTGTTGCAAATAGGTGTGCCAAAATCCAAGAACAATAACCAAAGAAAAAAGGCAAGGACACAAAACACTCGAAGAAGCGAGATCAGCACCACACCCTCCCATACTACTTTGAATGGGTGGAGTGGCGCTACAAATCTATATGAGTTATCAAAATAAATACTCGAACACTGAAAAACTAACACTTTGGGTTCCACCAAATAGCTCCCCCATAAGAGAGATTGTCAACATGCCAAAAGTGTCGAAAATACGATACAAAATCTCTTAACAAACAAGAGAGACACTACAACTTGCTAACTAAAAATTCTCAAAATAAGAAGCATCACAATGCATAAGGTATATAAAGTGGAGCAAGAGGCCGAATGGTGGAGGAGCTACGCATGTAGAGTCCTCTCACTAAATGCCTATGTCACCTCCACAAGTGATCAGATATCCACCCCAAATCAACACGAATGGATGAAGAATATGCCTGCATATGACTTGGTGCAAAATGCACAATGAGTGCATGTAAAAGAACATCAGAATGTGTGTCAGGTTGATCATGTCTGACAACTGAAATCTCAAGTTTCTCAAGCTTGAGTGAATATGTAGAACTCATGTGTTGCTCAGGATCCTCAGAAAGAGTCGAGCAAACAAAAAAAGGAGCTCTGTCAATGTGTGATCTTAATGAAGTATCTGCTCGAAAACCAATTTCATGACGAGAATTCCACTTAACATGTGGAATAGAGGAAACAATACCCTACGAATTTCTGCTAATGACTCTAATAGTGAGACCCATAAAATGGAGCATGCAAGAACTGAATGTAGTAATATGCTTCTCAAAAAATCCATGCAGCTGAGCAGAAATAGGATACACAACATGTGGTATTGTAATAGGCACAGATGTGGAAGAGCATGCAGTAACAAGCTTCATAGGTGTATGAGCATCAAGAGTAGGAATAGACTCAAAGACTGATAGATCAATTTCAGTGGGTTCAAGAGTGATAGCTGTAAGTGGACTGGGAGCATGGTTGTGGTTGTCCACAATATGATTGTGATGATGTAGGCTAGCAAGTTTGTTACAGTAGGGAGTATATTATTGTATCCTTATTGTGAATGAGTGATTGTAGAAGAGAATTTCTCTTCTTGAGTGATCTATTTTCTTCCACAAATTTTACAATATCCTCTTAAAGTCCACATACTTCAGATAAAATCATATCATTCTCAGAATCCATGATAGGTACAAACTGCAACTCCCAAAAGTTTAGGACGTCGGGCTCAGCCGAAATTACATCCACAATTGATTACAACACTCCTCCATATTTGACACTTTATTATTATAGTGTAAGTCTCAAAATAAATAACTCCAATGGAAATATCATGAAAAAACAAGCACTTTTTCAAAAACGGCAATCAAAACCGAGTTACCGATCACAATATACAAGATTTTTAATATTTTACTCTATTATTTATTTTAGTTGCCACTAAAACAAAATAACTTGTTGTTGCCTTCACCACACAAATAATATTAAAGGGGGCTGAAGTTAAGCACCTACAAGTGGGAATCACAAGCTTTAAGCCCTCATATGACCATACCATATGACCAAGGGCTAAGGATTTTAATGGGTTTTTCTGTTGGCTCGAATCCCGAGGCGAACTAGTGTGCTTTTCTGTACCGACAAAAAAACCACAAAAAATGACTGTCTGCAGAAATGGCTAAGTTTACATTCAATCTTAGGGTTTTCACGTCTTCTAGATCTAATAGAAGCCTTTGTTTTTATAAAAATGCACACAACAACATAATACAACCAAATCTCAAATATATGAATATACAATGAATTTATTTGCAAAATAAAACTTATAGATGGATGCCAACAACAATCTCCAGCTCTGATACCATGAAAGGAATGATAACTAGATCATACCAAGCTAAGAACATAGATGCTAATCAAACACCATTATCAATAAGATGAAAGCAATTCACCGAATAGTTTTACATAAAACCTTTGCAAACAAAAGAGCGAATATCATATATTATTATGGAACTCAATGCAATACATTGAGAATGGGCCTTGATTAAATAGGCAAGGAATAACAATCTAAGAACCCGGTCAAAGTCGTAGATCAAGTCATAAATCAAGGAAATAACTAGTCATCAAAGAACTAGTCAAGTCCATAAATTTATGAGAGAACTAGACATCAAGGATCTAATCAATACCATAGATCTAGGAAAGAACTAGTCAATACCATAGATCAAGGAAAGAACTGTACCTAACAACTAGATAATATATCTTAATATCTAAATAAATAAAAATAACTATCCACACACATAAGTGGGTGAGGATAAATACAATAAAGATAAATAATGTACCTAGGTGAACATGAGCTAAGGTAAATACCTACTCTAACATCTTCCACATCAAGGTATTTTTTTTGCTTTGCCTTTTTCCCCTATTTGGGAATCATATTTTATTTTTCCTTTTATCTATTCACCCAACATTAAATACAACTAGCGGTAGTGTGATTCATGAAATTTAAAACTTTCAATTACATTGGATTTGTTGCACGATGGCAATAAAATATTATCTAGATGTTTATTTTTCAAATAATGTAGAAATTTTTCTCTCATTTTTGTCTCCTTTTATTCTCCTATTAGTAAGAATCAAATGTCTCTATTATTACACCTACCTTGATAGATCCAGATTAATATTGCATCCCTTGATTGCAATTTATAATCTAGTATTGCTAGTTTTTGTTGTTTATTCCTCTAGCATCCCTGAATGAATTAGATGTGAATATTGCCAGTGAATTTAGCTGAAACTTGTTATCCCGTAAAATTGACAAGGGCAATTTTACCGATAACCATACCAAAAATTTTGTTTTGATCCCTCGTTAGGGATCCCTCGCGTTCGAAACGTTAAAAGTCCCTTCTCGGGAAATCTAGTTTTCGAACTTAGTCTTTTGAGCCTTTTTTGGCTACGCGCATGAAATTGCTATGTAACACCAACTTTTGGTGCGCCCCCTTTAAAACCTTTGGCGCGTAATTTTCAATGTTAACACGACTTTCGGTGCGCCAAAGTGTGTTGAACCTTACTGCGTGCGCGCCAAGGCGCATGCGCTTGTGTTAAGTACAACTTTTGTTGTGCCACTTTTTGTGCGCCAAAGGACGCACATAACTTCATGTCGACAACAAGTTTTGATGCGCCCTTTCAAAAGTGGGTGGCGCATTAATGGCTGGTTTTTCTATATATGTGTGTTTTGCGCGCCCAAATGTCATTTTCACTTTTGCGAAGCACGTGATTTTTCCGAGCTTGTCGGCCTCTGCTCCGTCATTTTCAACGTATTGTGGACCCGTTCTCAAAACTTTTGCTATTTATCAGGTAAGAGGTTCTTCTCCCCCTTGTGCGTTTGGTGTTTTCGGTTCTTGGTATTTTTGTGGTCTGGTTTTTATGCTTGCTGGTCTGGTCTTTAAAATATATGTTTTAAGTTGGCTGCCCTCCCCCTATGCTATCCTCCCTCTTTCCAGATCTGCTGGAGAAGGACGTTTTCTTGAAACAGTGGTTGTAGCCCTCCTGATCTAAACCGTTTCGTTTACCCAGCTGAGCCTTTCAAATAAGAAGTCAGGGATAAAAGAACCTACATCATAGAGAAGAACCCCCTTTGTAAAGAAGGTTTGTTCACTGTCTTTTCCTTTGGCGCATCTGACCGACCTGTAACGTGAGCAAAACCCGCGCCAATGGCGCACCCAGCTTCCATGTTACACAAGCTTTATCTGCGCAAATCTGAAGCTATAAAGGCGCTGGCGCATCCCCGATTACAACAACATCATGTTGTGTAAACCCTTCATGCGCCGCGCCATATCCCTTTGGCGCACGAAAAGTCAATGTTACACGATCCATCCACGCGCCAAAGGGCGCACCGAATCCCAATGTAACACACAATTTTCATGCGCCCTTCTTTAAAATGCAATCTGCAACATCCATGCGCCATGCGCCTTACCTATTTTAGTCCTGTAAGCTGCAGTTTTCATGCGCCCATGCCCCTGAGCCTAAAAATAACTAACTCTTTCTTCATTAGCACTTCATGGAAAATCAAGCGGTGACACGGCTTTCTTCGATTGGGTTTCACGCCTTATTCTTGCAGATCAGCAATTAAGCACAGAAGAATATATGTCAACATCAAGCAGGAAGCCTATCAAATCCAAAGGCAAGGCCAAGCTCATAGAAGAAGAGGTGAAATATAAGTATCAGAGGGTCAGAATACCGCTCTCAATTCCACATATCATCTACTTGAGCAAAGCATCGAAGCGAGCGAACCCCCTTTGGCGCGGGATGACGATGATGAGTAACTGTTTCTTCTTCTTCTTCTTCTTCTTCTTCTTCTTCTTCTTCTTATCTCTATTCTCCGACTTTCTCGTTGAAATGTCTAAAATATGTTAGCACAAATGATGACATCATCCATGTTGCATCGTGGGATGATGTCATCGATCAAGTTGTCAAAAGTCAACATGACTTTTAGATATTTTGTAACTATCTTTGTAAATAGGTGGTTGGCTCCATTTTGTCTTCTTTTCCTCCTCTTCTTCTATAAATACTGGAATACTTGTTGTATTCATGGTGAACATTTTTTAGATGAAAATAGAAGTGAGGAGAGAAAGACTTTGAGCTTTCTTATGTGAAAAAACAGATAATACAAATATTAAGACTTTGTGCTCAATAGTCATGTTATGTATTAGATCTTCCTTACATTAGATCTGTATGTGTTTAATCTGTTGGATTCATATCTACTTTTCTGTCATTTGCTCATCAGTATTGCTTTGTTTATTTATGCAAGTAGGTTTGGCTCTGTTTACTACCAACCCAAAAACATAAATCTTCTGACCTTTCTACTTTGGAATTCATTTCTTTTCTTCCTTCGGATCTGTTCTTTCTCTTTTCCCTCTTTCATTCCTTTCTTTTCACAGTCTGAAACACCCTACTGGGATGAGATCCCAAACCCCGAAGGCGAATCATGAGACTTGCATAGATTCCTGCTGGTAGAATAGCAATAAACCAGTTTCGCTTTGCTGACTCAAAGAGGGGCTATGCCCTACACACTGTTGGCTCACTATCCATAGATCTCGTCCGGTGATGATTTTCGAGACCAACATTTTTTGGTGACTCATTGGGATCGAATAGATCTGTCAGATCTATGAGGGTAGTAAGATATAAAAATCAGAAAAAATCAAAAGATTGCTGCCTGTTTGTAAATCTAAACTTTTTGTTAAAAATCCAAAAATTTGCAAAAGTGCTCAAACTAAAAATTTTCTTAAAGAGTCATAGATCTGGTTCGAGTTAAAGGTCTTTAGTTATTTGAGTTTTTACAAAAATCCATATTTTGCCGTAGATCCAATTTTTGACTTTTTTCCAAAAAGTTTGAAACCCTATGAAAAAGTCAAAACCAGATCTGAAAATCAGCTTGCTAATCTTCCCTGCCATCTTATCCTCGTTATTACTTGTCATTAACCACAATCGGTTTTCTGAAGAGGATAGTTTTAAATATTTAGAAAAGTGCATGCTACTGGTTTTTGACAGAAAAACTAGAAAATCAGCAAGTACAACCAAAAAGAAAGTCTGAATCTACGCCATAACATTCCAGATCTGGAAGGTACGCTGGCAGGTGAGCCATTTACGTGTGGCAGGTGAGCTCGTGGAGAAGTCGATCCTACTTTCGATCGGCTTCAAAGGCACAATTTCAGTGTAGCACCGACGCGCTTTTTATCACTAAGTTCAGCTGATCGGTCATCCAGAAGCGCCTCACCCCCATGGAAGAGCCGGTTTTCACAAGGAGCCTCCGTCCCTTTGTAGCGCTTTGCTGCTCAGTGGAACCACCCTTCCAGCCCGTGTTCTCTTTCCAGCCCTTCAAATGGTGGTACCATGGGGAAACGTGATGGGTCCGTTGGCTTTACCACATCCAGTTCACGCTCTCCCTCACGGAAATCGAAAGAATTTTCCCAAATTTGACGGGAGCGGAAATCAAAGCACGGATTCCCACATATCTGCATTCATTATGTCATGCAGTATTTTGGATGTGACCCACGAAGATGTGTCGGTTCGCCTTTTCTGGAAACCCTACAAGGACTGCAGCTTGAATGGTTTCAGCATTTGCCGGCCGGATCTATCACCAGTTGGGCCACCTTATGGGATGCTTTTGAAGATAGGTACAAGCCTTCAGAGGATGCATTTGCATTATTATCACGAATCACTCACCTGAAGAAGGAGGTGAATGAGACCATGCGTGATTTTGTCACCCGGTTCAATGCACTAATCAACCGTGTCCCTGTTGCCATGCTTCCAACGCCGGAAAATCAAAAGTGTTTCTTCGTAAATGCTATGAGCTCGAAAGTTAGTTTCTTGCTCCTTCAGGAATGAGTTGCCACCTTGGTTCTCGCCCAAGCCGCTGCCATTCGCATAGAGGATAATCTGATAATATCCGGTGAATTAAAAAAGGAATCAGCCAAGCCTAAATCTTTGGGCCCTTCGCCCACCACTTCGTCTGATCCAGCATTCCAAAAGATGGCGAACGATTTGCTTGCATTGAAGAAGCAGTTGGCCCAGGCCTCTCCCAGTTCCTCATACCGGGATATTCCGCGGAGGAATTTCGTTCCTAACAATGTTTCACAAAGACCGCGCTTACCTACAGCTGCTCCGCGGTTGGCACTTGAGGCCCTCCGGTCAATGCTCTGGCCGAGATTGAAGAAGAAGAGCAGTATTATGAAGAACCTTCGTCTCAAGGTGAAGATGATCAAGATGTCGGTGAACCGACTGGCGACTCTACTATCGGGTACATGGAATTTGATGAGGAAGAATCTGATGAAGAGGAGAGTACTCAAGGCTATGCAAGCGGACAGTCATATGCTGTTTTTACTCGCTCACAAGGAAAAGAAGCGGAAGTTGCTGCCCATGTCCAGCAGGAGAAGGCCGTGTCAAACGCGCCTCCGATCATTGCTAAAAGAGGTAATCCTCTTCCTACTCAACTCCCTGGCAAATCTTTTACAAAGAAATCTTTTCCCCTATCTCTCCTCCAAATCAGTCCTCTCACATTCCTACTAAGACCACCAATCCTATTCCATCATCGCGAGGTGAGGGAATCATTCCTTTACCAACGCAACCCTTGGCCGCGTTTGATATTATAGATCATGCAAAAAAGACCAAGATCCAAATGTCTGAAGCTGAGTATCTTCAGTCAAACCCCGAACAGCTCGTAAGATTGACTAAGTATATCCAAAGTCAAGCTGTTATATCTAATCAGGTTTCCCCAAAAGGAATCCTATCCACTCCCCCTGAATCTCATATAAATGTTGCTTCAACATCTGCGTCAGGCAAGATAGAACCTTTCTATCTCTCTCTGCTGATCAATGGTCATAAGTTGAGCAACTGTATAATTGATTCCGGAGCTTCTGATAATGTCATGCCGGCAAAAGTCACCCATGCTTTGGGCCTCACTCTTACCAAGCCTTTCGGCAGATGTTATTCCTTAGAAACTAAGCAAGTCCCGTTGGTTGGCCAAATCAAGGACGCGCAATTTGCATTTGCGGCTTTCCCGGATAAAAGAGTAAAAATGACAGTCCTCGTTGCTGACATTCCGGCAGCCTATGGAATTTTGCTGGGAAGGAGTTTTTGCAGCGAAGTTGGTGGAGAAATTCATATGGACTGGTCCAAAGCTAGAATTCCGATCAAAGGCGTAATGCGAGACTTTGGAGCCAGAATCACAAAAGAAATACTTGGTTACCAACTCTGAAGACCCCAAAGCTCAAATCCTTTTTGAATCATCAGGGATGGGGAATTACTTCTTATCTACCGAGACGGATAAAGCTGGTGTGTTTTCGTTCGGGAAAAGGATCTTAATAAGATTTGGACATTACAATTCGATGGGAGCATGTGCAACTAGTGGATGTCGCGTTGGGGTTGTGTTAATATCTCTTGAGGAAGAAGTCATTCCTCTCTCTTTCAAATTGCAGTTTTTCAACACCAACAATACTGCTGAGTATGAATCTCTCTTACTCGGTATGCAAGCCGCAAAAGAAAGAGGAATAAAAAATCTAAAAGTACAAGGTGATGCTGAGCTAGTTGTAAATCAAGTCAAAAGGATTTACCAAGTAAAGAATGAAAGGCTCAGGCACTACCGTAATGCGGTATGGGACAGCATTGAGGAGTTTGATGCCTTTTCAATTGAATCAATTCCAAGAGCTCAAAATGACATGGCTGATTCATTGGCTGTCTCAGCATCTCTCATGCTCCCACATCCAGGTTTGAAAATGAACAAGTACACCATTGAGGTGGTTTTCCGCCCGAGCGTGCGGATAATTCTCAGCATTGGCAGGTGTTCAACGATGATAATCAACTCATTGCCTTTCTGGAAAAATCAGAAAATTTTAACGAGTTGTATTTCGAAGGATCCACCTCTACATGCCGTGAATCAATCAACGGTCAAAACCACGAAACAAAGGAGAACGATGGCATATGTCAGCTCAAGGGAAATAAAATTCCAAAGGGCCTGGTTTCTCTGGAACGCCTGTTAAGGCGAGCATGACCGTTTGTAAAAAGAAGAGGTGGGATGATCCTGACTCATCCCCAGAGACCGAACCGGTCAATTTAGGTTCGGAGGCACATCCGTAATTTGTGAACATCGGGAAATGTTGCACGCCAGAAGAAAAGCGGAAATTTTCAAGCTGCTAAAAAAATATATGGATGTATTGGCATGGTCTTATGCCGATTTAAAGTCCTTCAAGTCGAAGGACGTTCAGCAGGATATTCCATTGAAAGACGATGCCAAAGCCTTCCGCCAGAAGCAGAGGCACTATAATCCCAAGATTTTGAGTACCATCCAGGCCGAAATTCGAAAATGCTAGGCAAGAATCATCTTCCTATCCATCACAAAGGTACTTGGGTAGCAAATATTGTGCCAGTCTTGCAAGAAAAACGGTGAAATACGCATCTGCGTAGACTTTCGAAATTTGAATCAAGCTTCGCTGAAAGACAACTACCCTCTTCCGATAATGGATCAAGTTCTGCAAGCAGTAACTGGATCAGAGATGCTGTTCATGCTTGACGGTTTTTCAAGTTACAATTAGATTGAAGCTTCACCTGAAGATCAGTTTAAAACAGCCTTCACTACTCCCTGGGGTACATTTGCCTACAGCAGGATGCCTTTCGGCCTAACTAATGCTGGTGCCACTTTTCAGCGGGCCATGGATTTCGCGTTTAAAGGTATGATGGGGAAAGTCATTGTGGTTTACTTAGATGACTTAACCGTGTTCTCTAAAAAACGAAATGATCATTGTGATCATTTGGAACAAGTGTTGGCCAGGTGCCGAGAACATGGGATTTCCCTAAACCCAAAAAAGTCTGTTTTTGGAGTCACGGAAGGGAAGTTGCTAGGCCATGTGGTCAGCAAAGAAGGAACAAAGATAGATACTGAAAGAGTTAAGGCTATTCAAAGCCTTACTCGCCTTACTTTCTAAGCAAGACTGGTGTTCATTCTTTCTTTGGAAAGGTGAACTTTCTCAGGCGTTTTGTTCCTGACTTTGCTGAGAAGACCCGTCACATATTGAACATGATGAAGGGGTCACCAACTTTCAGATGGAGTGAGGAGGGGAAAAGGTCATTTGAAGAAATAAAAGCTTTTGTTGCTCATGCACCAGTCCTGGTATGCCCAGACTTCTCCAAGGACTTCATCATGTATAGTTATGCATCTGAGCATACTGTGTCTGCCATCTTAATGCAAAAGAATTCAGAAGACATTGAATCCCCGATTGCATTCATGAGTTCTCCCCTCAAGCCTCACGAACTAAAGATGACTCAGCTGGAAAAGCATGCCTTTGCCGTTGTCAAAGCAGTGAAGAATTTCAGGTATTACATTCTAAACTCGCATACGGTGGTACTGGTCTCGGACACGGTGGTGAAATCAATTCTAACTCAGCATGAGTTAGGAAGCTTGCGAGGAAATTGGATTGCAAAGGTCCAGGAGTATGACCTGGATATTAAACCAACCAAGCTGGTAAGAGGCAAGGGCCTGTGTCAGCTAATGGCTGAAAACAAAGATTCAGAAAATCCTGATGAGAGGGGTGACTACATCGAAGAAGCGCAGGACCGGCAAGAAGGGCCTGATTCTCTGCCTCTGGTTCTATTTGTTGCAACTAGTGATGAGTGGTACTCCGACATCACTTTCTTCCTTACCTACGGTGAATGCCCAATGCACCTAACTGCAAAGGAGAAGCACACTATAAAGCTCAGAGCAGCTAAATATGTCATCTGGGATGACGGCTTATATAAGCGCGGGATAGATGGCATCTTCCTGCGATGTGTCGACAAGCCCCAGCAAGTAAAACTACTGGAAAGTTTTCACAATTCAGCTTGTGGAGGACATTTTTCTTCCTCCGTGACAGCACACAAGATCATTCGGGCCAGGTACTATTGGCCAACGCTCTTTCAAGATACAGCCACCTGGGTGGCAAAGTGTGAACCCTGTCAGCAATTCGTCGGCAAGCCCAAGTTGGCTGCCTTTCCCCTAAGGCCGGTCATTATCAATGAACCATTCAGGCAATGGGGAATTGATTTTATTGGCGCACTCAATCCTCAATCGAGTGCTGGACATAGTTATGTCCTTACAAAGAATGGATTACTTCACCAAGTGGGTGGAAGCCATACCTGTCAAGCATGCCACTTCTGAGGTGGTTTACAATTTCATTAAAGAAAATATCATTGTCAGGTTTGGCGTTCCAAACAAAATCATTGCTGATAATGCTTCTAACTTCTCCTCACGGGAAGTTATTAGTTTTTGCTATGAATATGGGATAACTTTGGCTCATGCCTCAGATTATTACCCTCGGGAAATGGTCAGGCGGAATCCAGTAACAAGAACTTGGTGACCATCATACGGAAGTTAGTAGATGAAAATCAGCGGATGTGGCACAAGTCTTTGTACGACGCTTTGTGGGCGGACCGCATTACTCCCAAGAGATCTCTCGGCATGTCACCTTTTCAAGTGTTATATGGCATTGATGTCGAGCTTCCCATTTCTGTGGAACTTCCTGCTCTGCGCTTGGCACGAGCCATTGAAGATGAAACTTTCCAAAGTTCTCTTGAAAAGAGAATCATGTATCTGGCAGAACTTGAAGAAAAGAGAGTGAAGGTGGTCGATAGGATCACTGAACATCAGAATCAAGTTAAGAGGCTTTTCGATAAGAAAGCCAAGCAAAGGGATTTTCAAGTGGGAGATCTCGTCCTTTTATGGGACAAGCGAAGAGAACCAAAGGGTATGCACGGAAAGTTTGATTCCCTATGGAGAGGGCCCTTCAAAATCAAGCAACTCAACAGAGAGAATAGTTTCTATCTCTCATATCTGGATGGAACCGAGCTCCCACTTCCTTATAGCGGGCAGCATCTGAAGATCTTCAGGAAGTAGAGCTTGCTCTCTTCTTTGTACAGTTTGCTTTAAGTTGTGTGTTTGCTTTCGTCGTGTGTTTGCTTTCGGTTTGTCGTGTGTTTCTTTTGTTCTCCCTCCGGTCCCCCTTGTTTTTGACTCTGTTACCCAATGGATAGGCACAAGTGATCTGGGATTCTCTACCCCCGAGTTCGCTCAGGGATAGTCCCCAGAAAGAGCCAGCTGTTATCCCGTAAAATTGACAAGGGCAATTTTACCGATAACCATACCGAAAATTTTGTTTCGATCCCTCGTTAGGGATCCCTCACGTTCGAAACATTGTAAAGTCCCTTCTCGGGAAATCTAGTTTTTCGAACTTAGTCTTTTGAGCCTTTTTTGGCTAGGCGCATGAAATTGCTATGTAACACCAACTTTTGGTGCGCCCCCTTTAAAACCTTTGGCGCGTAATTTTCAATGTTAACATGACTTTCGGTGCGCCAAAGTGTGTTGAACCTTCCCTGCGTGCGCCAAGGCGCATGCGCTTGTGTTGGTACAACTTTTGTTGCGCCACTTTTTGGTGCGCCAAAGGACGCACATAACTTCATGTCGACAACAAGTTTTGATGCGCCCTTTCAAAAGTGGGTGGCGCATTGATGGCTGGTTTTTATATATATATGTGTTTTGCGCGCCCAAATGTCATTTTCACTTTTGCGAAGCACGTGATTTTTCTGAACTTGTCAGCCTCTGCTCCGTCGTTTTCAACGTATTGTGGACCCATTCTCAAAACTTTTGCTATTTATCAGGTAAGAGGTTCTTCTCCCCCTTGTGTGTTTGGTGTTTTCGGTTCTTGGTATTTTTGTGGTCTGGTTTGGTCTTTAAAATATATGTTTTAAGTTGGCTGCCCTCCCCCTATGCTATCCTCCCTCTTTCCAGATCTGCTGGAGAAGGACGTTTTCTTGAAACAGTGGTTGTAGCCCTCCTGATCTAAACCGTTTCGTTTACCCAGCTGAGCCTTTTAAATAAGAAGTCAGGGATAAAAGAACCTAGCACCATTCAGGAAGAAGCCCCTTTGTAAAGAAGGTTTGGTCACTGTCTTTTCCCTTTGGCGTATCTCGACCGAGCACATGTAACATGAGCAAAACCCGCGCGCCCGATGGCGCACCCGGCTTCCATGTTACACAAGCTTTATCTCGCACAAATCTGAAGCTATAAAGGCGCTGGCGCATCCCCGATTACAACAACATCATGTTGTGTAAACCCTTCATGCGCCGCGCCATATCCCTTTGGCGCACGAAAAGTCAATGTTACACGATCCATCCACGCACCAAAGGGCGCACCGAATACCAATGTAACACACAATTTTCATGCGCCCTTCTTTAAAATGCAATCTGCAACATCCATGCGCCATGCACCTTACCTATTTTAGTCACCGTAAGCTGCAGTTTTCATGCGCCTGCGCCCGAGCCTAAAAATAACTAACTCTTTCTTATTAGCACTTCATGGAAAATCAAGCGGTGACACGGCTTTTTTCTTGATTGGGTTTCACGCCTTATTCTTGCAGATCAGCAATTAAGCACAGAAGAATATATGTCAACATCAAGCAGGAAGCCTATCAAATCCAAAGGCAAGGCCAAGCTCACAGAAGAAGAGGTGAAATATAAGTATCAGAGGGTCAGAATACCGCTCTCAGTTCCACATATCATCTCCTGAGCAGCATCAGAAGCAGGCAACCCCCTTTCGGCCGCAGGATGACGATGATGAGTAGCTGTTTCTTCTTCTTCTTCTTCTTCTTCTTCTTCTTCTCTCTATTCTCCGACTTTCTCGTTGAAATGTCTAAAATATGTTGGCACAAATGATGACATCATCCATGTTGCATCATGGGATGATGTCATCGATCAAGTTGTCAAAAGTCAACATGACTTTTAGATATTTTGTAAATATCTTTGTAAATAGGTGGTTGGCTCCATTTTGTCTTCTTTTCCTCCTCTTCTTCTATAAATACTGGAATACTTGTTGTATTCGGGGTGAACATTTTTTAGATGAAAATAGAAGTGAGGAGAGAAAGACTTTGAGCTTTCTTGTAACAGAAGAAAACAATAATACAAATATTAAGACTTTGTGCTCAATAGTCTGTGTTATGTATTAGATCTTCCTTACGTTAGATCTGTATGTGTTTAATCTATTGGATTCATATCTACTTTTCTGTCATTTTCTCATCAGTATTTCTTTGTTTATTTATGCAAGTAGGTTTGGCTCTGTTTACTACCAACCCAAAAACATAAATCTTCTGACCTTTCTACTTTGGAATTCATTTCTTTTCTTCCTTGAATCTGTTCTTTCTCTTTTCCCTCTTTTATTCCTTTCTTTTCGCATCTGAAACACCCTCTGGGATGAGATCCCAAACCCCGAAGGTAGAATCATGAGACTTGCATAGATTCCTGCTGGTAGAAGTAGCAATAAACCCGGTTTCGCTTTCTTTGACTCAAAGAGGGGCTATGCCACCGCACACCGTTGGCTCGTCTATCCATAGATCTCTGTCCCAGCGTGATTTTCGGACCAACAAAACTTAACCTTATTATATTTAATAGGTGAGCAATCAAGGCCACCTAAAACTAAACAACTGAAATTTTGTTGTCCATTTAGTCCATATATCATCGAGAAACAATAGAAAATTCCATTTGTGGTATAGACTCTTTGTTTTTTGCACTTGGAAAATTGAAAGGCATTGATTCTCAAATATCGCATTTAAAGCACAAACATATTTTTTTATCTTTTTATATGATGATATTAAATGTTAATAACCAATGCAATAAAATTAAAATACATTACCTTCCACTATTCTATCTTGGTTTTTTTCAATTCGGGCCATTGAGGACATCCTAGCAATTGTCAAACTAGTCCAGTTTTATACGAGAAAATCAATAAATTTGGTTTATAGCTATGTTTTTTTAATTCATTAATTTTTTTTCAAATATTAGAAATGGCTTGATGAGATTCTTTTGCGGACATAATGTAGGAATTTCAAAATTGTAGCCTAGAATGTAAGGACTTGTAAGTCTTTGAGCCCAAAATATTTTTTTCGCACATATTGTATGTTGGGTATCAACTATATTAAAATTCACATCATCCATTTCCAAGTATTTAAGATCTTGGAGTTCCATAATGTTATTCATAGACTACAAGAAGGGGAGAAGAATTGTGTCCCTCTATGTAGGAATAACATTTATCAACATAAAGTGGAAAATAAGGTCAACATTCTAATAATATATAGGATGATACTAATATTATGGAGGTGTTACATGGCACTTTGAAACATCAATTGAAAATAATTCACCATTAAACAGAAAAAAATGAAGTTTCTAAATAGTTGAAGGTTCTATTTTTACGAATATAGTGGTTGCTTTCTTCAGCAATGTAGTTGATTTAGTATTCTTTTTTAACCCATTGAACTTTGATTTAGATGGTTCAATCTCCAACTTATCCAAATATGTTTTCCTTAGCATAGTAAACAACTTGGAATTTTTTGGAGGTGAAATTGAACCTATTCTATTCACAAAATGACAAACATAAGAGGTTTTATCATTTATATACAATTTTTTTAGTACCGTTTACATGCCATTATGAATTTCTTCTACATTTGAATAGTCAGTTTTACTAGAATCTACTAAAAATCCCATATTCCAACCATATAGTAAATAGTAATATATTTTTTGTCTATTGAGGATTGCATTTCCTTTTTCCTGAATAAGGAAACATCCAACTCCATATCCAAAATAAGACACTTATTATTTTCAAATTCAATGTGTTCCACCTGAACACGTTATGTTCTTGAATCAATAACTACCGAGGATATAACCATACCAACTTCCTTATGTCAGTCATATATAACAAAAAATAACCACATGTTGGCGTGGTACTTTTCAGGGTAATGGATTTCAACAAACCATTCCTCATCTCTTTTCTTCCAACACTCGGTGTGATTGTGAACAATGAAAGACATTTTACTTGTAATTGGAGTAGAATAAAATAATAATTAGTTCATATATGAAATATAAATTGTTTTTTTCACATTTTCTGATAAGGAATATAAGTATTAGCCTAGTGGTCACCAACCTATATAAGTCCTTACATTTTATCATTAGAGAGTTATTAACTCAATGGTTAGAGATCACTAGAATTTGATTGGACATGACATATAACCTTGATGGGTTACAATAATTCATATTTTGTGGATCAAATCAATAATAACATAAATTATCCAAAAGTGTTCTAGAAAATTAACATACAAAATATTTTAAAAGGATTATCCTTAATTCTAACAACCTATAACATTCCATAGATAGCATGACATGAACGTTAGATAATATATATATTAGTGACGAGATAGGATTCTAGTCAACACATAAATGAACATTTTAAAAAAATTATTGTTGTTCATTTACACCTATTGATTGGACTAGCGTACAGGCCACTAAGATATAATTTTTCATATTTTGAAGGGAGTGTTTAAGAAACAAATCATAATAATAGAAATTAAATATGGGTCCAACATTATACTATAGGTTAAATATTTAATAATAAGAAATATTTATATTTCTATTATTAAATATTCAAACCTAGGGATATACTTTAGGTTAAATATTTAATAATAAGAAATAGTTATATTTCTATTATTAAATATTTTAAACCTTGGTATATGTGTCAACCATTTAGGTTGAAAAGGTGGGTCGGGAGACATACCCGATCACCTCATATAAAAAGGACTTTGGGTCCTCATTTGATATATTGGAAAATATATATCAAAGGTGTTTTTACCCTTGTGATTAGGGTTTCTAAAGGAGGAGGTAATTTACTGGATGTAAAAGGGTTCTCTACAATAAAGGTTACTTTTCACAGTGGTTTTTTACCTTCGGGTTTTCCACTATAAATCATGTGTCATTTGTTATTTACTTTTGTAAGTATTTATTTATTTTTTATGCAATATAATGTGATGTTTATTGATTTAATATTGCATAGTTTATTAATGTTGTATAATTTAATTGATTAAATCCATAGTTAATAGAATCCTCAAATTCTATCATGGTAATAGAGTGAGGTAAATTAAATAGATTAGATCAAATGTTGTTGTATTTAATTTATTTAATTTTGTATGAGTTTTTTCAACCAACCCGGAAGGGTATTTAAAAATCATCGAGGCCCCCTTCTCCCCAATTTTTTTGCAATCTAAAATTTTTTAATGTTTTGTGAGGAATTAATGTGAGTGTGCACAGGTGAAAGGGGTTTACATGCGTGTGAAAAATCACATACAGGTAAGGGTAAATTAATATATGAAATATTTCTATTTCTCTATAGTTTTAAATGTGTGCAGGGTAAATGTTTTCAAAGGTAAAATTCAAGAGTAAATGAAGGGAGGAGACAAGTTTCATGAAAATAGGGATTTCAAATTATTTCATTGGCTAGGTGAAATTACTTGTCCCCTCTGTAAATCTCCAGGTTAATTTGTACTCTCATGTGATTCAAAATCTCCTTGCACCTGGTAAAAATTCTCTTATTATTTTTACCTTATTTTTTTCAAAATAATATGTCCATGTCCTTTGGACCCCCTCTAATAGGGCTTGATTTTAAAAATATAATAAGTTTATAGTTTTTATAACTATATTCTTTAAATAAAAATTTACTATAGAATAAAGATCATTATAGTTTATATTATATAAACTATTCTCAAAAAAATTATATAGTTGTTTATATCTTATTATAATTTATAAATAGAATCTGTCTAAAATTCTAAAAAATTTCATATTCTGGAAATACACAGTAATTTTCATTGTGTTAAATTTGATGGTCAAATGATGTCATGGAAGACCAAAAATAAGGCAGAATGACGGTCATTTAGACGTCAAATTTAAGTTGGTCATATCTAGGAAATTTTCACTATGTTAAAATTGAACGGTCAAATGACCATCATGACAGACCAAAAATAAGGCAGAATGACGGTCATTTAGACGTCAAATTTAAGTTGGCCAGATCTTTATCTTCATTAACACTTTTCTAAATTTGAAGTTGTGCATTCTTAGGGGTTTCATCTTCACTTCTATATGGTCAAAAATTTTTTTATGATAGGTCTGGGGTATAATGCCAGAGCCCTTTATAATGCGGGTTATTATTTGATTATGGAAAGTTAATTAGTATAAATTTTAATGACATAAATTAGTTATGGTCAAATAGTTTCTTTAGATCTATAAATTTAGATTTGGTTCTATTAATATTTTTATGATCAGATTTTTAAAAAATTAGTTATTTTTTTTTTTTAAAATATATATAATACTTGATTTTTTAATGAAATAATACAAGTTTTTTTAATCATAAAATATGGGTATTGTCATTTTTTTGATTAATATGTTTCTAACTCAGTGGCGCATTATATCATAATGGGGTATGTGTTTCAAGAAAATTTGAAAGACAATGGCATCCAAGTTTCTTTTTCCTCGATAAATCCTAGATCCTAAATGGAGAAAATTACAATATTTGGAAGATCGGGTCAAATCGGAACTTATGGCAAGGAAACTCTGGATGATTATTTTAGAACTGAGCTTACGCCCATCGGTCATCAAGTGAATGCGAAAATATGAATGCATTCTCACAACATGTACGGAGGCCCTTTCCATGATCTGTGCAATGTGAATGATGAATATCTTCTACACATTGGTAATATCAAACATCCTAAAGAGGTATGGATATAATTAGAATCCATGCATGAAGGTACACACTTATCTAAGATTATTAAACTTGTTTTAGAATTACTTACGACTCCTATGAAAGGAGATGAAAAAGTAGTTAATTTCTTAGCCAAAATTAAAAATATCAAAGCACAATTAGATGGATGCAATTGTGACTTAATTGGTGAAAAATTAATCTACTTTATTATTCAGTTGAATATACATGAAAGATTTAGGAATTTTATTTCTATCCTAAACTCTAAATATCGAATGAGGATGAATTACTTGATTTAAATACTTTGAGTTCTCTTCTGATATAGGAAGAGAAAGTGATGATGAACTTTGACTCTAAGGAGAATTCCTCTCAAGACACTTCTTTCTCAGAATTTGAAGTTCAAACCACACAAGCCCTTCTCTGATCAGAAGTTTAGATCTAAATCTTCATTTTTTGATAAGAAAAGTTTTACTTATGAACATTTTTGTGTAAGATTTAATGGTAAATGTCACAAATGTGGAAAATTTGGGCATAAAAAGGAAGAGTGTAAATCTAAGAAACCTATCCATAAAAATCAGAAACAAATTGTCTCATCTAAATATAATTTAAGGAAAAAGATAGTTCTAATGATGCTCCTAAAACTATTGCATTATATGTTGTTTATACTCTTCCTCTAATTCTGAATGGATTCTAGATTCAGGTGCTTCAAATCATATGACTGGTATTTCCAATTCTTTATTTGATGTTACAAAAATCAATGAACGTGTGTATCTTGGTGATAACTCATCTTTAGAAGCAATAGAGAAAGGAAAAGTAAAATTTGCAAATGGTATTTTGAATAATGTTTTATTTGTTCCTAAGCTTAAAAATAATCTTTTTCATGTTCACAACTAACTCATGATGGTTTTTCTATTCAAATTTTGAAGGATACTTGGTACATCAAAGATAGTAATGATAATATAATTGTTGAAGGAATTCAAAGAAATGGTCTATATATTTTTGATGATTTTTCTTCTTGCATCTTGTTTTGTATCTCAAAGTTTGAATAATTCAAAACTATGGCATGAAAGGTTAGGACATGTCAATTATCAAAGCTTGTATGAAATGTCTAGATATAATCTAGTTAAAGGTTTTCATGTTTTGTCTTCATCTCACGATGCTTGTGAAGGGTGTTTACGCTCGAAACAAAGTGTTAAACCCTTTCACTTACATCTTGAGAAAAGTTCTTCTTCACCACTAGAACTCATTCATAGTGATGTTAGAGGACCTCTTGAAGTAACTTCGTTAAATGGTTCTTTGTATGTTGTGACATTTATTGATGATTTCACCAGGATGATTTGGACATATTTTCTTAAAAATAAATTTGATGTATTTGGAAAATTTAAGGAATTTAAAGCTTCTGTTGAAAATTCATCAAATTATAAAATTAAGAGGCTTAGAATAGATAATGGGGGTGAATATGTTAGCAAGGCATTTGAAAATTTTTGTATTTATTTTGGTATTAAGAGAGAATTAACTTCTCCCCATTCTCCCCAGTCTAATGGTGTTGCAGAATGAAAAATAGACTATTTTAGATATGGCTCACACTATGCTTCATTCTGTCGGTCTTCCCAAATTTATGTGGGTAGAAGAAATGAACACAATATTCTACATTCTAAATAGAGTCCCTACCAAATCTATTCACCTTTCGACCCCCTTAGAGAAATGGTCAAATCAAAAACCTGATGTATCACATTTAAAAGTCTTTGGTAGTCTTTCCTCCTTATATATCCCTAAAAAGAAAAGAAAGAAACTTGATATGACTTATTTTTCTTGTATTTTCATTGGATATGGTATTAACACTACAGTTTAAGGATTTATGACCATATAAAAAGGGAAGTAACTGAAAATCACAATGTTATTGTTTTAGAAAAATGTTTCTTGTTCATCTTCAAATAGTAATGATATTCTTAATCCTGTCAATATTCCTAATGATGGTTCTGGTTCTGATAATGAAAATATGGTAAAATATCATGATGATGTTTCTTGTGTTAATGTTATGGATGTTTTTGAATCTCTGTCTCCTAGCTAAGAAACCAAAATGGGCTCAAACTGTGTTAGAAATTTCTAATCCTATTGACCTTAGGAAAATGACCAAAAGCCATCATACGTACCATGCATTAATGACCTTGTATGAACTTGAGCCACAAAGTTTTGAAGAATCTTCTCGGGATGAGAAGTGGATCAATGCAATGCAGCTGAATATAATGCCCTAATTCAAAATCAAACCTGGGAGTTGGTTCCACCTCCTGAGAAAAGAAGCATTATAGGGTCTAGATGGTTATACAAAGTAAAATATAATGTTGATGGTAGTATTGAAAATATAAATCTAGACTTGTTGCTAGAGGTTTCACTCAAAAACCTAGGATAGATTATGTTGAGACCTTTTCCCCTGTAGCTAAAATGAGCACTATTAGGACCTTGTTTGCTATTGTTTCTCAGTTTGGGTGGGAAATCCACCAAATGGATGTGAAAAATACTTTTTTAAATGGTGATTTAAAAGAATAACTTTACATGTCTCAACCTAAAGGTTTTGAAGAAACTGGTAAAGAAAACTATGTTTGTAAGTTGAAAAAATCTTTGTATGGTTTAAAGCAAGCTCCTAGAGCTTGGTATGCAAAAATTAATGCTTTCTTTAAACAATTAGGTTTTGTTAATTGTTCTTCTGACAATGATCTATTCATTAAGCAAGAAGGTTCTCACATTATCATTGTATGTCTATATGTGGATGATCTTCTTATGACTAGTGATAGTCCTACTTTAATTCATAGGATTAAAGAAAAATTGAAACAATACTTTGAAATGACTGATTTAGGTCTCTTACATCATTTTCTTGGCATGGTTGTATTTCAAGATAAGCATTCTATTGTTGTTTCTCAAGCACAATATGCAACCAATGTACTAAAAAAGTTTAATATGATTGATTGTAAACCAATTTCTACACCTATGGAAGTTGGAATAAAACTTGATCCTAAACCTACATTGCATGCGAAAAAAGTTGATCCTACTTTATATAGGTAGTTAGTTGGTAGTTTGATTTATCTAACTATAACTAGACCAGATATTTCCTATGTAGTAGGAATTACTTCTAGGTTTATGCAGGAACCTTATAGAGATCATTGGAATCTTGCAAAAATAATTCTTAGATATATTAAAGGTACAATCAATTATGGGTTGCATTATACTAAGGATGAAAATGCTAACTTATATGGATTTTGTGATTCTGATCATGTTGGTGATGTATTAGATAGAAAATCTACTTCTTGGTTATGTGTTTAAATTTGGTGCAGGTGTCATTACTTGGTGCAGTAAAAAGCAGCCAATTGTTTCTATCTCTTCAACTAAAGCTGAGTATAGAAGTGCAATGGAAGCTACAAAAGAGGCACTATGGCTAAAGAGGTTGTTTTCGAGATAAAGATGAAGGATCAAGGTAGTATTCCTTTGTTCTATGAAAACCAGAGCACCATATCTCTTGCACATAATCCAATACAACATCAGAGGATGAAGCACATTGAGATACATATACACTTCATCCATGAGAAGGTGTTAAGTGGTGAGATAGATCTCAAGTTCATGCTGATTGAAGAGTAGGTTGTTGACATCTTCACAAAGCCCCTGAGTGTTGCAAAAGTTTTGTCACTTTCATGAAAAACTTGGATTGTCAAAGTTTCCATTGAGGGGGAGTGTGCATGACAATGTCACCTCCTAATGGAACTTGGTATTTGTAAAATGAAAAATGCATTATAATAAAGACTTTGGGCAAGTGTAAAAATACCTTCGGGCATGTGTATACCTCCTTTGGCTTCTTTTTTAGAAAGAAGTGTAGAAATACCTTAAAGGTGGTCTTCAATAAACTCTTTAGTGTTATTGAGTTTACTGGTAAACATCCAGTGTAAGCATATTGTTAAGGAGGACCTTGGTTATAAAAGGCTCCTATATGCTTGGTTTCAAGTAACCTTTTACGAGAACTTGTGAGAACATGTAAAACTCACAAATCATACTTATCCATTAATCATGGGATGATCTTTGGGATTCCAAATCCTTTTGTACCAAAAGGTAACTTGAGTATGATGAAGGTGTTATAATTCCTTCAACCTATATGCTAGCCTAAAACCTTTATGGTTTAAGGATTGTAAATCATGTAGTGTACCATGGGAAGGTAATCTATTGGCATATGTTATCCCACTTAACATTAAGGGGAGTGTTGGAACATAATGGTTAAGTGGGTTGGCCACCCCTTAATTAAATATGGGTCCAACATTATACTATAGGTTAAATATTTAATAATAAGAAATATTTATATTTATATTATTAAATATTCAAACCTAGGATATACTTTAGGTTAAATATTTAATAATAAGAAATAGTTATATTTCTATTATTAAATATTTTAAACCTTGGTATATGTGTCAACCATTTAGGTTGAAAAGGTGGGTCGGGAGACATACCCGATCACCTCATATAAAAAGGACTTTGGTCCTCATTTGATATATTGGAAAATATATATCAAAGGTGTTTTTACCCTTGTGATTAGGGTTTCTAAAGGAGGTAATTTACTAGATGTAAAAGGCTCTACAATAAAGGTTACTTTTCACAATGGTTTTTTACCTTCGGTTTTCCAATATAAATCCATTTGTTATTTACTTTATATTTTTTATATATTATAATGTGATTTTATTGATTTAATATTACATAGTTTATTAATGTATAATTTTTTAAATTTAGTTATAGAGTAAAATATCATGTGCCTTATGTTTATTAAGATTTTTGTTTGTAATATAATTCACATCGTTTATTAATGTTGTATAATTTTATAAACTATGATAATCGTGGTCTATTTTTTTAGGTTAGGAAATTCCAAAATTTAAAACCATGATCATGGTTTATAAACCGTGATCATAGTTTTAAAGTGCAATTGTGTTTTATAAACCACGATCATGGTCCTCTGATACCAAAAAAAACAACCATGACCCTCATTTTTCCCCACCATTTTCTCCAAACCGCACATTTTTTCCATTGTTGACACTCATGCTTTGCATTACCCTTCCAAATTGCAATTTTTTCTTCTGGATCATGATAATTTACATGATGTCACCAAGATAAAGAGGTAAGCCCTCATTTTTTAATCAATTTTCTTACATTTTAGTTTTTTTGTGGTTTTCAATATTTTATTTATGTATAAAAAAATTGTTGTCAATTTCTCGACAAGATGTTAATCCTCCAATTCCTCCAAATGTTCCTCCACTTCCTCAAAACCCTCTAAATATTCCTTCACCTCCTCAAAACCCTCCTCTAAATGTTCCTATGCCTCCTGTGGCACCTACCATCCCCACAGAACTAATAGGAACCTAAGGTGATATCATTACAAAAATTTGAGAAAAATTAAATTTCCATTTAGAACTTTATTCACACTATCAAACAAAGTCATTCCACAAATTCAAGTCGCATGACTTTATCCAACACACTTCAAACATTAATTGGAAAAGTTGACTCTGTAAAAAACCAAATAGATAGGTGGAATACTTTTAGAGTTGATTGTAGGCATTGGTATGCAAAAAAATTATCACATGTAGTTGTGAAAGATATTTTTTTGGAAAATACTGCATTTGTGCACTATTTACGGACCCCAAAACCGATTCCCCCCTCACGACTAATTATAACCAGTTCACTATCCATTGGTGTCATGAAAACCAGATTAAAAACAATATTTGGGACCGATGGTGGATGATTTTTTACCATCCACCATGCAAAAAAAATGAGGTTCCTCTTTATTTTTTAAAGAAATTATATTGTGAGTTTTTTCTTAATAAGGTCCCCAATTATTTTGAATTTTCTAGGTTTTACGGTCGAGAAGGTGGCTCTACACAAACTAGACTAGGTGCATGTATTACAGTTGGTCAACCTAGGATGCCCCATGCCCAAAACCCCCACAACCTTCAGTTATAACTCCTAGAACCTATAGTGAAGGAGGTTCTGGAGATCGACACACTGCATGTGTCAAGGTCTCTCACTGAAACTCTAGCCTAGCATAGTATCCAGATTACATCTAGCAATGTTTGTGGAGGCACTAGTTCTAGCACACCACACCACTACGGGTCATGTGGTGTCATATGCACTGGGTGAGACATCCTTTGTTGGGTCACATGATCTCTTTTTTATAGATTTGATGATGGAATATGTTTTGGAAGTGTTGCAAATGTCCCTAGTCTTTCACAGGTAAATGTCACATAAATAATATATATAGAAAAGTTTATTTCATTTGAGATTTTAATATATATACTTGATTATGTCATACTTGTGTAAAAACTAATATATTTATTTTATTTTTAAACATCAATAGCGGGTTAAGAACACATCCGATGTGGACATCCTAAACTACATCCTATGTTACAATGTGTGTGGAAATGTAAGTTTCAAGTTACTTACATTTCAAATTTCATTTGATTGCACATTTATTATTAAATACACATTAATGTTTGTGTATGTGTTTCACGTGTACATACATATTAATATGTTTATCTTTTTAAGTAGGAGCTAGGAGGGACATCATCTATTGTGGGCACTAAGGCTACTGGCATGCCTCACATTACTTTTATGCAGGTTAGTTTCATATATTTTACTAGTTAATGTCCAATATTGTTAAAATATTATTAACATACATATTTATACATGTTCTAGAATTTAATATATATGCATGAGCGTTAGTTCCTTACACCATTCTCCTAGACAGTTTTTAATTAATATTGATCTACATGTTTTTGTATATCTTATGATTGTTGACGACCGACTCCTCCCTTTATGTACACTATGGAGGTTGTTGTTGATGTTTCCATAGCATCTATAGATCCACTCATGCGAGTACAGCTTTTTAAATTTATTAAATTTTGGATGAATGTTTTCTTACTAAATATACAATATCAAATTATACATGAAATATTTAATTTGAACTATTTATTTGTATGCATCCTAGTATGACTCAGAGTGCACTGCCACAACCCCTAGACACTCCCCCTCGTGAGTCTACCCTTGACCCTGCAAAGTGTCAACAAAAATTGATAGGGATCATGAGATTGCGGTAAGATTTCACATGCATTAAAATTTCTAAGTTTCTAAATTATGAATGTATTTTCAATATATTTTTTTCACAAATTCGACTTGATTCTTCTAGATCCAAAACTATTGGTCATAAAACTTGCACCCGTGTCTCGGATCTAGAAGAACCAAGTAATTTTTTGGTACAACAATGGAATCTTCCCCAAGTTGTGGACCTAGCGCACTTGGGACAGATCTCCGAGAGAAGGTCACCTCCTCTATCTATTTCTTTGTTACTACTACTCCTATTGCTCCATTAGAAAGAGAAAACTAAGCTAATAATACCAAGGGACCAGGATATATTATGATAACATGAAAGGAAAATACACTAAAAGTTGATAATACTAATAAAAGAGGGATGAACATTATCTATTCCGAGGGAAAATGAAAGGAAATTTTTGAAATAAGGCTAGGTGGTTCACGTGTAGTATGACTTAAAATGTATTTATCATATCGGTTTCATGGAACACAACTAAATAAGGAGCTAAAGGACATGAAATGGCACAACAGACACGCAATACAAAAGAAAAGACAAAAGGAAGGAATGCAAACATGCTAGGAAAGAGAATAGTTACATAACGATGCTTCTATTACATCCAGAAATACACAGAGCTGTTATAATGGTGAAAGAAGATGATATCCACATGCAAGAGCTAGATCTAGAGGTCTGCAACTTAAAATACAGAAAATATGAATTCCTTAGAAAAGATGCATAAGGATTCAAACTATCCAATGTTAATAATGAACCCAACTCTTACGTTTATAGATGAATCCATGGGAGAATAAGAGAAGAAGGAGGGAAAAAACTGATTTGAAATGCAACCACCAACAAGAAACATTCAACGCCTGTAAATTCACTTGCAAATTTGTCAAATGCACTTCCCTAGGTATTTATGGCATGTTGGAGAAGGAAGGAGGGCAGATCATATTAAATCGGGTGGTTGAAGAAATCAGATCTACTCATTAATTCCCAAAAATAAATTTTCCCATTTCTCACCTACTAGATCCACTAAGAATTTGAATTTGAATGTTTAACATTGTATCATATGCCAGCAGCTATCTGACAAGTCCAGGTGTGTGCCAATCGGAGCTCTGTAGTAAAAGATATGGCTATCAGAAGTTTGTAAGAGTTGTTTGTGCACGCAAGACACATGGCACGTGTGAATTGGCTGAAAAGATGACCAATTATAAAAAAAAGTCTTGTTGTTTATGCCACATGTCATTCATTGATTTTTTTGATGGATCACACACCCTTTTGGTGTGCTTTGACTTGTTGCTTGTGGTACACTCAAGCATGTCAGAATTATGTGGAACAGAATGGCACAGAGGAGGGTGCAATGAGAATGCGCATGGAAAAATGAGGCATGGGAAGAAGACAGAAGGGAGGTGCATGCAACGCTCTAGATCGTGAGGAAATTAGGAAAACTACTAAGTAGAGAATGTATGGTCAAGGCACAACTATTATAAAGTAATGTGTGGGGCACATTCAAGGGACAATAATAGTTGATTGAAGTAAGTGTAAGGCACACACGCAAGATGAAATATAAGCTAGGAGGAAGGCAGATGTGACCATGCGCACAAGACAATAGTTTAACAAAGAGGAAACCGAGAGTGGAAAGGAAGAAGGGGAAACGCACGAGGGAATGTGAGGAAACTACAACCAAGGGAATGTGCCAAGTGAACTTGAGTGCGCACAACCTTGCAATGAATAAAACAGAGTTAGAATATGTTTGTAAGTTACCCAAATAACTAGGAGAGTTATTTGGATAACAATATCCACTTCTTAAAATTTTGGGTGTTAAAAACTTGATGTTTATTAATGTGTAGGTTAATTTGTAAGGCTTTAACATGCCTAGGACCATACGGATGAATACGTAGTGCAATCTCCCTCCACTACATCCACAAGTTGTGGACATGTTTCTACTAGCAGGGCCAAGAGAGGGAGGTTGTTTCATGATTCTTCATAGGATGTATAGATATATATGCCATCTAGACATGTGATACATACTTTTTTGTATGTCTATATATGGCTTGATATATATGATATTGTGTTGGACATTCCTTGGAGACATGTATATAGTCTTATGTGACCATGTGGTCCTATATATATGGCACACTTAGTTTGATACATTATTCTTATATTTTCAGAGACATGGCACTGGATCAAATGCATGTACATGCATTGTATGTGTACTAGATATATTATATATATGTGGATTTTTTTCTCAGACCACTATGATATAATTTTTATGGTGTTCTTACAATCTCATGCTTTGATATTTTTTCGTAATGATATCTGACATATGATCATATTTGATGATGTGTGACATTTTTATATATACGTGTGACTTGATGAAGTATGATGATGTGTGACAACATGATTTCATTGAATGAAATGTATTGTGATGATGTCTTTGACGTGATCGACATCTTTGTTGTAATTTTTCGAGACCACACACACACACACACACACACACACATGTATATATATGCTTAATAATCATATTTGTTTCTCTTCATGGTGGATGAATATAGGAAGTCTGCACATAAAAATGTGTCCATTCAAGTGATATGTCATCATATACTCATATTTGTTTCTTGATATGACATAACATAATCATCTTATGTTTTAGAAGATTGCATAACAATGGAAAAATTATTGATATGAAATCATAATCATCTTTATTTCATTTTGTCACACATATGAAATGTCTTTGTAATTTCATATATATGCTTCATGTAATCATGTCTTTGTTTCTCTTTATATGCTTTATGCACAATCATGTCTTTATTGTGACCTTATTCAATCTCCTTGAAGGTTTGTCATATATGAAGTTCACTATTGGTGCGGTGAATAATAAATATTGTGCTTTGTAAGATCACATAACAATGGACATTCTTAATATGTAATCATAATGATTTTTTTAATTTCACACACACACACACACACACACACACACACACACACACACACACACACACACACACACACACACACACACACACACACACACACACACACACACACACACACACACACACACACGCATATATATGCTTCATGTAATCAATTTATTTGTTTCTCTTTACATGTGGTGGATGAAGATAGGATATTCTAAATTCAACTTTTCACACAATATGGGAAATTGCTTGGGTGTTTTTTTTATTTAAGGTAGTTACAAATTGAATAAAGAATAAAAGACTGTGAAGAGAAACAAGAAATCCCCAAAATAGTAAGTCAACCAAATGAAGTCCTTTTCATCTCTCTTGACCCTTCAAATCCTATTGGAAATATTGACTATGTGTGTACGTACCCACAGTGCCACAGGTATGAGACAATGTGAGAATGAGAGAAAATAAAGAGAGAGAGAGAGAGAAAAGACAAAGAGCGAGAGAAATAAATACTGAGAGTGAGAGTGAAAGTGAGAGACAGTGTGAGAGAATGAAAGAAAGAAAGAGATATTTTGATAACTAAAAATTTTAGTCATTCATTGGTTCATGCATTCATATTCTCGAAAATCACCTTCTAATCATTCTTAACAATGTAGGATGGAGTCAATGTTGTTGATTAATAGTTTTTAGGACAAAAATCTATTTTTGGTCTCCCAGATTTTAAGGAACTACGTCCAAAAAAAGTATCCTGGAAGAAAAAAAATGAAGTCTTTCGGCACCAAAACAAAGCCTACACAATCATTTACCAAGCCACCCGGACATGTTCTTTGTAATCGTTTTGGTGCCAAGAGCCACCATTTGCAAAATATTGTGTTTGACAACCTTATACTGACTCAAACTACATTATTTTACACTTTTTCAAATAATAGAACGCAAAGAGAACAAAAAGGAGATGGATAAACCAAGATAGGATTCTCTAGAGGGTCTCGACATGGAGATTTAAGATCAAACGAGAGGTCTCTAGGTGCCACGGAGACCGAGATATCACCTAGCAAAGTTATAGTGTTTTTTGGTCTTCGGGCTCTTAAGGGACTATGTCCAGATGAAGTAGCCCGGAAGAAACGGCTCCGTCTAGCACCAAAACAAAGCCTCTAAAATATTTTACTAGGGCACACCAATGTTTTTAGGCAGTCGGTTTGGTGCTAAGATCCGCCGTTTACAAAATATTGTGTTTGATAGCCTTACACTGACTCAAAACTACACTATTTTTTGTTTTGTAAACAATAGAACACCAAGAGAATCAAAAGGATGTAGATAAAACAAAGATAGGGTTCTCTAGAGTGTCTTGATTTGGAGGAATAGGATCAAATGAGAGGTCTCTTGGTTCCATGGAGACCGAGATATCACCCGTTGAAGTTAAAGAGTTTTTGGTCTCCGGGATCTTAAGGGACTATGTCTAGACGAAGTAGCCCCAAAGAAAAGGCTCCTTCCGACACTGAAACAAAGCCTCCAAAATTGTTTACCATGTCACTCAAATTTTTTCACATAGTCGGTTTGGTGCCAAGAGCCACTGGTTCCAAAATATTGTGTTTGACAACCTTACACTGACTCAAACTACATTATTTTGTGCTTTTGCAAACAATAGAACACCGAGAGAACCAAAAGTATATGGAGAGAAAAAGAAATAATATTCTCTAGAGATTCCTAACATGAAGGTGTAGGATCAAATGAGAGGCCTCTAGGTGCCACGAGACCGATATATCACCCGTCGAAGTTATAGCGTATTTTGGTCTCCGGGCTCTTAAAGGACTACATCTGACAAAGTAGATCGAAGCAACAACTCCATATGGTACCAAAACAAATCATCCACAAGTGTTTACTAGGCCACCTAGATGTTTTTTCATAGCGCTTTTGGTGCCAAGAGCCATTGTTTGTAAAATATTTCATTTGATAGCCTTACACTAACTCAAACTACACTATTTTGCACTTTTACAAACATTACAACACTGAGAACCAAAAGGTGATGGAGAAAACCAAGATAGGATTTTCTAAAGGGTTCCAACATGGAAGTGTAGGATGAAATGAGAAGTCTCTTGGTATCATGAAGACCGAGATATCACCCGTCAAAGTTATAGCATTTTTTTATCTCTCGAGCTCTTAAGGGACTATGTCTGGACAAAGTAGCCCCAAAGAAATGGCTCTGTTCAGAACCAAAATGAAGCCTCCATAAGGATTTACCAGGCCACATAGATGTTTTGGCGAAGTTGGTTTGGTGTCAAGAGCCATTGTTTATAAAATATTGCGTTTGATAGCCTTACAATGAGCTCGAACTACACTATTTTACACTTTTCCAAACAATAGAACACCGAGAGAACCAAAAGGATATGGAGAAAATATAGATAATTTTCTATAGGGTCCCAACATGGAGGTGTAGGATCAAACAAGAGGTCTCTAGGTGCCACGGAGACCGAGATATCACCCGTCGAAGTTAAAGAGTTTTTGGTCTCTGGATCTTAAGGGACTACGTCTGACAAAGTATCCTAGAAGAAATAGCTCCATCCAAAGATAAGCGTTTACCAAGCCACCTGGATGTGTTGGCACATTCGATTTGGTACCAAGAGCCACCGTTTGCAAAATATTGTGTTTGACAACCTTACATTGACTCAGACTACACTATTTTGTGCTTTTGAAAACAATAGAACACCAAGAGAACCGAAATTAGATGGAGAAAACCAAGATAGGCTTATGTATAGGGTCCCAACATAGAGGTGTAGGATCAAAATATAGGTCTCTATATCCCGAAGATTGAGATATCACTCGTTGAAGTTATAGCATCTTTTTGTCTTTGGGCTCTAAGGGACAACGTCGGACGAAGTAGCCTAGAAGCAGCAGCCTTCCGTCCAAGACCAAAACAAAGCCTCCAAAAAAATTTTCCTTACCACCTAGACGTGTTAGTGCAATCGGTTCAATGCCAAGAGCAAAGAATTCATAAAATATTGCGTGACAGCTTTTACACTGACTCAAACTACATTATTTTACGCTTTTACAAACAATAGAGTGCACTAAGAGAACTAAAAGTATATGAAGAAAAATGAGATATGATACTATAGAGGGTACTAATGTGGAGGTGTAAGATCAAATGAGAGGTCTCTAGGTGTCACGAAGGTCGAGATATCACCCGTCGAAGTTATAGCATTTTTAGTCTTGTTGGTCCGAAAATCATCGCCTGGACAGATCTATGGATAGACGAGCCAACAGTGTGCAGGGCTTAGCCCCTCTTTGAGTCAGCAAAGTGAAACTGGTTTATTGCTATTCTACCAGCAGGAATCTATGCAAGTCTCACAGATTCTGCCTTCGGGGGTTTGGGATCTCATCCCAGTAGAGTGTTTCAGGCTGCGAAAAGAAAGGAATGAAAGAGGGAAAAGAGAAAGAACAGATCCGAAGGAAGAAAAGAAATGAATTCCAAAGCAGAAAGGTCAGAAGATTTATGTTTTTGGGTTGGTAGTAAATAGAGCCAAACCTACTTGCATAAATAAACAAAGCAATCTTGATGAGCAAATGACGAGAAAAGTAGATATGAATCCAATAGATTAAACACATACGGATCTAACGTAAGGAAGATCTAATACATAACACAACTATTGAGCACAAAGTCTTAATATTTGTATTCTTTGTTTTCTTACATTAAGAAAGCTCAAAGTCTTTCTCTCCTCACTTCTATTTTCATCTAAGAAATGTTCACCCCGAATACAACAAGTATTCCAGTATTTATAGAAGAAGAGGAGGAAAAGAAGACAAAATGGAGCCAACCACCTATTTACAAAGATATTTACAAAATATCTAAAAGTCATGTTGACTTTTGACAACTTGATCGATGACATCATCCCATGATGCAACATGGATGATGTCATCATTTGTGCCAACATATTTTAGACATTTCAACGAGAAAGTCGGAGAATAGAGAGAAGAAGAAGAAGAAGAAGAAGAAACAGCTACTCATCATCGTCATCCCGCCCCGAAAGGGGGTTGCACTCGCTTCGATGCTGCTCAGGAGATGATATGTGGAACTGAGAGCGGTATTCTGACCCTCTGATACTTATATTTCACCTCTTCTTCTGTGAGCTTGGCCTTGCCTTTGGATTTGATAGGCTTCCTGCTTGATGTTGACATATATTCTTCTGTGCTTAATTGCTGATCTGCAAGAATAAGGCGTGAAACCCAATCGAAGAAAGCCGTGTCACCGCTTGATTTTCCATTGAAGTGCTAACAAAAAAGAGTTAGTTATTTTTAGGCTCGGGCGCGGGCGCATGAAAACTGCAGCTTACGGGACTAAAATAGGTAAGGCGCATGGCGCATGGATGTGCAGATTGCATTTTAAAGAAGGGCGCATGAAAATTGTGTGTTACATTGGTATTCGGTGTGCCCTTTGGCGCGTGGATGGATCGTGTAACATTGACTTTTCATGCACCAAAGGGATATGGCACGGCGCATGAAGGGTTTACACAACATGATGTTGTTGTAATCGGGATGCGCCAACGCCTTTATAGCTTCAGATTTGTGCAGATAAAGCTTGTGTAACATGGAAGCTAGGTGCGCCATTGGCGCGGGTTTTGCTCACGTTACAGGTTGGTCAGATGCGCCAAAGGGAAAAGACAGTGACCAAACCTTCTTTACAAAGGGGCTTCTTCCTGAATGGTGCTAGGTTCTTTTATCCCGACTTCTTATTTAAAAGGCTCAGCTGGGTAAACGAAACGGTTTAGATCAGGAGGGCTACAACCACTGTTTCAAGAAAACGTCCTTCTCCAGCAGATCTGGAAAGAGGAAGGATAGCATAGGGGGAGGGCAGCCAACTCAAAACATATATTTCAAAGACCAATCAGCAAGC
This sequence comes from Taxus wallichiana var. yunnanensis, assembly GCA_018340775.1. Taxonomy (NCBI): domain Eukaryota; kingdom Viridiplantae; phylum Streptophyta; class Pinopsida; order Cupressales; family Taxaceae; genus Taxus; species Taxus wallichiana. The sequence goes on along the minus strand of CM031235.1, from coordinate 611,746,709 downwards.
TAAGACCAGACCTCGAACACACCAAGAACTGAAAACATAAAACGCACAAGAGGGAGAAGAACCTCTTACCTGGATAAATAGCAAAAGTTTTGAGAATGGGTCCACAATACGTTGAAAATGACGGAGCAGAGGCTAACAAGCTCAGAAAAATCACGTGCTTAGCAAAAGTGAAAATGACATTTGGGCGCGCAAAACACATATATATAGAAAAACCAGCCATCAATGCGCCACCCACTTTTGAAAGGGCGCATCAAAACTTGTTGTCGACATGAAGTTATGTGCATCCTTTGGCGCACCAAAAAGTGGCGCAAAAAAAGTTGTACCAACACAAGCGCATGCACCTTGGCGCACGCAGGGAAGGTTCAACACACTTTGGTGCACCGAAAGTCATGTTAACATTGAAAATTACGCGCCAAAGGTTTTAAAGGGGGCGCACCAAAAGTTGGTGTTACATAGCAATTTCATGCGCCCAGCCAAAAAAGGCTCAAAAGACTAAGTTCGAAAAACTAGATTTCCCGAGAAGGGACTTTACAACGTTTCGAATGCGAGGGATCCCTAACGAGGGATCGAAACAAAATTTTCGGTATGGTTATCGGTAAAATTGCCCTTGTCAATTTTACGGGATAACAGCTGGCTCTTTCTGGGGACTATCCCTGAGCGAACTCAGGGGTAGAGAATCCCAGATCACTTGTGCCTATCCATTGGGTAACAGAGTCAAAAACAAGGGGGACCGGAGGAGAAAAAAAAAACACACGACAAACCGAAAGCAAACACACGACGAAAGAAAACACACAACTTAAAGCAAATCTGTACAAAGAAGAGAGCAAGCTCTACTTCCTGAAGATCTTCAGATGCTGCCCGCTATAAGGAAGCGGGAGCTCGGTTCCATCCAGATATGAGAGATAGAAACTATTCTCTCTGTTGAGTTGCTTGATTTTGAAGGGCCCTCTCCATAGGGAATCAAATTTTCCGTGCATACCCTTTGGTTCTCTTCGCTTGTCCCATAAAAGGACGAGATCTCCCACTTGAAAATCCCTTTTCTTGGCTTTCTTATCGAAAAGCCTCTTAACTTGATTCTGATGTTCAGTGATCCTATCGACCACCTTCACTCTCTTTTCTTCAAGTTACGCCGGAGATACATGATTCTCTTTTCAAGAGAACTTTGGAAAGTTTCATCTTCAATGGCTCGTGCCAAGCGCAGAGCAGGAAGTTCCACAGAAATGGGAAGCTCGACATCAATGCCATATAACACTTGAAAAGGTGACATGCCGAGAGATCTCTTAGGAGTAATGCGGTCCGCCCACAAAGCGTCGTACAAAAACTTGTGCCACATCCGCTGATTTTCATCTACTAACTTCCGTATGATGGTCACCAAGTTCTTGTTACTGGATTCCACCTGACCATTTCCCTGAGGGTAATAATCTGAGGCATGAGCCAAAGTTATCCCATATTCATAGCAAAAACTAATAACTTCCCGTGAGGAGAAGTTAGAAGCATTATCAACAACGATTTTGTTTGGAACGCCAGAACCTGACAATGATATTTTCTTTAATGAAATTGCAAACCACCTCAGAAGTGGCATGCTTGACAGGTATGGCTTCCACCCACTTGGTGAAGTAATCCGTTGCTGTAAGGACATAACTATGTCTAGCACTCGATTGAGGATTGAGTGCGCCAATAAAATCAATTCCCCATTGCCTGAATGGTTCATTGATAATGACCGGCCTTAGGGGAAAGGCAGCCAACTTGGGCTTGCCGATGAATTGCTGACAGGGTTCACACTTTGCCACCCAGGTGGCTGTATCTTGAAAGAGCATTGGCCAATAGTACCTGGCCCGAATGATCTTGTGTGCCATCACGAGAGGAAGAAAAATGTCCTCCACAAGCTGAATTGTGAAAAATTTCTAGTAGTTTTACTTGCTGGGGCTTGTCGACACATCACAGGAAGATGCCATCTATCCCGCGCTTATATAAGCCGTCATCCCAGATGACATATTTAGCTGCCCTGAGCTTTATAGTGCGCTTCTCCTTTGCAGTTAGGTGCATTGGGCATTCGCCGTAGGTAAGGAAGAAAGTGATGTCGGAGTACCACTCATCACTAGTCAGCAACAAATAGAACCAGAGGCGAGAATCGAGCCCTTCTTGCCGGTCCTGCGCTTCTTCGATGTAGTCACCCCTCTCATCAGGATTTTCTGAATCTTTGTTTTCAGCCATTAGCTGACACAGGCCCTTGCCTCTTACCAGCTTGGTTGGTTTAATATCCAGGTCATACTCCTGGACCTTTGCGATCCAATTTCCTCGCAAGCTTCCTAACTCTGCTTGAGTTAGAATTGATTTCACCGCCGTGTCCTGGGACCCAGTACTGCACCACCGTATGTGAGTTTAGAATGTAATACCTGAAATTCTTCACTGCTTTGACAACGGCAAAGGCATGCTTTTCCAGTGAGTCATCTTTAGTTCGTGAGGCTTGAGGGGAGAACTCATGAATGCAATCGGGGATTCAATGTCTTCTGAATTCTTTTGCATTAAGATGGCAGACACAGTATGCTCAGATGCATAACTATACATGATGAAGTCCTTGGAGAAGTCGGGACATACCAGGACTGGTGCATGAGCAACAGAAGCTTTTATTTCTTCAAATGACCTTTTCCCCTCCTCACTCCATCTGAAAGTTGGTGACCCCTTCATCATGTTCAATATGTGACGGGTCTTTTCAGCAAAGTCAGGAACAAAACGCCTGAGAAAGTTCACCTTTCCAAAGAAAGAATGAACACCAGTCTTGCTTGTAGGCAGAGTAAGGCTTTGAATAGCCTTAACTCTTTCAGTATCTATCTTTGTTCCTTCTTTGCTGACCACATGGCCTAGCAACTTCCCTTCCGTGACTCCAAAAACAGACTTTTTTGGGTTTAAGGAAATCCCATGCTCTCGACATCTGGCCAATACTTGCTCCAAGTGATCATAATGATTGCTTCATTGTTTGGAGAACACAGTCAGGTCATCTAAATAAACCACAATGACCTTCCCCATCATACCTTTGAAAGCAAAGTCCATGGCCCGCTGAAAAGTAGCGCCGGCATTAGTTAGGCCGAAAGGCATCCTGCTGTAGGCAAATGTACCCCAAGGAGTAGTGAATGCTGTTTTAAACTGATCTTCAGGTGAAACTTCAATCTGATTGTAACCTGAAAAACCGTCGAGCATGGACAGCATCTCTGATCCAGTTACTGCTTGCAGAACTTGATCCATTATCGGAAGAGGGTAGTTGTCTTTCAGCGAAGCTTGATTCAAATTTCGAAAGTCTACGCAGATGCGTATTTCACCGTTTTTCTTGCGCACTGGCACAATATTTGCTACCCAAGTACTGTGATGGATAGGGAAGATGATTCTTGCGTCTAGCATCTTCTGAATTTCGGCCTGGATGGTGCCCAAAATCTTGGGATTATAGTGCCTCTGCTTCTGGCGGAAGGCTTTGGCATCGTCTTTCAACGGAATATCATGCTGAACGTCCTTCGGCTTGAAGGACTTTAAATCGGCATAAGACCATGCCAATACATCCATATATTTTTTTAGCAACTTGACAAATTTCCGCTTTTCTTCTGGCGTGCAACATTTCCCGATGTTCACAAATTGCGGATGTGCCTCCGAACCTAAATTGACCGGTTCGGTCTCTGGGGATGAGTCAGGATCATCCCACCTCTTCTTTTTTACAAAACGGTCATGCCTGTCGAACAGGCGTTCCAGAGAAACCAGGCCCTTTGGAATTTTATTTCCCTTGAGCTGACATATGCCATCGTTCTCCTTTGTTTCGTGGTTTTGACCGTTGATTGATTCACGGCATGTAGAGGTGGATCCTTCGAAATACAACTCGTTAAAATTTTCTGATTTTTCCAGAAAGGCAATGAGTTGATTATCATCATTGAACACCTGCCAATGCTGAGAATTATCCGGCACGCTCGGGCGGAAAACCACCTCAATGGTGTACTTGTTCATTTTCAAACCTGGATGTGGGAGCATGAGAGATCTTTGAGACACCAATGAATCAGCCATGTCATTTTGAGCTCTTGGAATTGATTCAATTGAAAAGGCATCAAACTCCTCAATGCTTGTCCCATACCGCATTACGGTAGTGCCTGAGCCTTTCATTCTTTACTTGGTAAATCCTTTTGACTTGATTTACAACTAGCTCAGCATCACCTTGCACTTTTAGATTTTTATTCCTCTTTCTTTTCATGCGGCTTGCATACCGAGTAAGAGAGATTCATACTCAATGCATATTGTTGGTGTTGAAAACTGCAATTTGAAAGAGAGAGGAATGACTTCTTCCTCAGGAGATATTAACACGACCCCAGCGCCACATCCACTAGTTACACAGCTCCCATCGAATTGCAATGTCCAGATCTTATTAAGATCCTTTTCGTGAATGAAAATGCCCGTTTTATCCGTCTCGGTAGATAAGAAGTAATTCCCCATCCCTGATGATTCAAAAAGGATTTGAGCTTTGGGGTCTTCAGAGTTGGTAACCAAGTATTTCTTTTGTGATTCTGGATCCAAAGTCTGCATTACACCTTTGACTAGAATTCTAGCTTTGGACCAATCCATATGAATTTCTCCACCAACTTCGCTGCAAAAACTCCTTCCCAGCAAAATTCCATAGGCTGCCGGAATGTCAGCAACGAGGACTGTCATTTTTACTCTTTTATCCGGGAAATCCGCAAATGCAAATTGCGCGTCCTTGATTTGGCCAACCAACGGGACTTGCTTAGTTTCTAAGGAATAACATCTGCCGAAAGGCTTGGTAAGAGTGAGGCCCAAAGCACGGGCAACTTTTACCGGCATGACATTATTAGAAGCTCCGGAATCAATTATACAGTTGCTCAACTTATGACCATTGATCAGCAGAGAGAGATAGAAAGGTTCTATCTTTCCTGACGCAGATGTTGAAGCAACATTTATATGAGATTCAGGGGGAGTGGATAGGATTCCTTTTGGGGAAACCTGATTAGATATAACAGCTTGACTTTGGATATACTTAGTCAATCTTACGAGTTGTTCGGGGTTTGACTGAAGATACTCAGCTTCAGACATTTGGATCTTGGTCTTTTTTGCATGATCTATAATATCAAACGTGGCCAAGGGTTGCGTTGGTAAAGGAATGAGTCCCTCACCTCGCGATGATGGAATAGGATTGGTGGTCTTAGTAGGAATGTGAGAGGACTGATTTGGAGGAGAGATAGGGGAAAAGATTTCTTTGTAAAAGATTTGCCAGGGAGTTGAGTAGGAAGAGGATTACCTCTTTTAGCAATGATCGGAGGTGCGTTTGACACGGCCTTCTCCTGCTGGACATGGGTAGCAACTTCCGCTTCTTTTCCTTGTGAGCGAGTAAAAACAGTGTATGACTGTCCGCTTGCATAGCCTTGAGTACTCTCCTCTTCATCAAATTCTTCCTCATCAAATTCCATGTACCCGATAGTAGAGTCGCCAGTCGGTTCACCGACATCTTGATCATCTTCACCTTGAGACGAAGGTTCTTCATAATACTGCTCTTCTTCTTCAATCTCGGCCAGAGCATTGACCGGAGGGGCCTCAAGTGCCAACCGCGGAGCAGCTGTAGGTAAGCGCGGTCTTTGTGAAACATTGTTAGGAATGAAATTCCTCCATGGAATATCCCGGTATGAGGAACTGGGAGAGGCCTGGGCCAACTGCTTCTTCAATGCAAGCAAATCGTTCGCCATCTTTTGGAATGCTGGATCAGACGAAGTGGTGGGCGAAGGGCCCAAAGATTTAGGCTTGGCTGATTCCTTTTTTAATTCACCGGATATTATCAGATTATCCTCTATGCGAATGGCAGCGGCTTGGGCGAGAACCAAGGTGGCAACTCGTTCCTGAAGGAGCAAGAAACTAACTTTCGAGCTCATAGCGTTTACGAAGAAACACTTTTGATTTTCCGGCGTTGGAAGCATGGCAACAGGGACACGGTTGATTAGTGCATTGAACCGGGTGACAAAATCACGCATGGTCTCATTCACCTCCTTCTTCAGGTGAGTGATTCGTGATAATAATGCAAATGCATCCTCTGAAGGCTTGTACCTATCTTCAAAAGCATCCCGTAAGGTGGCCCAACTGGTGATAGATCCGGCCGGCAAATGCTGAAACCATTCAGCTGCAGGTCCTTGTAGGGTTTCCAGAAAAAGGCGAACCGACACATCTTCGTGGGTCACATCCAAAATACTGCATGACATAATGAATGCAGATATGTGGGAATCCGTGCTTTGATTTCCGCTCCCGTCAAATTTGGGAAAATTCTTTCGATTTCCGTGAGGGAGAGCGTGAACTGGATGTGGTAAAGCCAGGCGGACCCATCATGTTTCCCATGGAACCACCATTTGAAGGGGCGAGGAAGAGAACACGGGCTAGAAGGGTGGTTCCACCGAGCAAAGCAAGCGCTCTGAAAGGGACACGGAGGCTCCTTGTGAAAACCGGCTCTTCCGTGGGGGTGAGGCGCTTCTGGATGACCGATCAGCTGAACTTAGTGATAAAAAGCGCGTCGGTGCTACACTGAAATTGTGCCTTTGAAGCCGATCGAAAGTAGGATCGACTTCTCCATGAGCTCGCCTGCCACGCGTAAATGGCTCACCTACCAGCGTACCTTCCAGATCTGGAATGTTATGGTGTAGATTCAGACTTTCTTTTTGGTTGTACTTGCTGATTTTCTGGTTTTTCTGTCAAAAACCAGCAGCATGCACTTTTCTAAATATTTAAAACTATCCTCTTCAGAAAACCGATTGCGGTTAATGACAAGTAATAACGAGGATAAGATGGCAGGGAAGATTAGCAAGCTGATTTTCAGATCTGGTTTTGACTTTTTCAGAGGGTTTCAAACTTTTTGGAAAACAGTCAAAAATTCAGATCTACGGCAAAATATGGATTTTTGTAAAAACTCAGCGAACTAAAGATCTTTAACTGGACCAGATCTATGACTCTCAGAAGAAAATTTTTCAGTTTGAGCACTTTTGCAAATTTTTGGATTTTTAACAAAAAGTTCAGATTTGCAAACAGGCAGCAATCTTTTGATTTTTTCTGATTTTTATATCTTACTACCCTCATAGATCTGACAGATCTATTCGATCCCCAGCGGAGTCGCCAAAAACTGTTGGTCCGAAAATCTGTCGCCTGGACAGATCTATGGATAGACGAGCCAACAGTGTGCAGGGCTTAGCCCCTCTTTGAGTCAAAGAGCGAAAGCGGTTTATTACTATTCTACCGGCGGGAATCTATGCAAGTCTCACAGATTACGCCTTCGGGGTTTGGGATCTCATCCCAGTAGAGTGTTTCAGGCTGCGAAAAGAAAGGAATGAAAGAGGGAAAAGAGAAAGAACAGATTCGAAGGAAGAAAAGAAATGAATTCCAAAGTAGAAAGGTCAGAAGATTTATGTTTTTGGGTTGGTAGTAAATGAGCCAAACCTACTTGCATAAATAAACAAAGCAATCTTGATGAGCAAATGACAGAAAATTAGATATGAATCCAGCAGATTAAACACATACGAGATCTAACGTAAGGAAGATCTAATACATAACACAAACTATTGAGCACAAAGTCTTAATATTTGTATTACTGTTTTCTTCTGTTACAAGAAAGCTCAAAGTCTTTCTCTCCTCACTTCTATTTTCATCTAAAAAATGTTCACCACGAATACAACAAGTATTCCAGTATTTATAGAAGAAGAGGAGGAAAAGAAGACAAAATGGAGCCAACCACCTATTTACAAAGATATTTACAAAATATCTAAAAGTCATGTTGACTTTTGACAACTTGATCGATGACATCATCCCATGATGCAACATGGATGATGTCATCATTTGTGCCAACATATTTTAGACATTTCAACGAGAAATTCGGAGAATAGAGAAGAAGAAGAAGAAGAAGAAGAAGAAACAACTACTCATCATCGTCATCCTGCGGCCGAAAGGGGGTTGCTTTCATACGATCTTGCTCGAGAGATGATATGTGGGCCGAGAGTGGTATTCGACCCTCGATACTTATATTTCACCTCTTCTTCTATGAGCTTGGCCTTGCCTTTGGATTTGATAGGCTTCCTGCTTGATGTTGCCATATATTCTTCTGTGCTTAATTGCTGATCTGCAAGAATAAGGCGTGAAACCCAATCGAAGAAAGCCGTGTCAGCTGCTTGATTTTCCATTGAAGTGCTAACAGAAGAAAGAGTTAGTTATTTTTAGGCTCAGGGCACAGGGCGCATAAAAACTGCAGCTTACAGGACTAAAATAGGTAAGGCGCATGGCGCATGGATGTTGCAGATTGCATTTTAAAGAAGGGCGCATGAAAATTGTGTGTTACATTGGTATTCGGTGTGCCCTTTGGCGCGTGGATGGATCGTGTAACATTGACTTTTCATGCACCAAAGGGATATGGCGCGGTGCATGAAGGGTTTACACAACATGATGTTGTTGTAATCGGGGATGCGCCAGCGCCTTTATAGCTTCAGATTTGTGCAGATAAAGCTTGTGTAACATGGAAGCTGGGTGCGCCATTGGCGCGGGTTTTTCTCACGTGTTACGCAGTCGGTCGGATGCGCCAAAGGGAAAAGACAGGTGACCAAACCTTCTTTACAAAGGGGCTTCTTCCGAATGGTGCTAGGTTCTTTTATCCCCGACTTCTTATTTAAAAGGCCCAAATGGGTAAACAAAACGGTTTAGATCGGGAGGGCTACAACCACTGCTTTCAAGAAAACGTCCTTCTCGAAAGAAATCTTGAAAGAGGGAGGATAGCATAGGGGGGGGCAGCCAACTTAAAACATATATTTTAAAGACCAAACCAGACCACAAGAATACCAAGAACCGAAAACACCAAACGCACAAGGGGAGAAGAACCTCTTACGATAAATAGCAAAAGTTTTGAGAACGGGTCCACAATACATTGAAAACGCACGGAGCGAGGGCCGACAAGCTCGAAAAATCACGTGCTTCGCAAAAGTGAAAATGACATTTGGGCGCTCAAAACACATATATATAGAAAAACCAGCCATCAATGCGCCACCCACTTTTGAAAGGGCGCATCAAAACTTGTTGTCGACATGAAGTTATGTGCATCCTTTGGCGCACCAAAAAGTGGCGCAACAAAAGTTGTACCAACACAAGCGCATGCGCCTTAGCGCATGCAGGAAGGTTCAACACACTTTGGCGCACCGAAAGTCGTGTTAACATTGAAAATTACGTGCCAAAGGTTTTAAAGGGGGCGCACCAAAAGTTGGTGTTACATAGCAATTTCATGCACCCAGCCAAAAAAGGCTCAAAAGACTAAGTTCGAAAAACTAGATTTCCCGAGAAGGGACTTTACAACGTTTGAACGCGAGGATCCCTAACGAGGATCGAAACAAAATTTTCGGTATGGTTATCGGTAAAATTGCCCTTGTCAATTTTACGGGATAACAAGTCTCCGAGATCTTAAGGGACTACATCAGGCGTAGCTCGAAGCAACGGCTCCATCCGGAAATAAAAAGAATCCTCCACAAGTTTTTACCAGTCACTCGGACATGTTGGCACTATCAATTTGGTGCCAAGAGCCACCATTTGCAAAACATTGTGTTTATCAGCCCTATACTTGACTCAACTACACTATTTTGTACTTTTACAAACAATAGAACACCGAGATAACTGAAAAGATATGAATAAAACTGAGATAGGCTTCTTTAAAGGGTCCTAACATGGAGATGTAGGATCAAAACAAATGTATCTAAGTTCCATGGAGTCTGAGATATCACCCATCTAAGTTACAACATTTTTTGGTCTCTGGGCTCTTAAGGGACTACGTCCGGATGAAGTAGCCCGGAAGCAACGTGGCTCCATCCAGACACTAAAATGAAGCCTCCTCAAAGGTTTACTGTGCCACTCAAAAGTGTTAGTGGAGTCATTTTGGTGTCAAGATCCAATAACTCATTCCCTATTCATCCCAATTCATGTTTTCAACACAAAATTCTGGCGGTCACAATTTGGCACCCATTCATCCGTAATGAGAACCATCTAAGACAAAATTTGTGCAATGGAGGCCTCTAATCACACCCAATAATTCAAGGCCATGGAATTCCTTGATCCTTTTTGTCATAATTGTTTGCAAACTACCTTTTCTAGGCAGTCCTAGGCAATTAACAGAGTCGAGTTATGATAATTCATGCCCGGGACATCATTGGAACAAAATTCCTCTGCAAACGCATCTGGTTGGTGGGGGTATAAACCTTTGGGTGTGTAGTGCCCACATTTTACACACCCAAATACAACAGTAAAATACTAGGAATTTTTTTTTTTACTTACATTGCTCACTACACAATGCCACAAGGCTCCAAGTAAGGAAAACTCCATAACACATACGACACTTACATAAGTCATCGACCCACGTAGACACATGATAACACCATATACATGACGATGCCACATTTTCCCCAATGAACGAATGCTAGAAATAACACAACCACAATAAAAGGGACTTAAGGATTGACAACCCACAACACATCATTACCATGGTTACATCTAGGATACGTTAAACATCCAATAACATTATTATGTAAGCATAATTTTCTCCCTCTTTCCACCTACATATTCTGAAAATTCATTTCACATTTCACTTGTTGTTCAACCATTTAATTTTGCTCTTTACCCTTATGACAATCTTCATAACTTACATAAGTATTTTCCATATTTCAAATTGCCTACAAGATTCTAATTCTCTCATTCTTATGTTAAGATTTTGCTTCCCAAACGCTTATTCAATGTTTAAAATTTAACCTTGCTACACAAGTGAACCTAACGTGATGTCAAGATGAAATCTTGGGATTGAGGGAGACTTAGATTCAATATAGCTTTTTCCCAAAAACATTCTTTGATCACGGTATAGTTATTTCCCTACCATTATTATTATAGTTCAATAACTTGTTGAATTCCAAATTTGATTTATATATATATATATATATATATATTTTTTTTCTCAAAGTTTGATCACACCAAAGCAATTCATATTCTTTGTAACACATGAAAATGTTTAATTAAGTTATAAGGACTCCAAGAGGGGCAGTATCCCTAACCTCAAATCTCATTTTTTTCTTCTATACTTTACTTTTACATCACATTATGGTCACATTATTACCATCGTTTTACAACAAAAGAGTTACGAAAGCACTTGTCTGACATCTTAAGGAAGTACATGGTTAGAAGCATTATAAACTACACATGAACCACGAGTGACCTATGATCACGAAGAACCCATATCTCTGCATTGCACGATTCCGCATAAGAAATATTCTTTATTCCTTAATGCCATAGAATGACATAACAAGGGATTATGAGACAAGAATTCAGTTTCTAAGGTTCTCTAAAATCAACATCTTTCAAAACAATTTCGTATGCAAGGAGTTAGATTATAGTTTTCTAACCACAAGTTAACATCCTAGTCAACTAGGGTTTAGTTTAATTCCAATTTTCACTTAGGGCTTTATGCTCTATTATAGATTAGACTAAGGTTCAAAACATATTCACCCTATAAACCCACCGTAAAAGATCAAAGCACTATAATGTCACTAGCCAAAGATAGTACATATAGCTAAGAGGATCTATTCATTAACAAAATTTTAAGTGATAGAACCACTATTTCTCTAGCTCCATGATGTCATCTGGATCCCACAAGAAATTCATTCGATGTAGAAAATTTAATTCTAAATCTATCTTCGGAAGACAAGGTAGTCCACTAGGACACGAAGGAAGCGTTAGCTCTACTTACTCCAGGTCAAGTTTGACTGTGTTGCTCCTATATGTCTGGTTTATGTCGATGTCACTAAACATACCTACTAAGATGATCAACCCATTCAGGGGATCTTATTTTCCTAAACTAGGATGTTCCATCGAGTGTAAAGGTTCGTTTGAAGGTCACAGTTTTCTACGCTAAGGGGTCAACATAGGCAGGTTAGTTATATACAAATTTTGAACTAAGGTTGACTGTTGTGGTTAGGTTCCTTTATTACATTTTCAAGGTAAGAAACACAACACCAATTATTAAACCAATAATTGCACAATGAAAGCTCACTACAAGGTATAAATTTCAATTCCTTTTGACATTTGAATTCCACTTTTACCATAACAATTTTGGGATAAAAATAACATCCATGAAAGAAATACCAATTTCTTGAGCACTTAATAATCTAACGAATTTTACATACTACCAATTTCCACAATAAGTCCTTCAATATATTACCAAAAATAAACAAATAATTACTCAATGCCTTTACGTCATCATTCTTTCATCCTGCAAAAACCACGTGAGCAAGATATCAGCGATAAATCGCTGGCATGGCATCCACCCTAATTTAACATAAGTATCATTTTTTAGTTTCCCATTTACATATGATAATAATTACAATTTTCAATAGAAATAAAACGGTCTAGAGACATGTATTCATTACATTTCATTTTACTTCATTTTGTAACACAGGAGATAGAAAGAGAAGGGAAGAGAGAGAAAACATCATTTTGTCAAAAGTTCTACTGCACACAACAAGTTACACTATAGTGTTTTAAATAGTTATTTACACGTGTTTAAAGTTTCCATGGTGGTTTGGCAACCCTACAAGGGTCCCACAACTTTCTATTTTTACATTTTCTTACTAGCTACAAAACGTTCAAAACGGGCTCGAAGGCTAAGAAACTGCTTCCAAAAGTTATCTTTCGATGAGAACACACACCACGATCAACTTTATACATGCCCCTAGATATACCAATAGTTCATAGCAAATCCTGATGTAAATGGGAAAGAGTGAACGGTTTGCGTTTGGGGCCGATTCTCCGAGCCACCTTGTCAGTTGTAGTTGACCAGATTGTAAATGAAAAAAATTTAGCTCGAGGGCCCAGAAAATCGCATCCATAACTAACATTTGATGGGTTTGCACGCAACAAGACACTTCCTACTAGTTCCTCTATATAAGGAGAATTCATCAGAGTTGACGGGACTAAGAACTAGAAAACCATTTTCAAACGGTGACAAGTTTTCTGGAGTGACAAGTTGAAATCATTCTGTTTGGACTCGTCAAACTACAACCGAAGGCCTACAAAATGGCTTTGCCAAAATATCCCAAAAATTTCTTTTTCCTAAACTGAATGTTCCATACAATTTTATAGTATAAACACTAGAGATTTGCGAAGACGGAAGTGATTTCTCTTTCCAGGTTTCGAATGGCGGTCTAGAACGGAAGCCAACTTTCTAGATTTAACAGTTTTCTACTGTTGTAAACCAGTGTAACAGGGCTCCTATAAGAGCGTCAAAAATATCACATATGTTTGTTCAGGGAAAACCAGATGTCATGGTGACTCCTCACATAACAAGGTACACAAATGAAACCTAACATCTCGTTTTCAGAGTTCCGAAGGGTACTTAATGAGTCTCCAAAAATGCAAAAATTAACTATTTAATAGGAAGGAGGTCAACAATATTACTGGGAAGTCAAACTCGGCTTGTCGGTATACCAATAGTGTAGCGATCTAACTAGGTAGGAAACTTTCTAAATCACCTCAGAATGAGGGGGAAGTTCATGTTTTAATGTAACGAGTTATTTTGGCATCGTGAGTAACGACAAGACATTTCATTGTTTTTGCACGAGTTGAAATAAACAATTAACTGTATTAAGATCTTGATATTTTAAAATTATTTTAAGTTGTAAATGAAAACTAAAATACAAGACATATGAAAGATGAGGGAAGGTGAACCATTCCTGGAAACGATGAGTGAAATGGTATAAGGGGCTCAAAGCGGTTTACACTCACGATCTGTCGAGACCACCATTGTTGCCACATGATGCCAGGTAGTCACGTGCAAACCAAGCCATTCATTGTGCACCCATGTCTCATCAAAAAGAACCATTTTGTGTTTTCAAGTAGTCATCCCGATCCAAGATACCGCATTTTCTATGTCAAATGGATCACATGCCTTTTCAACAAAATCCATTTTTGTGCATATCCGGAAATCATGGCGTTCCATGAGACAACGTTTCTTTGAGGCATTCTGTCAAACAGTTCATGGGCTTTGTCTATACTTCCACATTTTGCATTCATATATAACCGAGCACTTGCAACATCTATGCCTGACAAAGCTCCTATTTAAGAAACTGGCGTGAGGATGCTAGCAATGGATGCAAAATTTGTTTTAAAGGTTCCAAGGCGTATTCAACAAACCCATTTTGCACAGAACCAGCAAAACAAATCCACACAACTACCACAGGTTTAAATGGTAGAATGCCCAAATCTCCACATTTGAAAACAACCTTATCTCTCCCACATTACATTCTAAATATGCCAAAATGCCCACATATGCGTTGAAACCAAGGATAGACTGGTCAATGTCTCTCATAGCCGACAATAAGAAGAAGACCATGCAAATGTGAAGATCAAGAGTAGGTGAAAGAAAATAAGGATTCCCCTTTTGACGCATGTTGGAAGTATGTGGCAAAAGTAAATTGATTGGGTTAGAACCCTGTTTGTAGCATATGCGCACAACAATAACGTTACCCCATGCGTAGCTGTCCCATTCTTTCCTCTGGTCAAACCCTGCAATCACATCCCCAAGGTATTTGTAACTACAACATCTGAAAAAATCCCTAAATCGTTTATACTTTGCTAGATGACACGCAAGTCTGGGGCTCATTTTTCTTTGGACGCAGGCTAGGAGGATGTTGCCACAAGCTAGTAGGGCACTGGTAAGGATAAGCTCAGCAGATTGGGGCTTTCCCCCTCCCTCCAAGGCGGCGGCGCTCACTCCCCCACAGCAAAAAGACAAACCAAAACCACAAAGGCACCCTTTGCCCTAAAACTGCCCCAACAAAGAAATCACGGGTTTTCTTAATTTTAAAACTTTTATTTTAATTAATTTTTTTTTGTTTTAACTAAATAAAAATAAAAACCCTAAACGAAGTAAAATAATAATAAGCACAATTAATGATGATCGCCATATTCATAATAACAACACAAATTTAATAATAATAATAATAATCACACCTCGACAATATAAATTATAATATTATTATAAACATTATTTTTATGATTTTATGGCTAAAACAATGATAATAATTATTAATCCTATTAATGGTGATGACCAGGCAAACTCGACGAACCGAGAACCATATTTTCCTTTAACTGGATAGTCATCCATGACGCTACGAGGTCCACAGTTTGGGGTGTCGACAACGACCCGAAAGGCAAGAAGGAGAGGGAAGGTGCAAAATCTTCACTGCGACAAGGACAAGGTCAACAACGGTCAACGAAAGCACACACACACAAGTCTCCCAGGATTAGCAACAAGGTCATCATGCCAGGGACTGGGGGAACATCGAATGGGGCATTACAGGTGTTATGGCGGGCTCCAAGTAGGCCCGAGTTCAGATTCAAACCACGATACGGAGCCAAGAACTCATTCCCTATTGTTCCCAATTCACATTTTTAGCACAAATTTAAGTCACAACTTGGCACTCGATCATCCAATTCAAGAACTGTCTAATCCAAAACTTGATCAAAGGAGTCCCCTAATCACACCCATAAATTCAAGCCCGTGGCATTCCTTGATCCTTTGTGCATATTTTTTTGCAAGTTATCTTTTCTAAGAACTCCTAGTCAATGAATGTGGCCAAGTAGTGAGAATTCGTGCCCCAAGACATCATGGGAGAAAACTGCCACTACCAACATGTCCGGTTGGGGGTTATACGCCTTCGATGCTATGGAAGGCTCCGAGGTAGACCCGGTTCGGAGTATTACCACCCGATACTGAGTCAAGAACCCCCTTCACATGTACATAAATAATTGTTAGTTTCTTCTCTTTGCCACAAAAAAATGAAATCTTCCCTTAGCTTTGTGAATATAAAATTATGTACTAACAATGCCAACCACATGAAGGTAGAATATTTTATGGCACCACTAACCTACATAAAAGTGTTAGTCAAAGTAATTTAAGTTGAATCAAAACCATACTAGATATATAAAAATACATAAATTTAATAAAATATATGAACTTGAATCTAGTATAAAAATTTAAAAACTTCAAATAAATATATACCAAACGAGCATGTAAATTCATTCTAATGAACCATCAAGATTGGATCTACTACCATTTCCAATCATGTGAAGGTAGAAGCTTTTATGGCACCACTAATTTGCATAAAAATATTATTCAAAGTAATTTGAGTTGAATCAAAACCATACTAGATATATACAAAATACGCAAATTTAATAAAATATATGAACTTGAATCTAGTATACAAATTTAAAAAATTCAAAGAAATATATACCAGATGAGCATGTAAATTCATTCCAATGAACCATCAAGATTGGATCTACTAACAGTGCCAACCACGTGAAGGTAGAAGCTTTTATGGCACCACTAACCTGCATAAAAGTGTTAGTCAAAGTAATTTAAGTTGAATCAAAACCATACTAGATATATACAAAATACACAAATTTAATAAAATATATGAACTTGAATCTAGTAGAAAAATTTAAAAACTTCAAAGAAATATATACCAGACAAGCATGTAAATTCATTCCAATGAACCATTAGGATCAGATCTACTTTGAATAGTAGACAAGATTGCTTCATGATCTGACTCTCGAACCTTCCAAAGAATCTTGTTATTAGGCCTTCCTCAATATCTATATAGCTAAATATTTGTCTCTAGAACTAGATGCAAATATAAGATTATTTTCCCATGTGTCTCAAAGTCTTCAAGCACCCAAACAGAGGAATTTTTAATGGAAACCATCAAATCCAAGTTCCAATAACTACTAATACCACCCTTCGTAGGGTACTCAATATATTCGCCATCTATAATAGGAGAATTCAACTTATTTCTTTCCTCGATCTGATGACATAATAAATAGTATGTTCCTTCTTCATTGTAAATGCCTTACAATAGCTGAAACACATGTCCTACAAAAAACAAAGGTTTCAACTCAAATTTAAATTACATATTAATTTCAATGGACATAACTCATTAAAAAAGTTGTAAATAACCATTATCCTTGTCACACCAAAATTGAAATGTCATCAAATTCCTTAGATGTTGCAACTTTCTTGTCCATGTGGCCCACGAATTAGTGTTTGAGATACAAAATGAGTGTAGATCACTAGACCCTGTGAGTGTCATACAATCCTCGTAGTTAGCAATTTGTTGTTTCTCTATCAACCAAAAATATCTATGAACTATGGAATTTTATTGAGAACCACAAGCCATGTTGTCAATACACCATTCCACTATGCTCTTTGCATCTTTCAATTTAGCACCATCTTTTTACTTCAACTCTTCTCTTGCAATATATCTTTTTGCACATGCTCGTGCACCATCATGATCTCCTTTTCCATGTCTAGCCTCATTAAAACACCAAATATGTTTTACACCCATCTTGGCGTGCATCCTTCTCATCCAATAAAACATTCATGCATTCTTAAACTAAGACTTGCAATTATCCACCATAGATAATGTTGATTGAATTGGATGTCCCTATCGAACAAGTTTTCATAAAATAACTAGAAACACCCTTGCAAAAATTTAGTAGAATAAGTCAGATCATCACTCATATAAAATTGGCACTCTTAAAAAAATTGATCATTCTCTATCTTGTCAAGAGAATGTATAAATGTTATATGCACAAAAATAAAAACCTCTACTAAGCTGTAATATTGCGATTGATCCTCCATTTGTGGTTGTAACGTGTAATTATTTGCAAAATCGACCACTAAAACAATAGTACCAATAAGAAATGTGTCCTTGCATATATTGGATTGTTCATCCAACCATCAAGCTCTGTGTGTATGCCTAGCATACTCATAAACAATTTCATCTTAAAATTTTCTCATAAATTGAAAAATAGGTATATGTTTTGTAACTAGCTCACACCATTTAGACTCCTTTCCATCTTTCAATTGGTATGGTATTGATTTATATTTATTAAACCCAACTAAATTATATCTTATTGCACCTCTAATTTTCTCATGGATACAAATTTCCAATTTAGGTAATCCACCACACGTACCTGACTTCCATCTATAAAATCCAGGACTATAAAAAATAGTCCAACTTCTCTTTCACAAAATATCATAGTAATGAAATCCTGGAAGATATTGGTTGAACTTGAACACCACATTTCAAGTAACATAGTTTTAGAATGCAAATAAGAATGAATACGTCGAAAATTATCATAATGCATAGCAAATTCAACATGTTTCCTACAACAAGTGGTGTGAGCGTGGTTGATTTTCACATAGAATGGTTTCAACAATTCAAAAAAATGTTGACTAATTTTAATTTCTGGATGCTCTTGTTCAAACTTACAAAAAAATTTAGTTTGATTAATATCTAAGAAATGCTTTGGATGTGGTTCATGATTAGTATAACCAATTCTTAATTTTACAACATCTCTTATATTAGGTGAAAATATAGTGTTACCATGCCAAAATAGAACAACTTCTCTTATAGCATCGATATATCTTTGTCTTTACATGGTGCTCTAGTATAAAATGAACAAAAATCAGTGTTATTAGGTGATTGAAGGATATTATGCCTTTAAATTTCTTTCATTAGAGTTTTTGATTAAATTTAAACATTCGGCTTATTTTCTTAATCAAATGTTGTTTTTATTCACTCACGACACTAGTCGCAAGAAGTACACGATGCACGGTATTACTATCCCTTATCGTCTCTTGACACCAACATGTAATATGCATCATGTATGTTTTTAGTAATTGCAGAGGTTTGACCGTGTATATTAAATGTTTTCAATCCTAAGGTTTTTAATGTAGGTATCATTTTATTAAATTTCATCTAACTAACCAACAACTAACATCTTTAGGAATCATTTAAAATTTCAAAATGATTATCCTAAATTTTAGTGGTTTTTCTTTTGATTTTACGTTTAGAAATTTTGTCAGAAATTGGTTTCAAAATGTTCTCATCAATTTCAATAAAATAATTAAGTCTCTTTTGTAAAATCCTAGGAGGTTTTTGCCAAATTTTTGTTGTCTATGGTTTCAAAATGAATTTCTGATTCACATTTTCATTGTTTCCTTCAATTTCAACATCAACTACATCATGAGTATTTAATTCATCTTCATCACGAGTATTTAATTCATCTTCATCACGAGTATTTAATTCATCTTCATCATGAGTATTTAATTCATCTTCAACATTGATAAAAAAACATTACCTGGTTCCCCATTACTTGTAATAGTAGGGGTTTGAGATGAACCGCTTCTTGATTCATGAAGTTCACGCATTCTCTCTAAATCTTGCAATATTTTTACCTCTAATTCCTCTGTTTTTTTTACTTATTGATTTCTTTTTTAAATTTTGTTTCTTGTCTCCAATGATGTTTCAATCGATGTAGGACAACTCCAAATGATGCAGGGCACCTTAAAAATAGTAAAAAAATAGCTTCCAATGACAAGAAAAAAGTGCAAAGGTGGCAAAATTTCACAGAATTTCATACAGTCAGGTCAAAGAATAAAATCACGTGGTGAATTGGATGTTGGGATTCATGTAAACATCATTCTAAGAACCATGATCGTGGTTTACAAACCATGATTACAATTCTTTATAAATAGGTCAATTCAAGCACTTCCATTGTGGTTTATAAACCGTGATTGTGGTCCTAACTATATCATCAAATCTGACCCTCAAGGCTCAGGGAAATCTCTATTTTTCCTTAACCTAAGATTTGGGAGGTCATTATGGTGTGTGAAAGGCCAAAAACATAAAATTTTCTCTTCCGCGGACTTGAACCATGCCGAAAAATAAAAAACATGTCACGAAATAGTACCATTGCGTAGGGGAGACTATTAGCTTCATAGAAATATTGATTTTAAATTGAATAGAATATGATAAATATCATTTTATAATTTTTTACTAATAGTAGGTCTTTAAGACACTTTTCCCGTGAATGTTCACGTCTACGTTTAAGACTATAACTTTTTTCACTTATTAGAATGAGATCAAATTTATACCATCCCAACCGTGGAAAAACTCTATACATGTTTAAAAAAATTATTTGATTTCGATATTTTTGATGAATTTATGGTAGGAAAACAAAAAAGTGCTCCATTTTCTTTATGTTTTCATACCACTTTCACTGGAAAAAATCATTAAAAAAATATTGCTAAAAAAATACAAAATAAAATATATCCCAAACTAGATAGTGACATCTAACATTTCACCAAAGGAAAAATAAATATCAATTTTTTGTCATCCAAATCGCGGGAAATGGACTACAATCCTATAGGATTTTATTTTTTAAATAACAAGTCATTGAATTTTGAGTGTTTGATATAGATAAAATTGTCCTTTTTCAAAAAAATAGTAGTTTAGAAACTAGATTTCAAATTCTACTATTCATATTTATATAAATTTTTATAATTTTGATTGCATGCATTTATATAATTCCTACAAGTTGTGTTTTTATTGTTTTTGCAATATGACATCCACTTATGACCTCTTTTGGCCCCCAACATGTTGCACTTACCCTAATATTTATTTTTTAACACATTTGAAAGGAATGACATAGAAACTACTAGGATTAACGGTTTCTTATTTTAAAAATAGTGATAAAATTAAAAATTATGGTCTAGCTTAGCGGCGCTGAGCTCTTACCATTACCTCTTGTCATTGTAAACACTATCTTTATAGATTTGGATCACTAGTAATTTTCATTGATTATAATTTATCATATTGGCTTGGACTATCCCAGAGGGAACTAATTGTTGCACTACATACACTCGAGAGGATCAAGCCTTATGTAGTTCTCATAAGATATTATTTTTTTGTAACATATAATTCACATCGATTTGTATCAAAGGAAATGCTTAGAGACCTCTAAGCTCCATTACTTATTAAAAGGAATGACATAGTAGTCGCTAGGCTCAACAATTTCTTATTTTAAAAATAGCAATACAATAACAAATTATGGTCTAGCTTAGCAGCCGCTTAGGATCCTACCATTACCTCTTGTCATTTTAAACACTATTTGTACAACTTTGGATTGCTAGTGATTTTCATTGATTATAATTATATCATATTGGATTTAACTATCCCTAGTGGAGCAATTTTTACACTACATACCCTCGAGAGGGATCAAGCCTTATGTAGTTCTCATAAGATATTTTTTGTAACACATAATTCACATTATTCATATCAAAGAAAATGCTTAGCAACCGCTAAGCTCCATTACTTATTGAAAGGAATGGCATAACAGCCACTAGCTCAACAGTTTCTTATTTTGAAAATAACGAATGAATAAGAAACAACAATTATAGACATTTACTTAGTTCATAGGCTTCTCCTCGGCTAACTAATTATTATAAATTATTTGGATAACGTGTAATGTTTCATACATTTCTAGAAAGGAATCCTAAAAATATTAAGGCTAACGACCTTTAGGCTTCTCATCGATAAATAAATGGACAATAGAAAACATGCATAGTAGTTCATTAACACCTAATTAAAGGAATAGCTTAGCGGCCTATAAGACCTAACACTTTATTATTTTATATGTGTTGGAATAACAAATCATAACAATGGAGCTTAGCATTCACTAAGTTTTTCCTATATATAAGCTGATGTGAAATATTTGTGAAGAAAAAAGTTATGTTTTAGGGTTACTAATGTAAAATGTAAATAACACCATTAGAAATTAAGATATTTTAGAAATTTCATGCCATGTGTCATCATTTTAGTGGGTATTATTTATATAATAATATTATGGATTTATATAGGTTTAAAATATTTTATAGGTGTTTCTTTATATATAAATTTCATAATAAATGTGTCAATTATATTGTTTCCTAACTATTTGGTTCAAACTTGCCACGTGGCACATTTTAATTGAGAATTATATTAAATTAGTGTGCACTACATCTCTAATAATATCGTGATTTGATTTTGATAAAAATAATTAAAAATAAATGTGTATATATTATTCATTAAACATTTAAAACTTAGAATTTATTTCTTTTGTTTTCTTATAATATATTTTTATTACGTTTATATTAATATATGTTATAGATAATAAAAAAATGGCGTTGTTTTGAATTTTTTTTTTTTGATATCCCACACCTTTTCTTAATGAGGGGTAAATTCAAATTTTGAATTGCAATTCCCCGCATTTGAGAGTATTTGAAATTTCAATATCCTACATTTTTCTTGAGGGGAAAGTCAAATTTTCATATCCCACAATTTTTCTATTTTCAAAATTTATAACATGGAATGTGCCAAAAATTTATTAAATACCCCGAAGAACTATTTTTTGGGGTTTTTGTATTTTTGGTATCGTGGAAAAGTAGCTCATGAAATCATAAAACAATACAAGCATGTCATAGATTGCGGGTTCAAGTACATGAATCCGGGCCATTTTTTCAAAGGGAACAATGAGGCATTGATTATAATCTTGTTTGCAGAGAAGAACAAAGGATGCACACAAAGGAGGTAAGAAAAAGAGGTTGTGGATATAATCGTGCACATATTTTTTTTGAATCAGATGAAGGTTTCAAAGACATCATTAAGCATGAAATAATCTCAGATATTACTAAATCAGGTATTTATCAAAAACATCTATTATAGTAAATGTGCACCTTTTTTATTGCGATTTCGTTTAGTCATTTTATCTTTGACTAGTTCCTATGTTTTTCATGGTAGTCCAGCCTACTTTGCCCTACCGAATCGGGCTCCATGCAGATCCACTCCTTTTCTAGTTCCTTTTGATCACCTTGTCAAACCACCTTGTTCTTCATGAAAACACAATTTTTTTTTGTTCCCTAACGAAATAAAATTTAATCCCTTTTCATCTCTAGTATTTCTCTCTATTGAACGCTTTCCCATTTCCATTCCCTTCTATGTCTCTCTCTGGATATTTTTTGGATTTTTCATTCTCGTTCTGATTTTTTTCCTCAGTAATGATGGCTTGTCACATAGTCACATTTTTTAAAAAATTTAATGGTTTGTGAGACCCAATGTATTGTTTATATATTCCTTTTGACTACCTTTAATGATTTTTATTATGATGATAGAAATAAACGTGGGTAATTATTTCATTGTACATTGTTTATATGGTTTCCGCATTGACATTTTAGGAAGATATTTGAGGTTAACAAAATGCTTTAAAACTATAGAACCATATTAATTTTTCAATTGTATGATAAATATTTTCAATTATATACATTTTCCCATGTAGAAATAGTCAAATTTAATGTCTTCAACAAGTTAATTTTTGTACAATGGAAGGTAAACATATTATATATACATGTAAATATTATTAAATATAAATTTTAATCACTATATATTTAAATATATATTTCCTTTTCCGCCCACTAAGCTATGCCAAAAATCACATAGCTTTGTGGTCACGATGATATAATTCTTTATTTCGACCACCAATTTACAAAACCATAAATTTATTTCGAATTAAATGTGAAACCAGAGATAATTATTTCATTTAAAACATAATTTTTAATATCCTACGTATTATTGGTGAAAGATAGAGTGTTGTTATATATATTAATTCACGATTCTACATGTATATATATGTATCTATATATAAACTCTAGATTTATTTATTATCATTTATATATTTTCAATTTGATTTCTCTATCGAATACACTCAATCATGAAAAAAATTTAGCCTAGCGGCCACTAGGCTATAATTCTTTTTTGGAGAAAACATTTTATTTATCTTAGTGGCTCCATGGCTCATTTGTTTTTTTCCATAGCAAAAAAATAAATTCATTATAAACAAAACTTTTTTTATAGCTTCTCGACCACTTAGTCCAAGTTTCTTAAATTGTCAAAAAAGTAAAACTCTATTTAAATCTCATTCTAAAATAAATATAAATAATATATATATTTCTATAACATATAAAAATATTTTATGTTTAGAGATTAGCTTGATGTTTAGTTAGGTAAATCCTCGATAAATATGGCATTAAAAGCAAATCTTGTTTTATAAAAAATATCTTTATACATTAGTTGAATTTACTAGTTTGGATTTAAGAATTTTAAGTAAGATATTTTGAGCTTAGCGACTGCTAGGCTATGCCACCAAATAATATTTGGATCCTATCGTGGTGGTTAGGATTTAAAAATTAGATTAAAATATTATGATCTTAACGTAGACACTAGTGTATGCCACAACATATTATTTGAGCTTACAATCGTTATGTAATGCCACAAGATAGTATGAGATTAGCAACGATTTAAGATTTTGAGCTATGTATTGCCACAACATAATATTTTGAACTTGGGGGTTGCTAGCATTTAAAAATTAAAGAATGATATTTTTATCGAGCTTAGCATTCACTAGGTTATGTTGAACATATTATTTAGAGCTTAGTTTTCACTAGGATTTTAAAAAAAAATTAAGATATATTATGAGCTTAATAGGTTGTTATGTTATGCCACAACATAATATTTGAGCTTAGTGGTATTAGGTAGCTTTAATACAGTTTGTGTCTAGTAAGATAAGTAACATTATGGATATTTTGATAATTTTAACAAAATAAAGTAAGATATTGGATCTACTAGGTTATGCAACGTAATATTATTTGGAGCATTAGCGGTCACTTAGGATTTAACAAATTAAATTAAGATAATATGAACTTAGCGGTCGTTAGGTACTACTAAAACATAATATTTTGAGAAAATGTGTCGACAAGGTTTTAACAAATTAAAGGAAGATAATTTGATCTTAGCGTGGACACTATTTTATGCTTACATAATATTTAAAGCCTCACGTCATTAGGATTTAACACATAATATTTAAAGTTTATAGTGATCGTCGAGGATTTAACAAAATAAATTAAGATATTATGAGCTTAGCGTCCGCTAGGTTATGCTAAAAATAATATTTGGAGGTTATGGGTGGTAGGATTTAACAAATTAAATTAACATATTTTGAGCTTATAAACATCTACGGTACTTCCATAATATAATATTTCAAGCTTAGGTGTTGCTAGCATTTAACAATTAAAGAATGATATTTTTGTTTAAGCACCACTAGGTTATGCCACAACAAAATATTTGGATATTAGAGATCGCTAGGATTTAACAATATAAAGTAAGATATTGTGAGCTTAGTGTATGTCTACTTATTTATGCCACAACATAATATTTGAACTTAGGGTCACTAGGATTTAACAAATTAAATTAAGATAGTATGAACTTAGTGGCCTCTAGGTACTTACTATAACATAATATTTTGATTAGGGTCAAACGTGTGAATTAATATTTAACAAATTAAAGTAAGATATTGTGAGCCTAGCATCTGCTAGGTTATGCCATAACAACATATTTGGAGCTTAGCGGTCACTAGGTAGTTTTAGATGTACAACTACTATGTGCATGTTTAGATAAGTATAACATTTGGAATATATACATGAACATTCAATAAATTATAAATATTAATCTATTTACATGTCATACATATTTCATTTCTTTCTTGCCATGCTCAAATACTGCCACTCATGATTCATTGTGGTTCTTTCTTAATTATGGGCATGGTGTTGATCTAGGTCCGCATGTAAAGTTGCTTCCTGAGTTTTTGCTCTTGTGTGGGGCCTTTTGTATCACCTTTCTTTTGTGCCACATGAATAATTCTTTTCAAATCTTGTAATCTCTATCTATCTTTCCTATGTCCACAATTGGGTTTCTAAATAGCACACTAGCCTTGTCAAGAAAAACTTCTTTGAGTAACATTTGTTTTTTTGTGATTTCCTTCAGAGTCTCTATTTTTTGTATTTTTCCCTAGTTTTGGAGACAATCTCAATGACATGTAAAGTTTCTCCTTTTTTTCCTCTATTATTCTCCTTTGAAAATTAACCAAGAATTGCTTAAGCGATATAGCAAACTCTTCACTAGAAACCAATTCATGGTTTTCCTTAAATACTTCCATAATTAGGCTTCTACAAAAAATGATTTCTCTCAAAATAATGTCATCAAATTGGAGAGATAGTTTTCTTACCTGATCATTCCATTCCCTTAGTCTTTCCTTGGTATAATTAGCATATGTCTGGCATATACCAATATCATCCATGGTTATTTGTTAAAAAGGGTCTTTAAAATGCCTTCTTTAACTCGCCCCATATAATATATATGCCCCATATATATTAATGTTTTCTACATCAATCCCATGGCTTTAATGATATTTTTGGTCTTCTTTAGGTAGGATTGTTCCTTCATCTTTTCCTCAATGCATTTATTTATAGCATTATATAGGCCATGTAATGCCTCTTCTACATCAAAAATTGTACCTATAAGAATGTGGCCTTTAATTGAGTTTTAAGCTCTTTATTTCTAGTATGTATGCCTCTCACTACTTCTATGGATACTTTAGTTGTAGCCCTTATCAAGGATTCTGGATCTTCCTCATATTACACCACTTGGGAGCCTTTGGATTTCCATTTATTTGTAAGAGAGAAGAGGTCTTATAAAGTTTCATGCCAAACAATGGCTTGTTGTGTTGACATCTTCTTTTTGGTTATCCTTTTCAAGGTTCTCATCCTTGGATTGAATTCAATGTTTACTAAGGGCTCTTCTTGTGCCTCCAAATCTGGTTGTTATTTGTGAGAAATTACAGATTTCTCAACCCAATCTTGTCTCGCTTCATGTGGAGTGGAGGGAGAAGATTGAGATGGTTGCATGGGGCTGCCACTAGCTGAAATTTTAGTTTGCATTGTCTCTTCTTCTTCATCTGAAGAAGTTAAGGCATATGCCACCAAATTTGGAGCTTTATTTTGTGTGGCTTGACTTCTTGAACCTCAGATAGAGTTTCAATTGATGGAGAAAAGGGAGCACATGGATTTTCTAAAGGTTCTAAATAGAATGTTTCCTTTCTCTTTGTAGCCTCCTTTTTAATAGTTCCTCTCAAAGGGGGAACTACCCCAATCATCTTCATATTCTACTTAACAAGGTTATCATCTTTTTGGTAATCCATACCCATTCATTGACATCATCCTCATGTGCATAAGATATATTTATCTATCCTCTAAGTGATCAAGGTGTTTGGAAACCCTTTTCATGCGGTCATATTTCCTTAGAGGGTGTTGGGGAGATGGAATGAATTTCTATGGGCCGATGCAAATTTCAAATCAGGCCACCTATTAAATTTCCTGCATCCCACATAGTGACTGAGAGGGGGATGTGTTTTAAGCTTCTTCTCTTTACACTTTCTAAATACATTGTAAAATATGATATGCCACCTCTTGTTCTACCAATTTGTCAAGAACATAGTATGGAAACTAAAAGAGGTGTAAGGAGTCCCTCGATCATGATAATGGTATATTCTAGATAGAATAATACAACTCCCATTTTCCTTATGGAAGTGAGGATGTCAACGATATATTATGGGTGTCATTGTTTCATGTAATTTTTGGTAGAGAGAAGGATACAAATAAGTGCATATATCTTGAATATGAGATCTAAACCAATGGGCATACAAGTATGAATATAGTTCATTTAGTTGCAAAGGGCATGAAGGAATCCATTTTTTATAAAATTTGAACAATTGAGAATACCATAGACTACATCAAAAGATAGGAAGCCATGTAAAATGATTTCCCATTGTCCATGAAATTTTTTTTTTTCTCACCAAATTGAAACTAAGCACTTTCCCTAAGAAGGAATCTTTCCTTCATCAATAATATATAAAGTAAATGGATCTAAGATACATCAACCTTAGAGATAGAAGGTTTTCCATATAGCATGTTCATGAGGGCCATGCCAATATGAATCTGGTCTAAACCTTTTAATAAGGATATCACTCAAATGAGAATCATCCATATTATTTATTGGTCCATGACCCAACTTTGTAAAATAACTCTTATTTTCCTTGTGGTCATCCATGACTCAATTATATATATATTACATGGTCCAACTCTTTGAAGTTTGTAATAATGTTTGTATGCATGCCCAACATAAAAACCTATTTTGTTTTTCCACAATTTAGAAAATAAGGTCCACTCCTTGGACTTGGAAGAATTAGATAGGAAGTGATCAGTTTTGGAAATGGAAGCACCTCTAGGTTTAGGAAATTAAATGGAGACCAACTCTTTTATTTCCTTATGTCTCGAGACCTTAGGGCTTGATTTTCGAGATATTATTTCTCTCTATGACATCTACATCAAGACTTTCATTTTGGACTATGGAAAAATAGTTGAGTAATGCTGAAATTCATGATTTAAGGTAGCTAGATCAAACACAATATATCTCTAATTACTCTGGTGTCCACATAGGAATATAAATAAGCATCTACGTTTGACAGTGTCAAGTTCTCCCACCATGTTGAAAAATTATAGGTCCACAAATGCTACATATATCATCAACAAAAAAAATATTGAGCCAAAGGATGTACTTGGGTTTACAACAACACTCTTATGTCTCTTATTCTAAATATTTAGTTAGATTAAAAACTCATTTGATAAATAAATGTAAAAAGTTTATCTAGCTAGGGTCATTAGGTCATCCATAATGAAATATTTAGATCTTAGTGGTCACTAGAAATCATTCACATGAAAAATATTAATGCAATGAGAAAAGTGCGACAATACATGCACTATTGAGGGGTCAATACATACATAGTTTTGATCCTATTGGTGGCTAATATCAACCACAAAAAAATATTTAGAGCTTAGTGGTCACTAGGCATCATTCATAGGAAAATTATTAATGTAATGAGAAAAGTCCGGTAGTATATGAACTATTGAGGGGTCAAGACATATATTTTTGATCATATCGGTCGCTAAGGTCAGCCACAATGAAATATTTAGAGTTGAGCGGTTGTTAGGCATCATTCATAGGACAATTATTAATCCGTGAGAAAAGCATGGTAGTACATGCACTATTGAGGGGTCAAGGCATATGTAGTTTTGATCCTAGCGGCCACTAACGTCATCCATAATGAAATATTTAGAGCTTAGCATTCATTAGGCATCATTCAGTAAAACTATTAATGCAATGAGTAAAGTCTAGAAATACATGCACTCTTGAGGATTCAATACATACATATTTTTTATCCTAGTGGTCGCTAAGTTCAGCCACAATGAAATATTTAGAGCTTGGTCATATCTAGGCATTATTCATAGGACAACTATTATTGCAATGAGAAAAAGTGTGCCAATACTTGCACTATTTAGGGGTCAAGACACACGTAGTTATGATCCTAGTGGTCACTAGGGTCAGCCACAAAAAATTAGTTAGAGCTTAGCGATAGCTACGAATCATTAATAGGAAAACTATTATTACAATGAAAAAAAGTGAACCAATGCTTGCATTATTGAGGGGTCAATACATACATATTTATAATCCTAATGGTCACTAAGGTCAGCCATAAAGAATTATTTAGAGCTTAGTCATCACTAAGAATCATTAAAACAAAAACTATTAATGCATTTAGAAAAGTGTGGCAATACATACATTATTGAAGGCTCAAGAAATATGTATTTCTGATCCTAGTGTTTACTATGGTCAGCCAGAATGAAATATTAAGAGCTTAGCGATCATTAGGCATCATTAACAGAAAAACTATTAATGCAATGAGAAAAGTGTGGGAAAACATGCATTATTGAGTGGTCAATGCATACGTATTTCTATTCCTAGTGGTTGTTAAGGTCATCCACTAAGATCAACCTTGACAAAATATTTTTAACTCCTCGGTGTTTGCTAGGCATCATTCGTTGGACATCTATTATTGAACTAAGCAATGTGTTCCAATACATGTTTTCTTAAGGGGCCAAGTTTTTCATAGCTCGATTATTTTTTCATAGGGATGTGTATACCTCTCATTAATTATTTATAATTATATCATATTGGCTATAATATCCCTAGTGGAGACAAGTGTTGCACTACATACCCTTGAGAGGGATCAAGACTTATGCAGTTCTCATAATATATATTAGAATTTATTAAGATTAAAATATAAATTACACATTTTAAGGATAAATGAAGTCTCAAAGGCCATGTAGGTCTCGATTAGTCAATAAAAATGTTAAATATTGCCAAATCTCCTAGGGTACTCTTACAACATCATGATGATCAACTCATGATGCATATGAGTACCCAAGTAACTTCATCAATCATAACATTATTTTTCCATCTACATAGAGTACTTCTTATCTTATTGTGAAGGGATTTATTTTGTATACATACGTATCTTTCTTGGTAGTGTAGGTGATCTTGAATTGTAACTCCTATGTGACCATTACAATTTTAAAACTAGAGAAATTGTCAAGAAGAGAAAACCTCTTTGATCTTGTTACTATTTGCATTAATTTATCCATATAAAACATGGTATAATGAGTTTAAATATAATTACCACACTCTTTGTAGCATTAGTATGAACATACAGACTCTAAACCCTATGTATAATCTCCCTGGTCATTAAATATCATAATTTCCTTATGCTTTCGCACTTCCACCTGCCACTAATAACAAACAAGGAATAAATTCCCTTATCTCACTTACCTCAATCTACATGCAAAGTAGTGGTCTTCTGTTAGCTCTTATCAAGATCTTTAGTAAAAAAACTTTCATCACATTTATTAAAGTCGATTAAGAAATAAAAACCTTTTCATATTATAATTTTTAGTGTCGATATATCATTAGTTTATTTAACTAAAACACCCAAAGCCTGTAATTTTAGTTTGTAATTGTTGCATGTGTCTTTTTAGAACTATCTAGTCAGTGATAAAATCTTCAAAATCTTGTTTAGCCTACATTCTCAAATTGCAGGTTTTATACTTCTCCGATTCACTATTTTTCTAGGAGGAACCTACACAGACTAAACCCTTTGTATTTTCTCCTTAGCCATCACATATATGTTTTTATAAAATTATATTTCACACAATTTCCTTATGCAAG
Source organism: Taxus wallichiana var. yunnanensis (assembly GCA_018340775.1). Lineage (NCBI taxonomy): Eukaryota > Viridiplantae > Streptophyta > Pinopsida > Cupressales > Taxaceae > Taxus > Taxus wallichiana. The sequence goes on along the minus strand of CM031235.1, from coordinate 611,715,789 downwards.
AAAATAATTACTGTAAACAAGCAAACAATTACTTGTCTTTTTAATCTCTTAATATCAAATTTACTAAGGAAACTTTCCATACAACCTCATTAAGTAAAAGAAGAACATGTCATCCTCTTGTAGTTACTATCACTATTTCATTACTTTATTTTACTAAAATACCCTTCACTAAGGCATTGAAAACCCTTACCTTGATCTTTCATCAAATAAGAATGGAATTGAGTCTATTACGAAATCATTTATTTGATAAAAAAGTTGCATTCTATATAATAATAACACATCTCAACTCACAAAAATTTCCCTAATAATGTATTTGCGATGATCTGAAAAAATCTTGAATAACAAACTTCAAAATTCAATAATAATTTCAATAATCAATTTATAATGAAATGTCTAGAGAAACTTTGATAGCGGTCCTAAAGTTCACTTTAGTTTAATTGTCTACAAAATCCCTAAATGAATAAAATCCCTAACTAAACAAAATCTATTTTCCTCAGATTTTTCAACAACACCCATTTTGTTTACTTTCAACAATCATTTTTGTATATGTTAGGTATTTTAGGAAACATTTCTCATCCTCTTGCAAAAAAATTCCCATAACATGTTTGTGCATTTCTTACAAGCACGGTATACACATATTTTACAAATCATTTAAGGATCAGTAGATTGAATGACAAAATGATGCCAAACCCTTTGAATTGAGAACTATTTGTTAAAAATCATGAAATAATATGGTATCATGGACAAAATTGACTACTAGAAGTGCACAAAATAGGGTTTTGTTGAAAAGGCTACGAAAAATTCTACATTTACATATTTTCAAAATTTTGGAAGGGATAAAGGTGAGAACGCATACCAATTTTTGACACCTTGATGAAATCAAATTGTGCTCAGAATTTTGAAATCAAATTTTCCATTGGATGAATGCAATGACTCATTTACACCAATTTTCTTGCCAAAGATTCAAAAAAATTCAGTGTCAAAAAATATACTAAAAAATGATAATCTATATAGAGACATAGAATTGACACTTCCAACTACTACTTTATTTCGTGCATGAATTACAAAAGACATGCATATGAAGTTACTATTATCCAAATAACTCTCCTAGTTATTTGGGTAACTTGTATACACATTTTAGCTCTCACTTCCCCATTGAAGGTTGTGTGCACTCAAGTTCAATTGGCACAACTCCTTGGTTGCAGTTTCCCCTTGGCACCCCTTATTTTTCCTCGAGCACCCTTGTGCACTTTTTTTTTTTCTCTCCTTCCATTTTCCTTTTCATCTGTTACACTCCTCCCTCGTGCCCACCTTCTCAACTTTCACTTTCCTCCTAAGTATCTTCTTCACCCCTGCACGTGTCTCACACTTGCTTCAATCAGTGAAGTCCTTGGCCCTCTCGCATGTTGCACCCATTAATTTTTAATAGTTACAACTTGACCATGTATTCAATGTTCACCGGTTTGCATCATTTCCCCTCCCCCTGCACCCTTGTGTGCCTTTCTTCTTCATTCTTCCACACGCATCCAGTGTGCCCTCCTTTGAGCCCTTACGTGTCAGGAACCTTTTTCATACTTAAATGTTCCATGCACAAACAATCAAAGTGTGCCAACAGGGTGCCGAATCCTCACAATAAATGAGTAAGTGACATGTGGTATAAATGAAAAATATTCACACAGTTGGCCATCATTTCAGCCAATGCTGCATGCGCCACATGCTTTTCATGTCTTTGATGGCTCTCGACATTTTCCGACACATTGTATCTTCTATTGCAAAGCTCGGATCGGCATGCACCTAGAATTTTTAGAGATATTATGACATCAGCTATAGTGCCAAAAGTTCAAATTTAAATTCTGGCAGATCTAGTAGGTGAGAAATGGGAAAAAGTCTTTCTAAGCATTAATGAGCAGATCTGATTGCTCCAACCACCCGATTTGATATGATTTTCCCTCCTTTCTTCTTAAACATGTCAAACAGGCTTGGGGAAGTGTATTTCACAGATCTCTAGGTAGATTTGTAGGCATTGAATGTTTCTTATTGGTAGTTGTATTTCAAATTTAGGTTTTCCCCCTTTCTTCCCTTCTTCCTCCATGGATTCATCCATAAATGTAAGAGATAGATTCATTTGTTATGTTAGGCACTCTAAATCCTTATGCGTATTTCTAAGGACTCCATACTTTCTATATTTTTATTTTTATACCTCTAGATCTATCTCTTGCATGTGTATATTTACCTCCTTCATCATTGTAATAAATTGTGTGCATTTCTCGAAGCAATAAAAGCATTGTTTTTTTTACTATTCTCTCTTCTAACGTGTTTTCATTCCTTCTTATTTCCTTTTATTTTGCATTGCATGTTGTTTTTTCCATTTCACGTCCCTTGCAGTTCTTTATTTAGTTGTGTTCCATGAGAATGATCTGGTGAATACATGTTTAGTTGTGTTAATCGTGCCTAGCCTCCTTTCTTTCTAGCATTTCCTTTCATTCTTGCTCGTAATGTATAGTTTACATCCCTCTTTTCTAGTGCTATCACCTTTTAGTGTAGTTTCCTTTCATGTCATCCTTCTATCCCTGGTCCCTTGGCATTATTAGCTTAATTTTTCCCTTTTAGCACTAGGAGTAGTAGTAGCAGTAGAAATAGATAGAGGAACTGGCCTTCTCTGGAGATCCGTCCCAAGTGCGCAAGGTCCCACAACTTGGGGATAGTTCCATTTTGTTCTCAAACACCTCGACCCTTCCAAGATCTGAGATGCGGGTGCACATTTGAGCAACCAACAATTACATTGATTTAGATTTAATGGCTATGAAAAAGTAACTACTTCAAATGGCACACATCTTTTGAATAGTGCACGTACTTTCAAATGGCACATTTTACAATCTATGAAATTACTTTATCTTGTTTTACATCATCAATATTATCATTTTTAAGAGAATCGGTATAATCTATAATACAATAGCAAAATTGTATTGTGTAAGAGAATCATTATCAATATTATCATCAAAAAGAACACCGTGGTCATTGTCAATATTAGCATCTATAAATTCCATAGTGAGTATATAAGTATTCCATGTTTTGACTCTACTTCCAATGATATGTGGTGAAATTAATGTCACATATTAAATTATCATACTTTGTCTCGAAAAAATACGCATATTTACCGACATCATTTTTAAAGTGTTTTATTGCACAAACAATATTTGGGATGTGTGTTTTAAAGCTCTAGTGGCACCCATGATGTTGATAATTGGAATTATTCTCAAATAAAAAGAAGAATGAAAAATAGAGAAGTACTAGCATCAACAACATTCCATATTGAAGGAAACATTATATATCTTCAAATTATAATGGATTCTACATACCATTTTAGCCATTTAATAACAAGCTAAATGAAATGCATGATCTTTTTATTACATAATATATATCATCTTTGATAATGGACTATGATGTAATAATATGCTATTATGGTTAAAAAATTATAATTTACTTGGGTAAAAAGACTTGCATTTGAAGTTGAACATCCAATATTTTCTCCATTCACTTACTCTCTTATCCCGTAAAATTGACAAGGGCAATTTTGACCGATAACTATCTCAAATTTTGTCCCCATCCTCGTTAGGGATCCCTTGCGTTAAAACGTTATAAAATCCCTTCCCCGGAAATCTGGTTTTTCGAACTTAGTCTTTTTGAGCCTTTTTGGTGGGCGCATGAAGTTTCTATGTAACACCAACTTTTGGTGCACCCCTTTAAAGCCTTTGGCGCATGATTTTCAGTGTCAACACACCTTTTGGTGCACCAAAGTATGTCAAGCCTTCCTGCATGCGCGAAGGCACGTGCACCTTCATGTTAACACAACGTTTGTTGCGCCCCTTTTGGTGCGTCAAAGGGTGCACATAATCCCATATCGACATTGCTTTTGGTGCGCCAAAGGCGCGCTTTAATTTCATGTTGACAGGGGCTTTGGTGCGCCAAAGGATGCATGCTTTTTCCTGTCGATAGCAATTTTCATGTGCTTTTCAAAAGTGGGTGGCGCTTTAATGTTCAAATAACCTATATATATGTGTTTGCGCGCCCAAATGTCATTTTCACTATTCGCTGAGCACGTGATTTTTCCTGAGCCTGTCAGCCTCTGCCTCGTCGTTTTCAACACATTGTGGACCCGCTTTCCAAGTTTTCGCTATTTATCCGGGTAAGAGGTTCTTTTCTCCTTCTTAATTTGTTTTCTGGTTCTTCGTGCTTGCTGGTTTGTTTTTGATATACATATGTTGAGCTAGCCCCCTCTTTCCAGATCTGCTGGTAGAGGATGTCATTTTGAAAACTTGGTCTGAAAACCCCTTTGGCTTGAACCATTGTATATCCCATCCAATCTTGGAAATGAAAGAAAGGAAGAAGAGTTGAATCATATGAAAACTCTGTTTTCCCTTAGGCGCACCAGCGCGTCGTGCAACATTATAAACAGTTGCGCCCCCATGGCGCATCTGTCCCCCTGCAGCATAACTAGAACCCGCGCCAATGGCGCACCCATCATGCTTGTTGCATCAAGTTTTCATACGCCCTCAAGGCGCGCCTCTTCCACATGCTGGACAAGCTAAACTTGCGCCCCTTTGGCGCACCATCTTTCCATGCTGCATCGCCTTTCCATGCGCCATTGGCGCGCCCAGCATCTATGCAACACAAGCTTTACCTGCGCCAAGTATAGTCATAAAAGTGCAGGCGCATCTCTCCTTACAGTAACATTCGTGTTTTGCAAACCCTCCGTGCGCCGCACCATATTTCCTTTGGCGCATGAAAAGTCCCTGTTACACGCTTTTCCCATGCACCAAAGGGCGCACCAAATCCCAATGTAACATGAAATGTCCATGCGCCTTTGGCGCATCCTGTCTCCATGCAACACGATGTTCTCATGCGCCCTTTACTAAAATGCACTCTGCAGTATGCATGCGCCATGCGCCTTTGGCGCCAGTTTAACCTTTGCAACAGCCCTTTCTCGTGTGCCCTGCCTATTTAGCCCTGTAAGCTGCATTTTTCCTGCGCCCTGAGCCTAAAAATCTCTAACTCTTTCTTCTGCTAACATTCCAATGGAAGATCAAATGGCTAATTCAACTTTTTCGGATTGGGTCTCGCTTCTTCTTCATGCAGATCAGCAGATAAACTTAGAAGAACATATGTCTACATCCAGCAAGAGACCCACCAAATCGAAAGGAAAGGCCAAGCTTGCGAGGAAGAGATGAAGTATAAATATCAAAGGGTCGAATGCCCGAGTCACGAGGCCGAATGCAGGCATGGATGTCGAGACTCGGGGTGGGGCATATCGACATGGAGGAATTCCGGGCCGAAACTCAAAAGTTACTAGGAGTCCATGGATGGACAAATTAATAGGCGGCGCCACTTCTTCGGAGGAATCCCACAAGAGCCACGGTCAACAATGAATTTATGATGGTGGTTGCTCAGTCTTACAAAAAAGACACCATATGTGTCGAAAACAGTAAGGGCGAGGTAGTCATTAACCTCACTTCCCGTCATTTTGAGATGATACTTGGCATCCCTCACCACCGGCACTTCGTGGCCGTCAGCCAAGCAAAGTGCATCAAGGCTTGGGAAGACAATGAAGACCAATGTATGCAACTAATGAACGAAGTCTACTTGAAGAACAAGAAGGTGGTAACCCGGTGGCCCCAAATCATCCACCGCAGTGACTTCTCAGAAGAGCTCAGCGATACCATTACCTTCCTGAGCAGGGTCTTCGGGCTTTCTGACGCCCATTACTTCCATAAATGGATGTTGCGCTACCTAGAAACAATGAACAAGAATTTTCCGATCGGTGCTTTTTCTTAGGGAAATTATAAGCGGCACCATTTCCAGCGCAAATGACAGATTCGGCCTGACAACGGGAGTATTCCATATGAACTCCTACGTGGTCTACGCTGCAGCATCAGAGAGGGATTATCCAGGCCTAGCACGAAGTGGAGTTTGGCCTCAGGTCAAAATATATGAGTATTATCCAGAACTGAGGCTGGAGAATAGCATCGCCCAATTCGCCAAAATCAACGATGCATTCTTTTATCACATCATCTGCCTATTGAGGCCAAATCTGACTCATGGTCGTATGACCAAAAACATAGTGGCAGCCACGGAGAAATGGGGGGCCATGTTCACCCAATTTCCCACATTCACCTATCTAAGGGCTGCCAACTTTTTGGGAGAGCCAACCAGGCTACCAAGGTATGCCGGGCCTAAGTTGATTCTGCTGGAGCTGTCAAGGCAGCTAATCACATATCACGAAAAGTGCCTGAAAAGAAAGAAGGGTGGAACTCCTTTCCCCCTCACAGTGGGCCGATATACATGCTCTACCCACCACAAGGCGAAGGAAATGTTCGCAGAGCTGGAGTTACTCAATTTGAAGCATGATTTCCCAGCCAGGCCTACCTTCGACCCAAGGAGCTGCCTGCCAAGAGCAAAGCTTGATCCAATCCATGTTCCTCAGATCGAGGATATTTATATTGACGTCATTCATGAGGTGGAGCTCAGAAGAAAGGATCATTCTCACCTAGCCTTGGCAGAAATCATCCAATATGGGGTAGCCATTGTCCCCAAAGGCTACCAGACTACAGAAGATGAAGTGGACAAGGTATATAATGATACAGATGGGGACGATTGGCCCTTTCCGGCCATTGATAGAACTAAAGCTCCTCAGACGATTGAGGAAAGGGTCAAGGAGACTTTGCGGAGGACAGAGCACTGGTGCCGGATGAACGGCTTAATCTACCTCGGGGTAGATTTCACAACCTCCCCATTGGGCAACGCACCTCCATGATCCAAGAAGTAGCTTAAAGGCAAAGGTGTAGAAGGTGAATCCAGCATCATTCAGGATGAATCCCCTGAAAGTCCTCCTTCCACAGCGCCAGAACAGGTAATAACTCTGGATTCACCAGAGAAAGAAGCTGCAGAGGATAGTCCAATTGGCCCATCCACTCAGGATGTCGGCATTGCTACCACAACAGAGGTCCCTTCTATCCCTTCTTCTTCTCTTCCTTCCCCTCCTCGAGTGACTCAAGCGACCATCCCTTTGGTCGTGTCCTCTGTCCCTTCTTCTACTCTTTCCCCTGCTTCTTCGTCTATTTTCTCTTCCCTCGCTGATCTTTCCTCCTCCATTTCTTCCCTCATCTCCGAGCTCCCTTCCCTTCCTATGTCTTCCGCAGCTGTAGTTTCCCTTCCTCCTGTGGACACTTCTTCGGCTATTCTCTCAATGTCGCCGCCGCGTGTCTCCATGTTTTTCCCCTCTTCTCTGCGGCTACCCCCTCCTCTGTTTGGTCCTTCTTCCATAGGACCATCCTAGATCTCTCGGCGGTGAGCCGAGCCAAAAAAGAGGAAAGTTCCCATCGCTCCGATGGACTTTTTAGTGATCCCAACCAAAGGGGCGAAGAAGCTGAAGCCTGTTGCATGCTTCTCTAAAAGTGCGGTGAGAGAATCATGGAAATTGCATACCCCGATCCCCTCAAAGAGAAAAAGGATGCATCTCGACAGATTTTACTATGACCCAAGTCACAATGGGGACATCTTCTGAAAGTCTCCAGGGGGAAGCTCTTTCCGCGGTCGACGCCCTCTGTCAAAAGCTTCAAGAAACAAAAGAAGAGAAAAGGCTACTAAAAGAGAAAAACAAATATCTACTCCAAGCCTTACAGAAGATGGGTAGTGTGCCTCCCACAACTGCCGCCGAGACTTCTGAGCTTCTCAGCCAGGAGAAAATCAACGAATATGCAAAGATTGGCGAGCAAGGTATGGCCGTTTCTGCTTGGAGGAGCCAGATCCTCAAGGACAGTGAAAGAGTGATCACCGAGTTTGTCAATTTGTATCTGAGCATCGGAAAGACGAACAAAGAGCTCCAAGCATTAGCGGGGCCCATATCAGAAGAGCTGGATCATGCTAGACTCCAACACGAGACCTTTCAACAGATGTTCGACTGTTCAGTCGAAGATCTGGTCAAGTTCGGTGTCTTCGGCCATCCAAGGGCCCTCAACAAAACCATGTCCACTCTAGACTATCGGATAGATCAGCTTGAATTTATTCGGAAAAAATCGACAAGGTAAAGGAAGCAGCCCTGGATGCAATGCATCAAATGGAGTGAATTGTTCTCAACATGTCTCCAGGGTTGCTCACTCCTTCCTTCACCTTTAGGTCAGCTGATGAAACCATCCGGATCTTCAAGGAGATCGCTTCTCAAGGAACAGGGCCAGAGGTCACATTTGACACTGAATCTATCAACAACCTGCTGGCCTGTAGGGACTTCATCGGGTTCCTCATTGAGGCGGAAAAGGATTATTCCAAACTCCCAGAGAAGCTCATAGATGAGCGGGAGACTTGTGAGGTGATCAGCGAGCTGCACAAGGATCCTTCTCAGGATCAATTTGGGCCAATGATTAACAAATTTCTGGAATACCGCGCTCAGTTCCATATCTCATCACCTGAGCAGCATCAAAAGTAGGCTACTCCCTTTCGGCCGCAGGATGATGACGACGAGTAGCTTCTTCTTCTTCTTCTTCTTCTTCTTCTCTCTCTCTCCGACTTTCTTGTTGAAATGTCTAAAGTATGTTGGCACAAATGATGACATCATCCATGTTGCGTCATGGGATGATGTCATCCATCAAGTTGTAAAAAGTCAACATGACTTTTAGATATTTTGTAAATATCTTTGTAAATAGTTGTTGGCTCCTTTTTGCCTTCTTTTCTCCTCTTCTTCTATAAATACCCCAACACTTGTTGTGTTGAGGGATGGATGAATATCTTTCAGATGAGAAATAGGAGTAAGGAGAAAAGACTTTGAGCTTTTTGTAATAGAACAAATTAGTAATACAATATTTAGACTTTGTGCTGAATACCTGTGTTATATACATTAGATCTTTCTTATGTTAGATCTGTGTATTTATTCTGTTGGATCTACTTCTATTTTATTGTCATTTATTTATCATTAGTATTGCTTTGTTTATTTATGCAAGTAGGTTTGGCTCATTTCTTTACTACCACCCAAAAACATAAATCTTCGACCTTTACTCGCTTTGGAATTCATTTCTTTTCTCCCTTCGGACTGTTCCTTCTTCCTCCTCTCTTTCATCCCTTTCTCTTGCAGTGAAATAAACCTCTTTGGGATGAGATCCCAAACCCCCGAAGGTAGAATTTGTGAGACTTGCATAGATTCCTCTTTGGTAGAATAGCAATAAACCGGTTTAACTTTGCTTTGACTCAAAGAGGGGCTATGCCACCACACTGCTGTTGCTCGTTTATCCATAGATCTCGCCCACGCTTGCAGATTTTCAAACCAACGATTTTGGCGACTCATTGCGGATCGAAACAGATCTTCGAGATCTATGATGGTAAAGTAAAAAATCAGAAAAATCAGAAGATTGCTGCCTGTTTGCAAAATCTGAACTTTTTGTTAAAAATCCAAAAATTTGCAAAAGTGCTCAAATTGAAAAATTTTCTTCTGAGAGTCATAGATCTGGTCCAGTTAAAGATCTTTAGTTCGCTGAGTTTTTGAAAAAATCAGTATTTTGCCGTAGATCTGAGTTTTTGACTGTTTGCAAAAAGTTTGAAACCCTCTAAAAAAGGTTAAAATCAGATCCGAAAATCAGCTTACTAATCTTCCCTGCCATCTTATCCTCGTTGTTATTTGTCATTTAACCGCAATCGGTTTTCTGAAGAGGATAGTTTTAAATATTTAGAAAAGTATTTGCTCTTGGTTTTGTCGGAAAAACCGAGAAAATCAGCAAGTACAACCAAAAGAAAGTTTGAATCTTGCGCCATAACATTGCAGATCTGGAAGGAACACTTGGCGAGTGAACCTTTTATGCGCGAGGGAGGCCCGTGGAGAAGCTGATCCTACTTTCGATCTGCTTCAAAGGCACAATTTCAGCGTAACACCGGCACGTTTTTCAGCACTAAGCTCGGCTAGCCGGTCATCCAGGAGTGTCTCACCTTCACGAAGAAAAAGTCTTTTGTAGGGGGCATCCACATCCCTTTGCAGTGCCTTGCTACTCAGCGGAACCACACTTCCAGCTCATGTTCTCTTTCCGGCTTTTCAGATGGAGGTTCCATGGGGAAACGCGATGGGTCCTTTGGCCTTACCACATCCAGTTCACGCGCTCCCTCACGGAAATCAAAAGAATTTTCCCAAATTCGACGGGAGTGGAAATCAAAGCACAGATTCCCACATATCTGCATTCATCATGTCATGTAGTATATTGGACGTAACTCACGAAGATGTGTCGGTTTGCCTTTTTCTTGAAACCCTACAAGGGCTGCAGCTGAATGGTTTCGGCATTTGCCAGCCGGGTCTACTACTAGTTGGGCCACCTTACGGGATGCTTTCGAAGACAAATACAAGCCTTCAAAGGATGCATTTGCATTATTATCACGGATCACTCACCTGAAGAAAGAGGCAAATGAGACCATGCGCGATTTTGTCGCCTGGTTTAATGCACTAATCAACCGTGTTCCTGTTGCCATGCTTCCAAAGCCGGAAAATCAAAATTTTTTCTTCGTAAACGCTATGAGCTCGAAAGTTAGTTTCTTTCTCCTTCAGGAACGAGTTGCCACCTTGATTCTCACCCAAGCCGCTGCCATTTGGATAGAGGATAATCTGATAATATCTGGTGAATTGAAAAAGGAATAAGCCAAGCCTAAATCTTTGGGCCCTTCGCCCACTACTTCATCTGATCCAGCATTCCAAAAGATGGCGAACGATTTGCTTGCATTGAAGAAGCAGTTGGCCCAGGCCTCTCCCAGTTCCTCATACTGGGATATCCCGCGGAGGAATTTCGTTCCTAACAATGTTTCACAAAGACCGCGCTTACCTACAGCTGCTCCGCGGTTGGCGCTTGAGGCTCCTCCGGTCAACGCTCTGGCTGAAATCGAAGAAGAAGAGCAGTATTATGAAGAACCTTCGTCTCAAGGCGAAGATGATCAAGATGTCGGTGAACCGACTGGCGACTCTACTATCGGGTATATGGAATTTGATGAGGAAGAATCTGATGAAGAAGAGGGTACCCAGGGATATGCAAGCGGACAGTCATATGTTGTTTTTACTCACTCGCAAGGAAAAGAAGTGGAAGTTGCTGCCCATGTCCAGCAGGAGAAGGCCATGTCAAATGCGCCTCCGATCATTGCTAAAAGAGGTAATCCTCTTCCTACTCAACTCCCTGGCAAATCTTTTACAAGGAAATCTTTTCCCCCTATCTCTCCTCCAAATCAATCCTCTCACATTCCTACTAAGACCACCAATCCTATCCCATCATCGCGAGGTGAGGGACTCATTCCTTTACCAATGCAACCCTTGGCCACGTTTGATATTATAGATCATGCAAAAAAGACCAAGATCCAAATGTCTGAAGCTGAGTACCTTCAGTCAAACCCCGAACAACTTGTAAGATTGACTAAGTATATCCAAAGTCAAGCTGTTATATCTAATCAGGTTTCCCCAAAAGGAATCCTTTCCACTCCCCCTGAATCCCATATAAATGTGGCTTCAACATCTGTGTCAGGCAAGATAGAGCCTTTCTATCTCTCTCTGCTGATCAATGGACACAAGCTGAGTAACTGCATAATTGATTCCGGGGCTTCTGATAACGTCATGCCGGCAAAAGTCGCCCATGCTCTGGGCCTCACTCTTACCAAGCCTTTCGGCAGGTGTTATTCCTTGGAAACTAAGCAAGTTCCGTTGATTGGCCAAATCAAGGACGCGCAATTTGCATTTGCGGCTTTCCCAGATAAAAGAGTAAAAATGACAGTCCTCGTTGCTGACATTCCGGCAGCCTATGGAATATTGCTGGGAAGAAGTTTTTGCAGCGAAGTTGGTGGAGAAATTCATATGGACTGGTCTAAAGCTAGAATTCCAGTCAAAGGCATAATGCAGACTTTGGAGCCGGAATCACAAAAGAAGTACTTAGTCACCAGCTCTGAAGACCCCAAAGCCCAAATCCTTTTTGAATCATCAGGGATGGGGAACTACTTCTTATCTACCGAGACGGATAAAACGGGTGTCCTCGTTCAAGAGGGAGATCTTAATAAGATCTGGACATTGCAATTCGATGGCAGCTGTGCAACTAGTGGATGTGGCGCTGGGGCCGTGCTGATATCTCCTGAGGAAGAAGTCATTCCTCTCTCTTTCAAATTGCAGTTTTTCAACACTAACAATCTTCTGAGTATGAATCTCTCTTACTCGGTATGTAAGCCGCAAAAGAAAGAGCAATTAAAAATCTAAAAGTACAAGGTGATCTTTGAGCTAGTTGTAAATCGGTTTAAAAGGATTTACCAAGTAAAAAATGAAAGGCTCAGACATTACCGTAATGCAGTATGGGACAGCATCGAAGAATTTGATGCTTTTTCAATAGAGGCGATTCCAAGAGCCCAAAATGACATGGCTGATTCATTGGCCGTTTCAGCATCTCTCATGCTCCCACACCCAGGTTTGAAAACGAACAAGTACACCATTGAGGTGGTTTTCCGCCCGAGCGTGCCAGATAATTCTCAGCATTGGCAGGTGTTCAATGATGATAATCAACTCATTGCCTTTCTAGAGAAGGCGGAAAATTTTAAAGAATTGCACTTTGAAGGGTCTACTTCCACTTGCCGTGAATCAGTTACCAATCAAGGCAATGAATCCGAAGGGAACGACGGCATATGTCAGCTCAAAGGAAATAAAATCCCAAAGGGCCTGGTTTCTCTGGAGCGCCTGTTCGACAGGCATGACCGTTTTGTGAAAAAGAAGAAGCGGGACGACCCTAACTCATCCCCAGAAACCGAACCAGTCAATATAGGTTCGGTAGAACACCCGCAATTTGTGAACATTGGCAAATGTTGCACGCCTGAGGAGAAGCGAAAGTTTGTCAAGTTGCTGAAAAAATATATGGATGTATTGGCATGGTCTTACGCCGATCTAAAGTCCTTCAAGCCAAAGGACGTTCAGCATGATATCCCATTGAAAGACGATGTCAAAGCCTTCCGCCAGAAGCAGAGGCACTATAATCCCAAGATTTCGGGTACCATCCAGGCCGAAATTCAGAAGATGCTGGACGCAAGAATCATCTTCCCTATCCATCACAGCACTTGGGTAGCAAATATTGTGCCAGTACGCAAGAAAAACGGTGAGATACGCATATGCGTAGACTTTCGAAATTTGAATCAAGCTTCGCTGAAGGACAACTACCCTCTTCCGATAATGGATCAGGTTCTGCAGGCAGTAACTGGATCAGAAATGCTGTCCATGCTTGACGGTTTTTCAGGTTACAATCAGATCGAAGTTTCACCTGAAGATCAGTTTAAAACAACATTCACTACTCCCTGGGGTACATTTGCCTACAGCAGGATGCCTTTCGGCCTAACTAACGCTGGTGCCACTTTTCAGCGGGCCATGGATTTCACGTTCAAAGGTATAATGGGGAAAGTCATCGTGGTTTATCTAGATGACTTAACCGTGTTCTCTAAAAATGAAATGATCATTGTGATCATTTGGAACAAGTGTTGGCCAGGTGCCGAGAACATGGGATTTCCCTAAACCCAAAAACGTCTGTTTTTGGAGTCACGGAAGGGAAGTTGCTAGGCCATGTGGTTAGCAAAGAAGGAGCAAAGATAGATGCCGAAAGAGTTAAGGCTATTCAAAGCCTTACTCTGCCTACAAGCAAGATTGGTGTTCATTCTTTCTTTGGAAAGGTGAATTTTCTCAGGCGTTTTGTTCCTGACTTTGCTGAAAAGACCCATCACATATTAAAAATGATGAAGGGGTCACCAACTTTTAGATGGAGTGAAGAGGGAAAAAGGTCATTTGAAGAAATAAAAGCTTCATTGCTCATGCACCGATCCCGGTATGTCAAAATTTCTCCAAGGACTTCAACATGTATAGTTACGCATCTGAGCATACTGTGTCTGCAATCTTGATGCAAAAGAACTCAGAGGATGTTGAATCTCCGATTGCGTTCATGAGTTCTCCCCTCAAGCCTCACGAACTAAAAATGACTCAACTGGAAAAGCATGCCTTCGCCGTTGTCAAAGCAGTGAAGAATTTCAGGTATTACATTCTAAACTCGCATACGGTAGTGCTGGTCCCAGACACGGCGGTGAAATCAATTCTAACTCAGCAGGAGTTAGGAAGCTTGCGAGGAAATTGGATCGCAAAGGTCCAGGAGTATGACCTGGATATTAAACCAACCAAGCTAGTAAGGGGCAAGGGCCTGTGTCAGCTAATGGCTGAGAATAAAGATTCAGAAAACCCTGATGAAAGGGGTGACTACACCGATGAAACACAGGACCGGCAAGAAGAGCCTGATTCTCTGCCTCTGGTTCTATTTGTTGCAACTAGTGATGAATGGTACTCCAACATCACTTTCTTCCTTACCTACGGCGAATGCCCAATGCACCTAACTGCAAAGGAGAAGCACACTATAAAGCTCAGAGCGGCTAAATATGTCATCTGGGATGACGGCTTATATAAACGTGGGATAGATGGCATCTTTTTGCGATGTGTTGACAAACCCCAGCAAGTAAAACTACTGGAAAGTTTTCACAATTCAGCTTGTGGAGGGCATTTCTCTTCCTCCGTAACTACACACAAGATCATTCGAGCCAGGTACTATTGGCCGACGCTCTTCCAAGATACAGCCACCTGGGTGGCGAAATGTGAACCCTGCCAACAATTCGTCGGCAAGCCCAAGTTGGCTGCCTTTCCCCTAAGGCCGGTCATTATCAATGAACCATTCAGGAAATGGGGAATTGATTTTATTGGTGCACTCAATCCTCAATCGAGTGCCGGACATAGCTATGTCCTTACAGCAACGGATTACTTTACCAAGTGGGTGGAAGCCATACCTGTCAAGCATGCCACTTCTGAGGTGGTTTGCAATTTCATTAAAGAAAATATCATTGTCAGGTTCGGCGTTCCAAACAAAATCATTGCTTGATAATGCTTCTAAATTATCCTCACGAGAGGTTATTAGTTTTTGCTATGAATATGGTATAACTTTGGCTCACGCATCTGACTATTATCCTCAGGGAAATGGTCAGGCGGAATCCAGTAACAAGAACTTGGTGACCATTATACGGAAGCTAGTAGATGAGAATCAGCAAATGTGGCACAAGTATTTGTACGACGCTTTGTGGGCTGATCGTATTACTCCCAAGAGATCTCTCGGCATGTCACCTTTTCAAGTGTTATATGGCACTGATGCCGAGCTTCCCATTTCGTGGAACTTCCCTGCTGCCTTGTTGCAGCACGAGCTATTGAAGATGAAACTTTCCAAAGTTCTCTTGAAAAGAGAATCATGTATCTGGGAGAACTTGAAGAAAAGAGAGTGAGGGTGGTCGATAGGATCACTGAACATCAGAATCAAGTTAAGAGGCTTTTTGATAAGAAAGCCAAGCAAAGGGATTTTCAAGTGGGAGATCTCGTCCTTTTGTGGGACAAGCGAAGAGAACCAAAGGGCATGCACGGAAAGTTTGATTCCCTGTGGAGAGGGCCCTTCAAGATCAAGCAGCTCAACGGAGAGAATAGCTTCTATCTCTCATATCTGGATGGAACCGAACTCCCCGCTCCTTATAGCATGCAAAGATCGAAGATCTTCAGGAAGTAGAGCTTGCTCTCTTCTTTGTACAGTTTGCTTTAAGTTGTGTGTTTGCTTTCGTCGTGTGTTTGCTTTTGGTTTGTTGTGTGTTTCTTTTGCTCCCCCTCCGGTCGCCCTTGTTTTTGACTCTGTTACCCAATGGATAGGCACATGAGAACTGGGATTCTCTACCCCCGAGTTTACTCAGGGATAGTCCCCAGAAAGAGCCAGCTGTTATCCCGTAAAATTGACAAGGGCAATTTTACCGATAACCATACCAAAATTTTGTCCCGATCCCTCGTTAGGGATCCCTTGCGTTCGAAACGTTATAAAATCCCTTCCCGGGAAATCTAGTTTTTCGAACTTAGTCTTTTTGAGCCTTTTTTGGCTGGGCGCATGAAATTTCTATGTAACACCAACTTTTGGTGCGCCCCCTTTAAAGCCTTTGGCGCATGATTTTCAGTGTCAACACACCTTTTGGTGCGCCAAAGTATGTCAAGCCTTCCCTGCATGTGCCAAGGCGCGTGCGCCTTCGTGTTAACACAATGTTTGTTGCGCCCCTTTTTGGTGCACCAAAGGGTGCACATAATCCCATGTCGACATTGCTTTTGGTGCGCCAAAGGCACGCTTAATTTCATGTTGGCAGTGCTTTGGTGTGCCAAAGGGCGCACGCTTTTGTCGGCGGCGGAGTTTTCATGTGCTTTTCAAAAAGTGGGTGGTGCATTAATGTTCAGCTAACCTATATATATGTGTTTGCGCGCCCAAATGTCATTTTCACTATTCGCTGAGCACGTGATTTTTCCTGATCCTGTCAGCCTCTGCCTCATCATTTTCAACACGTTGTGGACCCGCTTTCCAAGTTTTCGCTATTTCTCCAGGTAAGAGGTTCTTTTCTCCTTCTTGCAATTTGTTTTCTGGTTCTTCATGCTTGCTGGTTTGTTTTTGATATACATATGTTGAGCTAGCCCCCCCTCTTTCCAGATCTGCTGGTAGAGGATGTCATTTTGAAAACTTAGTCTGAAAACCCCTTTGGCTTGAACCATTGTATATCCCATCCAATCCTGGAAATGAAAGAAAGGAAGAAGAGTTGAATCGTATGAAAACTCTATTTTCCCTTAGGCGCACCAGCGCATCATGCAACATTATAAATAGTTGTGCCCCCATGGCGCATCTGTCCCCCCTGCAGTATAACTAGATCCCGCACCAATGGCGCACCCATCATGCTTGTTGCATCAAGTTTTCATACGCCCTCAAGGCACGCCTCTTTCACATGCTGCACAAGCTAAACTTGCGCCCCTTTGGCGCACCATCTTTCGTGTTGCATCGCCTTTCCATGCGCCAATGGCGCGCCCAGCATCTATGCAACACAAGCTTTATCTGTGCCAAGTATAGTCATAAAAGCGCAGGCGCATCTCTCCTTACAGTAACATTCGTGTTTTGCAAACCCTCCGTGCGCCGTGCCATATTTCCTTTGGCACACGAAAAGTCCCTGTTACACGCTTTTCCCATGCGCCAAAGGGCACACCAAATCCCAATGTAACATGAAATGTCCATGCGCCTTTGGCGCATCCTATCTCCATGCAACACGATGTTCTCATGCGCCCTTTACTAAAATGCACTCTGCAGTATGCATGCGCCATGCGCCTTTGGTGCCAGTTTAACCTTTGCAACAGCCCTTTCCCATGCGCCCTACCTATTTAGCCCTGTAAGCTGCATTTTCCTGCGCCCTGAGCCTAAAAATCTCTAACTCTTTCTTCTGCTAACATTCCAATGGAAGATCAAATGGCTAATTCAACTTTTTCGGATTGGGTCTCGCTTCTTCTTCATGCAGATCAGCAGATAAACTTAGAAGAACATATGTCTACATCCAGCAAGAGACCCACCAAATCGAAAGGAAAGGCCAAGCTTACTGAGGAAGAGATGAAGTATAAATATCAAAGGGTCAGAATGCCCGAGTCACAGGCCGAATGCAGCATGGATGTCAGAGACTCAGAATTGGGGCATATCGACATGGAGGAATTCTGGGCCAGAACTCAGAAAGTTACTAGGAGTCCATGGATGGACAAATTAATAGGCGCCTGCACACTTCGCCCGAAGGAATCCCGTCACAAGCACATTCAACAATGAATTTATGATGGTGGTTGCTCGATCTTACAACAAAAACACCAGATGTGTCGAAAACGGTAAGGGCAAGGTAGTCATTAACCTCACTGCCCGTCATTTTGAGATGATACTTGGCATCCCTCACCACCGGCACTTCGTGGCCGTCAGCCAAGTAGAGTGCATCAAGGCCTGGGAAGACAATGAAGACCAATGTATGCAACTAATGAATGAAGTCTACTTGAAGAACAAGAAGGTGGTAACCCGGTGGCCCCAAATCATCCACCGCAGTGACTTCTCAGAAGAGCTCAGCGATACCATTACCTTCCTGAGCAGGGTCTTCGGGCTTTCTGATGCCCATTACTTCCATAAATGGATGCTGCGCTACCTGGAAACAATGAACAAGAATTTTCCCATCGGTGCTTTTCTTTGGGGAAATTATAAGCGACACCATTTCCGAGCAGCTCTACAATTCAGCCTGGACAACAGAGTATTCCATATGAACTCCTACGTGGTCTATCTTTGTAGATCGAGAGGGATTATCCGGCCTAAGCACGAAGTGGAGTTTGGCCTTAGGTCAAAATATGAGTATTATCCAGGCGAGGTGGAGAATAGCATCGCCCAATTTGCCAAAATCAACGATGCATTCTTTTATCACATCATCATCTGCCTATTAAGGCCAAATCGACTCATGGTCATACGACCAAAAACATAGTGGCAGCCACGGAGAAATGGGGGGCCATGTTCACCCAATTTCCCACATTCACCTATCTAAGGGCTGCAAACTTTTTGGGAGAGCCAACCAGGCTACCAAGGTATGCTGGGCCTAAGGATCTCTTTGGAGTCATCAAAGCAACTAATCACATATCACGAAAAGTGCACGAAAAGAAAGAAGGGTGGAACTCCTTTCCCCCTCACAGTGGGCCGATATACATGCTCTACCCACCACAAGGTGAAGGAAATGTTCGCAGAGCTGGAGTTACTCAATTTGAAGCATGATTTCCCAGCCAGGCCTACCTTCGACCCAAGGAGCTGCCTGCCAAGAGCAAAGCTTGATCCAATCCATGTTCCTCAGATCGAGGATATTTATATTGACGTCATTCATGAGGTGGAGCTCAGAAGAAAGGATCATTCTCGCCTAGCCTTGGCAGAAATCATCCAATATGGGGTAGCCATTGTCCCCAAAGGCTACCAGACTACAGAAGATGAAGTGGACAAGGTATATAATGATACAGATGGGGACGATTGGCCCTTTCCGGCCATTGATAGAACTAAAGCTCCTCAGACAATTGAGGAAAGGGTCAAGGAGACTTTGCGGAGGACAGAGCACTGGTGCCGGATGAACGGCTTAATCTACCTCAGGGTAGATTTCACAACCTCCCCATTGGGCAACGCACCTCCACGATCCAAGAAGTAGGTTAAAGGCAAAGGTGTAGAAGGTGATTCCAGCATCATTCAGGATGAATCCCCTGAAAGTCCTCCTTCCACAGGCGCTGAGCAGTAATAACTCTGGATTCGCCAGAGAAAGAAGCTGCAGAGGATAGTCCAATTGGCCCATCCACTCAGGATGTCGGCATTGCTACCACAACAGAGGTCCCTTCTATCCCTTCTTCTTCTCTTCCTTCCCCTCCTCGAGTGACTCAAGCGACCATCCCTTTGGTCGTGTCCTCTCGTCCCTTCTTCTACTCTTTCCCCTACTTCTTTGTCTATTTTCTCTTCCCTCGCTGATCTTTCCTCCTCCATTTCTTCCCTCATCTATGAGCTCCTTCCCTTCCTATGTCTTCCGCATCTGCAGCTTCCCTTCCTCCCGTGGACACTTCTTCGGCTATTCTCTCAATGCCGCCGCCACGTGTCTCCACATTTTTCCCTCTTCTTCTACTGCGGCTGCCCCTCCTCTATTTCTTGTCCAAGCCTTATAGAAGATGGGTAGTGCGCCTCCCATAATCGCTGCCGTCGAGACTTCGAGCTTCTCGGCCAGAGAAAATCAACAAATATGCAAAGATTGGCGAGCAAGGTATGGCCGTTTTCGCTTGGAGGAGCCGATCCTCGGGGACAGTGAAAGACTGATCACCGAGTTTGTCAATTTGTATCTGAGCATCGGAAAGACAAACAAAGAGCTCCAAGCATTAGCGGGGCCCATATCAGAAGAGCTGGATCATGCTAGACTCCAACACGAGACCTTTCAAGATCAAATTTTATTAAAAACAACAATAATAGCCAAAAGAAATTGTTAAATCCCTAGGTCCTGTCAACACCCCCTCCCTCATCCCCCATCCACATCTCGGTGAACTTCCTCACCGAGCACCTCCCCCATCCCCCGAGTAACCAACCCATTCCCCCAACTCCATAATACCTACCCCGGTGAGTTGGTTTGCACGAGCCAACTCTCCCCCACCACCTACAATTTAACCCCCTCAATAAGCCCAAACCCCCGGTAACATATGTGATCCCACCTACCTCAGCCCCACCATGACTTGACCAAGCCCCATCCCAAATGCCTTCAAATCTCTAAGGACTCCCAACTCTCCCCAACCTCCCCCGTGGACGTCTTGACACCCCCACGAGCCTTAGGCTCGCCAAGTAGATATCTTGCCTACCCCGGGTCAAACCACCTCCATCTACAAGATCCATCACCATAGCTCTATTATAGCCTACGAAAACAATCGACCACCATCGCGCCACCCCACGGTTCCTAACAACATAAATAAAAACCATACCAAACCACAATAGCCCCGCTCACAATATTTTGGGTTATGATTTTGTTTTTAGGTTTATATAATAAGATTTCAACTTAGGTTTTGTATTTTAATAGATTTCAATTTAGGGTTTTGTTGATTTTATACTAGTCTTTGGTGACTTAGGTTTACATTTTTAACTTTATTTTTAAATTTAGATTTATTTTATTCTCATGTTCGCACTTTAGTGTAGTTTCATTCATTCATTTATTACCTTTATATTATATTAATCCCATTTAAACTTTAGTTTTGTTCAACTAATACACTTTCGATTAATTTTTTATTAATTTATTAAGACTTGGTACTTAGTTAATTAGATTAATTAATTTAATTAGGTCCTTTCATTTCATTATGACCTTTAAATTGTTTTTCTCATCTTTTTAGCCACCATAGACTAATTGTCAAATTTGTTTTTACGGGATATCGGACACTTTATATCCAACAAATTTTTCACTTTTTCGATTGCTTCTCCACGTGTATTCAATTACGACCATTTTAACTACCTTTTTCATAAATTTGTTCACCTCGCACTAATCGTGAAAGTTTCTTGACTATGGTTATTGACGTTCGATCCATTTTTTTAGATTTCTAGTCATTTTTCACACATTTAATCATTTTTGTATATCAACTAATGATTTATAGCGTGTTTTTCTTACATTTCCATTGTCACTTTTTAATTTTTGTGAAGATTATTTGCAACACACTTCACATTTATTCTCTTCTCTCTCACTTTTTACAAGTGATCTTGAGAATCAGAATTGTGATTTTGTTGTGTTTCATTGTTTTCTTTTTTATCTACCTTGGAAAAGTACTAACAATTTTTTTACAGGATAGCATTATGAAGACCACTCAAAACTACAAACTGCAGGTTTCCTCGCTCATCACCTAAGCAAAACTACTATTTTTTTGTGTGCATGAAATATTTTTAATCAAGATTAAATTAACACTACACATTGTATTTTTAGGTGCGGTTGACAAGGATATTTCCCAACCGCCATAACTATGGGAAGTTTCTTGTCATAAGCCATAAAAATCACTTGAGGAGTACCACAAGAACCCCAAAGTAGCTAGCACATTAAGGGAATTGGTTGAAAAAATGGTACCTCTGTCCCAATAGTCTAGTAAAACCTTGTGAGATTAGAGTCACGGATATCCAGTAGTGGTGACCCCAATGCAATTCATTTTGAGAAAGATATTTTCTCAAGGTTTCAAAGGGGGTAAAGTAAATACGACAACTATCAATGACACCATGCTTACTTGGATATACTACTGACACCTAGTTGAGAGAGCCACCTAGGAACCCAAACATTGTCCAAGCCAAGATAAGTTACAGCCAAAAACAAACCAAAACAAAAACTCTCTTTTTTTTCTTTCTTTTTGTAGTAGTGTTCCATAGTCTCATTCTCATCTTTCATGTTCATCTCTTTCCACCTTTTTCCAAACACTCTTTTTTGGATTCATCTTTCATGTTTGTACATTTTCGTCATTTCCAAACACTCCTTGTTTGGATTCATCTTTCATCCTCTTTTCATCTTTCCAAGTACTCTTTACTTGGATTCTTTTTCACCTCATTTTCACTATCTCCAAATTTATCCTTATTTGGAATTTTCGTTCACCTCTTTTTCTTGTCATCCTTTCTCTTCATTTTCAGTCATTCACTACCTTTCTTTTTACTCTCAAAATTCCTCTTTTAGATATTTTGTCTCTTTTTCATCCTTTCAATCTTTTCATTCTCATCACACTTCCCATTTGATTTTCTTTCATTCCTTTGGAATTCTCATTTACCCATTTGAGTCTTCCTATTTCGAGATCATCAAATTCCCCTATCTTTTAGACTTACCTCATTTTGATTTTATCTCCCATTTCATCCTTGACTTAAAAATTTGAATTCATTTCCCAAAGTTTAAGTTTCCACTTCCTTTTCAACATCAAGTCTTGATTTGTGGAAATCCATGTCCTCTCTTAATAATTTTCATCTTATGACTCACATCTTGGCATTGTTGTATCCCACTTTGTTACGATTGATTCCATTACATCTTATCTTTCATTAAATATTTGATACTTTCATCCTCTTCTTACGTCCTTTAGTTTGACACCATCATTTTTGAACTATACACATTTGTTTTTTTCACATCTCTAATTTGAAAACTCTTTGTTAAGTTTTAGACATTTCATCATCTCTTTTCCCAACATTTACGTTGTCGATATTTGAGTCTTATCCTTTCATTAGCCTCTTCCTTCTTAAATATTTCTTGTTAAGGGTTGAGCACATCGCATACAATTTGACTCCTTCTTCATACCCTCTTCCATTCTAACATTTACATTGTTAGAGGTTGAGCACAATAAAAACTTAATCGCAAAACCCTCTTCCCATCTAGCATTCACTTTTCTAGTGGTAGAGTACATTCAAAATCAATATATCTTCACTCCTCCATTCTAGCATTCACATTGTTAGAGGTTGAGCACATTTGAACCTTACTTGCCAAACTCTCTTCCCATATAGCATTCACTTTGCTAGAGGTAGAGTATATTCGACATCAATCTATCCTCGCTCCTCCATTCTAGCATTCACATTGTTAGAGGTTGAGCACATTTGAACTTTCATCACTATAATCCTCCTCCCATCTAGCATTCACTTTGCTAGATGATGATAATTTTTCTACATTAGAGCCATCTTCCATATTTACATTCATTTTTCCAAGGGTTGTGTTTATCATCACTCTCGCACAACTCCATATTTGCATTAACTTTGTTAAGGGTTACATCACTAAAATTCTTACAAACATCTTGTCCATATTATCATTCACTTTATTAAGGGATAATTTATTATCAAACTTAATCATACAACTCTCTTCCATCATAGAATTCACATTGTTATGGTTTGAGTTATCTTTCCCATATCTTTTTTCTCCCCTATTTTAAAAATGGTGGGAACATGACATAGAGATTATAGCCCTTTTAGAAGAGACGAAAGACTTTGAAATCCTTTTGGAAATTCTGATGGTGACAATTTCCAAAACCATGAGGATGATGAGAATGACATCTCTTCTTGAAATAACAACACCACATTGAAAATATCCTACGTATGAATAAAGACTAGTTTTTTCTTTGTCTCCTTGAGATGGGAGAAAAATTACCCTCCAATTTTGAAAAGGATGGTCTATGCACATTACTTGGAAAACCAAAAACCAAGAAGGTTCACCCATTCATTTCAAAAACAATGACGATGGGTCTAGCCCAAGGTATTCAAACCATGAGGATAAAGGTAAGTCTACCTCAAACAATGAAAATTATGACACATCAAACTCAAACAAATTGAGTGTTGGGAGAAAGGAAAATCTACTAACTCAACCACCAATCCCACTAAAGTCCTTATAGATCAAATAAATGAGATGGCTAAGAAATTATCTATCTTATCCTCCAAATTCACTATTGAACCTCATAACAAATATTCTACAAAAACTAGTGATGACTCATCTAAGAGCCATACTACAACAAACAAAGAGAAAAACCAACCTAAGAATGATGGCTCATCATCATCCATTTTACACCATGACTCACCATTTTCTCATGAATGGAAACTTATGAAAGACATTATCTCGGTATGCAACACCAACGTAAACATTTCAACTTTGACGAGTTGTGTCCTTACCCATTTGATAAGGACATCTTACGCATACCCTTTCCTAAATCATTTGAAATTCCCAAGTTCAATAAATACAAGGGAAAGAACAACCCAAGAGAGAACATCAAGGAATTTTACATGGCTTTCCAAGAAGTGGCATATAGTGACATCTTCTTATTGCGTCTCTTTCCACGTAGTCTAGGAGGACAAGCCTTGGACTAGTTTTTACACCTCCCCAAGGGCTCTATCCATAATTTTATAGACCTCTCAAAGAATTTCATTAAAAATTATCATTCAATCTAGACTCTGAAATAACCATGATGGAATTGTGTAATGCTAAACAATGTTCTAACGAAACCTTTACACAGTTCTTACAAAGATGGCGTGGAATCGCAATCCAATTCCCATGCTCAATTCCCCAAAAAACAAATAGTGAGTATTTTCATTCCAAATATCACTAGTGAGTTATCCTTTCACATGAAAATGCATTGCCTCAATACTTTTGAGGAAGTTATCAAGAAAGGATCACAAATTGAAAAGGCCCTTATCGTAAAAGGTTTGATCAAACCTCACTCAAAGGACAATGGGCATCACAATAATCACAATAGCTCTCATCATGATAAATCCAAAAATGTTAATCAATATCATAAATTTTTCAATTACAATATCACAGATAACTGAAATGTATACAACATTAAGAATAATCAAGTTAATCCTAATAAAGACAAACAACCTCTTATTGTTACAACTAAAGAGGATTCTTCATTTTACAAATCAAAGTGACATCATTTCACTCCTTTAGGAGAACCTCTCTCAAAATTCCTATAAAAACTCATTAACGCCAACATGGTCACCTATCCCATCTCAATACATTGGTTTGAAGGAGAACCCAAGCCCACTTGGTTCAAATTCAACACTTATTGTGACTTTCATCGCATAGATGGTGACACAAATGATCGATGTTTACATTTATACGTCACTTTTTCCAATACCTCATCGATAGTGGGCATATAAATGTTGAATAATCTTCATCAAATAAAAAATATAATGAAAATCTCAAGGTTTTCTCAAATCCATTTCCTAAACATGGTGTTGATAGTAAAAAAGCTAACAACGGTCACTTCACCAATAATTTGACTACAATTCAATTATTTTATTTACTAAGGAATCATATCCTATAGTATCCACCATTAAATTCAAACCTCTGATTAATGTTTTTGCTACATGCCAAAATAAGATGTGGGTGCCTATAGAAAATCAACCATCTACATCTTCTACAGAGCCTCAAACGCTCGGGACCGACAAGTCCCTCGAATCAAAGTCAACCTCTAATGTCAAATCTTCCACCTCTAGTCAAGTATGACCTCATAAAATAGATAGTGACCATACATGCACATATATCTTTGATGGAACTATTGAAAGAGTCACCTAATATTTAGGACATCCTCACTTGTTCTCTTCATGAAGCATGTATTCCTCCAACCCTTAATGTTCAACAGTTTCAAGCTATGATTACAAACCTTACGCCTAAAATTCCTATCTTGTATTTTGGCCCTCAGGATATGTTGAACCCTAACCTCCAAAACAATAACTCTTTACATATTGAATCTTACATAATATACCACAAGGTAAAAATTGTTCTTATATACAATGGAGTATCTCTTAATATTTACTCTATTAAGATGCTACGTTGCCTTTGTCATACAATAAACAATTAGATGCTAACATTATTACCATTTTTTTATGGAAATACTTAGTGTCAATCCTCTGTACCATTACTCTTTCGATATAAGTGGGTGTGTAACTCCTCAAAACCATATATCATGTCATTCAAGTGGAAACATCATATAACCTCCTTCTCGATAGACCTTTGACACTGTGAATGCAAGCCATGCCTCCGCCTTCCATCAATGCATAAAATTCCCACATAACGGAAATCAGTTCACCTTTTCTTAAGCAATGCTAACCCCTTTGAGTATTGTAAGTTTTTTTAAAAATTTCCAAAATGTAAATTATCATCCATCTGTTGATTGCTTAGCTGAACTAAGTATCCCTATTGCTACCAATCATGTTGACCCAAAAATAATGTTGTGCCCTCAAGCCTCTCTCGCATCTTCTTCTAAATCATATACACCTAAGGCTACACCCGAGTTCAATTCTCCCATAAAGTTATAGGTGAGTACATGCTTAAAAATGCATTTCTTGTTGGAAAACTCCCATTATCGCCTCACATCTATGGAGGTCCTAACACTCCCCATCTATGAGAACCTCCAATTTACTATATGGGAAATAATCTTTGGAGATGATATGGATATCTATAAGATGAACATATTCAAAGCTCTGATAGATCTTGGTTGTATGAAGACAAGATGGAAAGTTTCTACGAATCCACCGTAGAATAATGAAAAACATAAACTAGAAATGAAGAGGCCTTAGACCAAAAGGACATGGCATTCTCGAACCTATAGAACTCAAATCTAACCTCTACACACATGGTCTAGGATATGATACCTTTGAGAAGAGACTAGTAATGTTTGATGTATTAACTAGCGATGAGGACTCGGACTCCAAAGTTGAGACCAGTTCCACACATAGCATCCTCGAAGACCTCACTAAAACTACGCTTTTCCTTAAAAAAACCTATTCAAACCATTGATCTTGTTTACCCTTCCCTCATTGATTAGGACCAACAATGTCATCATATTTCAATCAATCTCTTTCAAAATTATGAGGCCATTCAGGGGAGTTCTTTGAGGCTTGATACCATTTCCCTTTTCGATCACAAGAATGGTTTCGATATAAACCTTGGCACTACTACCTATTTTGGCAAAGAACTTGAAATATCCAGTCCTAATAAAAATAAATTAAACACGAGAAGAAAGTAAAATCATATCTTGCATAGTGAAAAACTTTCTGAGGTGTTATGCAAGAAGAAAAAAATGAAAAATAAAAAGAAATAAAAGGATGCATATCCTATTGAAAACCTTTCAGAGGTGCTAGAGAGAGGAGATTTAGATTTGGAAATATCATAAAACCCACATAAACCTATAAAATTATTTCAAGATAATGAAACTTCTAACATATTGTTATAAGAAACAACAACTATCAACATCGAGACCGAAGACCAACCAAAATTTCTATAACTCGGTGCTAGTCTCTCCGACATTGAAATCAAGGCCTTCATAGAGATTCTAATTGAATTTCAGGATGTATTTTCTTGGTCCTACAAATAAATGCTAGGATTTTATCCCTATCTTGTGGTTCATCACCTTATGGTGTGCCCAGATGCCAAACCTGTAAAGCAAAAGTGGGTAAAATGCACCCCAAGGTTGCATTGTTTGTCAAGGATGACCTATAAAATTACTAGATACAGGATTCATATGGTCTATTGACTACTCAAATTAGATATCTAATATGGTACTAGTTGCAAATTGATCCTGGAATCTATATCTTTATATATTTTTGTGACATCAATAAATCATGTTCCAAGGATGACTTCCCTTTGCCCAACATCGACATGATCATCGACTCTACTGCGGGCCATGAGATGTTATCTATTATAGACATATTTTGAGGATATAGAAAAATTCTAATTGTTGAAGAAGACCAACATAAGATAGATTTCACAACCCCATGGGGGAAATTTTGTTACAAAGAAATTCCTTTTTTCCTTAAGAACGCTAACGTAACTTATTAACGTGCCACGACTATTGTTTTCCATGACCTTCTTCGTGACCGAAATGGAGGAATATATCAATGATATTATTTCTAAATAAAATACCATAGTGGATCATCCAACAATTATTTGGCATATCTTTGAGTGATTAAGGGAATACAAGGTTCATCTTAATCTTAAAAAATGTGTCTTTGGTGTCAATTCAGGAAAATCTTATGGGATTCATGGTCTCGTGAAGAGGAATCAAGTGGACCATACCAAGGTCAAAGCTATAATAGATATGCCACCTCCTCATAACCTTCAATAGTTACGGATTGAAGGAAATATACAATCTATCTACCACTTTATCTCTCAACTCTATAACAAGTTCCATCACTTCAACCAGCTTTCTTAAAAGGATGTCTAATTCAAATGGAAACTGGGTTGTGAAGACTCCTTTGCTAAATTAAAATAATATATGTCCTCTCTATCAATTCTTTGCCACCTATATAGGACAAGTCTATATTGTTGTACACTTCAATGAGAACATGTCATTGGGGCATTATTGGTGCAAAGACAATGAAAAGGTTCAAAAACAAGTTGTTTATTATTTGAGAAGAAATATCCTTGAGCATGAGACTAAGTACTCATAGGATGAAAAATATTTCTTATCAATCGCATATACTTTTGAAAATTTGTAGCATTACTTGTTGAATCATACCACCAAGTTAATTGCAAGGTTTGACCCTCTCAAGTACCTACTTTCAAGACCAATAATAATAGGACAGGATGTCTAGCTGGATTGCATTCCTTAGTTAAATTTACATTGAAATTGTCAATCAAAAGGATATAAAAGGTCAACCAATTGTAGATCAAATAGCCATAGCAAAACACTGTCATCAAGTTCATGACCCTTAAACTTTGAATTTCTGATGAATACCTGTTATACATAGAAGAAATCCCTCATGGAATTTATTCTTTGATGGATATTGCAACATCCATGGTTTTGGATAAGGAATTGTATTACGTACACCAGATGGGGACCTCATAACTAAATCTTATCATATCGGATTCTCTTGCACAAACAACATAGCCGAGTACGAAGAATTGATAGCAAGATTAGGCTTTGTTATCTTGTGGAGTCTACAAGAATTGAAAGTTTTTGGTGAATCCCTTCTCATCATCAATCAAGTCAATGAGATAATATCAAGTCAAATATGAGAAGCTCTTACCCTATAAACGAATGGTTGATAGTCTTAGAGGGTATTTTCGGACTATCAATTTTGAATAAGTTCCTCATGCACAAAAAAAAGCAATGAATGCCATGGAAATTATTGTATCCCTTATTTCATTCGAGACTAATTAAAATCACAATGAGTTCCTCATTAAACATCTTTTTGGTGCCTACATAAGAATTTCTTAATTCCACCATGGTCTGTGATATGTTTGGTCCTAATCATCCCTAGTATCATCACATATACACCTTTATTCAAACTAAATCTTACCCTCTGAACATGAATTCAGCTAACAAAATAGTCTTGCACAATGTTCCATCATGCTACACCATCCTCGCTGACACCCTATATCGAAGAGGCTATGATAGGACTCTCTTAAGATTTCTCAATCGGGGGTGAATATAATCAAATAGTATCCAAATTACACTTAGATATTTGTGGTGTAAATACAAGTGGAATGGTCCTTCCAAAGAATATATTGTGTGTTGGATACCATTGGCCTATGATGGAAACATATGCCTAAAACTATATCAAGAAATGTCAGGCTTGTTAGAAGCATGGTAATATAATTCATGCACCTTCCTAAGCCTTGCATCCTATCACCTCACCATGGCCTTTTTCTAAATGGGGGCTCAATCTAATTGGAAAAATAAAGCCCACATCTTCTGATGGCCATACCTTCATTATCACCGCCACTGAATATTTCACCAAGTGGGTTGAGGATATTCCTCTCACCTATGTTTCCGAGTGTAATATTTCCAAATTTATCTTTAATCATACTATTTTTCATTCTTGTTGCCATTTTCATTGACAATGGTGGTTCCTTCAAAATAACTATATCATAGTCCCCGATAAAAAACATCATCATATCAACTTGAAATGGGTGACACCTTACTACCTACAATGCAATGGCTAGTCCAAGCTTCAAATAAGACTATCAAATTCATTTTGGAGAAGACAATCGATAAGAATAGACATAACTAGCATACACAGTTGTATCCCACCCTCTGGGCATACCAAAAATCTTTTTGTACTCTATAGGAGCTACCCCACTTTCCCTAGTGTATGGATCTGAATCCAAATTACCCATTGAAGTCGAACTTACTTCACTCTGTGTCTCCCTCTAATATCTCATGCATAAAGAGGATTAACTTTGTGAATGACTTACTAAGATTGAACTACTAGACAAAAGATGCATTCATTCTTTGGGTCATCTGTAATTGTACTACCATAATCGATACGCCATAACTATAATAGAAACATTTTACCGTGGCGATTCGAGATTGGTGACTTGGTCCTGAAATAAAATCATAAGAAAACAACTAAAGCCACATAATAAAAATAGGGAAAATTTGAGCCTAATTGGTTGGTTCCTTATGTTATAACTACCGAATTTGGATCTAGTGCATAGAAATTGTCTATTGAGGATGGAAAAGAGTTGAAAGATCCTATGAATTCCATTCATCTAAATAATTTCTACTTCAATCTTTAAAAATTAACCCTTGTGTTGGGGGAATATCACTTCACTTGCTTGTTTCTTCATTTCACCTTGTCTCCTATTTATGTCAATCTACCTCACCTAGTGTCACATGTTCTCCTTATTAGGACATCAAACCATTTTTCTACCTCTCTTGTTTTCCTTCCATCATTCTTCCATCCACCTTGTTCATATGTGATGCATTGGTTATAGGTTGGGAATTCCTTTTCCCTCTTATTTTGCGTGTGGTTAAAAATTCCAAATATACCAAAAACAATATAAAATTATTTTAAAACCCAAAAAAAAAAAAATGTTCATAAAATACCAAAAAATTACTAAATTTTTGAAAATGTTCAACAACAAAACATTCGTAGCTATGTAACTTAGCTTGCCAATTTCATCATTTGATTGCTTCCAAATCATCTGAATATTTTCCAATCAATCATGTCACCCTTTGCAATATAACTTTTCTTGGGGACAACACTCGGCTTTGTCCTTCTAGAGATTATACTTCAATGGGATCCGCTTAGAGTTGTTTTACAGTATCTAAGCATCTCTTCGCTCTTTGACCTTATCGAATCTTCTCGTGTTCAAAGCTATCGATTTGGGGAAAATCAACATATGTCTATATATTCATTTTGGAACACATTAGGAGTGTTTTCATACATTTTTGTTGTGAATTGTGTTATATTGTTACTTACTTGTTAGTATTAACATTAGTGTGCATTGTTCACTTGCTTGTTTTTAATCTTTACTTGTCTGTTGTTTGTACATATAAAATGATTTCTTTTATATTCTTAGCTTAGTCCCTCATTTCGTTAATTAGAATAACAAGTGCTCTATGTGGTTAGAATTTTTTTGTGATTATAGACCAATTTCAGGAAATTTATTAGCATCTTAGTTCACATATAACTTTGGTGTGGATTCTTCATGTTCATATTGGGTTTATTTACATTGTTTGTTTCTGTGTCTTTTTTCTCTTGCACGTGTTGTGTTTTTCCTCCTGGTTTATTAACTAATCCATGGAGTGTTTTCCTATTTTTGTGTATGCATGTTTATTTACATTTTTATTTCAACACTTTTCAAAACTTGCAAAAATTAAAAATATAGATATTTTTCAAAATCTGAAAAAAATGTATATTTCAAAAATCCTAAAAAAATCAAAAATTTTACAAAATTTTTGAACAAACATTCACTTATCACATAAATCCTACAATTGGAAAACCCTTGAAGTGAATTTTTCAACATCTCCACACAATCTTGGTAAAGTCATACTTTTTATCTACTACCCTAGTGATCATTCCAATCTTACAACTATCACTTTCTTCCCTTTGCATGATAGGTTAACTCTGCTTGGGGCAAGTCATAAAAAAATTCCTTCACAATATAACTTCACCTAGGGAAATTTCAACTCTGATCATTTGTAAAATGGATACAAAAAGAGTGTCATAAGGATTCTCTTTACTCCACTCTTCCATTATGATCCTATTCCCACCTTGGGAGAATTTGCATCTACTTAATCATCATTTTGGCATGCATTAGGGGCATAACTAATTGTCTTCTTTTTTGAATTTTTGTTGCATTGTTGATGTTTATTTTTTGGACCACTTTGAAGTAGTTTTATTACATCTTAGTTCTTTTATAACCCTGATGACTGCACCTACTTTGTATATTGGTTCTGATTTCCTTTTTATTGTGTATGTTTGTTTACACACATCTAGGTCATCCATCTTGATTTTTTTATAATCATGGTGACAACTCTATTGTGTAACATCAAAAATAAGGTTTCTCTAAAATTATTCCCCAAATGGCACTCATGCTACGAGCAAAATCCTTACCATCCTTGTTAAAATCCCTTGTCTTCTTCCTATCAAGCACTTATCCATTGCTTTTCTATGTCATCCACCCACTTGAGGGGAATTCCTATACTATCCTACTTATAGATGCATCCTAATGCTTCATTACTTTCTCCTCACTACTCTACATACATCTATTATCTTTAAAGTACTATTACTAATGGTTCATTGTATTCTCCAATCATTTAACCAACAGATTCTTCTACCAGTTTCATTATAAAACCAGGGTTGTGTGTCCTAGGTTGTATGCAATGAATTCTTATGCAAATCAGTTGTTTTGGTGGTTCCTTTCTTTGGGGGGTTTAGTTGGTGTGGTTCCCCTTATTTCCCTCTAGTCTATGGAAATGCAATGCTAAACTACTGAAACAACGTTGTTGTAATAAAAATGTGTTCAAAGGAAATACTTTAACTGGAATTGAAATACACACACCAAATTGAAATAACACACACATACTGAATTGAAATAGCAGAATTGAAATAACACACACTGAACTGAAATAACACACACTGAATTCAGATAGATAACTGCATCCAAATAAGCATTCAAATCAAAGCATTTAAACTTGAACTTATCAGAAATCACAAGCATGCATGAAACATAAATCCTCCAATCACCTTGGTTGAGTGGGTCCTTGCTCTTCCTTGGGATGGAGGTATTCTCAACACTAGATGATATTCAAAATGGCATCAACTATATTGATTTGAATAAGTTCTGATACATGTTCAACATAATATTGAAAGTAAGTACTAACTAATAGATAATTGTACTTAAACTGCTATTATCAACTAACTATGAAATTGTTCTCAAGAAGGTGTATTTATAGACATAGTTAGTTATAAAATATGCCAAGATTATAGGCACCAATTCAACCAATAACAACCTCATTAAAGCTCATGAAATCCTATGATATAGCTAAAAATAGGATTCGTGTTTGTAGGCTTATTATGGAAGAATCCTCCATGATGGCATAATGGCTAAAGACTCGGCCTCCTTGATTGCAACTTCCCGAATTGGCAGAAAATGCTCATCATTATCCTACACATGTCACCACATTACTCATAGAAGTAGTTAGTAGGTAATTTCTATGGTCAACAGTTTGCATGAACAAAAACAAGAGAAATGCATCAACCTTACTAGGATATAACTATATAAAACATCCCCATGCACAAATTAACATTTTTAGGAATAAATCAATAGCCATATAGATGATATAATAGATCAATTTATGCACTCATCATCTCCCCTGCACTTTACCTTTTGCATGTCCCTATGCAAACTCATCTCTGCCCTGCTCTCTCTGGCCAAGTTGTTGTGCCATGTCATATTCTTCAAATTGATCTGCATACTATTTTCTTGTTCCCTTACACCCCTGAGTGTTTGAAATAACCTCTACCCATGTTGTGAAGCTATCATGTGATTGGGTAGCATTATTCTACCAAGTAGTCATGGGACTCAAGAGAAGGGGTGGTCTCACTTGTATTCCAACCCACTCATCACTTGTATTCTTTTAACTTTTCTCTAATGATTGTCGAATAATTTCAATAAGTGCATCTCCCCTCCTCATGCTCCAATTGAGGTTTTGGGGGAGATCACTTCCCTTCATTTCAAAGGTAGGCTCAATGTATCCCAACATTTATCATAAGCTTGTAGTGCCTCACCAAAATGTTGTTGATTGTAGACCTCAAAATCCTGCACACACTTTTGTAAAGCCTTTGAAGTATTATGTCATATGCTAGCCTGATAGTAGAGAGACCTGAAATTTTTCTTCATAGCCACATCATTGTGATGGGTAGGCCTAATGTAGAAACCTATGGTTCGAGTTGTCTGATTGAAAATTTATGTTTTCTCACTCCATATGATTTGGTTTTTAAGAAATGACTAAAAAGCCTTCAACTGAAAATCCCCACAAACAAATTAATGAAGAAATCAAGACACATTAGTAACCAACATATTGTGAAGGTAAAATTCACACATAAGATTTTGAATCTCAGGAGTACACTTTTGATAGATTTCCAAGAAATTTTTTCCATCTGGGGCCTCATAGGGTTCTCTACTACACATCCTCATCAATTTCCAAGCATAAAATTGTTCTTGAATAAACATATTGTAGACGGAGGAGGGTTTCCTACAGGATAGAAGTTTGCAGGCCATAGGACAAACATAATCCAAAATAGATTCTAACTCCTTATTTTTAGTTGTCTGGACTCAATCTCTCCCTTAATATTTTTATTTTCTTTTACCAATTATTTATTTTGAAGAGATAATTGGGTTAAATTGTTCCATACTTTGAGACCAATATCCCTTTGTCTTTTGAGACTGCTAACTTCTACCTTTAAAGTAGTAATTTCTTTAACCTTCTCTACATAGTTCTTTGTGTAAATTCAGTTTGTAAAGACAAATTGGTTTCTTCCATACCTTTCAACTTTTATTTCAAGGAGGTAATTTCATCTTGGTAACACCTTAGCACTTCATCTCCATGCGGTTCCTGGCCACCAACCTCCATTGCAACAGTTTCTGGAAGTTTTATTAGTATTTTCGGACTGGTGGAATTTTTGGAGCTTTAGACTAAATTTCTGGAGCTGCAGGAATGTTTGGAATATTAGTGAAAGGGAACTGTGTTGAAATAATGGTTTTGAATTCATCATCCTTTGATTTTTCAATAGGGGTGGATGAAGTACTAGCCTCATCTTTCTCCTCCAAAATGGGAGAAAATCCTCATGAAACATTTCAGATGGGAAACTTCAGGTCTTTGTAAGGTATAAGACCTTCTTGGTCTCAACGACATAGCGAATGGACTGATAGGGTATTTTTACCTTTGGAAACTTATGACACAGAAGATGGGTTATCCTTACTAGAATATTCCTCCATAGTTTCTCTTGAAGGGCGAGGATTTGACTTGAGCTTAGGCCAAACATTGGGGGATGGTTCCTTCTTTATTTTATTTTGTTTTGAACTCTCCCATGCACTCATTTTTTTGATCTTCCTCTTAGGCCTATAAAAATCTTGATGTGAACAGATTAATTGATAAGTCCTAGGTGCTTCAAGGCAGCTCTACCACCCCCATTCTTGTACTTTTGTCCCACTTTGATGACTACTTCAACAAGATATTCTAGTAAATTAACCCTAAGTTCGGGTTTGTGCGACCCTTCTTCAGATGAGTCAAGATCTTTAGTGCATCACCTCCAGTATAGATGGCTTCCCATCACAAATAAAATATTTGTTGACCCACTTAGCTACTTCTTTCCAGAGACCAAGAAAAATCTCTCTTGTAATTCCCTTTTGAGTACCATAGGAAGTAAGGATCACTTCGGAAGAGATTCTCCTTCTTCATGAAACAGTGGTATTAAATCCTTGAGTGGGGCATTAGTCACAACTTTGAGACCAAAATCTAGTAGGCCAGATAGGTCAGCAAAATTTGGCTACTTATCTCAATTATTTTACCCCCAATTCATGAGCAGGTTGCCTCAAAATTTATCAAGAACTCATCAACCAAATACTCATCAAAACCCTCAAATTTTCTAATAAAATATAACCATCTTGCATCATGAAATACCTGAGAAATAGCAACATTTCAAGCAATGGGTCTCAAGAATTTGGTTCAAATTTCTTTTTCTACCCCATAGCTAAATCAATGTTGAATGAAACTTCAAAAAAATGGTGAAGGCTTTCGCGGAGTAATAGAGCAATTGCATGCAATAGTGACATTGGAAGTTTGAATTATTTTTTAAGCTCTTAATTGGCAGTGAGTCGGCACAAGTTTAGTGGCGGAAAATTTGATAGGACAAGGACTTAGTTCATATGGGAATATTTAATTCATCGCACAACTCACGTCCTATCATCATGAATGATAAGGCCACTTGTCCTTCTCACAAAGCCACTTGTCCTTTCCATAAAAATGTGACACATGTGGTATATTTTCTCATTATTATTCATTACACTCCACTCCTTGGCATGATATTTTGATTTATATCTATAATAAGTGCATCAAGAATTGTGTTTTGATTTAATCATTTAAATAAATGCAATGGGGGAGTGCTTAAAAAGCTAATATCCGTAGCAAGAAGAATGCACTTACTTTTGCTAGCTCAACTTCCCAATATCCATAGAATTCCACTTCCTATGTTTATATAATAAATGTGATTAATGTACATTCTAATAATTAACATCCTAACCTTTATTGAAAGCATGAAATAAATAAAACAACTACAATATAAGGGGAAGAAGATCAAAAGCATGATCATCTTCCTTTATTTGAATTCAAAAACAACTATTCTTGGTGGGAAGAGCCAAGCTCCTCCACTAAATCCATTCCTTCGCATAACAACATATCTTTGGTGAAAGTATCTTTATCCAGAGGACACTGATACATCCTTAATCTATGTCCATTCACCATAAGAGTTCTCTTGTCTCCATCGATCGAAAGTAGTCTCACAGAGCCATTATCAAAAACCTTTTCGATCTGGTAGGGTCCCAACCATCTTGTTCTCAACTTGCCTTTGAACTATTGGTACTTTGAGTCAAATAGTAAGACCCAATATCCTTTATTAAACTTTATGTGGTTGATATGAGCATCATACCAGGATTTTCTTTGGTGTTGAATAATTTTAGTTTTTTTTGTGCCTCCATCCTCATTTCATCCAGTTTTTTCAGTTGCATTACTCTCTCACGTTGTTCTTCATCCAACTCAATTCCAACTTTCATTGTTGTCCTCAAGTCTACAATTCAAATTCAACTAGCAACAATGGCTTCTTCCCATACACTAGTTCATATGGGGAGAAACTAGTAGTAGTCTTCTAGGTTGTATTGTAGGCCCAAATTTTCTGGGAGTTTTGGTACCTAGTTCTTCCTGTCTGCATTGACAACTTTGGTTAAAATGTTCTCCAACTCTTTGTTTGTGACTTCCACCTGCCCATTGGATTGGGGGTGGTACGGTGATGATTTTTGATGCTTGATTCGGTAGATTTATAGGAAGGCTTCAATCATGTTAGACATGAAGTGATGTCCTTGATCAGATACAATGGCTCTAGGGGTGCCAAATCTCAGCATAATCTTGTTGTACAAAAAGTTAGCTATAACATCTTCATTGGCAGATGCCAATGCTTGAACCTCAGCCCATTTCGTGACATAATTAGTGCACACCATAGCAGATACTCTTTCCCATAGGATGGGGATCAAATGGTCCAATGAAATCAATTCCCACTTCTCAAATGGTCCTAAGACCAGCTGAGGGTTGAGAGGCATTTCCGTGTGGACAATGTAGGCTTCCCCATTCTCTAACATGCATCACACTGCCACATGTACTTCTTGACATATTTTTGAAGAGAGGGAAAATAGTACCCAGCTCCAAGGACCTTGTGAATTGTCCTCTTTACTAAGTAATGTCCTCCTCCAGGATCATCATGACAAGCTCTCAGTATGTCATATACTTCATCCTCTCAAACACACCTGCGAAGAACCATATCAGACAACATTTAAATAAAATTCCATTACACCATTTGTATGTTGAACTATTTTTAACTAATCTCCTTCATTCCTTATTAGTAAAGTAGGCTGAAACTTCCATGTAGTTAGGTAGTTTGTAAGATCAGCAAACCATGGAGGCTGAGTTGATACTGCAAACAAGTTCTCATCCGAAAGTGGTCCTGGACTGCCTCTTCTTCTCTTGAAACATTCAATCTCGAAAGGAAATCAACAACAACATTAGCCTTCCCAAGCTTATCAATAATAGTTAAGTTAAATTCTTGCAACAAGAGTAACCATCTAATAATTATGCCCCTAATACTGGTTTATTCATCAAATATCTTATAGTTGAATGATCAATATACACAAAGATTTTATATCCAGTAATATAATGTCTAAATTTATTCAGAGAGTAAACAACAACTAAAAACTTATTTTCCATAGTAGTGTAATTTCTCTCTATTGGGGTCATATTTTTGTTGATGTAATAGATGGCATACATCTGGTCTTCCTCATCCTTTTGTCCAAGAATAGCTCCCATGGTTATTAGAAGCATTAGTGTGAATATGGAAAGGTTTTCCCCAATCGGGTCCTCTCAAAACTAGAGCAAGTGGTTAACTTCTCTTTGATAACTTCAAAATCCTATTGACATTGAGGAGACCATTCAAAGACACAATATTTTGTCAGCAAAGAAAACATGGGTGCAACAATTTTACTAAAATCTTTTATGAACCACCTATAATACCCTGCATGTCCAAGGAAACTCTTGATGTCAATCTGATTTTTGGTGTAGGCAGCTTAGTGATTACTTCAATCTTTTTGGGGTCAACCTGTATTCCTTTGGCAGAAATATGATGACCCAAGACAATTCCTTGATCAACCATTATCAGACATTTTTCATGACTCAAGGAAATTTGGTGTTGCTCACATCTAGTTAACACTTTTTCAAGATTGTTCAAAGATTCATCAAAATTTGAACCATGGACAGTAAAGTCATCCATGTAAAATTTGACACAGTCATTTATAAGATCTGTAAAAATGGTAAAAATGCTCTCTAGAAGGTAGCATGTGTGTTACAAATCCCAAATGGTAGAACTCTATATGCAAATGTACCCCAAGGATAAGTGAAGGTGGTCTTATCTGATCGATCAGGTGTTATACTTGATTTGGTTATACCCACTAAACCCATCCAAGAAGGAGAAATATTTCCTTCCGATTGTCCAAAACCTGATCAATAAAGGGCAAGGGAAATTAATCTTTCTTGGTGGATTTATTAAGTTCCCTATAGTCTATGAAAATTCTCCACTTACCATTTTTCTTGGGAACTATAACTAACGGTGATACCCACTTGACTATCAGATATAGGATATATGAATCCTACCTTCAACAGTTTTCTATCTCATTCTTGACAATGTCTCTAAGTGTTGGATTGATTCTTCATTGTGGCTGCCTAACAGTTTAACATCCTCAGTGTAAATATGGTGAGTGCAGATGCTTGGGTGAATCCCTTTCATATCAATATAATCCCAAGAAAAATCTTTTGGAATGCTTCCTCAATATTTCTTCAACCCTAGTCTCTTGGTTGGCTTCTAAATTATTACCAATGGTCAGCTCTTTTCCTATGTCAATAGTCACTTGTTTAGTATCTTTCATAATAGAAATATCTGCATCAACAATTAAAGAATTCAAGGGACAAACATGAGGTTGTAGCATGTGCAAAATAGTCATGTTTTCAAGGGACAAAACCTTGGCTAAAGGACAATGGAAATCAATGACTATATGTTCTTCATGATAATCATAGATTTCTTCACAATTTCCAATAGAAATGTCACTTACCTTGGTGATATTATCGTTGAGTTTAAAATAGTTGTTTTTCGTAGCCCCAGTTTGAATTTTTGTAGCCACAGTTCTAGTTTCTGTAGTTGTGGTATCCTCTTCATCAAACATTGTGTATGACTCAACAATTTCTTCCATGTGATTTTTCACTGCAATGGTGGCCAAATAAGAAGAACTCATATTATTAGTATCTGAAAAATCAACCCATACACGGTCACAAACATCCACATATGGCTAGGTAAGGAGGATAAAGTGAAATATTCTTTTTTTTTCCATTCAAAATAGTCATTTTTCTCGACCTACAATCAATGTATGCAGCAAAAGTAGCTAATCAGGGCCTCCCTAAGATGACTGGGTATCCCAACTTCCAAGCTTTAGGCTGTAAGACCATAAAATCGACAAGATACTCCCAAGATTCAAATGACCATAACATCCTCAATCACTCCATCTGGTATAGCAATAGATTGATCTTCAATTGAAGAATGGTATTGGTTGGCTATAATCCTATTAAAGACATCGATTGAACATATTTGTTGTTATAACATTGATGGAAGCACCAAGATCTACCAAAACGTTAGAGATTGATTGACCATTTACAAAAATAGTAATGACTGGACTCCCAGGATCCCCATATTTTGGTGAAAGAAGCTTTCCAACCATGAGATCAACTAGATTTCCTTCCACTTTGACTATTTTTGGGTACTTCCTCTTCCTTCCTGGTGTTTTTATACAATGGATTCTAATGGTTTGATTTAACTTTAGAATGTCCCGTATTGCTCTCAAAAGTGGGACTTCAATGTTCATCTTTTTTAGCTCTGAACTAGTATTGTTTCTTCCTCATTCTGTGTTTCTCTCAACCATTCTAGGAAAGGAGCTTCATGCACATTTTTGTTCCTAGTGGCTTGTGTTTGTGAAACATGTTCAGTTTCCTTATTTTCCTCAGGTATATCCTCACTTTCCTCTGAGTATCTGCTCATTCTCCTCGGTATTTTTGTGATAACAATAGGAGGGTTTTTTACTGTCCTTCCAAACCTCAGTTGTACATTATTAATGGCATTCATCTACATCATCTCACCTATCCTACTTCATTAATTGAAGTTTTTTGTTAATTTTTGGGGTTCAAGACAGGCTGAGTTGGAAGTTGAGTTTGTGCTACTTTCCCTTGCTGATAATTCTATTGTGGTGGGGGCATTAAAGCTTGTTGTTTTGTGCAAACCTCCTTGGTTGATTAGCATTCTATTGAGGTGCCCATTGTTGATTTTTCCATGGTGGTATATTAGTTGGAGGTGCCCAACCTTGCTGATTGTATGGAGGTACCCATGGTGGTGGCTCCGGATAAGCTATTGAGCTTGGTGGTGTCTAGTCAGGTTATCCTCAAGTTGGTGGAGGATCCTAATTGGCCATGGCATCATCCATGGGTTCTGAGTAGGTCGAGGGAATAGGAATAGTGATTATCTGATTTTTGCATGAAGTTTACTTCTACATTTGATTGAGTTATAGCATTTAATCTCTATTTTAGTTGAGGTAGGAGATTACAATGATTGGTATCATGGTTAGGGACATCACAAATCAAGCACAAATTTATGGTTAGGGACATCACAAATTCTATGGTTGATGTCTCTTCCTATTTAGGAAAGATATGTTTCCTTTTCATGTTATCCATTTCCTCGATTGAATTTTTTTCATGGTATTTCCTAGGGTATTCTTTGATGTTTTTCTTCACCTTATGCCTCCTCTTTTTCTAGAGTAACTCCTACATAACTCAGTAATTTGTGCCATGGTGAGTTTTTGTACATCACCTCCTCCCATAAGATGGAGGGGGTCTTTGGTTTCCTCATAAATTCCTTTAAGGAAAATTTTCTTAGTGATTTTTACATTAACTCATAACCACTCCTTCTATGGAGAAAGATAAATATATCCAGATAATCTTCCATATTTTCATCTTCCTTTTGCTTTATCTAGAAGAACTCTTCTCTCTTATCTCTTCCCCTACAATAGTCTTGATATTTGTCCAAAAGGTTGTCTCCATGTCCTCCCATGAATGAATGGAGTTAGGGGACAATCCCATGAACCACCTCATAGCAGAGTCTTTGAGGGTGGAAGGGAAAATTTTGAGTTTTTGGTTGTCTATTTTGTAGTCATATGTCTGGAAAAGAACTTTGAATTCAAATAAGAACTAATCTGGGTCTTTTGTAGACATTCCTTAAAAGATAGGAGAATGAAGGGAGAGGATTTTTTCTGGTCACATCTTCTCATCCTCATTTAGGACAATGGGATAAGTAAAGGTTCTACCTAATGGTTGTCCTCATCATTCCTATTGTCTCCCATCTCAGAAGGTTGTTCTGGTTCTAGATAAGATGATGTGGATTGTTTAGAAAGGATTCTAGGTGTTGTATTAGATTTAGTGTCACTTTCAATGTTCCCTACTTGTGCTTTGTTTGGAGATATTCTTTGAATATTACAAGGTATAAATCTCCCTTGAGCATCCTGTGGCCTGTGCATCAAGGTTTGGTTATGTAAACAAGGCCTAGTACTTCTACTAGTTGTATAGATTAACTTCATTAACACCCATAGCATGTAAGGTGAATATAATGGTTTTTTTTTATTATGGTATCCCCAAAAATGGCACCAAAAATGATGGGTCATTGTATTCTCTAATCATTTAACCAACAAATTATTCTTCCAGTGTCATTATAAAACTAGGGTTGTTTGTCCTAGGATGTATGC
Organism: Taxus wallichiana var. yunnanensis; assembly: GCA_018340775.1. Lineage (NCBI taxonomy): Eukaryota > Viridiplantae > Streptophyta > Pinopsida > Cupressales > Taxaceae > Taxus > Taxus wallichiana. The sequence continues at coordinate 611,673,501 of CM031235.1, read as the reverse complement.
AATGAAGTCTTATGCAACTCAGTTATTTTAGTGGTTCCTTTCTTTGGGGGCTTTTAGTTGGTGTGGTTCCCCTTGTTTCCCTCTAGTCTATGAAAATGCAATGCTAAACTACTAAAACAACATTGTTGTAATAAAAATGTGTTCAAAGGAAATACTTTAATTGGAATTGAAATAACACACACATACTGAATTGAAATAGCATAATTGAAATAACACACACTAAATTGAAATAAAAGAATTGAAATAACACACATTGAATTCAGATAACTATAAATAAACATTCAAATCAAATCATTTAAACTTGAACTTATCAAATCATGAGCATGCATGAAACATAAATCCTCCAATCACCTTGGTCGAGTGGGCCCTTGCTCTTCCTTGGGATGGAGGTATTCTCAACACCAGATGATATTAAAAATGACATCAACTATATTGATTCAAATAAGTTTTGATACATGTTCAGTATAATATTGAAAGTAAGTACTAACTGGTAGATAATTGTACTATAAATTGCTATTATCAACTAACTATGAAATTTTTCTCAAGAAGGTTTCTTTATAGACATAGTTAGTTACAAAATGTGCCAATATTATAGGCACTAAATTCAACCAATAACAACCTCATTAAATCTCATGAAATCCTATGATATAGCTAAAAATAGGATTTGTGTTTGTAGGCTTATTATGGAAGAATCCTCCATGATGGCATAATGGCTAAAGACTCAGCCTCCTTGATTGTGAATTCCCAGAATGGAAGCAAATGATCATCATTATCCTACACATGTCACCACATTACTCATAAAAGTAGTTAGTAGGTAATTTCTACGGTCAACAGTTTGCATGAACAAAAACAAGAGAAATGCATCAACCTTGCTAGGATATAACTATATAAAACATCCCCCATGCACAAATTAACATTTTTAGGAATAAATAAATAGCCATATAGATGATATAATAGATCAATTTATGCACTCATCAAGTACTTCGCAATATCACTTTAAAGTAAATGTACACACACCAAAATCACTCACCTATTCCCAGTATTGTCCTAGTACATCCAATTATTCACCCATTTGTGATTGATTAATTAAATTGATTAATCATGTGCATTATACCCTTTGGATTAATTAAATTAGTCCTTAGTAACCCTATTATCTAATTTATTTATAATTTATTAATTAAATGATCAATTAATTAATTTTGGACATTATAACAGCCACTTTGGATCCCACATGTGCTCCACTTGGACTCCATTTCCTCATCCTATTCAAATCCATGTGGATTCCACTTCACCATTCTATTCAACCACACTTCTAGAATCCCGGAAAGGTGGGGCTATTCAATTGCACGTACAACCACCTTCCGGATGCAACTTCTACAAATTAATTCCACTACTACCATAAATGGAATTTAACTTCCTGGAACTATTGTAAATTTCTTAAATGCTAAAAATAACATGTTAATTCATCCATTTGTACCAAATTATAACCAACTTTAGCCTTACGATACAAGTTTATCCTATCACAAATCCTCAAGGATTGTTTGCAAGTAAACTCCGTCAATTTGCATACTAAAGCTTTCCAAGCCAACTTCTCTTAGCAATATGCATCCCCATTTGGATAACATTCAAGATCATCCACAAATTTTCATCACACAATATTCCACAAAGTTCTCTAGCTCAAATCTCTCATAACCTTTATTTGAGGTTTGCTTTGAAGGATTACAGGAGCTTTTCAATTTTCTTGTTTATTTTCCATTGTTGTGTTTTTCCATAGCTTACATATGTATGTTATTATCCATTATCTCTTTCAAATATCCATAAGAGTTTCTTTTTCTCTTTACATGTTTGCATTCAATTCCACTTTTATTCAAAGGGGTTTTTGGTTTACTCCTTCAACATTTTCAATGTTGATAGAGGGATTCTTTACTATGTCTTTTTCGATGTAGAAGTGATTATATTAACCCATTATTTTCCATTAAAACATTTTATAAAACTAATAACCTTGGGTTTTTTCCCTATAATTCTATCCATATATTCATAGAAACTTCATGTTCAAGGTGTTTCCCTAGTTGTGTTTTCCAATTTTTCTCATTCTTGAAGGTTTTCTTCAACCCGCTCAACTTGTATTTACATTGCATCCAATCTGAAAAAATTTCCACAAAAATGATTCAAATCATCTTCTACTTTATCTCAATGTTTCTTTCCAAGATTCCCATGGTTTAAATCTTCATACACCTCTTCAAATTTTGAAATCAATGTTTTTAGATCGGATGTGGCCAAATCTCTTCTTTGTATTCTTTCTTTGCTCCTCATTTTCCCTATCATTGTCATATGCATTGGTTTTTTTTTTTATTATTGGCAAATAGTTTTTTGAAAGGGACTATACCCTTGTACAACAAGGCTCAGAAGCCAGAATAGAAAAAATAAGCACAAAGAAAGGGATCAATATCCAGATATAACAATAAGGACCAACTGCAGAACATCGTCTGCAAAAAAGAAACAACAACCATCAACTTCAGCAGCAACTAAACAACTGTTGAACAACGAACACCCAGCAATAGTACACCGACACCATTGGAAAGAAAGCATGCTGTAATCCGGCCACAAAAATGATAACCATGTACTCCGGCCGAACACAAACAAAGAAAATCATCCAGACGGATAGCCCTCCTTCAGGGTGAAATTTTTTTTCTTCTTGCTAACCGTAACCCAACCTGAAGGAGTCTCCACTGTTGGAGGAGAAGTCAAAGGAGGGGTATTCTCCTTAGTCGCATTTGTCCCAATTGGGACAGCCACAACCTTAATCATATCCGTGTTGCCCTCAACAACTTGAGCATTATTCATGCTGCTAATAGTTTGATTTTCAGATAGAGGGGTTTCAAGGGTAGATTTGGATTCAGTCCACTGTTTCTACTTTTGATTCAAGATCCCTTTTAGCATCAAAAATTAGGTGCTCTGGGAGTGCATCTTTCCACCAATTTCTCTTTTCATGTTGACGTTTTTCATAGTAGAGGTGTGTCCTAAGCCAAAACATCTTCTACAGCGGAAAGGTAGACCTTCATAATCAAGAGTTTGTGACCAAGTTCTATTTTTCACTCTAAGATCTATAAAGAATAGGAAGATTTTTATCGTTGTCTAGTTCCACCGTGATCCTGCATAGGTAGTATGGGTGCAATTAGTGGTTTGAGAATCTATAAAGAGTGTAATTCCCAAGGTGTTGCCAATGGTCACGATACCATGACTCAGATGGATAGGTAAGTGGGGTAGCTTGATCCAAACAGGTTTCCATGAGAAAGATTCTATGTGTGGGTTAAAGGATGGGAACCAGGGTTTCATGACCAAATATTTAGATTGACAAGTCCAGAGTTTGGAAGCAATGTTTTCTTTATCAGCTATTGAAGAGAAAGTCACAATGAAAATTCCCTTAGCACACAGATGTAAGTCTATCTTACCAGTTAAAGTTGGAGTCCAATGTTGAGAGATCCATGTGTGAAGAGTAGGAAGGCTGGGCCACAGTCCCCCGAATCTACAAATCAAAGCATGCTCTTTGTAGTAAATCTCAGATGAAATAACATCTTCCCCAAATGTAATACACGGGGTAATGTCTGCAGGTTTCATGGAGGATTCCTTTCCCTTTAGAATGTCTTTGAAGGAGGATCCACATTTATTCTCTCTATCTAATGGTGGAATAACAGAAAAGTACCATGTTCCAGCCCCCCACAAGAAGAGCCTTTCAGCAAGGGTTTGAGAGGGCCATTGTCCGGCATATTCACAAGAGCATCCCCAGCTGGAGTTTGAAAATGGTTTGTGCCACCGTCCTTCGGGCTCCCGCATTTGTGAAGGCCAGATCGATCCACGAAATCACACCTCCTCCATCCCTTTCAACTGTCTGATCCTTGCGTGGCGGGCTCACAGATTTGCGTGGATCCAAGGCATTTTCAGTGGTAACCTTCTGTAGTTTGCCGCCACCATGAAAAGCACGATCCATTCCCCATTTAGGGTTCGTGGGGGGTCTGTCAGAATGCGCGGATTTTAGACCAGAAAGGGCACGTGTGAAACCATCACGCGTAGAGTATTTATATGCATTGTTATTGAAACTATTTCTTCCATTTTTGAATCATCAACATCATCAACAATATGTGGAGTATTTATATCTATTTGTGAATGTGGAATGTAATGACCTAACTTTTTTGTACCCCTTATAGTTTATTACAAATTTGAGACATTATTTCCATTAAAGTTTTGCACGCATAAGTCCTTTTCATGGCAGTTGCTTAGCTATGTTGAAAAACCCATATTGTCTTTAAAGTTTCTTGGAGTGGATTTGAGACCTTGGGATTGGATACATGAAAACAAGCTTGGTTGTTTTCTATAAAATGGTGATTTTTCCATGTCCTGTAAAATTATTAGTTACTATAAACATTCACAAATGAAATAATTTTCTTACGAATCAAAAATTTGGAGAAACATTGAAAATTGGGTTACCTAATAAAAATTCAATATTTACATTCATTGTGAAATGGGTGTACAAAATGAAATTATTCAAAATAGAATAGAAATGCTTTACCTCTTTTAATTTTTTGTAAGTTTTTTCTTCACCCAATTGTATATGTGATCCTTGTTTTGGTGTTGTCACATTTCAAATGAGTATATAGTTTTCCATTTTATTGCATTGAAATCAACATGTTGACAGAGCTTACATGGATTAAAATTTAATATTGTACCACTTAACATTAAATATAGTACAAAAAAATACTTTCAAATGGTATATTTTACATTATTCAGTTTAATGGCCAATTAATGTTGAGGGAACTACAATATTAATTAGCATTTGACCTTACAAAAAAGTGTAATTGGTATTGTAACGAATTAAGGTAAGAATTTTATAATTTAATTTTTAATGTATGAAAACTAAATTTTGACATTGTTTGAAACTTAAATTTGACATACATAAATTTAATTGAAATTTAGTCTTTAATATTGACAATTATTAATAATAAACTAAGTAAGAAGGGTTACTTCTACTCATATTAAATAAAATTATATTGTTAAAATATTATGTAAGATATTAAAACCAAAGAAATAATTAACACTCCTAATTGAATCAAAGCATATAACACCACCGTAATCAAATAAACATACCTATATAATTAGAGATTAAAATACATGTAATGAATTATTTTGACATGCTATTAATGGCCCTAAATATATATTGAACTTAAATTGAAGGACATTGAAATTTTCCTTAGTGCGAGTAATAATTTTATAAATAGTTATCTTCAATCCTCTCTCTTCAACTATGATTGATCATCCTTAGAAGTGTGAATGATCACAATTCCAAGTATGAATGCTCTCACTTCGACGTGTGAGTTATCACACTTAAAAGTGAGAGTCCTCGACTCATACTACGAAGTGTGATCACTCACATGTGGAAGTGTGAGAATTCTCACTTGGAATAACGATCACTCTCACTTTGAAATGAAATAACTAACATTTTGACATGTCATTCTAGTCAATATATGAATTATTGCATGTACGAGAAAAATTTAAGTCTCAATGGCTCCTAGGCTAGACAACTTTTGAAAGCCATACACTATGTGTTTTATGGATAAAAAGATACACATAGTAGCAAAATCTAAGAGTCTAATAAAATGTTTTATATGGTCAAATAGAGCACTAATTACCTACGCATTATATAATGTAGGAAGAAAATTTATGATCGGAATAAAATGGTTTTTTGAGGAATCATTAGTAACTTTATTTCATATGAAAATAGTCATCTAATAACATAAATCCTTATATAGATATTGGTAATAGTTTCCAAGAGTTGTTTTCAAGGATGTTATGTTCTAAAATAGATGACATCTACCTTAGATTATAATTTGGATAGGATTTTCAATGTCAATGTTTATTGATTTGAATAAGGTAGGCATAAATAGTCGTATATGTATGATGATAATAAAATTGATATGTAGAATAAATGACAAAAATCACTTATGTAATGTCTTAATTCTAGCCAAATTATCCATATGTTCAAGATTTAGATTAAATGAGGTTTCAGAGATGTTCATATAAGATGTATATTTTTATTTTCTCATTGTGATTTCAAGAATTTTTTTAACTTACAATTGTTATTAATATTTTTCATTTTCAATTCTCCATAGGTTCGAGATTTAAGTGTCCAAGATACTAATTTTTCTTTTTATTTGTGGATACAATTAAAAATCAACTCTTTTTTTGAAGGATTACATGTGTATTTACTCTCCAAAGGTATGAAAGTTGTGTAAGGCCTAGTTTATCCATCTAGAACTACACTCCATTGAAGAGACATGGGCTCCATCTTATTTTATGTCACAATAAGTATTGTATTCAATGGTAGAGTGAGACTAACATACACAATTGATGATTGTGAAACCCTAGAAGAAATTGAAAAAAAATGATAATTTATCCCATGTGAAAATAAGCAAATGATTAAGCATGTGATTTCATAATTTTTTCATGTGGGGGTGATGGCATTCAAAACATCATGAATAGTGACTCGAAGGATACATTTGATGAGGATGAGGATTTGAATTCTAACAGTGATAGCCATTGTTTCAAAACTCCTAAAGATAGGGATGGATTTTCTACAACCTATGTGGTGTTAAAACATAAGTGTTCTCTGAAATAAGGTGACATAGTCAAGGGTTTATATCCCCGATACAAAATGAACATGTGATTTAGGGAGCAGTGTTGGGACCCACATAGTTTGGTATTTTTTTGGATAATATTATAACTATATGTAATGATTGTTATCCAAGTCTACAATGCAACATCAAATTTTCCTGACCAATCAAAAACCTAGTGTATCTAGAAACAAGAACTAGCACTTCATGTGAATGGAAATTATGAACTTCAATAAACAACCACCACATCAAACATTGACTTCAATTTTAATTTCAAGGGGCTTGTTGCAAATTTGATACATTTTTTTAAAATAACACAAATTTGTTGCAGAAGAAACAATTAAAATGTTTTTGAAGGAGACATGTTGCACTTTAAAAAATTGGATGGCAATATATTTGGGGTGCAAATTGATAAATTAATCATTCCTTTTTGTAATGGTTTCTCCATATCAAAAGGATCTCTCATCCAATGGCATGCTAGCCAGTTGGCCCATCTAGATGGTTCCGTTATGGAAGTAAGGCTAAAATAAATTCCAAAATAGTTTCTTGTAAAAATGTGGAGTGCATTTGAAGAGTCATTGCCTCAACTGGTATACCCAGAGCCATTGCCTCAACTAGTATACCCAAATTTATTTGAATCCTCTATTTGTAACAGTAATGAAAAGTTGATAAAAATACCTTAGAATGTGTGCAAACGCTAAAAGGTAAATACTACTCCATCTAGTACACCAAAGGCAAGGGAAAATGAGAAAAAACAAGAGAACAATTTTTTTCTAAAGTTGAGAAGAAACCTTGTTGCAAGGAAGGATGTCTCTCTAATCTATCTCTCAACGCTTTCAATCACAGTTGGAATTTAACTCTAGGGATGAATGAACCTTCCATCAAAAACTTTGTACTTAATGCATTCACCGCAAATGCTAGCAGTTTTGATGAAGGTCAAACTTTTGAGAAAACTATAGATAAATTGAAGTTATGTGGAAGGGATGTATGTCGAATGCATGGTACATATGTCATGGAATCTCGAAGAGCACCTATTATAGATACAAACAATCTTGGATTAATGGCGAGAGGAGGGAAGTAAATAGAAATACAAGAAAATAGAAACAAATGTGAAGCAATGTCGCATCTATTGCATTTATATCCAAAATGATGGAAAGGAATTATGATATATCACCACACATGTCTCGTTCAGTGGGACAAGATGGTACTAAAGTAACAATGAGACAGTTTCCTACATGTTATAGTTATGCTTGCATCCTACAAAAGTGTAACAAGGGCCTTTCACTATTTAACCTTCCTCTAATGTCACAATCAAATCTCAAAAAATATGGCAAGAACATTTATCCCATGTTTAAATCACCAAGAACAAATTCTTCACCAAATGTGATGAGTGTACAGATCTTAAGAACAAACGTGCAAACACCTCATGTTCAAAAACGTTGGAAAAATATATCAATGCCATAAATGGAATAATAATTACATTCAAAGTTTTCGTTCAACTTACTATGCACATATATCACAATCACAATGACATCCTAATAGCTACTTGAGCATTATGCATGAAAAAATGGACAAGATGAAAACCGCATACCAAGGAAAGGCAAAAATCAAAATCAATAAGCAATGTTATTAACCTCCCTATCACCTTGACTGGTATGTTGACACATGGGCACAAAATTAGGGTTTTGGGCACTATGGTCTCCCTTTTGTTAAGTGAGGAGAAAACTTCACAATAACATCATTGGCATTGTGTATCAGGAAGCTACAAAAATCACTTACAGATCAATATGATGATTTTTATATAGTAGTGGGACAAAAACACCCATTACATGATGTACTATTGCAAAATTATGTGTATAACAAGTGCAAGGAATACAAGAAGAAAAATGAGCAGGCTCATACAACTAATATTGTAAGCAAATGTTCAAGCTCATTTAGAAAACAACCACCACGATTTATCTACTTGCAACTAGATAATGTTTTAAGTGACAAAAATATCACATGTTGTTTATGTTTTCATCCATGCTAACATCTAGAAGGGTTTTCAACACATTGTATGTGAGTTTCTTTGCATTGGGTCATGCACATGAAGACATGGATGGGACATTTGGGTGATTATCAGCAACATTCTACAAAATGGAAACATTCTCTTTTCCACAAATAATGTACATATACAAAGCATGCCAAGACGATTCAAACACATTCACTCCATACCTTATCAAGGAAGTCTATGAATTTAAGGTCTTTTTAGAACCATGTCTACGAGATGGAAACCACAATATTGTGGGTATCAGTAAACAAAAGATGTTTAAATTATATTCCATCAACAACATTCTCATCATGGAGTCCAGAGCATCAATCATGGATGCCTTATGATCGCAACCAATTAAGATATAGAAAATAGTGGGTGGGAAACCTTTCTTTCCTGAAGGGAATCCTTCATATACACCCTTCAAAGAACTAAAAGAGATGACAAACCCATAGAGGCATTCGGCATACATCACACACTGGGAAAATAGTTCAAAATATGGTGGATAAACATTATGGGTTACAAATATTACATATTGGAAAAATGATTTGCGTGCCCTAGAGAATCCCTTTTTCAATTGTAGTGTGATAAGGAGAGTTTTTTTTGGCCAAAAACAATTTAGGATAACACAAAGTATGATCATATACGAGGTGCACCACATATTGAAATGGATAACTATTATAGTCAAAATATCCTTTCAAATAAGCATATGTATGTTGGGCCTATTTGTGATAGACCTCAAGAAAAATTCAACCTAGTAGTGGATGTGAATGATGGGAAGATGATAATAGTAAGACCGGTTGATGATAACATACCTATATAGATGGGAAAGGTAGAATGAATTCTAATACAATATGTTCACACAAAGGCTCAAAATATAAGGGTATGTTTATGGGAACCCACAGGAAAACAAAATACATAAAAAGAAAGGTATCATGAATGCTTAAAGAAAAAGCAATGTTAGATAAAAGCAAGGGAAACATTAAATATTGATATAGACAACGTCATCTAGGAATGGACACCAAGAAAATATGGAAAGCAGATCAAATTAAAATACCAAATTGGGGACATGATGTTATCTAGGCATACCTTGCATAAATTCAAGAACAATAATTAATTCATTGTACTTAAAATTGGGTGGACTAGATATCCTGAAGAGGGATCAATCCTTATGAAATTTTAAATATAATTATCCCAAAGGAATTGATTGCATATGGAAATAAATCGTTAAATCCATTTTTTCAAATCAATGTGTTTAACATAATTATTAACTCTTTGTTTTTCTTTATGATTTATAGAATGGAAAAATATAAAAGTAGTTCACATTATCTAGATTATCATCTATTTTGAAATACCTAGCGGCTGCCAAATTCCATTACAATGATTTCCATTTTAAAAATTGATCAAATAAATGTTATAAAGATGTATCTTAGTGGCCGCTAGGCTTATGTGTCTTAGTGGTCACGAGGCTTATGTAACCTAGCGACCGCTATAATTATGTAACTTAACACTTGCTAGGAGTATGTAACTTAGTGGCCGCTAGGCTTATGTAACTTAGTAACCACTAGGCTTATGTAACTTAGTTCCCACTAGGATTTTGTATCTTACGGTTGCCGGGATGATGTAACTTTGTGACGAATAGGCTTATGTCTCTTAGAGACCATTAGGCTTATGTAAATTTTGGTCACTATGCTAATGTAACATTTATGCCGCTAGGCTTATTTCAACCTAGCGGAATCTATTCTTATGTAATTTAGCGGCCTTTAGGCTTATGTTTTTAGTGTAAGATATTTATTTTTCTTGTATTTTTTTATTTACTTGGACCTTTCCTACACTCATGGGATATGCTTTCTTAGGTGTACCAATTATGTCGAGTTGGCTTACCAATTCATTGAGTTGTCCTACTAGTTGTATGGAGTCAAATACACTTCTAGTATGAGTTAGTGAGAGTTATTCCCCACTCGATCTAAGAGGTGGTTGCACATTCACCACCTACATGCATATGACTTGCACAAGTATATCATATGGAATATGTAGCATTGAGTTGATTTGGAGCCATTATTTCCTTGTGATTTCTTGATCATATTGTTAGTTATTTCAATTTCTGTAATTTCTCATGCATTCATTTTTCATTAGAGATCCTCCCGTAAACTCTAATATGGTATCAAAGTTGTTCTGGTGATACATTTTCCATTACTGAGTTATTTGTATTTTTGAATACTTTGTTTGTGAAACTAACACTTCATGTGCAAATAGATCGACTCCATCTTGGTTTAGTACGGTTGTGATTTTTGGGTGTTTGCAAATTGATTAGTAGGGGTTTACAAATTATGGGGTTCCCTAATCACAAAATTTGTGGGATTTTTAAATCCTCTATCACCCAAAGTGACCAAAAAAATTGTTGGGACCTTTCTAGGATTTTTTCAGCTAATATAGTTATATGTAGCTAATCTAGCAAAACCACTATTTTTAGCAAACTATAAGGCGTGATTTACTAGTTTTAAGGGTTGTTACATGGTTCTTTCCTTATCCTACCTTCGTGGTGGTCTTGGTGGGCTTAGCCCTGCCCTGAAACATTGATATCATTATTTGAATTATCCAATTTGTTTATGTGGTTTATACAACCATTTGTAAGGCATTAGACTCGCATTTTCAATCCCTTAAAGGATTTGGACAACTCGTACTTGGCATGCAGGTTCTCTCGGGAAAGTTTTGACGGCCACTATAGTGTGCTTTAATTTTTAAAATGCCTTCCAACAATTTTCTCTAAGTTCTTGTAGTCTCCCGATGCATCGTATAGATCTCTCCACACACACATGTTGTCTTTTTCCATAATGTGTTGTATATTTGTCTATATTTGGCAACTAGATCTAGCTAATACTTCTTCTAATACGTCCTCTCCAATCTCAAACCATTACCTACCTCAAACACCTCTTCATCTACCCCTTTTCAACCTGTAAATGTTTATTTTGATCTGAAATTACAAGATGGTGGTGCCAAACAAAGGTTCATGCTTTTTTACCTCTCCACACACACAGAGTAGACTCCTACATTGGACCTGCAACCTTGCAACATCATCCTTTTTGAGCCCTCATTCAGCCTCCTACAGAATTTTTCTTTTCCATTGAAGACTACACTCTTCCTTTTTTGTCTAGTTCATGGTGTAGGCGGTGTCAACAGCAAACAAAATCAAAGAATGGTAAAGACATAAAGGTTTTTAGTGTTTCAGACCTAAAATCAATATTTTCAATGCTTTCTCCTTCCACGTGGACTCCACGTTGAAAAAGTAAATTTCCTTTTTTTTATGATTTTGAATTTTTCTTATATTAGCATTTTATGATTTTTGAAATATAAGTTTATTTGATTTAATGCATTAAAGGAAAATTAAGTTTTTTTTAAAACTTATATCTTCGCCTGACGAAGACGAGGGTTGAGGCCCGGTTGGCAGGAGGTCGATTCCCCTCATTAATTAAACCAATGAGTTCTTCATTCTTTTCCAGCCTAAAATTATACGCACAAACACCTTTTCCCTCATTTTTGGCATTATTTTAATCATTTTACAAATTGTAATTAAATAAGCCATTATTTACTGAAATTGTATTGGCTATAAATTTTGATTGATGGCTCAGATTTGAGCATTTTTTTTTTCAAAAGTGCATGTTTTCTCGTTCTCTACATGATGGCTTCATTTATTTTTATAAACACACTACTTTATAAACTCCACAATTTGAGGGTGTTCTTACAAAACTCAATAGGTACTTGTACTTGAATGCGCTAAGTTATAAAGTGCCACATTTTGGGAGGATTTTTGTAATGGATGATGAAGAAGATGATGATCACTTGGTTCATTTTCCGGAAATCTATTTTGAAGACCGGAGGATGGGGCCCAATTTGGTAGGAGACCAAACCCCCATTATGACTTGTTTGTTTCATTTCTTCTTTCTACAATAAGAACATTTAGTGCATGTGTTTTTGTTGAGAATAATTTTGTACATGCATTGTAAATGGGTATCTAAAAAGGTGCCTATTGTCAGAACCCATATTGAGAATCATTGTGTCTTCCAGTAGCAGATTGTGAATTCCCGTAGTACTCTTTGAGCATGACATGTTCACACAACTTCTCCATTCCTCTGTAGTGTCAACTTTGTCCTCTATTTTTTCATGTCCTCTTGTCCAACTGATGGTTTTTAAAACAATATTAGACATATGTGTTTGTATAAGTTATGATTATTAGAGGGTAATATTTAGAGCAAGTTCTACTTATTGGATATTATTTATGAGTGCCTCATCCAATTTCGTATTCCAATTAGGTTGTCTTATTTATTCCCATTTAATCTTTTTATATATGTGGCTACCTAACATGGCCTTATTGCCGTGGACCTAATTCTTCTATTTACATCAATAACTTCATCATCTTCTGGGGCTTCTAGCCTTCTTCAATTATTTGTTTCTCTCTTTTGGGGGGAGTTTTTTACCACTGGGTTTTCTCTTTTTCTCTACTTTATGAGATATTTTCATTTGTACGTGGGTATTGTTCGCACCCAAAATTGCACGTGCTACATTTTCAGGAAAATGGTTACAAGAATCCCCAATGATGATTCAAAATGCTTTCAAGAAGGTGTTCGAGCTCCAAAATCTATTTGTAGTGTATATTTTTTGCCTAGATAGCCTTACTTAACTTTTCCATGCATTTTTCCACCTCCCTACCTCTTTCTATGCTTATCTTGGCCTTTAGTGCCAGATCGCCACCCGCCTTGGTGGCGGTTCGCAAACCGCCACCCAATCGGAGCGGTGGTCATGAAACCACCACCCCGTGTAGGTGGTGGTCCTTATTGCTTTTTCCATATTCTTCACGTGTGTTTTAAACATGCGCCAGATCACTTAAGTTTTCTTGTCGCATGCATCCATGAGCCAAATTGTCTAAAGTTAGATTTTTCTATTGGTTCTCCTTTCTCCTTCTATTTTAAAGAATACTTAAATTAGTTAGAACTCCTCTTCTTTCCTTGTGAATGAAGTAACCTCCTAGCCTCCGTTCTTATATATTCCATGCTTATACTACAAAAAATGCCCGAGAGTTTTGTGTATCTTGCATTGTATTGCTACTACGATCTTGCTAGGAATTGCATAGCCAAGCTCAAATCTCTTGTGTTATCTCTCTTCTACTTGCATTGCATCCATAGTACCTTAAATTTTCCATTTCTCGAGTGACATCCTCCTGTTTTTTCTCTTGTATTCCCAATCCATTGGACTCACATGAACACTCAGAGAAAGAAAGGGAAAACTAAGGGGAAAAACTACTACAAAATCTGGTTTACCTATGTTCTCGTAAATTCCAGTTGTTGATTTTTTGTTTGATTTCCTTCATTCTTACAATTTATCATTATTACATCATATCAAATAGAGTATAAATCAATTTCCTTTCATTTGCAAGTAATTAGTTAATTTCCAAGAGGGTTTGAATCTTTCATAGCAACTCTCGGTGACGGATCCTTTTCTTTCCATATCTGTGGATTTGAAGGAGAGAATATATGTAGGAGGTTGTCTACATATCATAGATTAATTGGAAAATTTCTTGTTTTAGTTTCAATACACTTAGCACAAGTGAATAACCACACCGAGCTATTTTGCTTGTTTAGTTTTAGTGTAGAAATATTTTAATTATTTAGAATAGAAGCAAATCATTTTTTGTGATCGTAATATTTCATTTTTGTGATTTTTTAGATTAGTTTCCTTTTAGCAGTAGCATAGATTGTTAATTTCATTCAGTTTACATGGACACTTCAAACTAGTTTAGTGCTTAGATCCAAGTTAGGTAAACAAACCATAGGGAATTCATGCTACCTGTTCATAGCCTCTAAATCTCCCCTTTTCAACTTGGGTACCAAGAGATCACACTACCAGATCTTATTCATTGATCCTCCTCTAGTTAGCCACACACATTCAACATTGGATACTTTAGAATGACCTCGGGGGTTGAGTGCGGTTGAAGATCATGTGTTCATTTTCATCCGTACAAATTGGTGAACCCGATGTGAAGTATTAATTCCTTCTTATTTCCTTTATTTCATTGTCATTACCTCACCTCTCCATTTCTTCCCCTATTTTGGTAGGTATTTTATACTTTCAAAAATATGTGTGGAAGAGAGTTAGGTTGGCCATTTGGCTTTAATAGATATTACACCAATGTGCAACCACAACAGTCCCCTTCTCTTTCAAGATGGGTTGATAATTACACAAGCAACGTTCAAACCTCCCCTAGTTACACTTCAAACCCTATTAACTATGTAAGGATGGAGGAGGTTGATCAACTATTAAACATTCAATGCAATCAACCCAATGCAAACCACGTTGTTATCACAAACGAAATAGGTTCTTACCATAGAGTCCTCTCAAGACCTCACATTGCCATGAAATTAATGGAAGATGATATATTTGCATGAATAACTAATCCTCTTTGTTAGATAGATGATTCTTTGGATAGGATTAAGGCTACAGCCTGTAAGATTTCAAATGCTTATCCTAAGATTCTTACTTCTGAGAAAGGAAATAATTATAACACTGAACAATTCATGACAAGGTATCATGAGCCTGCTCAATCAAACCCTATGCCATAAGCACCCCAACAAGGTACTCAATCCTTCCCCAATGATATTATTTCTACCTTAGTAAGGAGGATTAGAGAACTATAAAGTTCCCAGGATTCACAACCAACAAATGCAATAGGGCACAACATGGGGTATCTAGTTGACAACAAAGGATACTTCCCTTCCATTGAACAACAAGGTTATCCGGCTCATTCAAATCCAGGTGATCTTCTCATAGGGTTATACACACTAGGTATGGCTCCTCATCCTTCTCAATCTTATCCTACTTAAGGGCTTTCCGTAAGTTTTTTCTCGAATTCCACCACAACAGGAATGCAACGGTCGTTGGTTTTACGCCCGCTAGTCCATATCCTAGTACTATCCCACCTTACATGCATATGTATTCAAAAACTCCCTAGATGGACCCATATATCATTCTTGCTCCCTACATGCCATATCAAGGGACCCCATACGTTCCCGTCAATGCTTATAGTGCAGCTTATCCAACTCCTCCTCCTCCACCTCCTCATCAAGGATCTTCAATGGTGGAATCTTACGCAATGGGTACATATGCTAAGTACTTAAAGGATCCTCTTGACTTCACCATATTTTTTTCATGCTTCCACACCCATTTCCGGATCTTCCTAAATTTAAGGGAGAAGGGGACCCGAATGCTCATATCAAGGCCTACGCTACTGCTATTAGGGATTTAATTCCTTTGGATGTTGTAGTCGCTAATATATTTCCAAATACTCTCGAAGGATTCACATTAGATTGTTATTACCATATTCCAGAAGATTCTATACATTCCTTTAAATTTCTTGTTTCTAAGTTCATCAAAGCATTTGACATGAACAATTTGTTGTGTATAGGGATTAGGGATTTCCTACATATTAGAAAGGAGCAAAATGAATTTCTCACCCATTTCATCTAGAGATGGAGTCAAGTTCTTTATTCCTCTGAAATTGCACCCAACATGGACCAAATGGAACTTTTTGATCTTTTCCTTCAATCACTAAATCAAGAGACTAAGGAAGAGGTCCAAAAGTTTCCTTTTCATAGTTATGAGGAAGTTTTGGAAGGAGCGCTTCGGATTGACCAAGCCTCTATAGACAGTGGGCGTAAGACCTATGGTCCCAATGGAAAATTTGTATCCCCAAATCAAAATAATTAAAATTATCAAAACAATGGTGCCAACAACCAAGGACTTAAAAGTGTGAATCATAATCATGGTGCTACCATGAATAGTGCTACTGATCAAGCCAAGAACGTTGGCTTTCCAAACAATAGCAACAATAACAATAACAACAACTCGGAAATCAAGGAGGATCTAACACTATGTCTTCACAAAATGGTCAATGTAAACCATCCATCGCAAAAACAAAATCAAACCAAAGGCCCGAATCAATATCAAAACTTTGGCCAAGGGGAAACGAATCATGGTTATAACAACCAATTTCAAAACTACAACCGAGGTTATAATCAACAAAAACAAGATGCTTATCAAAGACCAATAGATTATGACCCTAACCTATATTATGGTTTCCATAAGGTTCGAGGCCATGATGATAGGACTTTCTATGATTGCAACAAGTTTCTGCAAAGACTTCCTAAAAACTAAAGGCAACTCTTTGTAGACATGTTCCTAGCAAATCCTGAAACAAACTCACAATCTGACTATACATGACCTGTAGCTCCTCATAACGCTAATGTGAGAATATTTCAA
This sequence comes from Taxus wallichiana var. yunnanensis, assembly GCA_018340775.1. Classification (NCBI taxonomy): domain Eukaryota; kingdom Viridiplantae; phylum Streptophyta; class Pinopsida; order Cupressales; family Taxaceae; genus Taxus; species Taxus wallichiana. The sequence continues at coordinate 611,656,497 of CM031235.1, read as the reverse complement.
AATCCTCTCCCTACACATCCTAAAAATTTCAAAGTGAATTCACAAAACACAAACAAGGTCACTCCTATAGGAAACAATGACCATGAAGCCTCAAATTCCAATAACTCTCGGGTCACTCCTAACCTTGGTTCAAATGATAACACAAAAATCTTGGGATTAGTTGAGCTAGAGGTTGAGTGTGAAATTAATGCAAAAACTCAGATGAAGGAGTATGTTTCACAACCCTTACCCACTCGTTCCTTCCCATAGGATGACGTTCCTACAATCACTAAACCAGTAGGAGCCTACGACTTGATATCGGATTTGAACAAGACCTTCTCTCACATTTCGTTTCTAGATTTGCTAAAGAATTCACCTACACATCATTTTGCATTACTCAATGCACTAGGTCTTGGTCATTTAATCCATGTTACACCACCTCCTAGCACTCAAATAAATCATATTGACTTTGACATACATCCTCCAGATAGAATGATAGGGATACTAGGTTTGTTTTCGATATAGACAAGATGCCATCTGATGCTGAAATTTCCCAAAGAGGTGATCCTACCTTATTTTTACAAGTCTGGGTTTATAACAATTGCATCAAGAGAGCCATGATTGATGACGGGGCTGTTGTAAATGTAGTTTCTTTATCTTTCTTACAGAAGTTGGGATATGGGGAGACAAATTTTTCCTCTACAAGAAACACTTTACGGGGTACGGCAGGTCTTAAAGTAGCCTCGATTGGAACCATAGTTCTTCCAATCACACTTGGTTTGAAAACCATATTAACATAGTTTTACATCATCAACAGGGAAACAAGTTATAACATGATCCTTGGGAGACCCTGGATTCATCGAATGAAGGCTATCCCTTCTACCCTGTTCCAGGAGATTAGATTCCTTCATTTGGGGAAATTCTTCATCACTCAAGGGGGTCCTAAGCCCTTTGATATACACTTATAAAACCTCAAGAAGAAGAAAGGAGTCCATACAGAGTACAAACTTCCTAAGAATCAATTGAAAAAACCACCTCCATCAAAAGAGTTAGCCTCAATCACCTGTGGTTTGTCTTTGAAAGTTAAAGTCATTGACCCAAAAAAAATTGAGGTAGAAAAAACAGATAAGGGTAGATCAATATATGTGGAAACAATGTCCACTAAAACCACAGTGGGAATTATAAAACTCTTATAGAGTGAAGATCTGATCTTCCTCTCGTTTGAACCACAGGGAATGGGTATTCTTCTCAATTTAGCATCTCTTCCCTCCGACGACCTAGATCTAGGTGTGAACATGATAGAACTAACAAATGAAAAAGGGAAATTTGAGATTAAAATGATGCCCATCAAAACCATATCTGATGGTTGTTCTATTCTAAACACCGGTTTCAACCCATGTGCGTCTAAAATTAATCTTGCCATATCCATGGAGTAAGGCCTCTTCATTCAACAAGAGTCATAAATAAACACAATGCTCCACATAGGAAACAAGGCTGAGCAACATAGTCATTCTCACCCACACACCATGTCTCAAAAACATGACAAAGAGGTGTATGAATGCCTCTTTTAGACAAATTATTTTAATAATTGGACATATACACTTCTGGGAAAGGGTTGTAAGTTTAAACCCTGAATGGTAGGCCCTTGTCAAGAGAATGGGAATTTTTAGGATAATGGTTCTCCATTGTGTACTTTTAGGGGTGAAGAATTTTATATTCATCAAATTTCTTCACCTTATGTGTCATGACATGTAGTTTCACCTAAATTTTCATATGTACATTACCGCATCTGCATTGCATTTTCATCTTCCAGTTCATATCGTAAATTTGTGATCAAGGGACTTATTCTTATAGAAATTCCTAAAAAAAATTGAAAATATTGGCAAAACATTCAAATCATGTCTCTTCGAATCTTCATGGTATCATCAATTGTTTCTGAATCATTTCATCAATCCAAACAAGATAAGACAAAGTTTTTATGGTAACCATACCAAGGTCTCGCATACTCGGTTCTACTTTTGTCTCTTCCTAGGTTAGGTGTCTTTGCCCATGCTCTATTATAGAAGCTTCATGGTGTCACATCTATCCCATATACATCTCCTTGGAAATAATAGCATTCTAAACATTTTTCCCAAATGAGTACGTCAAATGCAAATCCACATAAAATTTTATTTTTATACATTTCTTTACCCTACCAACCTCCAGTGTTGAGCCTGTGTCTCTTACTAGTGACATAGGGTTGGGAAAGGAGGTGATTTCCCTTACTCATATGTTCCTTATCCATGGTGATGAGACCACACTTCCTACTAGTAGCATGGGGAAAGGCGTAGGGGGTCTCTTTGATAAACTTGAAATCTAGAAACAAACTAGTCAAACATTGTGAAATCATAAGTTAAAAGAAAAGTGATTTAGATATATAAAATTCCAAAAGAGTTCAAAACCCCAAAACCAGATATTGTCAACCAAGTGGCCATCTATGGATCTAAGTCTAGATAAACTAGAAAGTAATTCACATTCTAAACTATGAAGCAAACTTGAGTAGAGTGAGGTTGTAGTGTCTCAATTTGGTTTTGTCAAATCCTTGTCTTTCTCTCATCATTACCATTTGATAAATTTCTATAACTCGTGCCCTTTTTAGCTCTTGGTGTTGAGCCCTCACATCCTACTAGTTATGTGGAGTTAGGAGTGGGGCAAGTTAACTCACTTATCATATCACTCTTTCACCACGTTTTATCAAAACAATACGAAGTACCAAAAGTTTCTTAGAGAAACTAAAGTTCAACATCAAAATGTGATTGCATTATCATATATCATCATTACAAAGCAAAAAAAAATCATAATGTTAGCATTCATGTCCACTGCATGCATTTTGAAAAGCATAGAAAATCATAAATTATAAATATCTAAGAGTACACACGTGAATCAAATAATCAATGTAAGCCAACTCTTTGCAAGAAATGACCAAGCCAAAAGAGATGTATGTATATATCATTTTGTTTCATAGTTTTGTATGATGCCATCACACACCTTGGGTGTGGTCAAAACGCTTGTAATGAGCACAAAAAAACATCATATATGCCTCACAAAATGGAGACTAAGCAATAAAGGCACTCTGCCTATCCACCTCTTTGAGGCCCCTTATGACCACTCTAGTTACTAGTTTCTTAGGATTTCTTCTCAAAAGCATTCAAACAAAAAAGGGCCAGGCCTAATGCAACATACGATTCCCAAATCCATTCCAATTCAACCATGATCGAAAATGAAAAATAGTCAACATGGGCCCAAAGCTCAAAAATCAACAAGTCGATATGCACAAATGAATTAAAAAGTGAGTTTGTTTATGTGTGTGTGTGTGTGTGTGTGTGTGTGTGTTATAACTTCGTTATGAGTATGTGTGTTCACATGGCTTTGGAGCATTAGCGCAGGTATATTTATACATCCCTGCGCAAATGGTAAGTCCTCTCTTCATTTTGATCTAGTGTTTACTTTTCAATTTCTTATCTATTTGCACTTGAGTCTTCTTTTTCTCTTACAAGTAGCAAGAGTTTAAGTAGTGAAATTTCCACACACGGGCATGTCGATTATAGCTTCTAACTCCCTATTTCGGGAATGCCATACTTGGACTCTTCATTTTATGCCTTTTCATGGCTAAAACACTTCTCTAAGGGGGAAATATGTACACACCCAAAATTACATGTGCTACATTGTTGGGAAAACGGTTACAAGAATCCCCAATGATGATTCAAAATCCTTTCAAGAAGGTGTTCGAGCTCCAAAATCCATTTGCAGTGTATATTTGTAGCCTAGATAGCCTTACTTAACTTTTCCATGTATTTTTCCATCTCCCCGCCTCTTTTTGTGCTTGTCTTGGCCTTCAATGCTGGGATGTTGCCTGCCCTAGGTGTTGGTTCGCAAACCGCCACCCAGTCAAGGTGGTGGTCCTGAAACCACCACCCTACGTAGGGCGGCAGTCTTGCCCGCTTTTTCTAGATTCTTCACGCATGTTTTAAACATGTGACGGATCCCTTAAGTTTTCTTTTTGAATGCATCCGTGAGCCGAATTTTCTAAAGTTATCTTTGTTTGTTTGGTTCTCCTTGGTCCTATTTTAAATAAGATTTAAATTAGTTGGAACCACCTCTTATTTCCTTGTGCATGAATTAACCTCCTAGCCTCCATTCCTATATATTCCATGATTATACTCAAGAAAAAGGCCGAGAATTTTGTGTATCTTGCATTGTATTACTATTAAGATCTTGCTAGGAATTGCATAGCCAAGCTTAGATCTCTTGTGATATCTCTCTTCTACTTGCATTGTATTCAAATTTCCTTCAAGCTACCATTTCTCAAGAGCCATCCTCTTATTGTTGTTCTTGCATTCCTAGTCCCTTGGACTCCCATGAACACTCGAGAAAGAAAGGGAAAATTGGGGGACAAACTACTACACAATTGGGTTTACCTCTGTTCTGTAAATTCCAGGTTGGATTTTTTGTTTGATTTCCTTCATTCTTATAATTTATCATTATTACATCATATCAAATAGATTATAAATCAATTTCCTTTCATTTTCAAGTAATTAGTTAATTTCCAAGAGGGTTTGAATCTTTCATAGCAACTCCCGGTGACGGATCCTTTTCTTCCCATCCCTGTGGATCTGAAGGAGAGAATATCTATAGGAGTTTGTCTACATATCATAGATTAATTGGAAAATTTCTTGTTTTAGTTTCAATACACTCAGTATATGTGAATAACCACACCAGGTTATTTTTCTTGTTTAGTTTTAGTGTAGAAATATTTTAATTATTTATAATAGAAGCAAATTGTTGTTTGTGATTGTAATATTTCAGTTTTGTGATTTGTTTAGATTAGTTTCCTTTCAGCAGTAGCATAGATTTTTAATTTCATTCAGTTTACATGGACACTTCAAAATAGTTTAGCGCTTAGATCCAAGTTAGGTAAACAAACCATAGGGAATTCACGCTACCCGTTCATAGCCTCTAAATCTCCCCTTTGTTAACTCGGCTACTAAGAGATCACACTACCAGATCTTAGTCACTAATCCTCCTATAGTTATTCACACACATTCAACATCAGCTACTCTGCACCACGACCTTAGGGGTTTGATTGCGGTTGAAGATCACGTGTTCATTTTCATTCATACAAGTACCTCATCGGGACTTGTTATCGATATCTAGATTCATTTTTCACTTCCCACCTAAGTTGTGCTTATGGGGGTGTTAGTGTAATATATTTATTTTCTTTGTATTTTATTATTTACTTGGAGCTTTCCTACACACGTGGGGTGTGCTTTCTTAGGTGTAGCATTTATGTCGAGTTAGCTTACCAGTTTTGTTGAGTTGGCCTAATAGTTGTGTTGAGTCAACTCTACTTATAGTATCGATTAGTGAGAGTTATTCCCCACTTTGATCTAGGATTTAGTTTCACATTCACCACCTATATGTACATAACTTGCATCATTCTATCATATGTAATATGGAATATGGAGCATTGAGTTGATTTGGAGCTTATTGCCTTGTGAGTTCTAGATCATATTACATCTAATTGTTAGTTATTTTGATTTCTATAATTTCTCGTATATTCAATTTTCATCATAGATCCTCTCGGAAACTCTAATATATGTATGTTAGAAACCACTAAGATTATGTAAGTTAACAATCATTAGGCTTATGTATGTTATAAACTTCTAGGCTTATGTAAGTTAGCAACCACTAGGCTTATGTGGGGGAATCTAATAATAATAAAATAGAATCCTAAAATAGTAAAATTGAAATCCAAAAATTAGAATTTAGAAATTGGATTCCAATAATGGAGAAATTGGAATCCAATAATAGCAATATTGGAATCCAATATTCACAAAATTGGAATCCAATCATAACGATAATGGAATCCAATAATAGTGAAATTGGAATCTAATAATATCGATATTAGAACTCGAATAATTCCAATGACAATATTGGAATCCAATATTACAACTAATGGAGTCTAATAATAATGGAATCTAGTATAAACAAAAATGTAATCCAACATACGCAAAAATAGAGATATATTTCTTCCAAAAATTGTAATCTTGAGTCTGATTCATTGGAATATGTCCAGATTTAGTGAAATAAGTTTTCCATCATTCCAAACCTTCAAATCATCAAACAATACATAGTTCCCTCCATCCCCACCACCACCTCGCACAACTAAAAAAAGGTACCATACTAGAACCCTCAAAAATCTCATCCAACTATCCATCATAACATTACCTCCTATCAAGTCATTTGGCTCCCGAGGGTGGAAACCCTCCTGGTAAAATTATGAAGCGTTTAGTGCATACCATTAGACACCAAGACACTCCACCAAGGACTATAAATCCCTCCATGCCATGATTCAAAGCATTTCTAGCAAGGGCTTCTTCCCGCAGATCCAAAGCATACATATCAAATCAAACCAACCCATTATATCCCTAAATTCACCCCTTCCGAACCATTTTCCAACACCACATCCATATCCAACAAAAGTGAGGCCTTTTATAGTAAAACCCCACTCCATCATATTGGTGTTGTTTGTATAACTACAAGAGCATGTGCACAAGACCCCAAGGCATCGAATAAAATAGGCCCAATTTCTCTATCTCTATGGCTCATGATTCATCTAATCCATCATCTTATAAGGTTAAGGTATCCATCCTTTTCACTCCACACACCCAATCTACTACCTTTTTACAAAACACCATCATTAAACAACTTCATCAAGCTCCTGTGAAGATGTCCTCTATGAGCTTGTTCAAACCTCACCACATCACATACAAGAACTAATTGAGGCTCTCTAGTCCATCTCAGTACCATCAAATGACCATCAACCATTGGCAAACCTTTTTGGAACTCGTAAAATGTTTGTCGCTATCTCCTTTGATGATTCTGAAATTCCATCCTTACAATCAAGACCATGACCTTCCACTCTTCGTCACCTCCCAATTTGAAAATACTCTCGCCAAGAAAGTTATGACTAATAAATAATCCAACATCAATATCATATATTATCATGCCTTCAACTAGATTCAGTTACTTGACACCATCATTGCCCAAGAACTTGCCATGATACACACCTTTAACGACATTATTTCCTCTTAATTAGGCACTTTCATTTTTCCCATCAAGGTAGACGTTAAAATACTTCATGAAATCTTTTATCTCGAATAAGGATAGTACCAGTACAACATGTTTCTAGGATGACCTTAAATACACACTATGCATTGTATCCCAGTTACATTATACCATTGTATAAAGTACGATCATGAAGGTAAAACCTTTACTGTTCCCATTGACCTAAATCCTTTCAAAGCATGTCACATGACCTATCGACCTAATGATGTGCTCATTCCTAACAAAAAATTGGGGTCCTCTAATAATCCTCTCTAAGCTCTTCCATCCCCTCATCTAAGCTACAAACAACATCTCCTTCAAATATGTTATACAATGTCTCTCGTTGGGGAGTACCGCCTCCTAACTCTCAACTCACTCTGCCTACACCTAAAACATATGGGATACCTGAAAAACAACCTATGTACAAACCGAACATTAAAGATATTCTCCTTTGGCCCTCCCCATCTTAAAACTAATCTCATTTACAAAGAGATCAATTGTCCTTCTACACATCATGACAATCAACATCATGTTAAACCCTTTATATTTGATTTTTCATTCTTATATAACCAATCCTTCACTCAAATGTACCTTCATCGTTGCACCTGGAAAGGTTTTCCTTAGGACATTACAAATAGGGTGTACATAACATGGTCTTTGACTAGTCTCGTAAGCCTCATGAGAAGTTTGAACTAAGTTTTGAAAAACCTTCCTCGGACACCTCTACGATCACTACATCCGGATCCATAGCGAATCGATCCATCCTCTCCATCTTCATATGACAACTCTACCGACATAGATGATATTGTTTCCATTCCTCCTAAAAAAATTAATCAACACAATCACCTTAGGACCACTCATTTATTAGACTAACGATGACACTAAGACCCTTCCTCTTGTACAACCCGAAATGGTAGAGGAAGACTTCCCTACCATTGACATTCTTCAATGCCATGACGATGAATCCATCCTATCCTATATGGGGCAGAGGACCACTACCTTGGAAAGATGCTAAAACCTGACACATTAACACTAATTAACAAATCCACTATTGATGTCAATAGAGGGACTTCACAAGAACCTCACATGGTCAAATTTGGCCAATCTTTAGATTAAGAAGAATTAAAGGATTTTACCACCTTATTTTCCAAGCACAGTTAGGGCTTTGCATGGTCATACAGTGACATGTCAGGTATTGACCCTAACATTGTCATTCACAACATCATCATAATTCCTAATGCCAAACCTCACAAAGAAATCTTCGTGAACGATGCACCCTCACGTATCCCCTCGCTCATCAAAGAAGAGTTATAATGTCTTCTCTCTGCTAATTTCATACTTCCCATTGAATATCCACAATGGGTTTCTAATATCATACTCATAACCAAATCCTCTAGAAAGTTATGTATTTTCACATACTTTTGATATCTCAATCTCACTTTTTCTAAAGATGACTTCCCCCTTCCTAATATCGATCAACTTGTCGACCTCACAACAAGCCAAAAATTTATCTCTCACGGATGGATTTTCATGATATAATCAAATACTTATCACGATGGACGACCAACACAATACATCTTTAATTACCCCTTGGGGGACATTTTGTTATCATTTCATGACCTTTGGACTCAAGAAAACAAGGGCCACTTATCGGTGTGATATGACTTATATATTCCATGATATCATACATAAGATTGTGGAAGACTATATTAGCGATATCTTAAGTAAGTCTCAAAGCACCAAAGATACCATCTCACCATCCTTGACGTCATCTTCACCTACCTTATTCAATACTTTCTACACCTTTACCCATCTAAGTGTGTATTCAAAGTGTTCTCACCATGAAGCTTTTAGGGTTTATTGTTTATATCAAGGGTATTGACGTAGAACCTACCAAAATCAAAGCCATCATTGAGATGCCTCCTCCTTCTAATATCAAACAACTTCATAATCTCCAAAGTACACTCTAATCAGTTTGGTGCTTCATTTCTTGAATTTCATATCGTTTTCATCCTTTTCATCATCTTATACGAAAGGATGTCCATTTGAAATGGGATCACAAGTGTCAAAATACCTTTAAATACCTCAAACAATACCTCCTATCACCACCTATCCTCACACCTCCATACGAGGCAAAGTCATTTTATCTATGATTATCTTATACCGACCACGCCTGGTGGTATGCTAGCACATCGAGATGAGCAAGGTAGAGAGTAGGTCATCTATTATATAAGCCACACTCTTCATGACTATGAAACTCATTACACAAGTGAAAAGTTATGTTGTGCCTTATACTTCACAACTTCCAAGATTTGTCACTATCTCCTTAACCATAAGACTTATGTCATCACCAATTTTAATCCTCTTAAAGTTATGCATTTCAAACCATATCACAATGATCGCATCACTCGATGGCTCATGCTTATGACTAAATTTGACCTAGAATTCATATCACAAAAATATATCAAGGGGCAAGCCATCACCAACCAACTCATGAAAGCTCCCTTCCTAATAATCAACTACCTCACAAACAATTTCCCGATGAATCCATCAAAACTATCGATCAAGAATAAACTCCTCTTAAAATGGAATTCTTCTTCGATAGTTCTAAATGTTGGGAGGGGGAAGCGTCAGTATCATAATTATACCTCCTTGGGGGACTCCCATCCCTCTATCCTTCAAACTAAATTTTTAATGCACTAACAACATGGACAAGTATGAAGCCCTCATCATGGGTCTCCAAACCACCGTCATGCTCGGTGTTCAAATCCTTGACATCTATAGAGACTCTTATTTTTTTAATGCCGGAGGTATCGGAATCGAAAGGAACCTTCGAACAGCTAACAAATATATTGCAACTAATGTCAAACCAATAACAAGTGGATACCACTATTCCCTCCTGGGGCAATGGATGAGGCCCAAACAAGGCCACCCCGTGTAAATCTAGGGGAGACTCTCAACTTATCATCAATCGAATCAAAGGAACTTACCAATGCAAAAATGAAATTCTATAAAAAAATATAAAAATATTATTGAATTCCTCTTACAAGACTTCGATCAAGATACGATCCAAATAGTTCCCCTTTCATATAACAAATTCACAGACACTATTTATTCTCTTGCATTTCTTATATCCTTTGTAGACACCTAAATTCCACTTTTACAATCTTATTTCCAAAACACACGCAAATCACTCTCATGCTTGCCAATTTCATTATAATTAGCACTCTTAACTAATTGATTAATGTTTCTTGCCACTTTGGTTGGTTAACAATCACTTCATTGATCACCAAACCTCTTTCACATTTAGTATGCCACTTTATGAGAAATCGTAAGTCAAAATCCTCTTCAAAATGACAATTAGCATTATATAGGTTAATTAAGGAAGCCTATTTTAACATTGTTTTGGTCAATATACCCTAGTATTAGCTTAAACCCCTCTTCAACCACTCAAAATCACCCCATTCACCTCCACAATGTCTCTGAAAGATTCAAAATATTATCCTAGCCTCTTAGTTAACCCTAAGTGGTTGATTATGGCTCCACACCTCTTAATCTCTTGGTAATTCACTAATCATGATTAGCAAAGCTTAATCATGATTAGCAATTCTAATATAATTTGGGGCTTTTAGTCCCACATGCACCAAAATACAAGTTTCTTCCAAAAGGAAAACTATAAAAATAACTCACCTCATTCCTTTATACTTTACACCATGCTTTGATTTGCATCTCATATAATAAATATGATATATAGCCAAGTTCAATCTTTGCCTAAAGCCTTCAATGGGATTAGTAGATGGATATCCAAAATGACCAAGTAGGTATTTGGAGAGGCCATTTAACCTTGTTTGGAGTAGCAACCATAACTATTTGATTTCCCACTTAGGTCTATTTAGGCCCATGTTAGGTAATTTAAGAATATTAGTAGGCATGTTTAGTTAGATTTTGTATTGTTTTCATACTAGTTAAGCATTCTTTAAGCTTCTATCTTAATGTTACATTCCTAGACTTAGAACCTTGGCTAGATGGATGGAAATGGTGTTAGCTTTCCTTGTTTAGTCATGTAATTTTATTTGTAAAGTTTGGGGTGCTTTCATTTGGCACGCCCAGTGGGACAACACCCCATTGCATTCAATTTTAAATCTTTTTAACTTAGTTTCAAAGTCTTTGATTTCAAAGTTTTAGATTAGTTTCAAGTTTCCTAGATTAAATTCAAGTTTTATAGTTTAATTTTAGGCTTTCTAGTGTACTTTTAATCTTTTTAGATTAGTTTCTCAAGCTTTTTAGATTAATTTCAAAGTTTTAGATTGATTTTCAAAGTTTTAGATCAATTTCCATTTTTAAAAGTTGAAACAACTAGATTAGTGGTAAAAGTTGTGTTTTCTTTTTTTTATAGGATATAAGGAGGTCAAGCCTATTAAAATTGCCAATAAATCCCAAAGATTGGACTTTTTTTCAAGAATTTTGCTTCGAACTCATATTTTTGACCATCTATAGGAAAAAGGTGCATGTGCATGACTGTGAGCACCTATGCCTCACTGGAAGTGCATGTGCATCATTGACTGTGTGAAAAATGACATAGGGAGCATGTGCATGACTTTGAGCACATGTGCATGACTGTGAGCACCTTTGCATGACTGTGAGTGCCTGTGCACTAGTAGGGGCACCTGTGCATCAAGGTAAAATTTTCTTAAATTTTCATAACTTCAATTTTATGATTCCTATCATTTTTTAAGGGTTTTTAGATGTTGTTTTTGTCAAATTATTGATTTTAGAGAAATATTCTTAAAAACATTTTCGTAGGTTTTGATAAAGGGTTTTTGTTTGAGAAAATTGGGTTAGATTTTGAGGAGTGATTGTGTTTTCATACTTTGATTGAGTTTGGAATAGAGTTGTGTATGTTCTTCTCTTGCACCTAGTGTGATCTTGAGAACCAAAAGCACCTCTAAACCATTCTTTTTGCTTCTTGGGAGTAAGTAGGAACAATTATCATTCATTTTGTGCTTAAGAGAATAAACCTTCATTTTTTGCATGTGTTTGATCTTTTAGTTTAAGAGCTTTTTCACTTAATAAATAAATCAAGGCTAAAAGTTGTGTATGCTCTTCCCTTGCACCTAGTGTGATCTTGGGAATCAAAATCAATTTTAGTCTTTTCATTAAAAAGAACTTGGATTAATTGGGAATAAACCTTGTTTTTGCAAAGTTTGATGGTAGTTAGTTTATTTACAAGCATTTTTCATTACTATTTTCCTATGATATTGTGAATCTATTTGGAACTACTAACCATTTTGTGAAGGACCTAACACTAGTCAAAGAAAGGAGGACTTAAATAATTTTTCTATCTACACGTGTGATTGTAGGTTTCCTAAAGTATTGTGACAAAAACAACATTAAATATACAAGATAAAAAACACACCACAATCATCAAATTGTATTTGTAGGTTTCAGTTAAGAGCTACGACTCATCCACTTAACTAGGACATAGCCCCTTTGGCATAAGACTTAAGATACAACAATGGGGGTGGTCCTAAGAACCCTAAATTAGTTCACGCAAGAGGGAACCTTGTGAATGAAATAGAAAATTTCTCCACACTACCAACTTGTCTAGTACGCCTTGGTGAGATTAGAGTCAAAGATATTCGTATTGTGACCCTAGTGAAAGTATAACTAAACACACTTTGGTGCTCATTATACTGAAGGGGGTAAAATAAATCAAGATACTCCTTGGGAAACCAAGGTAAATTGATCACACCTTAGATATCTTGTGACACCTAGAGAGAGAACCACCTAGGAAGCTTGTTGGCTTGGAGTCATTGTTTTTGTCTTAGATAGTATACTTGAGTTCTCTCACAAAGTGACAACTTTTTAGATTCAAACTCTTGTTTTTTGAACAAGGGAAATAATCTCTTAAATTTGAAACCACGTGACATTTCATCATGAAATATACTTAGTGTCATTTTTTCCTAGTTTTTCACTTGTCCTAAGACAAGGCAAAACTCTGCCAAAATAACACCAAGTTTATTTCAACACCATTTGGTCTATCCCCTTGTTTTCTTTTTCTCATTTTGAGACAAAAGGAGAAATATACATGATACCTACTAGATATAATCATGTCCACCACTTTTGTAGTCTTCTTGCATGACCATGTTGCGGTAGGAATGCAAGAGTTGAAAGTGTGAATGGTACGTCTTCACGATCTAGTAGCCCCTTGTGTCTCAAAACCCATATTTGAGACTTACTATCATTATAGCTAGGTTGTCTTATCATTATCTTCTCTAGAGTTGTTACGCTGCCCACATTATAGCCATACAATTGTGACATTTACATCTCATTTCCATTGTGAAACTTGGCCTAAATCTCTATATTGTATCGTTACGCTACTCGCATGCTTAATAATTCCTTGCTATACTTAGACATAGTTTTTACACCCTAGCCTTGTCTTGAATTTTTTAAGTGTTGAGGTTACTTTGTTAGCATCACTATAACACCATTTTGATACTAAAATCTTGCTTTCTTGCAAATCTTGATTACGTGTCTAAATAGTGTTGTTACGCTGCTCACATTTGTATCGTCCATTTTACAAGACTTAGAATTTGTTAGTGTTTAGAAACTTGTTTTTAGTATATCTTGTTAGAAGGTCGCATCAACATTCTCTTATCATTTAGGCCTTGTTTGTTTCAAACTTGACCTAACTGGTGATATTGTGTTGTCACTATTTGGTTTCAAACCTATCTAGATAAATTTTAGGGAATAAACTATTTGTTGTGACTAAATTTTGAGTACTATACATCGTCGTATTGTTCTAGAAAAACTTGTGTCATATATTACCTTGCTAGGGTATCTTATTCTTTAATTCTTAGGTTCACATTGACCTATTGAATTTGTGGCTATTTTATAGTCACCTTTGTTTTTTAAGACTTAGGGTCATTACATTTGCACAAATTTGACTAAATTCCATTGTTAATAAACCTTAGTGGAAATATTTCACATTGTACCTTCTAGTCTAAGTAATGCCTACTACGATAATGGGGTCACGAAGGTTAGAAGCCGATATATTTGGAGGTGAAAACCCTATTTTAGAGGATAATCTCATGGTTGACCATAGTGGTGGAGAGGAGGATTCTCCTCACGCAGATGCAGAGCTTCATTCCGCCCATTTTGACAACTATATTTTTCATAACAAACATGAAGTTCTTATGTGGGTTGTGGAACTAGGAGCCAAATTACCTTCCATAGTAGACCCTTCTCTTATCACCGACATGGTTTGGGGAGAGAAGAAGTATACTAACCTCATCGCACTCTTAATGAAATATTGAACCCAAGTCATGCCTCTACTTCTAGATGATGAAATAATGAGGAAATACCTTTTGAAAATGATAGGAATTATCACATACCTATAGTTAGGGTTCATTGTGAAGATGATGAAGACCATGTTCATCATGCACAACCTCCTCCTAACAAAGATCATCATGAAATACCTATTAAAGAGGTGATGTTAGAACAACAAGTCCAAGCCCTCACTTGCCAATTGGCAAGTTTGGCATCGCATATACAAAAGGAACAACCAAAAGTTTTGAAACAAGCTATACCAAAAGCGAAACCAAAAGCTTCATTTTATGAGTTCCCAATAAACACTCCTCGACGGGAGGCACAAAGAGATCCTTATGAAGAGATTCTCACAAAAAATAAAGGTGGGAATACACCTAGATTTAATCCTTCATATAGGCCTACACCACCCATGAAAGATCTAATTTTCAATCAAGAGTGGTCAACAATGAAGAATGCCCTTCATGTGTTACAAGAGGGCCAAACCGGTAACAATAACAAGAAATATTGGTTCAATGAGTTATGTCCCTACCCTTTTGACAAAGCCATGTTGCAGGTACCTTTCCCAAGACATTTTGATTTTCCAAAATTTGATAAATATAAGGGAAAAGGTGACCCTCATGATCATATAAAATACTTTTATATGGCATGTCAAGAGGTGACATTCGCGTGGCAATTATCTTATGCATTTGTTTCCACAAAGTTTAGGAGCAATGGCACTAGAATGGTTTTGCATATCCCTAAGGATCCATATCAATATGGCTAAGAACTAGCAGAGATTTTTTTATGACACTTCTCTTTCAATATAGAAAATGACGTTACCATGTTAGATATCTACAATGCCAAGCAAAGAAACAACAAAAACTTCGCTATGTTTTTACAAAGATGGAGAGGGTTAGCTAGTTGCTTTCCTTGCTCCCTACCCGAAAAGTAGTTGATAGGCATATTTGTTCCCAACCTCCATCCAGACATTACATTCCACTTGTAAATGCATTGTGGCAACACATTTGAAGAGGTAATAGAAAAGGGAGTCAAATTGAAAAGGAATTGTTAGCTAGGGGGACTCTAAAACCTTTCTCCCGTGAACACAATGATTCTAAATCTAATGATAAACCAAAATTTGTTTAGAATAAAAATAAGCACATCATTAGTGATGGGATAGTAGACTCTAAGCGGGTGCAATCCATTCAAAACCACACACCTTTAAAACTTACAAAGGGTAATCCACCTACGAGTATAAATGTCGTACTTTTACTCCTCTATCTGAATCCATATCGTCTATACTAAAACAGCTATAGGGCCGTAAACATGGTAAAATACCTTAAGACACAACCCTATGAGGATGATACACCTAAACCATCATGGTTCAGGGAGAATGAATTTTTGAGTTCCACCGCGTAAAAGGTCCCTAAGCAGATAAGTGTTTAAGATTAAAACACTATATTCAAGACCTAGTCAACAACGGTGATATTGAAGTAGACTCCGTTGCAGCTGTAAAATATCCAAATGAAAAATTAAGGATCTTCAAAAATAATTTTCCCAATCATGAAGAAAAGAAAAATTCAGAGGAGGGACAATCGTCTCAAGATAAGAATGTTAATTGTGTGTCAAACAAAGACCATTTCGATGCCTTGATAGATTGTGTTGACCCCCTCATTGAGCTAATTAATACAGTTAGAATCAAGAAAAGAGAGTGCGTTATGGCAACATGGTGGGCTTGCCTCATTATACATTCTGAGCCTACTCCCCCTCCTCCTCAAGAGAGTCACTATGATGTGTTAGATAAACTAGAAAATACCACGGCTAATATTTCCATCTTAAACCTTATAAATCTCTAGTGTCCATAAGGATATACTTTACAAAACCTTACAGGATCAAGAGTATCTATTGATGTTGACCCAACACATTTACAAGTCATGGTAGCATGACCCGTTCCTTTAGAACATATAACCTTCAGCAATACTGAGAATCCTTATTTAAAGATCCTTCACATAACCTACCTTTTCATATTGAGGTTATCATCAAACCTAAGAAGGTTAAGAGAGTTCTTGTGGATGGCGGATCAGGTATTAACATATGTACTCTCAAACTAGTCTACCAACTAGGCGGCACAGAAGCTGATCTAGAAAGAAACGTCATCACCATTAAGGCATATGAAAATGAAGAACGGAAATCATCTGGAATGATCACTTTCTCATTGGAAGTGGGTCCCATAACACATGATATGAAGTTCCATTTCTTATACCTGGAACTCCCTTACAATATATTGCTCGATCGCTCATGGATTCATGTGTCATGCAAGTTGTGCCATTGACATATCATCAATGTTTAAAGTTGTAATATGAGGGACAAACACTTACCATACATGGGGACCCCCAACCATTTTCTCATTGTAGAGCATTGTTGGGATTTTTTCCTACAATCTATGAGTGTCCATCTACAGAGATTGTTATTCCTATTCATTCAAAGGCCCTCGCTTCATGAGTGGATCCAGATACCTTGTCTATCAATGACAATGGTGCTTCCACCTTAGAAACTCCTTTTGCTACATGGGAGATGAAGGTCAAACCAAGTGGTTGTGGAGAGTATAATCTACAACAAGCCCTAATGGTTCAAAATGATTAGCTATCAGCCCAAGCGCATGGTAGGCCATGTTTTAAAGTTCACGAGATCAAGAGATACTTTCCCTTTCAATAATTTTACTCTTAGCGGCTTGCTAGAAGATGAAAATTTTCTTATGGACATTGTGTTCCATCTTGATGATGATGACATGGATACATGCTATAAATCACCTAAGTATCTCATTCCTAATCAAATAATGTTTTCCATGAGGTATAAAGGACGCGGTTGTGGCTGCCAAGAACAAGGCCCATTAGAGGCTCTTGCAATACCTCATCATATAGTAGGTAAGTCAGGTATAGGAATCCATTTATATGAGTCTCACTCTTCAGATGATGAATACACCTCTTCTGAGAGTGAGGATAGTTTGTCTGCAAATGAAAGTGAACTAGATTCCTAATGTAGTCTTTACAAAGACCTTACCTCTATGAAACTATTTTCCAATATGGCTATACTTATTATAATGCATGTTATACCCACCGTATCCCCTATAACTCATCCATTAACCCTTATCTACCCATCACTCATGAATTGGGATCAAACAACAACACATACCTATTGACGTGTTTCACAATGATGAGGCCATTGGTGAGTTCTTGGGAATCATAGACAACATTCCAAGAAATTATCACAAGAAGGGGTTCTCCATTCAGCTTAATGCATGTGCATACTTTGGAGAGGAGGTAGAGTTATGCGGACATTTAAGTAAAAAAGTTAGCAAGGGAAAAAGTTCCAAAGAAAATCCTTGCGTAAATAAAAAGGGGAATTCCTATAGTGAAAACCTCTTTGAGGCACTTATGGACAAAAAAGTAGAACAACCTATGGAAAATATAATATACCCACTTCAAGATGAAGAGCTCCTGAAGAACCTTTTTGATAGAGGAGGATATCAATCTCCCTCCTGATCCTACACGCATGGGGGATAAATCAAAGTTTTAGTGGAAGATATGATAGATATTAATATCGGCATGGAGGATCTGCCATGAATAGTTAAGTTATAAGATTCCATCTCAACCAAAGAAAAAAAATTCACATGACTCTTAAGAGAGTATGTAGACATATTCGCTTGGTCTTACACTGACATTCAGGACTTGATCCTGAACTAGTGGTAAAAATCTTGTGGTACACTCGATGCCAAGCCCATTAAAAAAGCTCTGAAAGATGCATCCTCACGTCGCCTTATTGGTAAAGGAAAATCTAGAAAGGTTACTAGAAGTAGGCTTCATCAGGCCTATCGACTACTCAAAGTGGATCTCCAATGTGGTCCCGGTTCAAAAGAATTCAGTTGGTATTAGATTGTGTACTAATTTCAGGATATAAACAAAGCTTTTCCTAAGGATGATTTTCCTCTTCCAAACATCAACATGATTTTTGATTCTACAACAGGTTATAAGATGTTTTCACTCATGGATGGCTTCTCAGGTTAGAATCAGATAAAGATTGCGGAAGAAGATCAGTACAAGATGGCTTTCACAACCCCATGGAGGATGTTCTATTACCAAGTCATGTCTTTCAGCCTTAAAAATGTAGGTACTACATATCAAAGGGAGATGACTGTAATCTTTTACAATATGATAAGTGAAATCATGGAAGATTACGTAGATGATATACTGGCTAAATCTAGAACCCACGAGGAACACCCAAATATCTTACAAGTATCTTTCACCACCTAGGGGATTACAAAGTCTGACTTAACCCAAAGAAGTGTGTCTTCGGTGTGTTATCTAGAAATTACTAGGATTCATTGTGTCACGGAGAGGAATAGAATTGGACCCTGCAAAGTTCACGACTATCATTACATATATGCCTCCCCTACGAATATTAGACAACTGTGTAGCTTACAAGGGAAAATTTAGGCCATTAGAAGGTTTATTTCACAGCTAGCAGAAACAAGTGTCATGCATTTACACATCTTCTTAAGAAAGATGTTAATTTCAATTGGGGACCATAACAACGGCAAGTGTTTGCTTTTCTAAAAGAATACTTGGCCAAACCCGTTGTTCTCATGCCGCCCATGACAGGAGAACCCTTGTTACTTTATATATCTAATACACATTTTGTAATTGGGGCATTGTTGGCCCAATATGACAAAGAGTAGAGATCAAACGTTGTATACTACTTGAGCAGGACATTGGTAGCATATGAGCTAAATTATCCACAAATCAAAAAATCTTTCCTATCCATGGTGTTTACTTTCCAGAACCTACGTCACTATATGCTTAACAATAAAATTAAGATTATTTCAAAGGTCGAACCTCTAAAGTATTTATTGTCCAGACTAACATTAACCAGAAATATGGCTAATTGGATCATCTTATTGAGTAAGTTTCACATTGAATACATTCATCAAAATTCACTAAAAGGACAGTGTTAGCGAGATCAAATTGTAAAATATCTACTACCAAGTATTGAACCCTTGAGTCTAGAACTACCAGATACATCCATTATGTACCTCAAAGAATCTATAGTTTGGAAATTGTACTTTGACATCTCTTTTACCTTTCATGGTTTAGGTGCCGGAGTTGTGCTAATCACTCCCACAGGAGACTTGATTCCACAGAATTTCAACTTGGATTCCCTTGCATGAACAATATAGTAGAATATGAAGCTCTCATTGCAGGAATGAATTTAGCCATCAAATGGGATATCAGACAAGTAAAATGCATTGGTGATTCAATGCTTATTATCAAATAGGTCACAAATGAATATAAGGTTAAAGATGAAAGTTGATTTCATATAAAATAATGGTTGATTCTTGAAATTCCTTTGAAATAATTATTTGAGAAGATACCAAGAGCTTAAAAAAGAGTGGAAGACACCATTTCTATGGTAGGATCTATGTTGAGCATTCCGCTTCCATAAAATAATGATATGCCATTCTTTGTTAAAAATCTAAGAACAACGGCATATGACATACTAGACTCTTGGTTAGTGTGTGAAGTTGTTGGTCCCTTTTCACCATGCTACGCTACTGAAATGTTTAACAATCTCCATGATGGAACCTTCCCTATGAAAATTTCCCATGATAAATAGTGTAGCCTCATCCAACAGTATAGCCCGTTATACCCTACTTGGGGGCACCCTCTTCCACCAAGGCTACAAAGGGAATCTATTGCTTTTTTTAAATTCTACCGAATCTATCCAATCAATCAAGGAGGTGCACGAGGGCATCTATGGAGCTCATACTAATCAGATCATCCTTGCAAATAAAATACTCATAGTAGGCTACTATTAGCCTACCATGGATCATGATTGTTTTCAACATGTGAAGAAATGCGTGGATTGTCAAAAGTACATAAATTTGATACATACACGGGAACAATCCTTGCAACCAATCACGACACCTGGCCATTCTCAAAGTGGGGTCTCGATCTAATAGGGAAACTTAATGCTATCTCCTTGGATGGCCACAAGTTCATTATAACAGCCACTAAGTACTTTACAAAGTGGGTAGATGTTGTTCCTATTACCTATACGAAGGTGCCCAAATTTCTAATTTTATAATGAATCCTATCATCTACGGATATGTTATCCCTTATTCTATTATCACCGATAATGGTAAGTCATTCAAGAATAAAATGTGAAAGCACTCTGAAAATGATTTCAAATTTCCCTTGAGTTTTTGACCCCTTATTACCCTCATTGTAATGGGTAGGCCGAAGCTTCCAACAAAACCTTAATTCTCATTATGGATAAAATTGTGAATACCACAAGTCAGTAACTAGCATATGCAAATTCACCCTACCCTCCTGGGAATTCACTCCTACATGTGCAACTCCATATTCTTTAGTATTCGGTTCAGAAGTCATCTTACCTTTAGAGATCAAGATTCCTTCTTTGTGTATCGAGCTAAGGGATTTCTGAATGAAGAGGAGGACTATATAATATCCCGACTGGTAGATTTGGAGCTATTAGATGAAAAATTCCTTTGTTCCCTCAACCACCTGAAAGTGTATCACGATCGAGTGTAGCAGAGCTACAATAAGAGGGTTATACCTCGTCAGTTTGAGGAAGGAGACATGGTGTTGAAAAATAATCAAAAGAACACCAATTAATATTAAGAAAAAAAAGGGAAATTTGAGCCCAACTGGCTAGGACCATACGCTATGGTTGCCAAGTCTGGTTTGGGTGCCTAGAAGTTGGCCTATTTAGATGGCCAAGAGCTTCAAGAACCCATGAACATAATGCATCTTAAGAAATTCTATGCTTAAGTATGGGGTCTCTATAGAATACCAAGAAAAGAAAAGAAAAGTATAAAAACAAAACAAGATAAAGATAAATAAACAGTGCATCCAATAGTGAAAACCAAGTAATTGTGGTACTTTGAACAAGTCCTTTGGTGAAAAACAGCTGCACCAAGGAGGGTCCGTTGTTCACACGTAGTTCAGGTTTAGGAGTACGACAAATTTTTCATAGGTTGATCTTTACCTTTTCTCGAGTCCCTTTTGAGCCTATCATTTTTTCCCTGATCCGGTTAATCTAACCTTTTTAGTGTGACGAATTTAACATTGAATGAACCCATCTCACTTTGGGGAAACTTCACAATGTTGCCTCATGCATATACCACGTGGCATTATACCCTTGTACATCCCATATCACACTCGGGGAAACTTCATAGTGTCACATCTGACATATACCATGTGGCATTCTGCCCTTGTGCATCCCATATAACATTGGAGCATCCATGTTTCTTCATTTCCTTGCACATTCACTTTGGAAAAATGTTGAGAAAACATCAAAAACATTCGTATAACTTTTGAAAATCCCAAAAACATACAAATATGTTCCTTGAAAAAAAAAACATTCAAAAACATTTTGTAGAAAACTCCAAAACAATAGAAAATTGTCTTAGAAATAAAGACCAAAAACAATGAAAAATGTCCCAAAATTGTCCCACAAAAACAAAGTAGTGGTTTGCTTACTTTTAGTTGTTGGTTTGTATGGTTTTAGTTGAATTAATTTTTCGTATTTTATTCTTTAAATTGGATTCACTTGCTTACTTAGATTTAATATATATTTAGTCTATAGTGTATTACATTGAGTCCATTTTGTATTGCATACTTGTAAATAAATGTGTTGTTTTGATTAGATTTGTTTAAACTTGTGCTTGTTAATTTTTACTTGTACATTGTGTTATCATTTCATCATCATATCATATATATTCATCACATCTATACATTGCATATAAAAATAAATCTAATTCTACATCACGCATGTATACTAAATGATAAAAATCAAGTACTATATCATCAATGGGAAAAGAGGGGTTATGCATGATCACAAATCTATCCCCCACACCAATATCAAAAATATAAACATGTTTTACTCAAAGTATCTCATCAGCGTATAGTATGATATCAGTTAAGGCTATCTCATAATCTAACATGTGATACAAACATAAAGAAATAGATTAAGCATGATATCTCATATAACATGTGATACATCGGTAATCCATCTATCATCATATATATCATCAAAAATATAAATGTCCATATACATCTGATATAACAAGTCATCATGGGCATCTATAAAAAAATTGCCTTCATCATGAGGCATGATCAAAACAATATACATACATCCATATAAAAGTATGCCTTCATCACGAGGTGGTACACCAAAAAGAAAGTAATACATCGGCACATCAATAAGAGAGTCAACCATGACTCTCACCCACGTCGAGACTACCTAGTCCAAGAAGACTGCTAGGTGGGGGCATCCAAGGTGTTGAACATGTAGAAGGAATTGCATCGGGATGAATTCCATTAGGGTGAACTAACCCAAGTTGAAATGACCCATGCTTCTCTGAAGCCTCTTATCCTAAAGGCCCTCTATAGATCACATTGATCGGGATGGTCTATGGGATCTGGATCGTGACCTATTATGCTGCTATGTGACTATACTCAGGAACTCTCCACTTGGCCGAAACGGACGTGTAGTACTACATCCTATAATAGGTGGCCTCACTTGCTACATTATCACTATGCCCAATCATCAGCTGCATCCCCGAGGATGTGTTTTCCTACTACAGTGTATCACACTGTGCCCTAATTCTAGCTAGCTCTATCTGCAGCTGTGACCACTCTGTTATAGCCTGATCACGCTCTACTTGTAGCTGTAGGCTATATGTTATCACTCGGTCCCGCTCTTCCTGTAGCTGATATCATTTTTCCTATAGTTGTTCCCACTCTTCCTATAGTTGATCTCACCCTACTTATAGCTGGTCTCACTCTACCTATAGTTGATCTTGATTTTTTATAGCATGATCTCACTCTACCCGTGGCTTTAGGATATCTACAATCACTTGTCCTTGCTTTATCCTTGCCTAGTCTTTCTTTGTCACAAGTTGACCCCCATCTGCAAGGGCCCGATCTCTCTTGCAATGGCTTGATCTCTCTCAACTTCCATCTGCAACTATAAGGTTGTCACCTGCTAAAGTTGTTGCAAGGAAGTCACGTGTATATCCGGTATAACTTGTGTATCTGGTATAACCTATGTATCCTGCACATCATGTGTATCAGGTATATCCTGCATATCCACTATATCATGCATAGCATGTGCATCCTACGTATCCTGAATGTCTGGAAATTCTTCCTCCATATCCTCATCATGTCATTCATCTCCTCCACCTCCTGGTGGATTGTGTCGTGGACTCACGTGAGGGGCTGATAAATTTCCGTGCACTAGTACCCCCATGTATGGTACTACCTATATCTATGTATGTGCCTCTATCGGTGGATCTGGATTCTAATCATCATGCTCTGCTATGTCTAATATCTCCAGAGGAATAGACAATCGATGTGGTAGCACTAGCACATACCACGCTGCATAATATGGTGTAGTACCTGGATCTACTGTCGATGCCCGTTGTACCTAAGGTTGTGAGACTACCTGTGAAAATCTCGCAAGGGCTCGATCCAACCTAATCTACGGTCCCATATCAAAAATCTCTCTTCGTACCACATCTCATTGCCAGGAATCCCCTGGATGAGACCAAACTGACGTTGAACTTGGTCCACCCTATACCACTCTAAGACATGGCTCCTACTCCCAATAATAAAGTGGTTTACCACAGTTTTCCCCAACTCGCTGCATCTTGTGGCCATTGATATAGCATGTATGGCCACCATGTGATCATGTGGGGTTGTACCTCATCGAATGCTTGTCAGAAGTAATCTTTTTCTACTTTGTGGCTGTGAATATCATCTCCATTAGGAACCCAGCCCATGAGAGAAGGCTCTCCAAGAACCTAAGCTCTCAATGTTCCTAAAGGATGTCCAATGGCAATATGGTCCCAAGCCCAAATTTGTAACAAAGTAGTAGGGCCCAGTGTCCTCTGACCATGATAGGATATCAAATGTAAATTGGAATATAAGTGACCCAGTACACACTGACCCCAACAATAGACTCTTCCCTGAAGCAAGTCGTGGATCACTCTAATGGTACCTAGGGAGAATCAGGCACCAATCTTGTCAGGAAGCAACACACCGCTGACTAGAGATAATAAGTATATAGGGACCCATCCTAGCCGTGGATCGGTCATACATCTCCTAACCACAGTTGTCATACCTTGGCATGAAATGTCAGTCAATCCAAAGTTCATGGCTATGTAGTGCTCAACTCGGTCTGAGAAACCATCGTAAGTAATGTTATCTCATTTTTTATTTTACGCCAAAAATGAGATAACCCTATGAAATTTTTGAGCTGGTTTTCTAAAATTCACCTTTCAGAGAGATAATCGGGTTTTCGGGTTTCACAAGCATTACAACATGTGTTTTGGATGCTTTATTTCGTGTGTTCCCCGAAACCCAAAACCCACATCAAGTAAGGCGAGTCGGGTTTGCGGGCCTTCCAAGCATCGGAACATGCCTTCGTCAAAACATGCTTCATGTCGCGTGTCTTCCGATCCTCAAGCCCGATTTATTCCTTTGTTTCGGGTTTCTGGGACTATCAAGCATCGGAACATACCTTCGTCAAAACATGCTTCATGTCACATGTCTTCTGATCCCCGAAGCCCGATTTATTCCTTTGTTTCGGGTTTCCGGGACTATCAAGCATGATGCTTCATGTAGTTTGCTTCCAGCAACCCGAAACCCGAATTGCTCTGAAATCATTTCTGTCGGGTTTCCGGATATCCCAAGCATGCTGACATGGCATTAATGCCAAGTTGTTGGGTAGTTGGCACGTGTCAACTGAAGTGTATTAAATGTGAATTTTCTTATAAATATTCAGATTTCCACGTCATTTTTACTAGATGTACTTTTTACCTCGTGGATTTTCGTGCATGCATCTTTGACCCAGAAACCCGACTCACCTCTGTGCCTGATTGCATTGCTCATTTTTTATCATTTCTTGTTCTAGTTGAAGGTATTTTTCTTCATTCTTTGTTTGTGGTTTTTGTGGAATAATTATGTAAAGAATTCTTCCAAGTTTCTATCTTTTTCTTTTCAGGGTTGTTGGGGTTTTATCTTTTCCGTTTTGGGTGTTGTTTTCTAAATCAGGTTTGTGTTTTAGGGTTACCCCTTTGGAATGATCACTTTGTTTTATTCCCTAGAATGTCATTGTAATTAAAAATATATTTGGGATATCAATAGTGAAGAAAAACTTGCATGTTTTAACCTAACAATTTCCCGATTCCCTCTTTTCGGGTTTCGCAGGGTGCTTTGCAGTGTTCAGAACCCGCAGTGTGTTGGAAAGTTTAAAGTGTCAAACATTTCCAACTCTCTCGACATCCCCAGTGTGTCAAACATTTCCAACTCTCCGACATCTCTAGTGTGTCAGATATTTCCAACTCTCCGACATCTCCAGTGTGTCGGGTTTTCCGAAGTGTTCAACACCTTCTGATCTCCGACACTCTCCTCCTTTGAAATTCCTCATGTCGGACCCTAGTTCATCACAAGATAAGACTGAAAATTAGGGAGGATGAAGTACAAATTTAGGAAGGTGGAGTCTCCCTCCTACATTGATTGTAACTACGACATCCGGGATACAAAGCTCGAAACATAGATATGGAGGATTTTTGGAATAGGGTCAAGAGCTCCTCCCAGACTCCATGGATGAAATCAATAGTTGGCAGTGGTCTACCTCTTACAACAGGTTTCCCTATGTCCACTCAGTGCCCCGAGTTCATCTTAGCCTGTGCTTCGAACTATGACTCTGCTTCTTGTTCTGTGAAAAATCAGGCGGGAGAGGTTGTAATCAAGTTGGACGGAGGTTACTTCGATGACCTTCTCAAGTTGCCTAATTTTGAGGAATATGGAGATGTGGATCTCAAGTCAGCCCAAAAATCTTGGGATAATGATCAGGAGGATTGCATCAAGCACGTGAATAAGAAGTTCCTAATCAAAGCCAAACCGGTTGTTTCCAGGTTCCCAAGACTTGTTCCCAGAAGTGATTTCATTCAAGAAATCAATGATATCATTACACTGTTGAGTCGGGTTTTTGGCTTCCCTGAATCAAATGTTTTCCAAGGATGGATGTACCAGTTCATGATCATTATTAAGAAGAATCAACAGGGAATTGATTGGGGTACTCTTATCAGTAACGAGATAGATTCTCAAATGACAACAGTCCTGTCTACGGGGAAGTTTTATATGTCCTTGTATATCACCTATGCAGCAGCCGGCATGAGGAACTATCCTGGATTGGACACCAAGGGGAACAAGGTAGTAGAGCATGTTTATCGGTATTTTCCTCAGCTAACAAGAAAAGGGTCTGAAGACCAATTCAGAAGGGTAAACAATGCCTTCTTTTATGAGAACATTTGCAGGTTAAACCCTGAACTAAGGAAAACAAGAGTCTCTGATGAGGCATGGGCTGAAGTTTCACAATGGGGTTGTGTCTTCCTGCAATTTAAGAAGTTCACATATATTTGAGTAGTCATGTACCCAGGGGATCCTTTCCGTTTTCCCAGATATCCAGGGGATAAACTAATCTTGATGGAGTTGGTCAGGCAATTGTTGGATTTTCACAAATTCCAACAGAGTAAACACAAGGCCGTTGTATCTTTCCCAATTTCTATTGGAAGGTATACTTGTTCAACGGTGGTGAAAGCCAAGAAAATTGTTCATGAGCTTCAAGATAAGTTGAAGAAGCACATGAAGCCCCGAGACAGGTTTTATTTTTGAGGAGTCCTAAAGGCATGTGTAACTCTACACCTGCACGTGCCAAGCATAGAAGACATTTGGATTGATTTACGTGATGAGGTTGTTGTCCGAAGAAAAGATCATAGCAGATTGACACTTGCTGAGATTCAGACACTTGAGCTCGCTGACATACCAGAAGGTACTGGCGATAATGAAAGTGTTCTAGATCCTTCCTATGATGGATTGAATGAAGATCAATATGTTTTCCCACCTATTGATTGGTCTATCGGTGAAAAATCCTCCATTACAGATAGATCGGCCCTGATTATTGCACGCACTAAAGCATGGCTCACCTCTTGGGGAATGAGTTTTAAAGAAGATAATTTTTCAAAGTTGGTTGCTGCAGAGGCGGGGCCCTCCAAAAAGGGAAAGGACAAAAGCTCTTCTAAGGGACCTATAAAGGTCAAGTTTGTCAAGAAGAGAAGAGAACAAGAAACCTCTTCAATTGTCACTCCAGTTGAAATGGTGGATGTGCTAGAATCACCAACACCTCTAGAAATAGGAGAAATTTCTTTGGAAGGAGAAGTAAGCTAGCCCCTAGTTTCACCATTTGTTGACTGCCCAACTGAAGTGACCTTATCTCTTGCATCCCAGGCTTTGGCGTCAGGATCTGTGCTTCCTCCTTCACAACCACTTCTACCTCCTCTTTCCCCATCTACTTCATTGGTCATGGCCAGCATTTTCTCTGGACTCTCACCCCTCTCTATTGGGACCAAAGTAACTACCAACATGCCCCCTCCTGTGCCTCTTTTCACTGAATCTGCTACCACATTGGTAACTGTCCCCACTCCACCAGTGGATCCCTCTCCCCCTAAAAGTATGATCCCAACTTCTACAATAATGGCAACTCCCTCTGACACGCCTCAATGGTTACTCGAGCAAACCCCGAGGAAAAGGAAGGTGGTTGTACCCATACCGGCCTTCGATTTTAGTTCACTCAAGGCTCCTACTGCTAAATTAGCCAAGAAACCCAAAATAGTTTCAAGGGTTTTAGTGGACGCTTCAGGGCATAAGTTTGCAGAGATCACCACTCCCGCCACTGACAAAACCAAAGGGGACATAACGGCCTCTGACTATCAGATAACCAGGGTGGCTCTAGGAGAAGTGACAACAGAAGGAGCACAATAGGATGCACGAGATGCTATGAACGTGTTATGCCATAAATTGAAGGAAACAAAGGAAAGAAGAGATGAGCTTAAAGGAAAGGTGGAATAGTTAACTAAAGTGTTACTTAAGCTCTCAAAACCCCTTGAATCCATACCATCTTCCTCTATGTCCTGTCGGATTTGATTTTTCATCCATGCCTATAATTGAAAAGATTAATGAAAAAGGGAGAGTGCTCAATGAATGGACCCAAAGGTCGCTCCAACGGGAAAATAAGTGATTCAAGACACCGTGGAAGTCTATCAATCTTTGGGGAATATACAGAATGATGGGGAAAATATGGATGATGATTTCTCCCAAGAAATTAGACACCTTGATTTGAATTTTGAAGCTCTCCAGGTGTTCAAGAAAATTCCATCACGCATCTTGGTAGAAGAAGGTGTCATCCCACATGCGGATAAGCATTTCCAGCTGACCAAAGCCATCAGGTTCAGGGTAAATATTCTCAACGAAGCTTGCGGTAAATTGAGAGAATCAAGAGATCAATTGATTGATGGAAAAAGTGACCTGGAAGAAGAACTGCTAAAAATTTGTGTAAAAGTGTCAGTTGGAAACTCGGGCATCCTACCAGCTGATGATCTTTTCAAACAAATCCAAGAATCTATTCAACATGAACCAACTCACGGATTTGGTATTGAAATCATCGACAAGTTTGTGAAGATTGAACATTATTTGGAGGCCTTGAGAAAACTCAACAAAATATTGAGAAAGCTTCCCGGTGGTGCCAGTGACACTCATGAAACATGTAAAGTCTTGAGTGATCATTCCACTGTGCCTGATGAAAATGAGATGCAAGGTATAATCCGGAAGTTCCAAGAATTTCAGAACAAATAGGCTCAGTTAGAGGAAGAGAAAGATGAGGAAGAAAAAGATGACGATTCAAACTAAGTCTTGATGTAACATGTCATTTCAATCTTGAAATTGACATGTCTTTTTCATTTTTGTTTCGTCACATAGGAATCATATTTTGACTTGGTCTCCTGCGTGAGAGTCAAGCAAAATAGGACTCTTGCTAACAAACTATTTTATAGGGTTTGTCCTATTTTCTCTCAACTATTTTTATTATAAATAAGGGATGTGCATACATTCCAAAGGGTTGAGATTTTTGGAATATTGAGAACTATTGTGAAGAAGAAAAACTTTGTGTTTTCTTTTAATCATTTGAGGAATAGAAGTTGATACTATTTTTGCAAACTTTGTGTTGTGAGATGTGTTTTTCTTAAGATATTGTTCTTATGTTCGTAATCTTAAGCTATTCTTCGTTTAGCATCTTGATGATCCTAATCATTTCAAACATTATATTTGTGATCTAAATCTCGTATGATTATTTCGTGCTCTGTGTTTACTCAAAAGAAAATACATTCCTCTCATTTCCTTTCCATTGTGCTTCTTCCATTGTAATAATTTCTGACCTAGTCCATTTATAAAAACAACATCTTCACATAGTGTGGATATGGATTTTAGGATTCTATCCCAACCCCAATGGTTAGATTAGTGTGAATATTGTATGCATTATTTCTATTGTGTTTTAGATTAGTAATAAATAGGTAGCCTCACCTGTCTTTGAGGAGGGATTTAATCCCATGTACTGTGGTTGAACCTCATATTTTGGCTTGACAAAATATCCAACCAACAATTTTTGGCGACTCCACTGGGGAATACGGATTAATAGTATAAAGCTTATCCTCTTGGTGTCTGGCGACTCCGTATTTTCCTTATTTTCAACAAGATTTCTTTCCCGGTTCAAGCTGGCCGGAAAGATCTTCACTCGGTCCCGCCGAGCCCGGGTGAAATTGATCCACTCTTTGAATTGCTACAATGGCACAATTTCAGTCTTTCCCCCAACAACGTTATTTCTAACCAAACCAGAAGTTCTTCACCTGTTCGGAGAAACCGGATCCCTGAAGAACGAGACATGTCTACAACTTGTTGCACGTTATTCTTGTCCAACACTCGGATCCCCATACGCACTCTTGTCAGAAAGATGGCAGCACAACCTATGCCCTGGGGCGCAGCTATTGGTCCTCTTTCTTTAACTCCACCATTGCACGAGTTACCACATGGATCACGTAAAAACATTCCCAAGTTCAATGGGGATGGGAAGCAACATCCTGATGAACACATTGCATCTTTCTTTGTAGCGTGCGGCGTCCTTGGAGTAGCTCACGAAGATGTCTCTGTTCGACTCTTCGTTGAAACGTTACACGGTGCAGCAGCCGAATGGTTTTATCACCTTCCAAATGCATGCATCACAAACTGGGCTACCATGAGGACCAGATTCGAAGCATGTTTCAAACCAGCCAAAGATTCTCATGCTTTGTTAGCACAACTTACCCATATGAAGAAGGAATCGCATGAACCCATGCGGGACTTCATGGAAAAGTTTAACAAGCTGATCCGAAAGATTCCAGAAATAGCTGTACCAACTCCAGAAAATCAGAAATGCTTCTTCATTAATGCTCAGCCTCCCGATGTGAGCTTCCTATTAAGAAGGTCGGCTATCCCAGATTTGGCTATCGCTCAGTCAACAACTATTGAAATAGAGGATGATCTCATTTTGGCCGGGAGAATCAGGAAATATGTACCCAAACCTAAAAATCAAGGTTCTTCTCAAGGTAATACTGACCTATGATTCAAAAAATGGCTAATGATTTGATTGCTTTAAAAATCAAATGTCCCAGCAGGTGAGTAATGTTCCGTATCGGGATATCCCTAGACGGAATTTCAATAACACCAATGGTGCGCCTGCAAGAGATAGGCCACGGTTAACTCCTGCTCAACCAAGACTGGAAATCGAAGCTCCTCTCGTTAATGCGGCAGTAGAAATAGTTGATGAAGAGGAAGAACCAGAAGAACAAGATTCCCCAAAACTTTTGAAGCTTCAGGATACGCTGATGAGTCTTATGATGATTCAGCTGGCGACTCCAGCATTGGGTATTTGGAATACGAGGAAGATGAATGTGCACCGGATGGCCAGTAATTTTCCATCTTCACTTGATCCCAATCTCAGAATCCAAGAAAACCTCTTGGAAGCCCCAAGGAGAAGAACAAGGAACCTTCCATCGCCATAGTCAAGAGAGGTGCTCCTATTTCAGCGTAAACTGAAAGAGAAGTTACCAAAAAGGTTACAACTTCCCCTCATTCTCTTTCTCCTAAGGTCAGTGCCCCAGCTCAAGCTCATGAGATCAGAACCAAACTTACCATCACCCCTTCTTATACTACTTTTGACATTATCGATCATGCAAAAAGAACCAAGATCCAAATGTCAGAAGCAGAATACCTTCAGTCAAATCCTGAACAATTCGAAAAACTTGCCAAATTCATTAGAAGTAAAGCCACCATTCCCCACCTTCAAAAGGTATTCTTCCAAATCCTACTCAACCCCACCTCGAAAAATATGACCTTTACTTCTTCAGAAATATTGAACCATTTTATTTGTCTTTGCTAATAAATGGGTTTAAACTCAGCAATTGCATCATCGACTCAGGGGCCTCCAACAATGTTATGCCCGCAAAAGTAGCCCATGCACTTGGGCTTACTTTGACTAAGTCATATGGACGGTGTTACTCCATGGAAACCAAACAAGTTCCCTTGATTGGTCAAGTCAAAGATGCACAGTTTGCATTCGTTGCCTTCCCGGAAAAGAGAGTGAAAATGACCATTCTAGTTGTTGATATTCCTGCAGCTTACGGTATCCTCTTGGGTAGAGGTTTTTGTAAAGACGTTGGAGGAGAGATTAATATGGATTGGACCAAGGCCAGGATTCCATTCAATGGGGTTTATCAGGTTTTCCATCCCAAACCTCGGAAAATATTTGGTAACTAAATCGAGATGACCCTAACGCCCAAATTCTTTTCGAAGATGCTAGTTTTGGAAATTATTTCATGACATCAGAAATACCAGCTGTAGACGTCAAGAAATAAGATCCTAATGCTATTTGTACCCTCAAATTTGATGGTAGCGGCTCAACCACTGGATCAGGTGCTGGTGTAGTTCTTATATCTCCTCATTCGAGATTTTCCCTCGCTTTCAAATTGTAGTTTGATAATACTAATAACACGGCTGAATATGAAGCTCATTACTAGGATTAGAAATGGCCAAATAGAAGGAAATTCGAAACCTCAAGGTTCAAGGGGATGTAGAGTTGATTTTCAACTAGGTCAAGGGAATCTATCAAGTGAAAAATGATCACTTGAGACATTACAGGAATAAAGTTTGGGATAATATAGAATGCTTTGATGCATTCTCCATTAAGGCAGTTTTGAGAGATTATAACGACAAGGCTGATTCTTTAGCCGTGTCTGCATCCCTCCATCTCCCTCATCCCTAGTTCAAACAAGATACGTACACCATTGAGACTGTGTACCATCCCAGTATCCCAGATAATGCGGCTCACTGGCAAGTGTTCAATGACGATCAACAAGTGTTGACTTTTCTAGAAAAAGCTGACAATTTTAGTGAGCTGTACTTTGAAGGTTCAGAATCAGCTTTCCATGAATCTATCTCAGATCCATATCAAGAGGTTGATGGTGAGTTTATTCATCTTAAAGGCAACAAGATACCTAAAGGCCTAGTTTCACTTGGAGGGTTTGTTCGACAAGCATGACCATTTTATTCAAAACAAGAGACAAGTTGAAGGAGCTTCTTCCTCGGAAGTAGATCAAGTCAATCTAGGTTCGTCTGATCAACCTCGGATGGTGAATATTGGGAAATGTTGTTCCCCTGAGGAGAAAGCAAAATTCACTTCACTCCTGAAGAGATACATGGATGTCTTGGCCTGGTCCTATGCAGATTTAAAATCCTTCAAGCCCAAAGACGTACAGCATAGTATTCCTTTGAAGCCTAATGTAAAACCTTACAGGTAGAAGCAAAGACATTACAATCCCAAGATCTCAGGGACTATCCTTGCAGAAATTCAGAAAATGTTAGATGCCCGAATTATTTTTCCAATCCATCACTCCACCTGGATTGCTAACATTGTCCCTGTCAGGAAGAAGAATGGTGAAATCTGAATTTGTGTTGATTTCCGGAACCTAAATCAATCTTCGTTAAAAGACAACTATCCCTTTCCTATCATGGATCAAGTGTTACAGACCATTACTGGATCAGAAATGCTATCCATGCTCGATGGATTTTCAGGATATAATCAAGTTGAGGTAGCTACGGAGGATCAACACAAGACGGCCTTCACAACCCCATGGGGGACCTTTGCTTACAAGAGAATACCTTTCGGCTTGATCAACGCCGGAGCCACCTTTCAGAGAGCTATGGACTTGGCATTTAGAGACCTGATGGGCAAAGTCATAGTGGTATATTTGGATGACTTGACCATTTTCTCTAAAAAACGGAGTGATCATTATGATCATTTAGAGCAAGTACTCTTGAGATGCAGGTGTCACGAGATTTCATTAAATCCCAAGAAGTCCATGTTCGGAGTGACCGAAGGAAAGTTGTTGGGTCATATCGTGACTAGAGAAGGAACCAAAATTGACCCAGAGAGGGTAAAAGCCATTCAGAGCCTTACCCTACCCACAAGTAAAACTGGGTTCATTCATTCTTTGGAAAGGTCAATTTCCTAAGAAGGTTTGTACCTGATTTTGCTGATAAAACTAAGGATATCCTTGGGATGATGAAAGGAAAAATTCCATTTCGATGGAGCACTGAAGGGAAGCTTACATTTGATGAATTCAAAAAGGCAGTTGCTTGTGCTCCTATCCTAGTATGTCCAGATTTCAAAAAATATTTCATCATGTATAGCTACGCCTCTGCTCACACAGTGTCAGCTATCCTAATGCAGGAGAACAGGGAGGGCATTGAAGCTCCCATCACTTTTATGAGCTGTCCATTGAAGGAACATGAGCTAAAAATGTCACAAATTGAAAAGCATGCTTATGCAGTGGTACGAGCGGTGAAACATTTCAGGTACTATGTGCTGAACTCCCATACCCTCGTTCTCGTTCCCGACACTGCCGTTAAATCCATTTTGACTCAACAAGAGCTAGGGAGCCAACGAGGTACCTGGATAGCTAAAGTTCAGGAGTATGACTTGGACATTAGACCTACCAAGTTGGTACGAGGAAGGGGCCTGTGCCAATTGATCGCGGAAAACCATGTTGAAGCAGAATGTGAAAAGACCGAAGATACCTCTTCAAAGTTTCCCATGGTGCTTTTCGTGAGTACAACTGATGAATGGTACATAGATATTGCTTTCTTTCTGACTTATGGGGAATGCCCCCACATTTAAGCCAAAAGGAGAAGAGGACAGTCAAGTTAAGATCTGTAAGATACCTCCTGTGGGATAACGGAATATATAAGAAAGGTATTGATGGTGTGTTCCTGCGCTGTGTTGATAAATCACAACAGTTAAAGTTGTTAGAATCCTTCCATAGCCTAGCATGCAGAGGACATTTCTCATCCTCTATAACAGCTTATAAGATCCTATGGGCTAGGTACTATTGGCCTACTCTCTTTCGGGATTCAGCAGAGTGGGTGTCCAAGTGTGAAGCTTGTCAACATTTCGTTGGTCGTCCTAAGTTAGCAGCTCTTCCCCTGAAGCCCGTAGTGATTGAAGAACCTTTCCACCAGTGGGGAATTGACTTCATTAGAACGTTGAATCCTGCCTCTAGTGCTGGACACAATTACGTGCTGACCACTACAGACTATTTTACCAAGTGGGTGGAAGTGCGCCAATCAAGCAAGCAACCTCGGAAGCCGTGTGCAAGTTCCTTAAAGAAAATATAATTGTCAGATTCGGTGTGCCTCACAAGATTGTGGCTGACAATGCTTGCAATTTCTCATCGCATGAGTTGATAGAATTTTGCTATGGATTTGGCATCACCCTGGCTCACTCATCTGATTATTATCCCCAAGGAAATGGGCAAGCTAAGTCCAGCAACAAGAACCTGGTTACCATAATTAGAAAGCTAGTAGATGAAAACTAGAGGACATGGCACAAAGCATTGTATGATGCGTTGTGGGCTGATCGGATTACCCCAAAGTGAGCTATAGGAATGTCTCCTTTCCAAGTATTGTATGGGATTGATGTTGAGATACCTATCTCAGTAGAGTTTCCAGCCTTACAGTTGGCCAAAGCAGTCGAGGATGTGACCTTTCAAAATTCTATTGAGAAAAGGGTTATGTACCTAGCTAGGCTAGAAGAGGAACGGAGCAAGGTGGTTGATCGCATTGCAGATCATCAAAGAAAAGTAAAGACAATTTTTGACAAAAAATCAAGACAACATCATTTTCAAATTAGAGACCGGGTGTTGCTTTGGGATAAGAGGAGGGAGCAGAAAGGAATGCAAGGAAATTTTGATTCTTTGTGGAAAGGACCTTTTAAGATCCATCAGCTGAGTAGTGAAAATAGTTTCCATCTATCATATCTTGATGGAGAATTACTCCCTTTTCCTTTCAGCAGCCAACATCTAAAGTTGTTCCATCATTAATGCAAGATGCTCTTTTGCATTGTACATACTTTACTTTATGTCGTGTGTTTTCTTTTAGTCTTCTTTCTTGCCTTGTTTTGTTTTTCAATTTTCTTCTTTTCTGAATCCATAGCCCAATGGATAAAGCCAAAGATTCTGAGTTCTCTTCCTTTGATATCACAAAGAAAGTCCCCAACTAGAGCCATTTGTTATCTCATTTTTGAGTTTACGCCAAAAATGAGATAACCCTAAGAAATTTTTGAGCTAGTTTTCTAAAATTCACCTTTCAGAGAGATAATCGGGTTTTCGGTTTCACAAGCATTACAACATGTGTTTTGGATGCTTCATGTTATGTGTTCCCTGAAATTTGAAACTCACATCAAGTAAGGCGAGTCGGGTTTGCGGGCCTTCCAAGCATCGGAACATGCCTTCATCAAAACATGCTTCATGTCGTGTGTCTTCCAATCCCCGAAGCCCAATTTATTCCTTTGTTTCGGGTTTCGAGACTATCAAGCATCGGAACATACCTTCATAAAAACATGCTTCATGTCGTGTGTCTTCCGATCCCCGAAGCCTGATTTATTCCTTTGTTTCGGGTTTCCGGGACCATCAAGCATGATGCTTCATGTCGCTTGCTTCCCACAACTCAAACCCGAATTGCTCTGAAACCCTTTGTGTCGGGTTTCGGATATCCCAAGCATGCTGACATGGCATTAATGTCGAGTTGTCGGGTAGTTGGCACGTGTCAACTGAAGTGTATTAAATGTGAATTTTCTTATAAATATTCGGATTTCCACGTCATTTTTACCAGATGTACTTTTTACCTCGTGAATTTTCGTGCATGCACCATTGACCTAGAAACTTGACTCACCTCTATGCCTGATTGCATTGCTCATTTTTTATCATTTCTTGTTCTGGTTGAAGGTATTTTTCTTCATTCTTTGTTTGTGGTTTTTGTGGAATAATTATGTAAAGAATTCTTCCAAGTTTCTGTCTTTTCTTTTCAGGGTTGGGGTTTTATCTTTTCCGTTTTGGGTGTTGTTTTCTAAATTAAGTTTATGTTTCAGGGTTACCCCTTTGGAATGATCACTTTGTTTTATTCCTAGAATTTCATTGTAATTAAAAATATATTTGGGATATCAACAACGAAGAAAAAATTGCATGTTTTAACCTAACAATTTCTCGATTCCCTCTTTAGGTTTCGTAGGGTGCTTTGCAGTGTTCAGAACCCGCAGTGTGTCAGAAAGTTTAAAGTGTCAGACATTTCCAACTCTCTGACATCCCCAGTGTGTCAGACATTTCCAACTCTCCAAAGATCTCCAAGTGTGTCGACATTTCCAACTCTCTGCCATCTCCAAAGGTGTGTCGGGTTTTCCGAAGTGTTCAACACCTTCTGATCTCGACACTCTCCTCCTTTGAAATTCCTCATGTCAGACCCTGGTTCATCACAAGATAAGACTAAAAATCAGGGAGGATGAAGTACAAATTTAGGAAGGTGGAGTCTCCCTCCTACATTGATTGTAACTACGACATCCGGGATACAGAGCTCGGAAACATAGATATGGAGGATTTTTGGAATAGGGTCAAGAGCTCCTCCCAGACTCCATGGATGAAATCAATAGTTGGCAGTGGTCTACCTCTTGTAGCAGGTTTCCCTATGTCCACTCAGTGCCCCGAGTTCATCTTAGCATGTGCTTCGAACTATGACTCTGCTTCTCATTCTGTGAAAAATCAGGCGGGAGAGGTTGTAATCAAGTTGGACGGAGGTTACTTCGATGACCTTCTCAAGTTGCCTAATTTTGAGGAATATGGAGATGTGGATCTCAAGTCATCCCAAAATCTTGGAACAATGATCAGGAGGATTGCATCAAACACGTGAATAAGAAGTTCCTAATCAAAGCCAAACCGGTTGTTTCCAGGTTCCTAAGACTTGTTCCCAAAAGTGATTTCATTCAGAAAATCAATGATATCATTACTCTGTTGAGTTGGGTTTTTGGCTTCCCCGAATCAAATGTTTTCCAAGGATGGATGTACCAGTTCATGATCATTATTAAGAAGAATCAACAGGAATTGATTGGGGTACTCTTATCGAAGATGAGATAGATTCTCAAATGACAACATGATCCTTTCTACGGGGAAGTTTTATATGTCCTCGTATGTCACCTGTCATGAGAACTCCGTTGTCCACTCAAAATTCCCCGCTCTGATAAGAGTAAAATTTCAAAATTTTGAGTCTCAAGTGTTCTTCTCTGAGGTGCCTAAGTCGCGAAATTGAAGAAGTCTGTGTTTTGGGTCATTCTGTCTCTTTTCGGGCCTGTCGGAACTTTTTGTCCCACCTGTCCCAAGTACGAAAACGCACTCTGTTCTCCGATCGGCCGAAATCCCCGAAGCTGTCCCTTTTTCGGGCCCATCGGAACATTTTGTCCCAAGTGTCCCAAAACTTATTTTGCGTGTTGTTCCAATTTCGGCCGAATCATCCTTCCCGCGTACTTTCGCTTAAATTTAGCATCCCAAATGTCCCAAAGTCAAAAGTGTGAACTTTCTCATTTTCGGCCGAAACTCCCGAGTCGCGTGCTTCAAAGCTCTTCGTCCCAAATCGTAAAATGCGCCTGTTTCATTTTCGGCCGAGCCGTCAATTCGCGTGCTTGAACTTTTTGTCCCGAATCTCCCGAGTCCAAACGAGCCCTCTGTTCCCATTTCGGCCGAAACATCCGAACCGTGTACCTCGCGCATTTTCATCCCAATTGTTCAAAGCTTTTGTGTATTCTCTCTCCATTTCGCTTTGAGCCGCGTGTTTGCATGCATTCGCGTCTCACATGTCCCTAGCGTGCCTAGTGTCATCCATACTTAGACGCTTTTCAAAATTGGTGGTTGCGTTCATTAAATACGCATTGAATTCACTCCGCTCCCCAAACGGCTATATAATGAACTTTTCCCCTTTGCATTTTCTCACATCTTCCTTGTTATCCTTTGCTCAAACCCTTGCCGCTTACAAACTTGCGCACGTTCCTCTGCTTCTGTATTTCCATTCCAAGTCTAGTTTGCAACCTTGTTCCCCTGAAACTATCGACATGAAGATCAAATTTCAAGGACAAGAACAGATTTCTCCACTCGAGTCCACTTGTAAACAACATTGGAGATAGCGGGGCCCGACATCTCGATTTCAACGATTTTTGGGCAAGGATGGAAGATGCGAATCCCTCACCGATGGCTCGGAAATTCATGACAGTGGGTCCGGCGTACGCTGGAGGATTCCCACCTCAATGACAAGGTGTCTTTGACATGATGCTTGCATGCGGAGCTCACTTCGACCCCGCCTCAAGTGAATTGACAAACGTGCATGGAGAGCTCATCGCCAGCTAGACGCCGCCATTCCATTCTTTGCCGCTCCGAGGATCCCGGAATTGGACAATGCCATAGTTGTTTCCCAAGCCCAAGCGCAAGCCATGTTCGATCAAGATAGTGATAAGTACAGAGCACGGGTGGCGAAGTCCTGGCTTAAAAACCCTAAGAAGGGAGCTTCCCGCCTCACCAAAACCCTCGTCCGAGCAGACTTCAACGAAGAACTGTCAGATTTCATAATACTGCTAGCTCGGGTCATGGGTTTGCCTTCCACCAGCGAGTTCCATTTCTGGATGTGCCCGCTCATCAGCATGGTATGCGAGGGTACGCAAAATATCAACTGGGCTGAGATCATCAGCATGAATCTGACGGAGCAGCTATCCAACGTGCTGCAAACAAAGAAGTTTTTCATGACTTCATATCTGATGTATGCTCTAGCAGCATCAAGGCAATGGTTTGGATTCTCGTATATAGACGCCCACAAAGGCAACCCAGTGTATGCCTATTGCCCGCAGTTTACCTTGGAGACCAGCAACCGTAATTTCAGAAGGGTTAATGATGCTTTCACTATGTACGTGGTCCGATTGCTCGAGGGCGACACCGCCAGGAGATTTTCAGATGAAGCCATGAACTTGATATCACGGTATGGGGCCTACTTCGTCCAATTCAGGAAGTTCTCGTACATCGAAGCTTCTTTGGTTATGAGAGTACTCCTCTGCGGCTTCCCATGTTCTACAATGACAAAATGGCCTTGATTGAGGTATGCGGGCAGTAAATGGACAAGTTGCACTGAGAACTTGCGAGAGACAAGAAGATTTCTCGCGTACATTTTCCCATCTCTCTCGGGAAATTACACATGTAAAACAGCCACTGGATGCCCGAATGTAGAAAGAACTCCTGTCCTGTCATCACTTTCATTTCTTCAAGCCAAGAACCCGCTTTGACTTGAAGAAGTTTATTGAATGCAGAATATCAAGATAGCCTACCACCATGTGGCGAGATGCGAGAAGACTACCTTTGGCCGATCGTATGCAGACGACTTTGAGGCCGAGAGAGGCATTATGGCGGTTCTCCTTAGATTTGATTCAAGAAATCGGTCATGCCAAGTTCCCAAGGCCTCAAAGATGATAATTCTGAGCTATACTCATATGAGTATGAAAATGTGATCGAGACACACCCCTCTGGAGGACCTAGATTGGAGCAATGAAAAGAGCGGGATGATTTGGCTGAAATCCTTGCTCCGGTCTTAGTCAGAACTAAGGTTTGGTTCATAAGAAGGTCCGAGAATTCGGGAGGCACTCGGGAGAATACTCCTCCAAGGATGAATCGACACCAATAAGAGAAGCACCGGTTCCGGGATCCGAAACACCAAAGAAAACCCTCCGCCTCGGCGAGCTCGGGGGACTCGGAATCTACTCCTTCTCCATCCACTCAGGTATATAAGAAGAAGCTCAAGGAAGTAAAGAAGGAACCGGTGGAAAGAGATCTTCAGGAGAAACAGGCAGAATTGCCTATCGGACCAGAGAACATCATCATCCTCAGTGAAAGTGAAGAAAGTGAGAGGCCAACTCCTACAAATGTTCCTGAGGACCCATCAGATAAAGACAAGGAGGCCCAGAGCACTGAACTTCCAGGTACTATTGATTCTTCTACTGCCATTGTCTCCAGTGCTCCTTCCACATCCCAGCTTGAGTCAACAGCTGCACAGACCCTGAGTGTCATGAGCTCCCTGTCTCTTGGTCCCCTTGCTTCGCCTGCAGATTCTTCTTCCTCTTTTGCATGGGTGCAACCCTTGGTTGACAAAAGGAAGAGGAAACCATCCTCCCAAAACTTGGGACCAAATTTTGATGCTGTTGCAGCCATGTTGGGCACCACGCCTTCCCGTGCCAAGAAAGCAAGAACCACCTCCAGAATAGTATCTGATACTCGAGGTCAGCAATTCCTGGAGATTGCCAAGCCTGCAATGGACAAATCAGAACAGGACTTGCAAGTATCTGACTTGGAGCTACTGAGAATCCCAATGGGAGAATCTACCCCTGAAGGCGAGATTCATAACCTCCAGGAAACAGTCACAAGAGTTATTGGGAGAGTGGAAAAGGACAACAAACTATCGAACAATTGGAAGAGCAAGCCCGAGTTCTTACAGGTTTCATCAAGTCTCTTCTATCTAAAGACAAAGTTTTGGATCCTACTCCCTTGACTGCTCTACCTCCTCCTGTAACTCT
Organism: Taxus wallichiana var. yunnanensis; assembly: GCA_018340775.1. Taxonomy (NCBI): domain Eukaryota; kingdom Viridiplantae; phylum Streptophyta; class Pinopsida; order Cupressales; family Taxaceae; genus Taxus; species Taxus wallichiana. The sequence goes on along the minus strand of CM031235.1, from coordinate 611,615,130 downwards.
AAGCCAAGATGAAGTGCAGGGTATTAAAGATATGCACAAGTATTCTGTCTATGGTAGAGCTATTGAAGCCATGGTAGATGACATGCTTGTTGCCGGGCTAAACTTCATCGATGAAGCCTTTAAGCTACATGGAAAGGTAGACAATTTGCAATGTAAACTGTCCTCTACCATTGGGGTCATGGACAAAGAGCTTAAACTCGGGGCGGTTGTATTGTAGACCTTCGCCTCATGGGACAGAGATGATGAGAATATCTTCTTCGCAAATAAGATTTTCGATGATGCCAAAGACAATCTATCAAAATCTTGGGTCTACAGGAGCGTAGTGGAAAATCGAGTCCTGGAAGAAGTCAGAGATGAAATGAAGAATAACGGCAAAAGGGAGAAGCTTTCAAGACATTGGCAAAGCTTGCGCGTTCAAAGATATGCATTGTCATCTTCGGGATGAAAACTCCGGCATTCCCTTGTCCTTACAAGAAATCAAAGCTCAATTCAGAGCTTTTGTCAAAGATAATCTTTTCAAGGAGGACTCCATTTCTAAGGACAAGATAAAGGAAATTTGTTCTCTTCAGTCTGCCATTGAAGAAGCAAACAAAGACTATCATACTCACGTCGAGTTTGATAAAGAGATGGAGAAATGCCTGGGATTTTGGACTCAGTCTGCGACCAACACATCTGTTCCCCGTGGCAGAGATATAGCTGAGTCATTGAAGAAGTTCAGGCAGCGGATTCTGAAGACAGTGGGTCCCTCCCAGTAGCTGGCCACCTGTCTCCTTCTCCTTCCTTTCCTCTTCTTTCTTTTCTTTTCGTATTCTTTGTAATTAGTTAAGGTATTGCATTTGGCGGTACTTAACTATTCTTGGTTAAAAGAAACGGTTACAAAGAGTAACCGACTTGTAAGCTATATAATGGCATTTCCACGCCATTTTTAGGGAGGAAGAACTTGGAATATTGGCTGAAAGTGTAAAATAGATCTTAAAGAAATCAATACAAAAGGGCTTTTCTTTCTTTGTCTATCTGTTTCTCATTATCTCTGTGTTTTCCTTTCATATTGTGAAGATCATTTTATCCTTAACTCGTTAGTCTCTCTAATTTGCATGTTGTTTAGTTTTGCCAATACAGTGATCTTGTACAACCAAGAAGGAACTTTGTGTCCTTGATTTATGAATCTGAAGGAGGTTATTTATGGAACTTTGTGTCTTTAAATTTAATCTCATATGATCTTGTCTTAAATCTTTTGAAGCTTCGCATACACAAAGAATTATTCTGCTATCTATAATCTCAATGTTGCTATTCTCGCTCATCTTCATTTTCCCTTTCCTCGATCCTTGCGTGAATCGATGATCCTTGTGGAAAACACTTTCGTAATATTTCCAAGTTCGACCATAAAACAATACTCTGCACATTTGTAAATAAGTTCGTTTGAATAAGGGAACCTCTCCCATTAAAGAGGAGGGACTTTTCGTCCCACATGCTGTTGCTCTCTAAAAGTCCCTATTTGACGACCAACACACCAAAGATGAGGAACTATCCTGGATTGGACACCAAGGGGAACAAGGCAGTAGAGCATGTTTATCGGTATTTTCCTCAGCTAACAAGAAAAGGGTCTAAAGACCAATTCAGAAGGGTAAACGATGCCTTCTTTTACGAGAACATTTGCAGGTTAAACCCCGAACTAAGGAAAACAAGAGTCTCTGATGAGGCATGGGCTGAAGTTTCAAAATGGGGTTGTGTCTTCTTGCAATTTAAGAAGTTCACATATCTTCGAGTAGTCATGTACCCAGGGGATCCTTTCCGTTTGCCCAGATATCCAGGGGACAAACTAATCTTGATGGAGTTGGTCAGGCAATTGTTGGATTTTCACAAATTCCAACAGAGTAAACACAAGGCCGTTGTATCTTTCCCAATTTCTATTGGAAGGTATACTTGTTCAATGGTGGTGAAAGCCAAGAACGGTGTTCACAAGCTTCAATATAATTTGAAGAAGCACATGAAGCCCCAAGACAGTTTGATTTTCGAGGAGTCCTTAAGGCATATGGAACTCTACACCTGCACGTGCCAAGGATAGAAGACATCTGGATTGATTTACGTGATGAGGTTGTTGTCTGAAGAAAAGATCATAGTAGATTGACACTTTCTGAGATTCAGACACTTGAGCTCGCTGACATACCAGAAGGTACTGGCGATAATGAAAGTTTTTGGATCCTTCCTATGATGGATTGAATGAAGATCAATATGTTTTCCCACCTATTGATTGGTCTATCGGTGAAAAAGCCTCCATTACAGATAGATCGCCCCGATTCTTGCGCACTAAGGCATGGCTCACCTCTTAGGGAATGAGTTTTAAAGAAGATAATTTTTCAAAGTTGGTTGCTGCAGAGGCGGGGCCCTCCAAAAAGGGAAAGGACAAAAGCTCTTCTAAGGGACCTATAAAGGTAAAGTTTGTCAAGAAGAGAAGAGAACAAGAAACCTCTTCAATTGTCACTCCAGTTGAAATGGTGGATGTGCCAGAATCACCAACACCTCCAGAAATAGGAGAAATTTCTTTAGAAGGAGAAGTAATCCAACCCCTAGTTTCACTATTTGTTGACTACCCAACTGAAGTGACCTTATCTCTTGCATCCCAGGCTTTTGCATCAGGATCTATGCTTCCTCCTTCACAACCACTTCTACCTCCTTTTTCCCCATCTACTTCATCGGTCATGGCTAGCATTTTCTCTGGAATCTCACCCCTCTCTGCTGGGACCAAAGTAACTACCAACATTCCCCCTCATGTGCCTCTTTTCACTGAATCTACTACCACATTGGTAACTGTCCCCACTCCACCAGTGGATCCCTCTCCCCTTGAAAGTATGATCCCAACTTCTACAATAATGGCAACTCCCTCTGACATGCCTCAATGGTTACTCGAGCAAACCCCGAGGAAAAGGAAGGTGGTTGTACCCATACCGGCCTTCGATTTTAGTTCACTCAAGGCTCCTACTACTAAATCAGCCAAGAAACCCAAAATAGTTTCAAGGGTTTTAGTGGACACTTCGGGGCATAAGTTTGCAGAGATCGCCACTCCCGCCACTGACAAAACCAAAGGGGACATAACGGCCTCTGACTATCAGATAACCAGGGTGGCTCTAGGTGAAGTGACAATAGAAGGAGCACAACAGGATGCACGAGATGCTATGAACGTGCTATGCCAGAAATTGAAGGAAACAAAGGACAGCAGAGATGAGCTTAAAGAAAAGGTGGAGCAGTTAACTGAAGTGTTACTTAAGCTCTCAAAACCCCTTGAATCCATACCATCTTCCTCTATCCCTGTCAGATTCGATTTTTCATCCGTGCCTATAATTGAAAAGATTAATGAAAAAGGGAGAGTGGTCGATGAATGGACCCAAAGGCTGCTCCAACAGGGGAAAGAAGTGATTCAAGACACCGTGGAAGTCTATCAATCTTTGGGGAATATACAGAGTGATGGGGAAAATATGGATGATGATTTCTCCCAAGAAATTGGACACCTTGATTTGACTTTCGAAGCTCTCCAGGTGTTGAAGCAAATTCCATCACGCATCTTGGTAGAAGAAGGTGTCATCCCACATGCGGATAAGCATTTCTAGCTGACCAAAGCCATCAGGTTCAGGGTAAAGATTCTCAATGAAGCTTGCGGAAAATTGAGAGAATCAAGAGATCAATTGATTGATGGAAAAAGTGACCTGGAAGAAGAACTGCTAAAAATTTGTGCAAAAGTGTCAGTTGGAAACTCGGGCATCCTACCAGCCGATGATCTTTTCAAACAAATCCAAGAATCTATTCAGCATGAACCAACTCACGGATTTGGTATTGAAATCATCGATAGGTTTGTGAAGATTGAACATTCTTTGGAGGCCTTGAGAAAACTCAACAAAATATTGGGAAAGCTTCTCGGTAGTGTCAGTGACACTCACGAAACATGTGAAGTCTTGAGTGATCATTCCACTGCGCCTGACGAAAATGAGATGCAAGGTATAATCCGAGAAGTTCCAAGAATTTTGGAACAAACAAGCTCAGTTAGAGGAAGAGAAAGATGAGGAAGAAAAAGATGACGATTCAGACTAAGTCTTGATGTAACATGTCATTTCAATCTTGAAATTGACATGTCTTTTTCATTTCTGTTTCGTCACATAGGAATCATATTTTGACTTGGTCTCCTACGTGAGAGTCAAGCAAAATAGGACTCTTGCTAACAAACTGTTTTATAGGGTTTGTCCTATTTTCTCTCAACTATTTTTATTATAAATAAGGGATGTGCATACATTCCAAAGGGTTGAGATTTTTGGAATATTGAGAACTATTGTGAAGAAGAAAAACTTTGTGTTTAATTTTAATCATTTGAGGAGTAGAAGCTGATACTATTTTTGCAAACTTTGTGTTGTGAGATGTGTTTTTCTTAAGATATTGTTCTTATGTTCGTAATCTTAAGCTATTCTTTGTTTAGCATCTTGATGATCCTAATCATTTCAAACATTATATTTGTGATCTAAAGCTCGTATGATTATTTCGTGCTCTGTGTTTACTTGAAAGAAAATATGTTCCTCTCATTTCCTTTCCATTGTAATAATTTCCAATCCAGTCCATTTATAAAAACAACATCTTCACATAGTGTGGGTATGGATTTCGGGACTCTATCCCAACCCTAATGGTTAGATTAGTGTGAATATTATACGCATTATTTCTATTGTGTTTTAGATTAGTAATAAACAGAAGCCTCACCTGTCATTGAGGAGGGATTTAATCCCATGTACTATGGTTGAACCTCATATTTTGACTTGACAAAATATCCAACCAACAAGTAATCAAATGGCCTTGGATCGAAACTCACAGGATCTCGCCAAACATCCTCTAGTGTCATGCTCATCTCACTAGTCGGAAGTCGAAATTATGAGTCTTGTTGCGCCATCTCTCAGCTAAGGTTGTGAGTAGACTGTGATCAAAAGAGATATGGGGCATGTGGGCTATATAGGATAAACATGTCACCTCCAAGGTGATCTCTAGGAAAATCCAGTCTAATGTTCAAGTGTCACCTCGAAAGTCTAAAGTCATGCATGTCACTCCCACATCCCTAACGCGTCCAAATACAACTGCAGAGCCAATTAAGTCAATTTTTGTAATATATCTTTCTATTCTACCATGCAATTTCTTCTAAAAATTATAGTTTAGTGTGTTATTCTTCTATTCCATTATTGAATTTCTCTATAATTCACCTTTTTCTTCTACGTGGGTTTGCTAAAAACTAAGTTTTTACCTAAAAGAAATTTTAAATTTCCTTTTATGTGTAGGTGCACCCCCATGTGTGCACACCAACACCATGTTCTTAACATGGGCACTGTGTGCTCACTCGCAATCAAAAAATCAAAAAAATAATAAAAAACACTGCTAGCATAGGCACCCATGTTGCAATACAAAATTCAAAAAATCACAAACAAGGTCAAAGACATGCACCTGTGCACCCATGTTGCCCACCAAAATCCAAAAATGTCTAAACTAGTCCAAAGACAAGCACCGAGGCACCCATGTCGGCTCATAAAATCCAAAAACACTAACAATGTAGGTCAAAGCATAGGAGCCTGTGCACCCACGCTACCTCACATAAGCCAAAAAAATCCAAAACTAGGTCATCACAAGCGCCAGGCACCCATACAGGAAAAGAATCTCAAAATTTTCAAAAACTTGTTCAGCATAGGTGCCTAAGCACCCATGCTAGCAAAGAATCTCAAAAAATTCAAAAACTTGGTCAACACAGGCACCTAGGCGCCCATGCTTGGCAAAGAATCTCAAAATTTTCAAAACTTGCAGACAAGACAGCAGGCCTACGTCTTGCACACACATGTCAAAAAAACAAAAAGAATAACACAAGCACCCATATTGGCAAAGAATCTCAAAAAATTCAAAAAATCACTCATCATAGGTGCCCATGCTAGCAAGAAAAACAAAAAAATGCATAAACACAACTAGCTTAGGCACCCTCGAGTTTTTCCTAAATTTAACTCGAAAATGCATTTTTCCGTTAAAAATCTAAATTTTGAATCACGGGATAAAAGGGAGAACTGTGTACCTGTGATCCATCTGCTGGAAGTCTCAAGTAGTCCCTCACAAGGTCCACACAGTGCCTTCGATTCACTATCCTCGCCATTTCCTCCCGTAGGTCAGAGCTCAATTCAATAGTCAAAGGATAAGCAAATGTGGTAAAATAACTTGTCGTGGTGGCTTATATGCTCATTTCTACCTCTCACAGTGTGTTTCTCACTCCCAAAGTGCCTCGAAACCACCGTATATCTTCTAAAATTCCTCTAACACTAGCCGTGATGATTATTTTTTAAAAATAATTATTTTCGGCATGTTTTTGCTACGTTGGGCCATATGTTTGCTTCCGACGACCTCTTCTACTACCCGAGGCATTTTTTTGCCTTGTGATCACTTTTAATGTTGTCTTATGACTTCGTTATTTCTTCTATAAAATTCAAAATAATAATAATAATAATAAAATAAAAATAAAAACTATCAAAAAAATTCATTAAAAAAATTTAAAAAAGCTGTTAAAATTTATAATTTTACAAAAAAATGGTAAACAACATATATGCAAATAAATCTGTTTTAATTACATCATCCTTGAACATTGAAATATGTCTTACAAAAGTGTATTTCTATAGTTATTTCTTGTTCAAGTCTCAAACGAATTGCGGATCATCGTGATCTACCTCCACTAACAAAATATCGGTTGCATACTACGTTGGTACTCCCATGCACAATGTGAGTTGTTAGAGACTGTGTCGTAGTGCACAAAGATTTTTCCATAGGACTACTTGTGTCCTTTTTTTTCCCTCACATGTGTTATTTCTTGGGGCATCATTTTTAACCCTTGTCATTACAACACGAACATTTGGGAACTATAGCTTGATAACAAAAACATTGGTGCAACACGTTATTTTTTTGAGTATGTGTGATTGTATTGGTTTCTCTGTTAGGTTAGTTGGTTTACTTTCTCGTATTGCATTACATAATGTATGTTGCATGGAACTAAATATCATTTAACTTTCTCGTATTGCATTACATAATGTATGTTGAGTGGAGTTACATATTTTTAGGAGTAAACAATTGTTAGTCATTTAGCTTTTCATGTTATCTTACACTTTTGTTTAGTTTAAATAAAGATCGATGATGTAGACCTAGGGGAAAAATAATATAAACAATTTGCTTATTGAAATTTTGGATGTAAAGATTGGGCTTGTCCTATATTTCTCCATTAATCATTTCTTCTCCATTATCATTTATTACCATTACTAATTTTTCTCCTAAAACTCACCCAGGGCAATAAATAACCATGTTTATCCCCATCCTTATTCCTTCTCAATACCTAAGGGTTTCATGCCCGTTCTAACCTATTTTCTTCTATCCATTTCAAATCATATTTTCAATCATTGATTGACTTCTTCTATCACCCACTCGACACTCGAGGGGGCATCCTTCATCCTGCTAATTTTTCTTCAAAAATTTACCTATTTTACACTTGTCTACTATGTTTGAAGTGAAGTCACTAACTTCACCTCAAACAGGGGAAAATGTAGACACCTAAATTCCACTTTTGCAATCTTATTGCCAAAATGCACGCAAATCACTCTCATTCTTCCCAATTTCGTTATAATTAGTGCTCTTTACTAATTAACTAATGTTTCTTGCCACTCGGTCGTTAACAAGCACTTCATTGATCACCAAACCTCTTTTGCATTTAGGATGCCACTTTACGACGAATCGTAAGTCAAAATCCTCTTCAAAATAGACAATTAGCGATTATAGGCTAATTAAGCCTATTTTGCCCTTGTTTTGGTCAATATACCCTAGTATTGGCTTAAACCCCTCTTCCAACCACTCAAAATCACCCCATTCACCTCCACAATGTCTCGGAAAGCTTCAAAATCTTATCCTAGCCTCCTAGTTAACCCTAAGCGGTTGATTAAGGCTCCACACCTCTTAATCACTTGGTAATTCACTAATCGTGATTAGCAAAGCTTAATCATGATTAGCAATTCTAATCTAATTTGGGGATTTTAGTCCCACATGCACCAAAATACAAGTTTCTCCCAAAAGGAAAACTATAAAAACAACTCACCTCATTCCTTTATACTTTACACCATGTTTTGATTTGCATCTCATATAATAAATATGATATATAGCCAAGTTCAATCCTTGCCTAAATCCTTCAATGAGGTTAGTAGATGGATATCCAAAATGACCAAGTAGTCATTTGGAGAGGCCATTTCACCTTGTTTGGAGTAGCAACCATAACCATTTGATTGCCCTCTTAGGTCTATTTAGGCCCATGTTAGGTAATTCAAGCATATTAGTAGGCATGTTCAGTTAGATTTTGTATTATTTTCATACTAGTTAAGCATTCTTTTAAGCTTTTATCTTAATGTTACATTCCTAGACTTAGAACCTTGGCTAGATGGATGGCAATGGTGTTAGCTTTCATTGTTTAGTCATGCAATTTGCTTTGTAAAGTTTGGGATACTTTCACCCTTATCAATCAAATATTCCAAGTTGTTCATTGTTGTGCATATAATTGATCAACCATATCATACCAACAAACTCCCATTTGTCAATCTTATCAAAAACAATCAAACGGACCTTTGTTACACTCAATTCTATGACTATATTTCTCAATCTTAAATCCCATCTCGACCTATATAAGAACACTAAAAGATCCTTTCTACAACATGTTAACTGTTATATCATCGTTGGCGGTGTCCTTTAAAAATGCGGGTTTTATGGTCTCCTGCTTTGATGCCTCAAATCTCATAAATCCACTAAAGTTATCCAAGAAGTCACGATAGCATATGTGGTGCACACTTCAGTAGTTTAGTTGTTGTTAAGAACATCCTATGGATGGGCTATTATTAGCCTACCCTTAATCAAGATTGTTGTGTATACGTTAAGAAATGCATCAAATGTCAACAACACTCCAACCTTACTCACATTCCAAGTCAGGCCTTACAACCCGCTCAGGATTTGTGGCCTTTTTCACAATGGGGACTTGACCTCATTGGCCTCATCAACCCTCGTTCATCACAATGACATCATTCTATCATAAATGCTACTGAATAATTCACAAAATGGGTGGAATTTATTCCCCTCATCTCTACTAAAGTTGATAAAATTGTCGACTTCATCCACCATCACATTATCTGATCACTTTGGAATTCCTCAAAAATTATCATAGATAATGGAAAATATTTCAAAAACAAAAAGATTCAAAAAATTTGCGACACCTACAACATCAAGTTGAGATTTTCATCTCCTTACTATCCACAAGCAAATGGTCAAATAGAATCCTCTAACAAAACACTCAACAAAATCCTCATGAAAACCATTGATAAAACAGGAAAGAATTGGCATCTCCAAATTATGTTTTCTTTATGGGCCTATCGGACTATCATTTTTACTCCTACAGGTGTTACACCCTTCTCTTTATTCTACGGCTCCAAGGTGGTTCTACCCTTGAAGTTCAAATTCCATCTCTTTGCGTGTCCCTCGAGATTTTATCTCTGACGAGGATTATCATCAAGAATGTTTAGCACAACTTGAATTGTTAGATGAACGTCGCCTAACATCCCTCGAACATCATCATGTCTATCAAGAACACATAAAAAGATCATACAATAAACATGTCAAAGAACGTGACTTCAACATTGGTGATCTTGTCCTCAAAGAGAATCAAAATTTCACTACTCTAAAAAGCAATAAACATGGAAAGTTTCCCCCTAACTAGATCGGTCCATATATCATCGCTCATAAGTATGGTTCGGGAGACAAATATTAGCCTCTCTTGATGGTAGACCTGAAAAGTAACCTCTAAATGCCTTGCACTTGTGGCTTTTCTATTGTTAACACATCTACTTTCATGACATTAGTCACATCAAAGATCTTATTCCACCACCAACCTATCATTCACTATCATAATGATTTGGAATTATGTGGTCTTCAATTGATATCTTATATTTGCAACCTTAAAGATGAGCACCACGTCCTTGTTCATCACATTTTCCACATGGATAAGTTCCTCTTCGTAAGTAGGAACCCCTGACCATTACTCCCATTTTCCCTTTATCTACCAATTGAAAACATGTTAGGGGTACACATGTGTAGTTTTTACACATATTTTCCCCTCCCCAAATGATCTACTAGGCCTATCCTCGGCTTAAGAAAAAGTCAAAAGTATACATATGGATGCACATTATAAAAAATATAGACTCGATCCTCGAATGACAACTATTAATCATGCTATCAAAATACAAATCGATCCCTCGAAGGACAATTGTCAATCAAAATATAGACCAATCCCATAAAGAAAGGCTATCTAAAATCAAAATCAAAATTGTAGAATACTTCCTCGAAGGATGGATACTCATATCATTACAAAAAGGTTTCTGCATCGATCAATTTGCGTAATAAAATTATAGCTAGGGCATAAGCCTATAAGCCATCAAAGGAGAACCTACTCCCCCGTACAAACTACATATCGACCCTTCCCATGTTGAAATAAGGTACATAAGCTCATTTCCACATATATCTATGATCCTACATGTGACTAATTATTATTAGTTATATGTTAACATTTTTTATAAGGCCTCAAGTGCATTTTCATTTTCATTAAATTTACCATCACATCACATATATCAAATCCAGTTCAAAAAAACATTTCACATTTATTCTTAACCATGATAAAATACATTTTGAAACATACATCTAGATCACCACATTTGAGTCACATCACATCAAACATTTAACATCATATCAACATCTACACATCTAACATCATATCAATACATCTAATATGTTGGTGCTCGATTCAATCTCGCCCTGTTTGTTCAAAAAAAAATCAGTCTGTGTGGTTTAAAATATTTTTTGTCTCTTGTGTGGATGATTGAAGTTTTATCTTTATCAGTTGTTTTCATCAAATCACTTTCTATGGTCATGAAACGTGTTGAGCTTTGTGTTGTTTATAGTTTCTCTTTCCATGCGGACCAATTTGTTATTTGGGCATGAATGTTGGGGTTTCCCCTTCTTTTTATTTTTCCACGGTCATGTTTTCCCTGTCAAATTTTATCCCAATGCCCACGGATACGTGGTCTTCTTTGATTGGACATGGCATGGCGGGTCTATTTGGTGAACTTGTCACTTTTTGTCACTTTTGCAAAAATGTCGAGTTGGTCCCATGGCTCCGATGAATTCTAATTGGCTACTCAATGATATGAAGTGGTGGAGCAATTTCTTACTTTGGCCCCGAAAAGTGTACACGTGTCATAAGTCAAGCCATTGCGGGAAGGCGGGCCCTTTTTGTGTTTTAAGGCATTTTGGCGAAAGGAGTAAAAATATAAAAGGAATGCCTAAGGCCCACAAAATGACATGTGGCCATCTTTAAGTCAAAAGCGGGAAGGCGAGTCGCACGGAGGTGTTTGGAACTTTTAGTCTTGTTTTGAAAAAGGAGTAAGGTATAAAAGTGAAGTGTAACCCTACAAGTGCCCAGATAAAGCCATGTGTTAAGTTTACATCAAATACAGGGAAGGCGGGTCACCGGAGGTATTCTGGAATTTTCAGCTTTGTTTTGAAAAGGTAAAAAGGTGTAAAAATAATCAGACTCCACCATCACCCTAGGAAAGCCACGTGTTAAACCTATATTGAAAGCGGGAGGTGGGTCACCGGGGCATTTTGAGATTCTCGGCTTTGTTTTGAAAAAGAATGAAATTCATAAAGTAAGCTGTAGCCCCGTCGACGCCCAGGAAAGCCACGTGTAAAGCCTATATCAAAAGCGGATGGGGGGCCAAATTGTCCAAAAATGCACAATTTCTTTAAGTGATACAAAATGTGAAAAGCACCCCCAGGCCCACTTCAACTCAAATCTTTTCCACGTGGATAGCTCAAATTTGAAGTTGAGAAAAGAAAAATAATACAGTTGTAATACAAAGCATTTATATCTGCCGCCATTAATGCTCCTATGCAAACAAAAGACCTTGTGGGTTTCAAACACATTCATCCTTTGTTGTTAATTTGATAATCTCTCGTCGTTTTTATCAGCAAAGTGCAATCGAATTGTTGTGGAGCTTGATTTGTGAATCTGAGAAGTGCAAAAGTTGAAGTTTTGAAATAGAGTTGCTTGGGCACCTACAGAAAATGGGTAAGAGTTTGAAACTCCTGTGTTTCGTGTCTTTTCCATTGGAAAACCAATTAAAGCAAAGTTAGGGTTTTTGAGATGAAGACTATGCCGTTTTCTTCCTCGATATATTTGGGGTCACAAGTGACCTTAACGTAATAACAAATATAGATTTGATGAGTGCCAACTTGAATGATTTCCATCAATGGTTAAGTAGTGCCCATATGAGTGAATCCTCAAGGTAATTCCCGAGTTGTATTGCCTCGATGGGTGCCATCCCACCTTATATTCAATGCCCTGAATTAGTATGGTATTGCGCAATGAATTATGACTCTGAGAAGAGAGAAGTATTAGACGGAAGTGGAGATGCGGTGTTGACTTTGACACCGGCAGCTATCAGAGTGATTTTGAAGTTACCCATAATTGTAGACCCCATTACTATTGGTATCAAATTAGCCTTGGCGGATTATGAAGTAAAGAAGGAGTTTGCAAAGATGATAAACACAAAATGGCTCCTTACAGATAGAAAGGCATCTAGCTAAAATCCCCAAGAGATTGGTTAGGGCTCAATTCGTTGAAGAGGTTGAGGACATCATTGTGCTTCTGAGTCGAATGGCTGGTCTGGAGACTACAAATGAATTTAAGGAGTGGATGGCCACTTATATATGGATTATTCTGGAGAGAAAGGGGAATATCTGTTGGGCCACTTTTGTTTCAGAGGCAATTCATGGTCATATGGTTACTCTGGCAGTGAGAATTGAGATGGGGGAAACTACAGACTTGGAGTTTTACATGATGACATATCTGATATATAATGTTGCAAAGACACGGTGATTCCCAACATTATCACCACAGTGATGTTAAAAGTGTCGATGCATGAAATCTTCCCTCAATTCCAGCTTAACTAACTTAAGTGGAAATTTCATATTGATAAATGATGCTTTCTTTGCACCAATCATTTTATTTTTCAAACCAGAATGGGGTCAATACGAATGTCCGAGCATACAAGGCAAGTGATCACGGAGTATGGGTGTTACTTCATTCAGTATAAGAAGTTCACCTATATCAAGGTTAGTGGTTTTGAGGGAAAACCTTTTAAATTTCATAGGTTTGTTGATGATAAGTTGTGTCTATGTGAATTGACAAGGCAATTAGTGCCTATGCACAAGTTGATTCTTTGGGAGGCACAAAACTAAATTCAAATTCTCTATCAGAATTAGAAGGTTTTGTTATCCAAAATGAGCCCCCTGCTTATTTTGGCAAACTTGCCTTCATTCTTCCCTTCCTTGTGCTTCAACTTCAATTTTCACACATTTCAAGTACTCAAGGGTTTCTAGGAAATGGCTCCATCAAATAGGATTTTTATTCCCCTTTCCAAAAAGGTAAAATTTTCCTCCTAACTCTAAATATTCTGAAAGTTATGGCTCAGTGGATTTTTTTGGGAAAAATTTCCCTTGACAGGCCTGTGGCCAATGAAAAGGTGCCATGTGGCGGTGGAGGTCGGGCCAGCAGAGGTAAGTTGGAAAATTCGCCAAGGAGTTGACAGAGGTAAAAGGGGAAAAAAATGGCCCGCGGGCCCACCGAGGAGAAGGAGAAGGAGTGGCGGAGGTGCGGGGAGATTTGGGAATTTTTTCCCTTTTTTCTAAAATGCCCAAAGGCAAATTTTGGCCCCAAGGCCCACGGATCATTTAGAAGTGACACGTGTCCAGTGGTAGAAGGGTAGTAGCGTGGGTCAGGCCGGCATAGTGAAATTGAAGAATTTTCCAAAGGGTGCAAAGGGCGCAAAGGCAAAGTTTTGCCATGCGGGCCCGCGGAGGAGAAGGAAAAGTTTGTGACAAGCCCACCGAGCAATAAAATGCCGCCACGTGTCCTGTCGGAGGTGGGAGTCGGAGCGGCGGAGGGACCTTGGAATTTTCTCCAAAGTGGTTGACGGCACAAAGGTAAAAATGAAGCGAAATCCCGCCGAGCAACCAGAGCGTGCCATGTGGCAGCGAAGGAGCGGGGCGCGGAGGTAAAATGGGAAATTTTCCCAATGAAAATTTCCAAAAGGAAAAGCGATGTTTGGGCCCGCGTTTCATCAGTGAATGGGAAGGTGACACGTGTCCCAGTGGTGGAGGCACGGAGGTTTTTGGGAAAATTTTCCAAAAGGGAAAATTTTAAAGTTTGACCCCGCCGACCTAATTTTGACCCTGTTTTTCACCATTTTTTCCCTAAATCTTTAGAGGGGCATATCTTTTGATCCAGAGCTCGGTTTTTCGTGTTCTTTATGTCATTGGAAAGATGGTGAAATTATCTACACGATGGAGGGTTCAATTTTGAATTTTTATGGATATTTGCAAGAGAAAATGAGAAAACATCTCTGCACGCAAAAAATATAGAAATGACATTCAACCACCAAAATTAATGAAGTATGGGTTGTTTTTTGGATCTGCAGGGCAATTTACTTTGGCATATGGGTTTTTCCATGAAGCCCATCACCTTACAGGAGAAATGGAAGGTATTTGATTGCTAGTTGAACTCATAAATCATTTTTCCCACGTTTTTGCTTTCTCTTCTTTGCCATTAAAAACTAGATTTGGCTCATTATAAAGGGTTGCATGTTCTCGCTTCGCAAGCTCTTCTTTTCCCCTTAACAGTGGATTGGAAGGAGTTTCAGACCTTACATGGAGATTGAACACGCTTTTTGTCTCTTTTCTATTGCAATGTATCAGTATCAAATCTGGGCATGATAATGTATGTTTTGTGATCAATTTTCAATCCTCTCATGCAGTTATTATTGTCTTCTGATCCTTCATTGCATTCTAGTAATTTGTGCATGTTTTTTTGCTGCAATCTTCATTATTTGTGTCTTTTTTTGCAAAGCAAGGAGTTCAGCACTCCTTTGGTGTATCACCTCTTTGTTTTTGTGTAGTTTTGTTTCCATTTGCATGTTTCTCTCAACCCTGTCTCATTGGTAGTTTTAGAGTAGGAATTTTAAACCATAACCTTTGTAAAATTGCATGCATACACGTAAAAAGAGGAGTAAGAACCAGCTTCAATCTGGAGATTTTTCTCACCTTGCAAGGCCCCACACCTTGGAGAAAACTCAATTTTGTGCATTCAAACCAGATGAGTTTACCTTAGAGAAGCGAGATCTATAACTCATTTGGGGGTGTTTGTGAATTTGCACTAACAAGTTTTCTTTCCCTTCCATTGTAAAAGCCAGATTGATTGAGGAAGAAATGAAAATTTTGGCAATGGAGACATTTCAAGCTAGAGCCAATTATGACATTCGGTGGGTGTTTAACAATGTTGCTAACACTTTTGAGCATGAGCCTCACTTTGAGGATTATTGGATGAATTGCAGAGATGAAGAAGAAGTCCAGGTTGAGGGATTTTTCAAGAATGACTTTGTCACAAGTTGTAGATTTCAAAGTTGCAGTCATTCCAGAAGGAGTGGTGGATGATTTAAACACGGTGAGTAAATTTTATATTGATCAAAAAGTAGAAGGTCAACCTATAGCTCCCCCAAATTGGGATGAGGAAGAGTCTGATGATCCATACATAAGAATAATTGATGTCATGAGGATAACGGTGGATTGGTTGGCCCAGATGAACATTGACCTATCAATACAAAACACAAAAGTTCTAAATACATTCGAAACTGGGAACTTGATGATGATCTCCCACCTTTGAAGGAGGGTGCTGATAAGATTGATCCATTAGGAGGAAAATATCCTTTATTTCCCTCCAAGAGGCCTACTGATGGGCTCATTAATGAATGGAAAATAGCCACTAGTGAGACAGGTACTTCTATGTCTGCACTAGGCAGAAAATTGAAAAAATGCTCTTGAAGTCCATGGAAAATGCCCCAATTACTCTTGCAAGTGCCACTCCAAGAAAAGGGAAAGGGTTTAGCTTCACATGTGGTCCTCCCAAATGTTGTGCTAGAGCAACATAATACTGAAAAGTTAATGAGTGCTGCCATTGCAAGTGGTCACATTCAGCCTAGGTAGCACAAAGAGGAAAAGAGAGCACCACCAGAGTTGATGATGTTTGAGAGGGCGCACAAGAAACCCAAAATTGTTCACCAGCCAGTCCTGGTAAGGGTAGGTGCCCATACACCAAAGAAATTCAAGCATAGAGATGGGGTAATTGATCCCCAAGAAATGGAAAGAACTAATAATGTCCTGAAGCAGCAAGTTACATCATTGCAAGTATGGGGCAAACAACTCCTATGATTCCTCATTCATTCTTCATGGAAAAAGAGGTGGAATGAACTCGAGCTCGATTACTCAGTGAAAACTACAGTTGATCCAAAGGATGAGATTTCTTACTCTAGGTATGAAAATTCCTGAAGCTCTACTTATTAATACACCTCCAGTTGAAACAATGCGTAAATTTGAAAATATACAAACTGAGGTAAGTGATGTAGATTCTAGTGAGGGAATGTCCATGTTAGATGCACTCATTTTGTCTATGGAGGAACCCTTATTAACACCAGTAGTTAATATTGAAGCAAGTAAGGAATTAGAAAAATATCCTCATGCACTAACAACTCAGGAAACAAATTTGGTGGGAAAGAATGTTGATACTGAGTTGATGATAGAAAATATTGTGCCCATTCCTGTTAAGGTTGTTGAGATTGATGACATTCATCAGGAAGGAAAGGTGTCTTTTGAAGAAATACTAAAAATGGCACATGATTTGATTAATGATGAGGAAATTGTTATTGGTAGAGAACCACAACTTTCAGTGGGAAATGTGGATTCATTTCCAGTAAAACAACCTGCCATAACATTGCCTAAGGTATCATTAGGGAAAGAAGATAGCAATTTGGCAACTCAGCCAGTTTTGGGAAAAGAGGAGCCCATTTCCCAAACTTCAATGCAAAAGGGCAACGAGGAGAAAATTCATGCCACCACAATTTCAGCTGAAGAAATAGTAAAAGATCTCCCTTTGAAATTGGATGCAGATCAGGTTAAGAATGATAAATCTGAAGTGCCAGAACAAGAAAAGAAGCATCCAGAGGAATCAACAGCCCAAATTGAGATAAGTGCTCCTGAAAAGATAGATTCATTTGTACAAAAGGAGCCAAAAATTTCCAAACAAATTGTAGTTGTCCCAAAAAGCTCCAGCAGAGATTGCAAGAAACAAAGGTTGAAACAGGTTTGAAAAAGGGTTTGATTAGTGAATTAATGTCAAGTGAAGAAATGACCCTTCCTGTATAAGCAGTTGAGCTTACTACTTTATCTTTTCCAAAGACTGTGAGAGCCCCAAAGAAGGCCAGAACCATCACAAGAACTCTTACTGATGCATCTGGGGCAAGAACTTTGGAAATAGCAGTTCCTTTTGAGGGGAAGACAAGGAAAGATATAACTAATGATGACTACAGTATTTAGGTCATTCCCTTGGGTAAACCATCAAGGGATCAACTAAATCAGGGAGTGTCTGAAGCTATGAGTGGTCTTCTACAAAAGGTAGATGAAGATGGAACAACAAAGAAGCAACTTAAGGATCAAGTTAGGGCCTTAAGTTCATGTTTGCAACAACTAACAGGACAAACCAGTCAAGAGCCGCACAAGTGCCTCTGTGAACACCCTTGAGGGTATGGACAAAATAAATAATGTTGTTAAGAAGGTCCAAGCGGTAGATTCCTAGGTTGAGCAACTAACTAAGAAAGGAAAGGAAATCATTACTGAAGCAAGGACAAAATATGAAGATCTCAGAAGTCGCTTAAATGAAATTGATGGATTAATTGAAGATTGTGACAATGAGATTCTTTATTTAGAAGGAACTCTCCCCAAGCTTGACCGCATAACCAGGCTTAGTGAGGAGCTGGTTGAGCAGAAGGTATTGTACCAAAGAAAGCGTAAAGGGAGCCAATACACCCTTGAAGAATTGACAAAGATCAGATTGGACACCTTAAATGAAATCAAGAAAAGGCTCAAGATCAAAAGTGACTAGGTTGATGATCTAATTTATGCCATTGATAAAAGTCTAGAGGACATGGTGGTGGATAAATTTAAAAGAGCTATGGAGACCTAAAGTTGGATTTCTTGTTCAATTCCTTTGAAAGTAATATCTAGGCGAGATGAATTTTCCTATGAAAATATTGAAACTATGATAAAAATTGAAAATAGGATTAAGGAATTGAAATCCATGCCAATGGAGTATAAGCAAAAAATGGCTCAATGTTTGGATTTAATATCAAGACAAACATTAGTGTTCCAGTATCACCTTGGACCTGATGAAGATGAAGTGAATGAATTATTCAAGTGATACGATGCTTATGTGGCAAGATTACCGAGAGGAGTTGGATGCGAGAGGAAAAGAATGGAGAGAAGGAAGCTACATGCTCGAAAGAGGATGGACATGTTGCCATAGGAGATGACCGGATGCCCCAATTAAAGTAATAGGTGGAAATAATAGAAAAGACTTATCTTTTGTACACCTAGAGGTTTTTGATGTAATATTTTATAAATATCACTTTCTGAAAAATTTGTAACAAACAAATTATTCCTCGAATATTCTTCTTTTGGGGGGAAAGCTTTGATGTAAAGTGAGTGATATAAAGGCATGAATTGGAGATGCCAAAGGAGAGGTTAATTTTGCTAAAAACGTTTGAGAGAGACCGATTTCTTGAGAAACCCATTAATTTCCTATGTTTTTAGATTTAATCATGTCAAGATGGTTACAAGTGTATAGCCATTGACAAGCTCTGAGATTGTAAATGAAACTTTCCCACCGATAAATCTAATGAGCCTCGAATTAATTTGTGTTGATCATGAGCATAATTGTGTCTGCTTTTATTTCGAATGTTTTCAAATAGTTTTTCTTGTTCCTGTTGCAATCTTATGTTAAAATCTCTCTGAGTCACACAAGATCTCATCCATGTGTTAGTATTGTGGAATTTGCAATTTCATTATGAGAAGAGCTTTCATCTTGTGATGCAAATAAACAATTTAAAATCACTTTACTTTCACTATGTTGACAAAGATTGTTTATAAGTCTATGAGTGTATCTTAGGCGTGACAAACTAGGGATTTCTAATGTTTAATTGAGTCTTTAACATGAGCCTTTGTGTTGAATTCTTGAAGAATGTGTGAAACCGTGCATCTCTGGGCTTCCATTGATTCACATCTTCTAGTTGAAGGAATATTTTGGTTGTTTTGAAGCATTCTATTCTGTGAGTTCCCAATTTATGTTAAAGGTTCTCAAAGATTTGGTATAATCAACTTTATCTTGCTTAACTTCCCACCAAAAACTTCTCAAACGATGAATCCTACATGAACTACCCCTGTTTGTACTGTATCCACAAATGAACAAATTCCATTGCCAAAGTATGCAAAAACAATCAGGCTTCAATTATTGTCTTTAGTAACCTAAACCTTGTCCAGAAAATATCTCCATTATCTAGAGTGACAACTTGTGAGAGTTATATTGTGTTGTATTGATCATATTTTCTCAAGGTTTTCCTCAAAGTTGTGTAAAGAAGGATCTATTGATATCCTTCATCAATATAGGTTACAAAACGGGTCCTCTCACCCTGGTTGAAGGCACAACCTAAAGTAGTGAGGGTAGATCAAACCCTTAGTAAGGTGTTATCCATTTCTCCAATGCCTGAGTGACAAAGAGTCACTAAATCCCCTCCCCAGCTATAAAATGACTTATATCATGATTTGTCGGTCTCTAAAGCACCTGTCGGTTCGTGATGCTACTCACTCAATTGCAGAAGAATCAATTTGGATATCAACATAATATATTCAACATCTCAAAATATCATCATAAACTCATATATAACATCAAATTAAATCAATCACACATTAGTATAAATATCATAATCATCTATATATATATATATATATATATATATATATATCAATAATGTTTATACAAAATGCCTCAAAAGGGCTCATATATAAAATAATATACATCAAAATCATATAAAAATCTTCCATCTATGTGGTAAAATAAAAATCGACACTCGGTCACCACCCTAGTCTCCCACCGCTCCTCCATCAAGTCCCGATCTCTCCCTAATTAAGCTAAATATGAAATATATGTCTAATCTAATTTGTTATTGTAGCAAAGAAATAAATATAGCAATAAGTACATAAATTAACCCAAGTAAACTGAGCCAAAATATATAAAACCCTAAGTGCAAAGAAAAGGTAAAATGACTTAGTTGATTCCTAGAAATCCCAGAGATGTACAAATCTAGAGAACTGGAAAATATGAAGAATCGGTCATCGCACCGAAGCTCAAAAAAACACATATCCGGAAGAATAAGTTGGATTGGGGCTCTTGGAGAGGGACATGGGTGCCTATAAGTGCCCTAGGCCTACTTCTAGGCACTGGTCTCATGGAAATAGTTAGAAAACCTCCTATAAATGGTCGTTAGTTGTTCTTTGTTGTTCTTCTTTGGTTGTTATAAGGTCGCACAGTGATCGCAGAGGTCGCTGGAAACCTGCAATGAAGTATTGATCTGTAAAACCCTCAAATAGACATCAAATCCTAAAAAAGAAAGATGCAGAATGAGGGTTCAGATTGTCCTCAATTGTCACAATGGTGAACTTACGACTGAGCGTTGCACATCTCAAACCCAATGTAGTTTTATGTGTGTGTGCGTGGAATTGTGCCCTAGGTGGCTCTTGTGCGTGTCACACTTAATAGCGAGAAAATAAGCTAGATGTAAAGAAATGTAATAGATGTGTGCGTGGAATAGAATGAACTCGCTCCTATGAATTGGATGCAAAATAACCAGACTTTGTGTCCCTTGGATGGTGTTAGATGGATGTAACCTTAAGTGGTCATAGCTAATGCCTAGTGCTTGGTGTCATATTATGATCACATAACTTTATATTTATATGATTCCCTTGCTTGAATTTTGTAATTAACCCCAAAAAGGCCGAATACCAAAAATATCGATGCTCAAACGACTAGAAATGCCCCAAAATATGTGAACAAAGTATATTGAGGTTGGGGCACCTAAAGGGGATGAGGGCACTGCACCAAGGCGTCAAGATGATAAATGTCGAAGTAGAAAAACAAAGACTCGGCAAGTAAAGGTGTAAGACCAAGAGAAGTAACATAAAGAAAAGAGAGGTGGCCAAAGACATGGGTTAATTAGTACTTTTCTTACTTATGAATCATATGAATAGTAGTATGTAATCAGGTCTAAATAGTTACTCAAAGTGCGTGATTTTGTGTCTACACTTTGAGGTCATGTGACACTCCTAGTTCTAGCCAAGGTTATAATATATGCTCACTTGCTCTATGCTCTGCATAGCAAGGTACGCCTAGAAGGTGGTCTGTCATCATTTTCTCATAATAACGCATCCCCTCCCCAATCCACGATCTTTCGCTCAATGATCCACAAAACTTGGAGGTCCCATCTCGCACTCCACTTATTGCTAGCACTCCTATAGGTACTACTGATCCGCCCCACACTCGGACTTTTTCCATGAGCTATACTCCTTGTGGCCTCTGAATCTTTCCCCACCTCTCCATACTTCACTTACAAAGCACCTCCCATTGTTGCCAATACGCATCCCTTTGTTGTTAGAATGTATCATGCTCTAAGCGTGCCCGATCTCGTTCCTACCGTAGAGTGTCCCTTTCTTGAAGAGTGATGTCCCGCTCCACTATCAACCTATCTCTCTCTAGCTGCAAACACATCAAATGATGCATGTAGCCTATCCAACTCCTCACCTCCATCACCCTCCTCCTCCTCCCCACCCCTCTGTCTTTTCCCTACCCTATCTCCTTAGGCTTCCCACTACTATGTTCATCACTCATTAAAACCCTCTACGACTCTAGCGTCATAAATATTTATGTCATCTGGCTCCCCCTCCTACTTGGCCTACTCTCGCCTCATCCACCACCGGTGCTTTGGCAGGTCCCTCTCAAAATCATCGCGTCACAATATACAATCGGCCCATCTCGGTATCTCATTGTGGAAGCCCGAACCGCATCACCACCCTAGGTAACTACACGGCTTCAATCATCTCCACCCTCCTACCCCCGAATCCATCATACCCGCCTAACACTTTGCTAATTCTACATCCATGCCATACCATGTTGGAAAATCTCGCATACAACCTTTAAACTACATCATCAACGAGATAAACCGTGTAGACGACGTCGAATAATAAGTTTGATCTCGCTTTACGCCTTCATCCCTCATCCAAATTGAACCTCCATCTCATAAAACCCACCACATACTCGATGGGTCTCCTGGATCTCCAAGGTAGGCATGGTTTCCTCATAACAGATATGTGATCATAAGCCCAACAATGTAACAAAAACACCACATCTAATCCAAACAACCTACCAATCCACAAACATACATAGCTCACAAGTACACATGAGCTAACAACACACATCCCTGGCATACATTGTATGCGGTGCTCTATAATCTCAACCAAGACACCTACTAGTGTCCATGGAAATCTGCCGCCCTTGAGTCTAGCAATGCGTAACATGAAATAGTCAACATGATCACGGATATCGATCGGTTCCTAGGTACCTCTACATCATAATAAATCTTGATGTGAAACCCCCTATTGGGTATCCAATATCAGGGGCATTATAGTGCCCACTTTCCTTTGGCACCTTTTATTACTGATCATGATACTATAGACTATGACAAATATTTTAATAGTTTGATTTAGTATGGTGTTAGATGTCGATCTTGGATTATTTTTGAATCTGGTTATATATAATGCATGGTAATTATTAAAGACACTCATATGTGGATGATGATATACTATGGGCATGGATGTTTAATAGAAGTTATTCGAACGTGTGATTTTAGAGATTATGAATAAACCTAGAAAAGGAAAATTATTTGATGATGACATAGTTGTCGATATAAATTGTAAATGATTTCGTTAATTGCCTTGATGGCTGTTGTGATTCATATGTATAGATGATTTCGTGATTATATTATATATTCATTTTGAACGTTCTGATATGGCCACGAGGCCGAAGGAGGTATTTGTGTTTTGCAGAGTTTAAAATTATCACAACAAAACATCGGGGATCGGACACCAACCAAAATGGAATTCAGGTGAATTCAACTTGGTCACCGAGGCAACTTGTTTTGTGTGTGTTGTATTTTGTTAGGGATTCCCATGGAGGGATTACCTTTACATGTGACCATGGGTTTGTTTGTTTTATTAATGTGTTTCCTTTTATTATTGTTGTATGTATTTTATTAAGTAATGTGCTCCTTTCCTTGAAAATTAATTAAAATTGTGTTAGATTAATGTGGGAATCATATAGTTAAAATTTAAATAAATCAAATCGGGATATGGGAAGTAATTATAAGAGTTGATGATTGTATAAAATATTGTAAGAGCTTGTGTAAGTGAAATTTAGAGTATGAAATACTCCACCTCCATGGAAATTCGAATTTGAACTTGGGGGCTGTTTTTTTGGAGACTTGTGCGACAAGTAAAACTTGTCCCATGCCTCTAAATTTAATATACCAACCATATTTATGGATGGAGATGTGATTTGTGACTTTTAAATGAATGTCATTCATCATGTTGCTTGTTTTGGATTGCACTCT
Organism: Taxus wallichiana var. yunnanensis; assembly: GCA_018340775.1. NCBI lineage: Eukaryota > Viridiplantae > Streptophyta > Pinopsida > Cupressales > Taxaceae > Taxus > Taxus wallichiana. Next base: position 611,591,401 of record CM031235.1, on the reverse strand, counting down.
CTTACATTTTATTAAATAGTTGTTCCTTGAGGTGTGGGCTTTTTTGGAGTGTGTAAGTTAATTTGTCATTTCATTTATTGTGTTCAGGAGAATGGAATTTTGTCTTTTGTGTTTGAATTGGAGGATGTGTGATGTGGCATCCTACATGGATCCACATCATCCTCTTCTCCCCCTCTTCTATTTAATTCAAACTCTCTTCTTGTTTTGGGGTTGAACCTTTTTGCATTCTTCCTTGGGGAGCATTTTCTTGTGGGAGCTCTGGTTTTTGAATGAAGTTTTGGAGATAGCTTTGCATGCTTGGGAGATTTCTATTTTGGAGGGTGTTTTGCATGCATCCTTGGGCGCATTTTTCTCGTTATTAGAGCTCTTATTGATTTGGAGGAAATTGGAGAGCATTTGATACTTTGCACTTTGCTATTTTGGGGACTGTGTTTTTGACATTCAAAGCTTGATGTGTGGAGCAAATCCTTCCATGGAGAGGTAGGAGTTTATCCCTTCCTTATTGTTGTTATTTTCTTATTGTGTTGTGTGTATGGTGCATGTATTGTTTTATTTGTTGGTTGGTTGGGTAGACTGCCTTAGGGAAGGTGTAGGAGAAGGCTATGAGGAATCCATGTAGGGGGGCATAAGGGAATTGCCATGGGCATCAAAATTTTGTGGAGAGAGTTTTGGGTTTGGGATCCACCACGGAAAGAAATAGCTTGCATGTATTACTTGTGGGGGGGACATAAGGGAAAATTTGTGGGGGGCATAAGGAGGGGTTGGGAGGCATAAGGTTTATGGGTTATGATATGTTATATTGGCGGTATGATTATTTGGTGGATGCCCAATTCCCAATTGGGAGGCATAAGTAGCTTCCCCCATAGTCCTTGCTCCTTTGGCTTGCATGATCAAGCCTGAGTTGTGATTTGGACGTTTTTAAATGTAGTTTTGAACTGATGTTTGCTTTTGGTGTTGCATTGTGTTTTAAAAAGGAAATGTGTATGTGAAAGAATGTTGTGTGTGAAAGCCAGTTGTTGCCATGGTTGAATTGCACCTTTTATTGTATCTTGGTTGGGGCTCGGGGGCCAATGATGAAGGAAGGCTTCTCCTTTCATTGGATGTCTTGGTTGGGTGGAGAGTGTTGTCTTTCCCCCTCTTTTGTTGTGATCAACTTGGAGAAAGAGAAAATGTGCATGTTGTTGTCCTGGAGCAATGGAAAAATACAGTTTGACAGTCCTTTGTGGAAACACATTCATTTGTAATCCTTTCCCACGTGATGTGGATGAAATTGTAATATGCATTTTGTGAAGAAAGATGTATGTAAATTGATTATGAAGTTATATTTTTGAAATGTGAAAGACACTTACATTCTACTCTGTACATTGGAAAGAAATGAATTATATGTTGTTATTGGTTTCCAACATTGAAATATGTAATGTTGTTCAATTGAAGTCAATAAGAATTGCAAGTTCAGTTCTCCTTTGCATTGTGTAAAAAAAAATTGGAAATATCAAATTGGGATTGGAATCTTGTTTAGAAAATGGAAAAGGAAGAAATGCACGTGGAAACAATGTTGTATTTTGTATTTTTGGAGTTGTGTAAAAATGAAAGTTAGTAATTGCTTTTGATTTAGAATGGTTTGTTGTAAACAACTAAATGCATTGGATTAGTTTAGAAACTATATGCCACACTTAAATGATAAAATTGACAAATAGATCCTTTAAAAATTTGATCACTGGCATTGTGACTTTTAAAACTGGTAAATCTAAATAAAATGCACAGTTTGGACCAGCATTTAACAATCAACTTGGAAACCTTAAAATCCAACATGATATACTAGTAATGAACTCAAATTGACAAGAATATTTAAGAGAGTAACTCGAACCATTGCAAATTCGAGCTCAATCTCTTCCTCAACCAGTTTTTCCTATCATTTGTTGGACAAAATTCCAAATTGGAATCAATTGAACAAAATTGACTTTCCTAAAACACTCTAAACTCTCCCTAGACCAATCCTCCATGTCTGTTTGACATGTTGAGTGAAGGAGGAGATCTAATTTAATCAAAATTGAAAGTTGGAAACTTGTTAGTTGGCTAATTAAAAGCCTGCAGATCCTTTTTGTAAAATTTACCCCTTAAAACTTATCAAAAAGTAAAATTGATGTTTCTTGTGTAAAGAGGGCATCAAGATCTTTCCAAAAAGTCATCCTTTTCCCAAAATTGAGCTCCCTAGAAAAAGTTATGACACTTTGAAACTTTTGGGCCTTGGCAGGAAAATTTGGGAAAATTTTCCCTGGCAGGTCCACGGCCCGAAAATTTCTCTTTTAAAAAAATCCTTAGGAAATTTTTTTGAAAATTTTAGCTCAGGAAAATTTTTTACCTTTTTCCCCACCGGCCCGCATGACCAATCGAGGCTAACACGTGTCCTCACGAGGCAGCAGCGAAGGCGCGGCACTTTCTTTGCCCTTAGAGTTTTTTGAAATTTTTGGGAAAAAAATTTCATTTTAACCCCAATCCCGAACCCATGCCAATCGATCAGGATGCCACATGGGCAGCTTTGGGTGCTGTTGGGGGCGAACCCTTTGTTTTATTTCATTTGGGCCTTTGGAAATTTTTGTAAAATTTCCCCCACCAATCGGGGAGCGCCGTGTCTCCCTCCCGTGGACCTGTGGCATGCGAGAGTGCTATTTGGATTTTTCTCTTCTTTGGCACGGAGTGCTATTTGGATTTTTCTCTTCTTTGGGCGAAATGCCCCAAATCCTTCCGCCGCCTCCCCCTTCCTGTTTCCCCGACGCCGTCGCTCCCGGCCACCACGTGTCCTTGGAGGACCCGCGGAAGCGCGGGATTTTTATTGACTTTGCGCTCGCACAATGGAAAAATTATTAAATCCGCCCCGCGACCCATCAACCCGCCAAAGGGGATTTCCCCTCCTCTTGACACGTGTCCCCTTGGGGAAAATTTGACCCCTAGACTCCGCTTGCTCATATCTTGAGTTTCTGGAGGAGTTAGGAGGACTTCTTTATATCACCGGAAAGGTGAGAAAATTTCCTATCCATTGGGAATGGTTTAGGGAAATTTTGGAAGCGTTAAGAAGGAGAAAATACATTTAAAACTTTGATCTGTTAGAGAGTTGGGTATGGGGGAAAATTGCTCCCTAAACCTAACTAAAACTTCTAGCCCTAATTTTTGGACCTTGTGACCTCTGAGAATTGTTAATAAAAGAGAAGTTTGTTCTTGTGGATTTGAGTTGTTCGGAACTCTGTTAGTGGTAGTTGTTGCCTAGCAACCTGGTTGTAGACACTCCTAATCAAGTTCTGGGAGTGGGTAAGTGAGACCTTGCTCTGTTGACTTTATTTATGTGTTATTTTCCTCACTATAATTTAATCCTTCTCATGTCTTTGATCTAGTGGAAATTAAATACCTTGGGTATTTAATTGTTTTGGGTCCCTTAACCCTAAAATTTAATCAGAAATCTTTAGCTAAAATGTCAATGAAATCAGTAATTAAATTAATCCTTAGAGAGATTTGAGCTAGGTGTGGACCTATTACATTTATTGCTTTATAATGTGAAATCAGTAATCATTATAATGGGAAAGGTTATCAGTTGAATTTATTTGTCTTTGAGACTTTGGTTGTCAACTCCTAACACCTTAAAAAAATTATTCCATAATTTTCTAACTAAACCTAGGTGGTTCATGGTTCTCAAGTGGGTTGTTTAACCAGAATTACACTTGGTATCGAGAATCAAAGGTTTGAAAAATCTTGGACCATTGGGCACACTAGAAAACTTGAGACATGTACTCGTAAACCTAATACATTTTTGAATCTAAGAAAACAAACTTGTTGAAAATTGAAGAAAAATATAAGCATGAAGAAATAGTACATTACTCTATTTATCTGAACTGCCAGAATTAAAATGATAATAAAATAACAATAAGTTGTTTGAGTTGTTGTGCTTTCTTAGTGACATTTTGTCTAAACCCGGGGTAACTAAGAATGTCAGGTTAAATTGATTTTGTGAACTTCTAGTATAATGGAAACTTGGTTCCCTTTTTAAAATGTGTTGTTTTACAAGCCCTAAAACTTGATTTAATTGTATGATGCATTAAGCCCTTTGTTGAGACCCTTCCCTATTGGAGTGGTTGGAATGATGAGTTGTAAGATGTGACCCTTTGGTTGACAAGTAGTGGTTGTGTTATGGGTCAGGAAGAGTTAATTAGAAGTTGTTTAGAGCTTCCTTCCTTAAGTGGTTAAGAAAGAGGGTTTGGTTGTCAGTTTTCCTTGTTATTACCCATATGCGAGGGTGGACACTAAGTCTGGGTGTCGTCTAGGACCCAATCATGTGTATGTGTTCTTAGAACTAACCTCGAGGCATAGTACCTCTATTGGCGTCCATAAAGGCTGCGGAGTGAATGTGGTGTTAACTTTTGTGTTTTACATTCGTAATCTTGTGTATTTTATCAAGGACCGACATCTTATTTTATGATTGGATTGAGAAGCTCTGAGAATCTTTTATTTATTTATAATTCTTGCAAGAATTTTCAAACGTTGCAATGCAGCTACTTAGCCACTTTTATTGATTGCCAATATTTCTTAGACTTTATTTGATTGATGACTCGGAGCTCATGATGTTGTTGGCTACTTGGGTAAACGTTACGTGGTTTTTTCTTGCGTGTTGTTGAGATGGTTCTATGCTTCATGTATGGTGACAATTTCATGGGGGTACACCCCGGTGTCTCTTAAAGGTCCTTTTAGGTGCATAAATTCTGCCTTGGTTATGGATACACGGAACCTTAAGTGTGTCTAAGATCTTAGAGCGACCCCTTTTGTTGTTCTTTGACCTTCGCTAGAAAGAAAGTTGTGTAGTGTGGACTAGAGGGCAATCTGACAGTGGTAGTGGTGATTCTATTTCAATCTGGTAAGAGCTTGACCCTTGTCAAAGTAGAAGTCTTTATTTATGGGCTGTTAGATTTTGTTAGGATTGGATTGCCTTTGGTTGACTATAAATGTTACTGGAAAAGTGTTTGTTTTGATAGTGAATTTTCATCGATGGCATGTTAAATTGTATCTTGGGTTCCTGGTTATATCATAGAAAGTTTTGACTCGTGGAATGTATGCATCTTGGTAATTATGGATAGATTTAAGCCTTTCAGGTAGTGTGTTTATTTAAGTGTACTTGTTTTACCCTCTTGACTTATAAATAAGTTTACACACACCTTAAAATTCCTTTACTATGAATAACATTCTATGACCTATTAATCTTTGGGTTACTTGGAAACATTTATGGATGCTTTGGGTCTTTTGGACCTTTCTCTTAGAGATGTTAGTTGGGTAGATCTTAATAGTTAATCTCGATGGTGCTTATATGGTACTTCCTCTTTTTAAAAAAAAAAAACTATTGTAACTCTTGGCTATTTAGTTCATGTTTTGGTAAATTATTTGGTTGCCCCATTGCATTGGATGCCTTTTTGTGTGGATGTGGTTCCTTGGAGTATAGTTGCATTGTCATCTAGTTGCTTGGCTGGTGATATCTTGTGAGGACATGAGAATTGATTGTTAAACCCAAATAGATTTGTAAAAGTAAGATTTTACCTCTTTAATGAGCTTTCCTTGAAAATTTCTTTGTGAGACTTGCGGAGACCCACTAAGAATGTTTAATGATGCTTGAAATTATTCGGTGAAATTTTGAAATCTTGGTGTAATTCATGTTGGTTCATTGTTTCCTAGTCCTTACAGAAAATTAATAGTGTGTTTTCTATGTTGAATGTCTCTTGTTCCTTTAGAATCAAAATGTGATGTGTTGATTTGTATCTCATTCCCATAAAAGTAATGTTGTGATGTGTTTGAACCTTCCTTCTCATCAAAAGTTGATTGATAAGATGACTCAACCAAAACACCATAAAACTATAATTAAGGAGGTTTGACCTTGGAACTTAACAAATAAACTGGAGCATAGAAAAGGGAAGTGATCCTTGTTATACCCTTGGTAGATTAATAGAAGAAATAAAAAAACCATGTAGGAGAATAGAAAGGAAACCTTTTTCCACCCACCTTCCTTGCAAGTAAACTAAATTCTCTCTGCCTATACAGAATGGTGAGACATCATGCCCACCTTAGTGGTGCTCTTTATAACGTAAACTGATGATGTCATAAAGGAAAGAAATTTGTAACTAAGGGAGCATGAAAGGAATGTTCTTATCAAGCAAAGCTATAACTTTTGACTTAATAAGTTGATTTATAAAATGGGTAAAATTTATGTGTTTGAGTGTAATATATAGTCGAACTCGTAGTTTTGTCACCTACCTGAAATTGTGAAACACCCGGTGGATAGTAATGTGTTCTGGTTGCTTATTACTTCTTGTCCATGGATGTATGTGCCTTCTTGTGGGAGTTTTGGGTCGTCACACCCTTATCGTCCCGTAGCTCGACGGATGTGAGTTGTGGTTCCTTTTGGATTGAGACTTATCTGTTGTTTGAGAAGCAACCTCCTTGCGTGTTATCTTGTCCTTGGAGACCTAAGTATTGTAATTTTAAGGCAACATATGTTAAGGATATAAAATAACTTTGGGAAGTCTTCTTTTCTTCATATTTTCTTGGGTCACCTTGTTGTTGAAGCCCTTCTTCCCATTAGGATGGAAAGTGCAAGATGATATTATTCACCTTTGGATTTGATTGGACCCCTTGTTACTTGCTCTTCTCCCTAGCAACCTTGAGTGGTCCTTGGTGTTCCTTGTGCTCTCTTTATGGTTATTCCGAGCTTGAGTAGGAAATAAGATAAATAAATCCCATTGTGCTATATGGTATGGAACTTGTATTGATATGTTAGTTGCTAGGGGAGATATAAATATATATAGATATATATTTCTTTTGATATATGGTTGACTTCTTTAGATTTGGTTGTTTGGTGTGCGCGATTCTTAAAACAAAGTGTAAAAAAATCAGACTATAGGAAAACCTTGTGGTCTTGACTTCACTTGCATTACCATGAAAATTTAATTGTGCCCTCTCGAGTTATAGAAGTTCTTTCCTTGAATAGTTCCTTGATTGTAAATGTTTTGCTGATTTAGGTGTCCTTGTTGATTAACCTCATCTTGTGTGATCTCAATTTGTGGGACCTTGTGTAGACTTGTTTCTCGTGCAAAATTGGTCATAGTTGATTTTGCTAGCCTTGTATGGACAACGAACCTTGAAATCATGGCTTAAATGTGTAGAAACCTTAACTTTTATTAGTGTGGTATGTGTATCAGTGGGAAACTGTGTGGTCATCTCAAGTTTATGGAAATTTTCCCTGTAATTCCCTTCCTTGGTGGTTACTCTTGATGATCTTTTGGGAACTCTTCTTGTTATATTGTTATGTGTGGTATCTTGTTGATAGCGTAAAGTTACTCCTTAGATTCTTATGTTTGTAGCCTTGCATGCTGAAAGTTTAGAACTCATCCCTTGCAATCTCCATTCTTATGTTGAATTATATTGGACCAAACTTGAGTTCTGTAGACCCACACTCGTTGAAACAAAGTAATTCCAAAAAGGGCATGATCCTTTCTCTATTGCATTGTTCCCACATCGGTTCTTGTGACTTTTAGGAGGAAGTCGAGTCTAAGGGGAGGGGGATGTAGTGCCCACTTTTCTTTGAACCTTTTATTACTGATCATGATACTATAGACTATGACAAATATTTTAATAGTTTGATTTAGTATGGTGTTAGATGTCAGATCCTGGATTATTGTTGAATCTGATTATATATAATGCATGGTGATTATTAGAGACACTCATATGTGGATGATGATATACTATTGGCATGGATGTTTAATGGAAGTTATTCGGACGTGTGATTTTGGAGATTATGAATAAACCTAGAAAAGGAAAATTATTTGATGATGACATAGTTGTCATATAAATTGTAAATGATTTCATTGATTGCCTTGATGACTATTGTGATTCACATGTATAGATGATTTCGTGATTATATTATATATTCATTTTGGACGTTCTGATATGGCCACGAGGCCGAAGGAGGTATTTGTGTTTTGCAGTTTTAAAATATCATAACAAAACATCAGGGGATCGAAGACCAACCAAAATGGAATTCTGGGTGAATTCAACACGGTCACCATGGCAACTTGTTTTGTGTGTGTTGTATTTTGTTAGGGATTCCCATGGGGGATTACCTTTACATGTGACCGTGGGTTGTGTATTTTATTAATGTATTTCCTTTTATTATTGTTGTATGTATTTTATTAAGTAACGTGTTCATTTCCTTTAAATTAATTAAAATTGTGATGGGTTAATGTGGTAATCATATAGTTAAACTTTAAATAAATCAAATTAGGATATGAGAAGTAATTATAAGAGTTTATGGCTATTGTATTTAATTTTGTATGAGCTTGTGTAAGTCAGATTTGGAGTATGAAACAATCCACCTCCATGGAAATTTGAATTTGACCTTGGGGGCTGTTTTTGAGACTTGTGGGACAAGTAAAACTTGTCCCATGCCTCTAAATTAAATATACCAACCATACTTATTGATGGAGATGTGATTTGTGACTTTTAAATGCATTTTATTCATCATGTTGCTTGTTTTGGATTGTACTCTCTTACATTTTATTAAATAGTTGTCCCTTGAGGTGTGGGCTCTTTTGGAGTAAATTAATTTGTTATTCATTTATTATGCTTGGGAGAATGGAATTTTGTCTTTTGTGTTTAAATTGGAGGATGTGTGATGTGGCATCCTACATGGATCCACATCATCCTCTTCTCCCCCTCTTCTATTTAATTCAAACTCTCTTCTTGTTTTAGGGTTGAACCTTTTTGCATTCTTCCTTGGGGCGCATTTTCTTGTGGGAGCTCTAGCTTTTAAATGAAGTTTTGGAGATAGTTTTGCATGCTTGGGAGCTTTCTGTTTTGGATGGTGTTTCGCATACATCCTTGGGCACATTTTTTTGTGATTAGAGCTCTTATTGATTTGGAGGAAATTGGAGAGCATTTGATACTTTGACACTGTTGTTTTGGGACTGTGTTTTTGACATTCAAAGCTTGATGTGTGGAGCAAATCCTTCCATGGAGAGGTAGGAGTTTATCCCTTCCTTGTTGTTGTTATTTTCTTATTGTGTTGTGTGTATGGTGCATGTATTGTTTTATTTGTTGGTTGGTTGGGTAGACTGCCTTAGGGAAGGTGTAGGAGAAGGCTATGAGGAATCCATGTGGGGGGCATAAGGGAATTGCCATGGGCATCAAAATTTTGTGGAGGGAGTTTTGGGTTTGGGATCCACCATGGAAAAGAAATAGCTTGCATTTCTTACTTGTGGGGGGGCATAAGGGAAAATTTGTGGGGGAGGCATAAGGAGGGGTTGGGAGGCATAAGGTTTATGGGTTATGATATGTTATATTGGCGGTATGATTATTTGGTGGATGCCCAATTCCCAATTGGGAGGCATAAGTAGCTTCCCCCATAGTCCTTGCTCCTTTGGCTTGCATGATCAAGCCTGAGTTGTGATTTGAATGTTTTTAAATGTAGTTGTGAACTGTTGTTTGCTTTTGGTGTTGCATTGTGTTTTAAAAAGGAAATGTGTATGTGAAAGAATGTTGTGTGTGGAAGCCAGTTGTTGCCATGGTTGAATTGCACCTTTTATTATATCTTGGTTGGGGCTCGGGGCCAATGATGAAGGAAGGCTTCTCCTTTCATTGGATGTCTTGGTTGGGTGGAGAGCATTGTCTTTCCCCCTATTTTGTTGTGATCAACTTGGAGAAAGAGAAAATGTGCATGTTGTTGTCCTGAGCAATGGAAAATACAGGTTTGATGACAATCCTTTGTTGAAACACATTCATTTGTAATCTTTTCCCACGTGATGTGGATGAAATTGTAATATGCATTTTGTGAAGAAAGATGTATGTAAATTGATTATGAAGTTATATTTTTGAAATGTGAAAGACACTTACATTCTGCTCTGTACATTGGAAAGAAATGAATTATATGTTGTTATTGGTTTCCAACATTGAAATATGTAATGTTGTTCAATTGAAGTCAATAAGAATTGCAAGTTCAGTTCTCCTTTGCATTGTGTAAAAAAATTTGGAAATATCAAATTGGGATTGAAATCTTGTTTAGAAAATGGAAAAGGAAGAAATGCACGTGGAAACAATGTTGTATTTTGTATTTTTGGAGTTGTGTAAAAATGAAAGTTAGTAATTTCTTTTGATTCAGAATGGTTTGTTGTAAACAACTAAATGCATTGGATTAGTTTAGAAACTATATGCCACACTTAAATGATAAAATTGACAAATAGATCCTTTAAAATTTTGATCACTGGCATTGTGACTTTTAAAACTGGTAAATCTAAATAAAATGCACATAGTTTGGACCAGCATTTAACAATCAACTTAGAAACCTTAAAATCCAACATGATATACTAGTAATGAACTCAAATTTACAAGAAGATTTAAGAGAGTAACTCGAACCATTGCAAATTTGAGCTCAATCTCTTCCTCAACCATTTTCTGTCATTTGTTGGACAAAATTCCAAATTGGAATCAATTGAACAAAATTGACTTTCCTAAAACACTCTAAACTCTCCCTAGACCAATCCTCCATGTCTGTTTGACATGTTGAGTGGAGGAGATCTAATTTAATCAAAATTGAAAGTTGGAAACTTCCCAGTTGGCTAATTAAAAGCCTGCAGATCCTTTCTGTAAAATTGACCCCTTAAAACTTATCAAAAGGTAAAATTGATGTTTCATGTGTAAAGAGGGCATCAAGATCTTTCCAAAAAGTCCTCGTTTTCCCAAAACTGAGCTCCCTAGAAAAAGTTATGACACTTTGAAGTTTTTGGGCCTTAGCGGGAAATTTTGGGAAAATTTTCCCTACTGGCCGTCATGCCCTGAAAATTTCTCTTTAAAAAAATCCTTAGGAATTTTTTTTGAAAATTTTGGCTCAGGAAAATTTTTTACCTTTTTCCCCACCGGCCCCCATGACCAATCGTAGGTTACCACATGTCCTCACGAGGCAGCAACGGAGGCGCAGCACTTTCTTTACCCTTAGAGTTTTTTGAAATTTTTCGGAATAAAATTTTCATTTTAACCCCCCACACCACCTAATCACAAATGGCTTTGCATGGCGGCAGCTTTGGGTGCTTTGCAGGGGGGCAAACCCTTTGTTTTATTTCGTTTGGGCCTTTGGAATTTTTGTAAAATTTCCCCGTGGCGAATCGGGGAGCGCCACGTGTCCCTGGCGGACCATGCGGCGCAGCAGAGTGCTATTTGGATTTTTCTCTTCTTTGGGCGAAATGCCCCAAATCCTTCCGCCGCTCCACCCCTTCCTTGTTTCCCTAGCGTCGTCACTTCGGCCGCCACGTGTCCCTGGAGGAGCCGTGGAAGCACGGGATTTTTATTGACTTTGCACCCGCGTAATGGAAAATTTATTAAAGCCGCCCCGCGACCCGCCAACCCGCCAAAGGGATTTCCCCTCCTCTTGACACGTGTCCCCTTGGGGAAAATTTGACCCCTAGACTCCGCTTGCTCATATCTTGAGTTTCTGGAGGAGTTAGGAGGACTTCTTTATATCACCGGAAAGGTGAGAAAATTTCCTATCCATTGGGAATGGTTTAGGGAAATTTTGGAAGCGTTAAGAAGGAGAAAATCCAGTTGAAACTCTGATCCTGTTAGAGAGTTGGGTATGGGGGCAAATTGCTCCCTGAACCTAACTAAAACTTCTAGCCCTAAGTTTTGGACCTTGTGACCTCTGAGAATTGTTAATAAAAGAGAAGTTTGTTCTTGTGGATTTGAGTTGTTAAACCTATTAGTGGTAGTTGTTGCCTAAAGAACTCGGTTGTAGACACTCCTAATCAAGTTCTGGGAGTGGGTAAGTGAGACCTTGCTCTGTTGACTTTACTTATGTGTTATTTTCCTCACTGTAATTTAATCCTGCTCATGTCTTTGATCTGGTGGAAATTAAATACCTTGGGTATTTAATTGTTTTGGGTCCCTTAACCCTAAAATTTAATCAGAAATCTTTAGTTAAAATGTCAATGAAATCAGTAATTAAATTAATCCTTAGAGAGATTTGAGCTAGGTGTGGACCTATTACATTTATTGCTTTATAATGTGAAATTAGTAATCATTATAATGGGAAAGGTTATCAGTTGAATTTATTTGTCTTTCAGACTTTGGTTGTCAACTCCTAACACCTTAAAAAAATATATTCCATAATTTTCTAACTAAACCTAGGTGGTTCATTGTTCTCAAGTGGGTTGTTTAACCGGGCATTACAGGATCATCTCCATACAAACTTCTCATTGTATCTCGACAGGCCTCTCGGTAATGGAAACTGTCTACTCACCCTAGATAGATAGTCTCGAATCCGGTATACATCCTCTAAGGTAACAATCATCTCCCCAAAGGCGGAACCAAAATGTCCCCGTACTCGTCTCTCATCTGTCTAATAATGCAATCATCAACCCGACATCTCAAGGAATCCAATGGTAGTGGTCGAATCCTCCCAAACCAACGGCGGTTACATGCGCCCACTCAAAGATCTATCACATCTCCCCTAACCCTCTATAAGATCTCTGGGACTCTATCATGGAGGTATGTGGTGTCCCTCGCTTGCAAAAACAAACAAAAATACATCATTTAGCATTTTTATCAAAAATTAAACCAATCGGCGACACTTTCCTCATACAAATCGACGGCGATCCACTTGGTCACTTGTTGATCATATGATCGACGTTGATCGTATGCGTTCACCCCTAAATTTGTCCAAAATCACAAAAAAATAAACACAAAAATTGAAATGAACAACGAAATTTACACCTACTTACCCCTCTCCTTGCCCTTTCCTCGTCTCATTTGCCTCTCCATGTCGCTTCCGCTCACCTCCATCTCTCAAAAATGCTAAAAATCAGTAAGTCGGAGCTCTCGAATCACAAAACAATATGTCGCAAAAGAGCCATTTGCACACCCGACTTGGTTTATATATTTTCTGCTTTTAGGATTGTCGACGATCTTAAATCGTCTTCAATCTACAATCTTAAAATGTCGGTGATCCTTAATCATCGTTGATCCCACCCCTTTTACGGACCTTATCAAATTTCATCACCTAAACCTTTTTCAAACACACTATGATACCATCATGAGCTTATAGACCTTTGTTTTGATGCCTAACACCTTGTTAAAACTCTATTTTTACCATACATCAATTTTGCACACATTTTGGATGTCTGTCAATGCCTTTGACCATTTGGCCCCACGGCTTCACACATACCCGCAAGAGTGCTCCCTATGGAACCTCTCCATGTAGTGGTCTTCTTGAAACACACATCTCGTAGGATGTCTACATTAACGACTCCCTCTTAAGGCCGTATAATGTCCCCTACCAAGTGTTTCCAAGATTACTACCATCTTTACATTCCCTCCAACATGGTCATTCCAAACTACAGTTAAGCCCAGGAGCATCTTGAAGAAACCGTATCCAATCAATCTAACTCTCTTCAATCCAATGACCAACAAAGTCGGCCATTGGCTTGAGGGGCCAACAATATCCTTATCACAAAATTGGGGCATCTCTTGCACTAGTTTTTGTCTCGCGCTGTGCCTACAAACAACTCAACAAAAAGGGAAAACGTAGACACCACTTTTTCACCCCTAGGTGACCTAGCACACATTAATCACAACATCATTATCCACATTATTACCACTATCCTAAGTCTATCATCTTTGTAATCAAATTTACCGTCATAAATCTTAGTTTACCTATGTAGAATCTCATTTACCCTCCCCTAACCACCTAAAACCAACCTAGCCTAATTTATTCTAACCCCTAACCTCTTCCTACCCAAATTCCTAACCTCCCACCGTTCATCAAACAACCTTAATCCTTGAATGGAAAGTGGTTTTAACCATTTGCCATCTTTTCATTTCTTGATTTTTAACATCTCTGGACAAATCAACGGTGATCCGTGATTGTCGGCGATCGTTGCGAGATGCCATCAATTCTATATAAACCACCTTCTTGCCCATTTTCACAGTTAGACAGGTTAGTCAAAAATTGGATTTGGGAGTGAATTGATGCATCTCTGTATGACATCACTACGCTTGGAAATAACAACACTCTGCTAACAATCCTTGGAAAAATCCTCACAAACAAACTATTAACCCTTCGAGCTCTGTCACCCTTTAGAATTATTCAACAAGGTTAGTACGTTTTCATTTATCCTTTTCAATCATATTTTGCATTAAATATATTCTATAATTCAATCGTCTACATCGTCCTCAATAGCCTCTTTACATTTTGTTCTTCGTTTAATCATTTAGTCAACTTTTAGAATATCTCGCAATTTTACTAGGGATCGTTGTCGATTCCCAATTGGTGTCCTAATCACTTTTTCTTCTCATTAGCCCTTCAAACACATATAAATCTTTATTTTATGAACCTCACATGTTTCTAGAATCCCCTTAGTCCATCTTAGCATTGTCAAACTTCATTTTGTATCAATTATAATCTGTTTTATCAACTTTTATTTAAAAAAACTTTTTGTCTCCGATCGTCGTCGATACCTAATCGCGTTGATTCCTGTCAATTTAATCATTTCTAGCATCATCATTTCTTTATCAATCAGCCTCTCGGTCTAATATGTTGTCTTGCAAGATGTGTTCTTTGTAGATGACTGTTCCAAGTCCATCACACCCCATCACAAGCATATACAATCTCCCGATCGTCCAACAACCTTTCGTGTGGAGGTAGTTTGACATCTCACGTGAGCTAAGTCTCATGTGGCATTGCACTCACACCGGAAATTGAAGACATCAAAGACCAACTTGAGATCATATGGGAAATGTAGGACGACCGGAACTTGTTTGGTTCTACTATTTCTAAACTTAGAGGTCGCCACAACCCTAGCCTGGGCCACCTATCAAATAGAGCAAGATCTCTCTATCCCTCTCAAGTTCTAAATCATTGTCTTTTATCTTGTCGTATTACATCACTTGATTGTTTAACACAAGTTGACACCCTTCAAGGAAACTTTTGGATTCCCGGGATCGGTGTTTGTCGAGTAACTCGTTAAATTTGTATCTAATATTTGTCTGTTCAGTTGTCTTTGTGTGCAGATCTTCTCATTTGGCAAAAAGAAGTCATCTTTTATATTGTTTGTATCCAATCATCCCGGCATTGCGTTTGTCGGCACATGTATCGGTAAACCCTGTTTTATTAGAGTTTTTGGTATTTCAGCATTTTAGCAACTAACCAAAATCACCAAAACACAAGTACTCACGAAGTATGGTAACTATGAATTTAACATTTTCACGTGGGAGAAATCTTTCTAAACCCATTTTTCATCTTTTCATTTGCTGCCCTTATTTTATGAATTAAGGTTTAAAACACTACATACTCAATATAGCTGAGAATTATGCTTTATATGGCAAAAGGACCAAATAAGTCACACTACAAATGATATGTTACAAATTCGTTGGCTACAATAGTGTAAAGATGGACGAGAACATTCATAGCACACCATGAAACCAATTCCCCTGTTCCCTTAACAAAAAGACAAAAGAAAAAAATAGTTCTCTCTCTCACACACAGTACACAACAATCAGAAAATCCAGTCTACGTGATGAATTGAGTCGTTTTGACAGCCTTTTCTCTTCATGTTGCTTGTCCCCGTGACACAGCCAATATGTGAAGAATGTCATATACCTGATCCACAGAAGTGAAAATGCTCGTCTGCCCAAGGATTCTGATTTCTCTCGATCATATAATAATGTTACTCAATTACATCCCCTATATTCGCATGCGTACCCACTCTCTCGAGCAAGAGTGAACTGCGGTTCGCTATCCCTCTTGTTTTTCCCAAAAGCTCCGTCAGATTGGAAAATGATTAATAATAAGTCGGATAGCTTTGAATATATCCTCCCATACCATATGAGTTTTGTGCAGCAATTCCATATGGATTACCATACAACTTCATGATTCCGTGTTGCCCCTGCATACCATCCTTCTGATACTGTAGCCACAATTGCTCCTCTTGGACTACAAGTTGCTGTTTTTTCGCCATATCTGACATCTGAACATAGGAAGGAGGAGGAACATTTAATGATGCAGCAAATGGATCCTCCCCAATTTGTGCTACTGGAGCCCTCAATGCTAAGAATGAAGATGTGTGTCTGCTATGCACTGCAACGCTGCTTGCACTTCCGGGTGCAGAAAGTTGTGACATATACTGCTGCCGAGCTGCAGCTTGGTCATACAGACCCTCCAATACCAGGTGATCAAAACCGCCAGGCATTGAGCTTTGTTGTTTTGATAGATTACTAGCCGACTCCACAAGAGCAAGCTCCCAACCAGCCTTTCCAGTTTCTTCCGATAGTGCTTCCCATGCAGAAGCCCTCCCTTCAGATTCAGATCCCCGCCTGAAGAAGGAAATGGGTACCATTTTTTTGTAGTATTTGATTCTGAAGAACCGGAGAAAAGAGCTAAAGCAAACTTGTTCTCCTGTTCTTCAGAAGAAAATGTGGCCTGATCCAGATTTAGTAAATCCCCCTCAGACTTCCGATTCGTCATCTCTGGTGCCTCAGATTCATTTGCTGCATCCTGTCCAGGTGCTGGGAGTGCTTTTATATGATTCAAATCCTCAACTGGTTCCAGGGGAGGACTTTGTGGCTTCTCTGGCTCTGGTTCTCGTTCTGGGCTCTTGGGCCTTTGATTACGAGAAGAAGATCTTTCCCGTAGAAAGTCCGCCAATGTCTCAAGGAGTTTCTCTGAAACCTTCTGTACTTCTGGGTATTCAGAAGTTCTATAAACTCCCATGTTTTTGCACGAGTTATAAAAGGAAGCTAATTCATCAACTTGCTTTGCTGATCTTGAATAAGTATCAAATGCCTTGACACAAATCGTCAGACTCCATGTCAAAGAATCTATCCATTACAGCTGCCAATCCTTCACAGATATTACCATAACGCTGATAGCTTTCCTTCACAATCAGGTACAGAAAATCTTGAACCAGTCTGTTGCTTTTTGCTGTGCCTGTTGGACGACAGGCAAGGAAACATTCCAAAAGTCGTTGCCACCGGTGTATCTTGTCAAAAGCAATTTCTGATTTCATATCTTGGATTGCCATAGGTGGACCATTCTCAAGCCGAGTTTCATCTTGCCTACAGACTTCATAATCATTGTAACCAGATTTGTAGCTATTGTGTCCATTACTTCCATGATCTCCATTACTACATTTATAACCATTATATCCTGTCCTATCTCTGTTGCTAGACCTGCCATCACGTTGTTTTCTGTCACCAAGCGCACGGTCCAGACGTTCGTCCAGGTACAGAGCATATGTGTGTACAAAGGCAGAGTAGTCCCATGCATTAGAATGCGGATCATCTCTAAAATCAGATAAGTTCAATAAACGAGCACCACGCCTTGTTGCGTAAAGTACTTCCTGCTCAAAGCTTGGATCACCATCACGCAACAATCTATGGATGAGACCAACAGCTTTTAGAGCCACTACCCAGTTATGAGTTTTGGTAAGATGTTTAGACAGGCCTGCTATACAGGCATTCACATAACCCCTTGAATAGGAAGTAAGGTGCAAAATTTCCCGTAAATACTTTTCATCAGTGGGAACTTCATTGTGACTGGTGGCCTTTACATAGCAACTTTGAGGTCTGGAGCTCTGGTGCTTGCTACTTTTGCTATCCCAATGCTTGTTTGATCCTTAACCGTCCCCATGACTTTTCTGAGCTTGCTTGGGGCCATTATTTCCCTCCTCCTAAGAGCCTTTCAATTTTAATTGCTTTTGATTTCCTTGAGCAGCTCAGATCCTGTTCTTTAAACTACAAATCAGCTCATAGAGAAAGCAGAAATACCTCTCCCTTCTGTCCCTTATAAGGAGGGAAAAGAGATATCTCCACAGCACTGCGCTGTTACTGTCCTAATCAGAAGCAGAAATTAATCGAGAGTTGTTAGCCAGACCTCTGTAATAACACCTAGGAATTAGAAGAATTGCAACTAAAAACTGCACTCCGCACCACAAATAACTTTTGTCAAATCAACACAGAACCATGAACAATCTTTTTCTACAATAGACCGGTTTCTATAACTGCCAACTACGCTTGAAACAAGAGATTATCTTTAAAAAGGAAAGGCATTCAATAACAGAATATTAGAAGGATTTTATCCTTACAAGACCAAGGCAGTGGTCCCACGGGAGGGTGGCTCTTAAATTTTCTCGCAAGTTGCTGCAGAATAACATTAGGAGCAATCTGCATTCAGGGCTGTCCCATGGAGAGATACTTTAGGCTCTGCTGAAATTTGTTTAAGAGACGGTATGTAAAACTCTCACTCTCACTTTTTAATTTAGACAAAATTGCAGCACCTGCTAGTTGCCCTTTGGCTAAAAAAATCCTAAAAACAGTTCCAGGCCTGGGAAAACTTTCAGCCCCTCCTTTTTGTTGGAAATATGCATGTGATGCATATTTAATTCCAACTATAGCTTTTTTAGGAAAGCTAATTTTAGCTTTAGTCTTGCTTTAGTTTGCTTTAGTTAAGTTAGCTTTATCTTATTTTTATCATTAGATTTAATTCAAATAAATCTGTTTTAAATCATGCATAGCATGCAACTGTTTTAAAGCATGAGTTTAAATTTAGAATGCTCAGTTGAAGAGCTGTTAGTGGGTGAGTTATTCTATTTAAATAACAGCAATTGTAATTGCTTTGTATGCACACACAAAGGTGTGAAATCTGCACAAGCAAGGAAGGATGTGTATTGAAAGCACACAGCTGCATGCACAATTGTAAAGAGCTGAAGCTCTGAGTATGATGAAGCTTTTATTAATGGAGATTATGCACAGCAGTGCTGGTTTGAATATTCATATGTTTATGCAAGCTATTTAAGTATTCTGTTTATTTCTTTTATGTTGTTTGTTGTATAAGACTGCAGATTTTCTACACTTTTCCCCACCCGCTTCAATTTTCCTCCAAACAGCTTGGTTCAAAGTTTACAGAGAAAGAATATAAATTTCCAGTTGCCATTATAATATATCACCATCCCACCCATTGAAGATTTCGGTCAACTACAATATCTAATTACCTACTATAAGTTTATAATATTCAATTCCTTCGTATGGTGCCGGCCCTGCAATGAACCCCTGCCTAAATCCATTTTTAGTCATCCAAATTATACACGAGAAAAGCCTGGTGTAGCTTAAGTCTTTGATACTCTAGCAAATTCTGAGCAATCATGAAAGGATATACCAAAACAGAATGGTGAACTTGCTCAATTGAAGCTAGAAGTCCTTGCCCGTATGATACTCTGATTTTGGAGGCAAATACTGTGAATTAAATAAGCAAATATTTTGGCTGGAATAAACCTTATTTAGAATTTTTAGCTTTTGTTATTTTGCTTTCATTTTTTAACACAGATTATCTATAAGCTCAATTTAAAAAAAAAAAACATTATTAATTTATCAAGAATTTAAGTCGAGGACTGGTTTCAATTTTATGCGGATTGAAAGATTTCTATTATATTTCAATTTTCAAGATCGTAGCTAGGATCTCAAAATTTCCAGTATCGCTTTAATAAACTTAGAATCCTAAAGGTATAAACTACAGAGTAACAAACATCCAACAAATCTTCGTAATCACATGTATCATCACGGCACAATCATCCTCGACTCAAACAAGGTCAGATCTCTCAAATTTTATGGAATGATATTTTCTTTAGAAGTATAAAACATTTGGCGAGTCTTTCTACTTCTAAATATGAGACACACATGTATTAAATGCTACATCCGAGGAAAACAATAAAGGATTCACAATTAAGTATAGGCGAACTTGGCGAATGCCTATAATGGAATATTTAAGTTTTGAAATTTTCGTGAATAATTAACCCCTTGAAGGAAAATATACCCTATTTCATGTCCAGGAAACGCAAAACAGAGAATATTCATATGCAAAGCAAATAAGCTCTAATTCCCAAAACTCGGGCCTAAAATTGTGATAAAAATTAATAAAAGTCTTATAGAAATACCAGGATTGAAGCAGCTTAACGTTGCCGAGGAGTTAAACCATCACAACTTTACAAATCACATCTCTTGTCCACGCTCCGACATATCAAAATCGTTATATTTAAACCGTTTAAAGCTGGGGAAAAACCACAACTTCAAAGGCTTCCCCTGACTTCGTTGTAAAACGTACAAATTTTCAAAAACATTAATATACTCTGCTACAAATAACCGCCCGAACTCAAATACTATCCGCTATTTCGGCGGGATAAGAGTGAACTTCAAAATTTGCAGCCCTCTCGAACAAAAATCCTACTCCTCCAAGCTGGAGCACCACCCCTCCCTCTTCCCGAAATAAAAACAGAGCGTGAGAAGACACACAAATTTCACAGAGAAAGGAAAACAGAAAGAAAAAGACTATTTGCTAGCCTATCAGAGTCGAACTCGGATTGCCGATAAACAAAGTGCTTTCGGAAAAAAAAAAAAAAAATTGGGGTTTTACATTTCTTCTTTTGAGTGTCGCGCAGTCCGAAAATCTGAAGTTTACAGAGGTATTGAAAATTGTTGAGAGGGGCCAAATTCACGCGATTTTAATTCCAGTTGGAGTCCGCGTTTTGCCAACTCTGAATTGTGATGGTCGGTCTATCTGTGCCGTCCGTTGATCTCTCGATCTTGCGGCTGGTGTCGTTTCAATCGGTCGCTATCAGCTGGTCTTTCGTGTTCACACCTACATTTATTTATTTAATGAATATTGTTTGCGTGTTGGTTTAAAGAATATTGAGCGATTGCAACTTCCCTTTCACATGACCTTATTTATTATTTATTTGACAGCTCTATTCCAAAAACACCCTAAATGAACAATCCACTAATTAGTGCAAATATCTTGAATATATTCATTTTTATAGAGATATCAATTTCTAAGGTTGTTATTTTCACTTTTCTTTTCTACATTACAACTATTAATAATTTTATTATTATTATTTTTATAAAAAATAATATTGAATAGTGATAAATAATGTTATTTTAATTGTATTAATGTGTAAGTTTTGACAAAATAGTTGTGTTAATGTGTAGGTATTTTATTCTATTTTATGGTTTTTCCTACCTATGTATTCAATTTGTTTAGGTATTATTGGGATAGATACGAATTGGTTAAACTTTTAATTTTTGAAATGCATACTATGTCTTTCTAAAGGGTGGTTATGCATCTCTTCTTCCTATTTATGTACGGCTTCTCAAGCTATTTTATCATTTTATCATGAATAATAGAAGGCTTCAAATAGTAAGGACGAGAAACAAAACAAAAAGGACAATGAGAACGATTAAAAACTAATGTTACTTCCAAAGCAATAATCGGGACCTTTTATTCAAGAGTCAAACCTAAGAAAGAGAAGGTCAAAGGTGTGTATTGTATGATAATTGGGCATGATGAACACAAATTTATGAAGAAACGAATTGATCACTTGACAAATATTCTTGAGAAAAACAACATAAGTGACCTTGATTCTTTCCAACAAAGTTCATCAACTCAGGAGTCCTCTAAGGCAAAAGATAGTGGTAAGGGGAAAGGAAAGGGAAAGGCCCTTATAGGAGTTGCATCCCAGCCTTCCACATAGGTGATTGATTGTGGTGCTTTGCATCACATGGCTTTATCACGTGCCTTTTCTCATCCTTGGAGCCATGTTTTATGCCTTCTATTTTTATGGATGATAATACTTCTATAGAAGTTTATGGGAGAGGGTCTATTGAAGTAAGTGATGGACATGATGTTTTATGTGTTCCCTCACTATCAACTAATCTCTTGTATGTTTATCATGTCACTCGCATTTGTTCGGAAAAGAGATTTGATTCTACCCCATATTTTGTGGTCATTACAGATTTAACCAATGATTCTACAATGGAAGTATAGAGATAAAATCACCAGACATGGTTATATGTCTTCTCATACTTTGTTGTTGATCATCCTTCTAATTTTCTCGCTAACACTTCTCCCTCCTCCTTGGATTCGCTGGGATTTGATGATAGTTATGAAAATTCAAATCGTCCTAAGAAGATTCCTGATGATGAAGATTCTTCTCCAATATCAAATGAAGAGAGAAGTGATAGGTATTCACCTCCTTCCTCTCCCATTCACTTTTTAAAGGTTGAGGAATATCCTCTAAACTTTCTGACTTTAGGTCCTCTTTGGGGTAGACAAACACTTTAGAGTGTGAGTGATTGGGTCAGGATCCATTGGATACCAATCAGAAATGTTCACAGCTTCTAGGGTGTTTTGCATGTCTTCATTTCCTCTAATTCCAATCCACAGCCTTCTTTTGATGCACATGGCACTCCCGGGTGGGATACAACTTTACATGAGGAGTATAGTTCCTTGATTAGGAACCAAACTTCGAATTTTATATACCTTCCTAAGGAAATAAAGCTTGTTCAATGTATATAGATCCATCCAAAAAAAATTATAGTAGATGGTTCCCTAGATAAGTTCAAAGTAAGAATGGTAGAAATAAGTTTTTCACGGGTTTTGAGCATTAACTATACTAATACCTTTGTACCGGTTGCAAACTCTATCCAACTCACTCTTGTTATTTCCAAAATTCATCGTTAGAAGGTTCATTAAATGGATGTGAAGAGTGCATTTATTCATGTGACCTTGAGAAGGAGATATGCATGGAGTAGCCATAGGGTTTTATGCATAATTCTCTCCTAATACGCAGACTTTAGAGATTTATAAATGGCCTTAAATATGCCCCTCGGTCTTGGTATGCCACAATGGATTCCTTCCTTCTCATAATTGAGTTCACTAGATGTCATTTTGATTCGAATGTTTACATTTTATGGGATGATTATTTACTTTTGATTTTGAATTTGTGTTGTCATGCAAATGTGCAACATGAAAATTTCCAATTTTCAAGCATAACAAGAGACCTCGAAGTGTCAAAAACTTTGATTGTAAACCCTCCCAAGCAACTCCCAAATCAGTTCACCCCTTCTATCGTGCCTATCCTAATCCATTTAGTGCTCTCGTGTTTTAATAACCTTTTCCATGTGTTGAAAAAATGAAAACAAGCTCACAAGTTTCTTTTGAGACAATGTCTTTCAAGGTGGATCTTTCAACAAGCTTAGGAATGGCTATTTTTAGCCTTTCTAAGGTTGGTGCATATTCTTCAGAGTGAATTTGAAGACCAAAATTCATCAGGGAGTGGTATTAATGAGCCAAGAACATTATGTGAGTGATTCAGAATATTTAGAAAAAATATTTGGAGGTATAGGAACAAGTTCAACAAAAGCAAATATTTTAGGGCAAAGGAGCTTTCCTAAAAAACACCTGAGCTTCGAAAGATGATTCCAGGAGCTCCAGAATGAGTTGGAGGTAAAAATATACCATTGGAAATATAATTCAATTCCCTACATGATGTTATTTTCATATTTATCATAAGACCAAGACGCTTCTCTCCACAATCTATTTTTGGTAGGCACAACTAGCGATCCCGATAGAAAAGGACATTTTTGAGGAGGTTAAAAGCTTAATTAGACCTTGATACCCATCTCATTCTTCTCAAAATGAATTTTTCAATCAAATTAATATATATCAATGCCCAAAATTCATCCAGTGCTCTAAAGCGTCATTTTGAGCTCCTTCTCAAGGTACAAGTTTTGTCCTTAGTCAAAATTTTCAGTGCCACGTGGCAACATGAGGTTGAGGCGCACTTTTGTGTAGCCTTTGTTCCTTTCCAAGGGGAAAAGAGGGGCAGAAAATTTCACCCCCTCCCACCTTAGACCTCCTGGACCCACCACATGACCCTGGGAGGCTCTGGTAAGCACCTTTTGGCAATTTTCTAGCCCCCGCTCCATGTCGTACATGCCTGCTACTTGTCACCATGAGGCTGAGGAGTACTTTTGTGTCCCCTTTGTACCTTTCTAATGGAACATATAAATGTCCCCCCACCAAAGGCATGTAAAACCAAGGAGAGCCATTTTTTCATCTTCCCCCCATTTTTCTCCAAATCTACCCGAAACTCTCTAAGCGAATTTTTTCCAATCATTCACCCCCATTAAATCCCTTCCTTTTCTTCCTCCATGCTTCCATGATCACAAAAAAATTCTTCATAAAATTTGTAAATTTTTAAAATCTCCAGGTACATTTTTTTGTCAAAATGACTTTGAACTGCAAAGGTGAAATCCTCATATCTTGCAAATCAAGACACTTGATTAAGGTGGGTTTTTTTTCATTATTTTTAATTTCCAAATGCATTCAAGGAGATAGTGATGACATATTGAATGATGCCATATATTTTTATGGTGAATAAACCCCGACTTTGTGCCCTAGTTTTTATTATTTTATTTCTCGTCATTATGGTGATTAGATTGAGCTAAAAATTTGTACGTGAGATCGAGAGAAGAAACCTATCCCAGTGGATGTGGTTTCATCGTAATCTGAGTTGGGAAGGTAAATTTCCAAAAATAGTATCTATACGAACACTTAATATAAATAGTAAATTCTCACAAAGGGCAAATTTCTTCAAGGCAATGTTCACAAGGAACAACCAGGGCAACAAGGAAGGTGGTCGAAAGTGAGAAAGAGCGAAAAGGGAAATTTTCTAAAAATAGTAAATCCTCATTCTAAGTATAGAAAGTTACAGTAGGCTTAGTTTTCATCCACCTCTCTAATCTTTGATATCCTCGCAGGGTTAAAAAGTAATCTCATAACTCAAACAAGGTAATCCATCCTTTGCAAAGGTCCTGAGGCATCTTTTTGTCATAGTGGTGTACGTGAGCAAAGCAAAACGCCGTAGGGTGCGACAATGGAAAAAAAGAGGCATCATGAAATTTAAGCAGATATTCAAAATCTTTAAGATCATCATCATAAATCTTCAATTAGGTTTAAGGCATCCTCTCTCCCCAAAGAGCAAGTTGAGTGATCTCAATGAGCTAAGTAAAACATCTGTGAGAATTGTTCAAAGTGAGTTGGTTGGAGCTATCAAGCCATATTGATTCCTTGTAGAACATTAAACTATCTGAGTATGTCTCTTTGAAGGTCAGAGCTTCCCCTCGTAAATATAGAATTGATTCCACAACAAACTCTTGAGAATGCTCCATTGAAAAACACCATGTCAACACCTAATGATCCATTCCCATGGATTTTAGAAATGATCAGTAGTGAGTTGAGGACAATGCAGTAGGTTATTATGCCAAGTCTCAAAGAAATCTCAGAGATATGGAAACCCAAATGAATAAAGAAATCTCAAGACAACATCTCACTTCTTCAGGAAAGCATATTAGGTAATCAGTATGTTGAAGTTTCCAGGATCGAAGAAGGAAAATTCCATTGAAGACATGACTCCATTAGATTATGAGTTGACCTACATCTCATTGGGCCAAGCTTCACATGAGGGTGACTCTCATCTATTTAAATAATCTACCTCTCACCTACTCGCTTGAAATGAAGAATACAAGCAAACCATTGTGTAATTGGAGAAATAGGTAAAAGCTCTCAATGCCTACATTCAACCCTTCTCAGGACTTGAATCAACATATTCCCTTCCAATCGAAGACATTCCTCTAATCAACAATGTTGATCCCAAAATAGTTAAGAAAGCAAAAGGATACATGATGCAGGGGAAGGCTACCAAGAAATAAATCAAGAAAGTCATTGAACAAGGCAATGCATTATTTCCAAAAGTCATCTCTCTCATCAAATATGTTCTTGCAACACTGTCAGAAGTGAACAAATCAAAGGAGGAGTTTGAAAAATAATTCAACCATTTGGATGAGATGTTCCCACTAGTGTTCGAGGTGATTTCCTTTGATTCTCACACCCTCGTGAGTAAGAATGTGTTCACATCCACTGCTGAGAACTTGTCCCAAGTTTGGATCCGCATTATGGATGTAAAATTCTGGGGTTAGCACAAGGTTATACAAATAATATATCAAATCTAAGCATACATTCAATAAAAGCGTATATTCTACCAGAAGAAATATACAAAACAAGAGATATAAATCAACACTAGATTTAACGTGGTTCACCTAGTGTGGGATACATCCACCAAGAAACAAGCCAATCTATTATCCAAAGCTTTCAAGATATACAATAAAGATTTACAATCTTCCACACCTCTCACGATGTACAATACTTTCTTTCTCTCAAACTTCTCCTTCTCCAAGAATTCTCTCTCTCACAATTATTTTCACAATAATCATTAACTCTCTCTTCTAACCCTAGCTTTCTAGCTTATAAATACCTTATACAAATTTAGGTCACTTAGCCATGCAATTACAATCAATAGATCTACTTTAATACTAAAATTAGATCTAATTCCCGAGAGTTAAATAAAACACTGCCCACACAGTAACCGAGATGTTGGTTATCCCTAACCAATGTTTCTTCCTACTTGCTTGACCAATGTCGGTCATAGGTGACCGATGTCGGTCCCTTCATAACCAATGCGAGTTCCTTCATAACCGATTCGTTATTGTGTTTTCCAGCAAGTTGATATAGCATGCTAAACTGAAGTAATTGAGCTCCACATCTCAACAATCTCCCACTTGGAGATAAATTATTGCACTATACCTCGTACAATGTCATTCTTGGATCCTTTCCTTAGATTTGTTTCTTCCTCTTCAAGTCTCAAACTCAAAGACCAATAGAAGTGGAGTATAGCTCCAACTTCTCTTTTTCTAATGGCTTTGTTAGCATATCCAGCAGTTTTTCACTCATATGAATCTTCTCCAGTTTCAACTACCCATCCTCTAATACCTACCATATGAAGTGATACCTCAACTGAATGTGTTTCATTCTAGAATGAAAACGCTAAGTTCTTTTCCAAATGAATTACACTCTGATTGTCACAAATAATTTGCAATCATCTTGCTCCTTTCCCAACTCTTCCATGAACTTGCTCATCCATATCATCTCTTTGCTAGCCTCTGTAGCTGTAACATACTCTTCCTCTAGTAGTAGAACAAAGCCACAACCTTATGTAATCTCAATATCTAGCTAACTTCCGTCCCACCTACTATGAAAATATATCCAGTAGTGTTCCTTCTACCATCCAGATCTCCAGCCATATCCGAATCAACATAGCCACATAAAGAAATATCCGAACCTCCATAGCATAACTGCATGCTAGATGTCCCTCTCAAATACCTAAGTATCCATTAGACTACTTTCCAATGCTCTTTACCTAGATTGACCATAAATCTACTCACAAATCCCACTACATGTGCAATGTCTGGTCTGGTACAAACCATAACATACATAAGACTCCCAACTTTAAGCATATGGTACTCATGTCATGTATTTGACCTCCTCATGTGATGAAGGACACTGATCTTTGCTCAATTTAAGTGTCCAACCATAGTGTACTTATATGTTTTAAATTCTACATTTTAAACCTTTCTAACACCTTGTAGATATAATCCTCCTGAGACAAATATAATTTCTTGTTTTTCCTGTCTCTGTGTATTTGCATGCCAAGGATTCTTTTTGCAACTCCTAAATCCTTCATAGAAAATGTGTGAGCTAGCTTTCCCTTAAGCTCACCAATGTCCTACATACTAGATCCTACAATAAGCATATCATCCACATATAATAATAAAATAATATAGCTCCCATTTTCAAGCTTCTTGAAATAAACACAATGGTCATATTCACATCTCAAGTAACCATGCTCATGCATGAAACTATCAAACCTCATGTACCATTGCCTTGAGCTTGCTTGAGCCCATATAGGCTCTTTTTCAACCTGCACACTAATTTCTCCTTACCCTTGACTTCATACCCAAGTGTTTCTTTGCATATAAATCTCTTCATCCAAATCACCATGAAGGAAATCCATCTTCACATCTAGTTTCTCTAAATGTAAATCATCTATTATAACTATACTCAATACAATACATATAGAAGTCATTTTAACAATAGGAGAAAATATTTCACCAAATTCAATACCTACTTTTCTGTGTAAATCCTTTTACTACAAGCCTTGCCTTGTACCTTTTCTGTCCACCCTCTTCTTCCTTGATCTTAAACCCATTTGTTCTACAATGTCCTCTTACCTGCTGACAACTTAACCAAATCCCAAGTTTGGTTTTGTTCCAAGGAGTCCATCTCCTCATCCATGCCATGCTCCCACTGAACGTGGGTCTCATCCTACATTACTTCTTCAAAACTTTCTAGTTCACCATTATTAGTCAATAATAAATAAGATAGAGAAGGTGTAAATCTTTCTGAGGTTTACTTACCCTTTATGACCTTCTCACATAAGTTTGGGGTACCAAAGGCTCATTCTGGACCTCCTGACATTTGTTTCCAATTCTAAAAGGACTCGACGCCAATCACCTAGTGAATCGATGCCGATTTTGCTAACCGATGATGGTTTGGTCTTCTTCATAATCGATACTGTTCAACTGACCGATGTCGGTCAGGGTCAACCAAACCGCATCATGTAACCCTGTAGGTATGACTTTTAAATTCAAGAGTTCATTTTCATTCACAAACTTCTCAACCGGTTTGTCCTTGGGTACCAAAATTTGATCCTTATACATTCTCTTTTCATTCCATTCAATGTCACAACTCCTAATAATTTTAGAATTCTCTAAATCCCAAAAATGGAATCTAAAATCACCAGATCCATAACCAATGAAAGTGCATCTCTTGGATTTTGCATCCAACGTTTTCTATTTTCCTTATCAATATGCACAAAAGCTTCTAAACCAAAAATTTAAGAAAAGAAAGATCTACCTCTTTTCTGGTCCAAGCTTCCTCTGGTATTCCTCCATCTAGTGAACTTGAAGGCCCATGGTTAATCAAATAAACTATTGTATCAACTACTTTTTCTACCCAAAACTACAAGGGCAATCCAACATGTATCCTCATACTTCTAACACGTTCCATGATTGTCCTTGTTCATTCTTTCTACAACACCATTCTCTTGTGGTGTTCTTGAACCATCATTTCTCTACGTATTCCATTCACTGAACAATAATCATTGAAATCCTTGCTACAATATTCACCACCATTTCAGATCTAAGGAACTTTAACTTTGAATTTGATTCATTCTCAATAAGGGCTTTCCATCTTTTAAAAGTCTCAAAAACATCATATTTATGTTTAATACAATAAACTCATACCTTTCTTGTAGCATCATCAATGAAAGTAACATAATACTGGAGATCCTCCATGAGAAGCTACCTAGGCTGGTCCCCACACATCTGAGTGTACAAGCTCTAATTTATGCTCCTTCTTAGTTGCCCCAACTTTGAGAAATCTCACTCTCTTTTTCTTTCCAAAGACACAATGCTCACATAAATCAAGATCTAAATCTTTCAAATCTGATAACTTACCCTTAGCCTTTAAGATCTGCATTCTTTTTGTCTCATATGGCCCAACCGATTATGCCACATGCATGCATCTGAATATGAAGTAGATAACACATAAAAAGGAATCAATAACACATGTAGATAAATATAACGTTCCTACCTTATTGCCTCTTTCCACAAAAAAACACCCTTGGTGACTTTCCAAGAGTTTGCTATGAATGTAACCATGCAACTAGCTTCACCTAGTTGCCTGCAGAAATAAGATTCCTCTTGAGGCTTGGCACAT
Organism: Taxus wallichiana var. yunnanensis; assembly: GCA_018340775.1. Classification (NCBI taxonomy): domain Eukaryota; kingdom Viridiplantae; phylum Streptophyta; class Pinopsida; order Cupressales; family Taxaceae; genus Taxus; species Taxus wallichiana. The sequence goes on along the minus strand of CM031235.1, from coordinate 611,561,829 downwards.
GCCTCACATCTTTCAATACCCATGTATTTCCATTCTACAATTTTAGATGAACTTCCCTTTACCAGAAGTACTGTAAGGTTCATCATCACCCAAATAAACATGCCCAAAATTACCCTGGACATAATTTCTGAAATAACCCTTATTAGGGTTGCATGGAAAGAAGCTCCTGAATCTAAAACCCATGATTCTATTCTATTATCCAAAGAAAGAATAAGAGCATCTTGCATTACCTCTTTACCTAATATTTACCTCTTTTTGACCTCTTTACCTTTTTCTAGGTGTTGGTTCTCTTTATCCTTTGACCAACAATCTTTCTTTGCATGTCCTTTCTTTCCACAATTCCAACAGGTAATTCCCTTACCTCTGGATTTAGATATGCCATTCCTTGAATTTTATTTCCCATTATTCTTACTCTTAGATCTCTCCTTCTTTCTACCTCTCTTTTTCTACATTCAAAGCATTCCCAGATGATGATTCCTCTATACTTTTCCTGCAAATTTATTCATTCAAGATTATACTAACCACATCATCAAACTTCAAAATATTATTAGCAGATGTTGTATTACTAACAACCATTACCAAGTTATCCCAACTATCAGGCAAAGAACATAAGAATAAGAGTGCTTTCACTTCATCATCAAATGGAATATCAACCAATTTTAACTGATTTACAATAGATCGAAAATCATTCAAATGACTAGATGCAGATCCACCTTCATGCATCTTAGAACTAAATAGTTTCTTCATCAAATAAAATTTATTTGAAGCACTAGGTTTTTCATATAAATTAGCAAGAGATTTCATTAACTCTACCGTAGATGTCGCTTCTGTAATATTAGAAGCCACGATGCTACCAAGCTCAATCTTATAGATCCCAAAGCCTTTCTTGTCAAGAATCTTCCATTCTTCATCAGTCATCTTCATAGGTCTATAATTTTCATCCAACGGTAAGTATAAATCTCTTTTATAAAGATAATCCTCAATCTGCATCTTCCATAATTGATAATTTCAGCCAAAACTTTCTCTACCTTGTATTTTTTTTTCTTCGCCATTGTCAGTAGCTCCCACTCAATCAAAAACCCTCTGTGAGTAAATATGTCAACACATAAAACCCTCAAACAAATCTCGATACCAAATTGTTGGGGTTAGCACAAGGTCAGATAATAATATATAGATCTAAGCATACATGCAATAAAAGCGGATATTCTACCAGAAGAAATATACAAAACAAGAGATATAAATCAACACCAGTATTTAACTTGGTTCACCCAATGTGGGCTACATCCACCAAGAAACAATCCAATCTATTATCCAAAGCTTTAAGATATATACAATGAATATTTACAATCTTCCACACCTCTCATGATGTACAATACTTTCTTTCTCTTAAGCTTCTCCTTCTTCTCCAAGAATTCTCTCTCTCACAATTATTTTCTCAATAATCATTAACTCTCTTTTATACAAACTTACCTAAACCCTATATTTCTATGCTTATAAATACTTTATACAAACTTAGGGAACTTAGCCATCCAATTACAATCAATAGATCTACTTTAATACTAAAATTAGATCTAATTCCCGAGAGTTAAATAAAACACTCCCACATAGGTAACTGATGAAGCGGTTATCCCTACGATACCAATTCCTACTTGCCTAACTGATGTTGGTCATAGGTGACTAATGTCAGTCCCTTCATAACTGATGTCGGTTCCTTCATAACCGATGTTGGTTAATGTGTTTTCCTACAAGTTGATATAGCTTGCTAAACTAAGTAATTGAGCTCCACATCTCAACAAAAATATGAAATTTTCAAGAATGCCATATCTCGAGTTGGAATCTTTTAGAAACATGCTTTCAAGATCTTAAACAATGTCTACAATTACGTCACGGATACTTGAGTTCCCTCTCCGCTCACTTAGGAATCATCATCAAAAGAGCTCACAATTTTGTTCCAATACCTGGTCAAGAAGGAGGCATGTGACTCTCTTTGTTCAATGAATATAATTTAGAGTCCCCAACCAACATCGAAGTTACACTATTACAATTGTAAATGGATCGTGAAGTATGGATCATTCAAAGGTAATAATATCAGTGATGTTCCCGGAACATGGATCATGGTGTTGGGCTATGTGTGCATTCCAAATGTGGACAAGTTGATGAAGCAGGAGTATGAATCAACAAATCAAGAAAGATTCTTCATCGAAATGTAAACTTCTCCCTTCTTCTCTACTTCTCTCCCTCTTCTAATTCTTCATTGAGCATAATCATTAAATTTTTCCAATTCACTTAAGTGCAATATTTTGAAATTGAAAAGTATTATCTCAAAATTATAAGAGAAATACTTAATTTGTATTTTCCAATGGAAAATGAAAGGTCACAAGTGTAATAGGAAAAATAAGAGTCATGTGAGGGAAAATGAGAGGTAAATTCACATTTTTATAAATTGGGATGGCTTCTCCATTCTAAAGTATCCTAAAAATTCTATAAGTTGAGAGCATCTATGTTGTAGTAGTTGTGGATTATTGTTGTTGGACTATGTTGGTTCCTCAAATTTACACTCATGGCTTGGCTCTAGATGAAATGAGTTGTTTGAGTCAATAATGGGATTGTCTCCAAGTTATGGGACCTTGCGCACTTGAGACAGACCTCTAGAGAAGTCTGGTTCCTCTACCTATTTCTACTACTACTGCTACTCCTAATGCTGAAAGGGAAATCTAAGAAAAGAAAAGCAAGGGACCGGGATAGAAGGATAACAAAATGGAAAACTAAACTAAGGAAGGTGATATCACCAAAAAAGTGGGATGAACACTATCTGTTTTGAGTGAAAATGAGGAGAAAGCATGAAGGGAGGCTAGGCACACATAGCAAAAACAAGGACGTATTCACACAATCGATTTCATGAAACACAACAAGAAAATGGAGCTGAAAGAGATCTAAAATGACACAGAAAGCATGCCACACAAAAGGAAGGCAAGAAAGAAGAATATAGATATGTTAAGACAGAGAGAATGGTCACAAATCGATGCTTATGTTACTTCCTGTATGCATAATTGATTAGAATGGTATTTGAAGGCTGATATCTACATGCATGGCTAAGATCCAAAGATCTGAGACTCAAAATGTAAAGATATGGAGTCCTTAGCAATCACTAGAGGATCCAAAATTGTCCAACCCTTTATAATGAGCCAAGCTCTTACATTTATAGATGAATCAATGAAAGAAGAAGAAGAGGAGGAGGGAAAACTTGGATTTGAAATACAACCACCAACAAAGAGCATTCAATACCTGCAAATCCACCTATATATATGTAAAATGTGCTTCCTTAAGTTTTTATGGTGTGTAGGATGAGGAAGGAGGTGAAATCTATGTCAAATCGGGTGGTTGGAGAAATCACATATGCTCATTAATGGCCAAAAAGATGTTTTCCAATTTGTCACATACCAAATCCTACTAAAATTTGATTTTGAATATCCTGCACTGTAGACAATGTCTACATCTTTCAAATGAGACCGACGACGCGCATGTGTCGAGCCATGTAGCAAAAGATATGATTTTCGAAGATTTTAGAGTCATTTGAACACATAAGACATGTGGCACATGTTGATTGATCAAAAGATGACCAACTATGCAAGTGTTTTGTCATTTTCTTCCACGTGTCACACATTGGTTTGTTGTAAGGAATCGGTGCCCTCTCTTGGCAGACTTTGATTGGTTGCGTGTAGCACACTCAATGTTTGACAGATGCCATGTGGCATGTAAGAGCAAATAAGAAGGTGCAAAGGCGGCACGCAAAAGAATGAGGCGCGAAAGGAAAATAGAGGAAGAGCACGTATAAAATTAATGCGCATAGGAGGAATGGAAGGAATACCTGAGGGATAAATGGATGGTCAAGGCACAATTATTACAAAGTAATGTGCAGGGGCACATGAGAGTGCCAAGGACTTAGCTGATTTTGGGAAGCAAGTCTAGGGCGTGCGTGAAGGGTGCATCAAATGCTAGGAAGAAGGTGAATGCATAGAGGGTGCACGCGATAGGAAAATGGAACAAAGAGGAAAAGGAAAAGAAGAAGTGAAGGAAAGGAGGAGTGCATAAGGGCGCATGAGGAATCAGAACCACAAGAATGTGCCAAAGGAGTAAATGAGTTATGTGCAAACTGAAACGTAGATCTTTAGAGCTAGAATATAATGTAAGTTGTCCAAATAACTAGGGGAGTTATTTGAATAACAATTTTGTCAACTCTTGGAGCCATTTGCCTACTATATTTAAGAGATCAGTGATAGTCTAGAGCATCCATTGGGCATGGAGTCTCGGTTATGTAATCATGAAATTCTAATCAGTAACCTTGAAGTTCTATCCCTTGAAGTCATTTGAAGAAACATATCCAACTCTGTTTTGAACCCCGCAAAATCCGAAAACCACTGGAATAAGAATGACATCTTGGAAGTAATAAAAGAGCATACACAAGGAGCATGTGGGAAGAAATAATTATATACAAATAATACAATGTGTGCACATCATACTTGGAGGAATGGAAAATACCCTAATATTTATAGAATGATGCAACAAACTTAATGGAAGGGTTTTAGATAAATACCATTGATCGGGATTGATAGCGCACCTCCATTAATGTGAGATAACTCAAAAGATTTAACCTCCTTGTAAGAAATGATAACATATGGGCCACTCCAAAGTGCATCAAACTTTGAATGGTGCCCTGGTTTAGCTCTGTTAGCATCCCATTTTAAGACCAAGTCCCCAACTTTGAAATCTTGAGGCCTAGCCTTCCTGTCAAACCATTTCTTTTTGATTGCTGATGCTACTCTATCTTGATCATGATAAAGTTTCCGAGTTCTTCAATTTCAACTAATTCTACCATTCTGATTTATCTTTGGTCCGTGCCTTCAAACTCTAGCTTTTGGGCAATCTCTAATGAAGGCAACTCAAGAGATAAAGGGAGTCTAGCTTCCTTACTATAGACAAGATTGTAAGGTGAAGTACCTATTCCCCTCTTCACCATAATTTTGTCTACCAAAAATGCGCATGAGACCATTGTATGCCGCTGCTTCTGGCTGATATTCATTGTCCGCTTCATGATTCTGATTAGGTTCTTGTTTGTTGACTCTGCTAGACCATTTCCTTGAGGGTAATAGTTGGAAGAAGTCTTCAAGTATATGCCTAGATTAAGCACCCAATCAGAAATCTTAGTACCAAGGAAGGCCTTTGCATTATCAGAGATAATGGTTTAAGGAACACCAAACCTTGTTAGAAGTCCCTCGATAAAGTTGAGGATGATTGACTTGGTTGATTCCTTGAGCGCGATAACCTCTGTCCATCTGGTGAAATATTTTATAGTTGTTAGCACCCACTTATTTCCATTGCTTGAAGGCAGATTGATCATTGTTATGAATTCAAGACCCCATTGTGCAAAAGGCTGATCCACTTAGATTGGTCAGAGGGGAAGGGTTGACAATTTATTATTTCCTATAAATAAAGTGCATTCTATGCATTTTTTGACCCATTTGTGTGCATCCGAGAATAGGGATGGCCAAAAGTATCTTGCCTTAATGATCTTCATCACCATAGTCTTGTCGAGAAGTGTCCACCAGATAATCCATCGTGAAATTCTCGCTAACAATTTTTTCGGTTTGCCAGACGCTGTCAATACACCTCAATAGCATTCCATCAAGATTTTTTTCAAGAGAAGACCATCAATCGAACATATGGAATATATTGTAGTCTTATATGTCTTCTTTTTACTTTGTTCGGACCAGGAGGGTAGCACCCTCGTAAATGAATGTGATCATGTCCTTCATCCAGTCACACACACATAGGGGTTTGATTATCTTCGTGTTCTACACACGTGGGATCCTCATATAGAAACAATGAAGTATTAGGTTCACTCTGCATGTCCTCAACAAGCTATTTGCAAAGTGCACTACCTCTTACCATCTTTGTGGCTTTGATAGTCACATCATACTCCATGATCTTGGTCACCCACCTTGCTCTTTTCTCACTAATTTATGCTCCCATGATGAAGTTGCTAACACCGGAGTGAGAAACTAACACCTTGATGTGGTTTGTGGCAAGCATGCTCTTGAATTTCTTAAGCATGGGCATGATGGAGTAGACATGTTTCTCCTTATGACTCTATTTCAACACATAGTTTTTCGGTGTTTCTGTATTTGAAGTGTGTGCAATGGAAAGTTGCACAAGCTATGGAATGAGGAAAAAGAACCTCAAAGCTTTGCTTTACTCATCCATGCACCATGAGATAAGAACTAAACAAGAAACTATATATGTATATATAAATTTGAAAAAAATATTCAAACCCTAGCATATATACTACTCTATACTCCATGAAGGCTTAGTAAACACAAACCTAGTTAGATTCTAAGCAATCAAATTAGATTTGTTGTTTACTTCAATGGAGGTGAAGAGGTCTCTCTAAAATGGCTACAAGACCAAGTTAGATACCCTCCTACTAACCTACTATGAAGTTATGGATGCAAGATGGAAGAGCTCTAAACAATGGAGTATGGCCAAGATCCAAATGTTCTATAGCTTAAAGCTATCACAAATGATTTCTAATGCCTTTCCAAAGTGTTTGAGAGAGAAGGACTTGTGAGTGAAGTTGTAGTTTGAATGGGTAGGCTTAGCCTTGTATTTATAGTTTTCCACTTGGGAGAATTTGGAATTTGGGTGCATGTGGGACTAAAGCTCAAAAAGCACTTTTAGATTAGATTAGGATAAACATGCTTTAGGCTTAGTTAAGCTAGGATTAGGCTATTTAAACTTGATTAGCAAGTGATTAGAGACTCATTGAGAGTTGGGAGGGGTTTGGATAACCAATTTTGATTGATAGATAGCCTACAAAGCCAATAGAAGTGGTCTAGAGAGAACTAGGGAGGTTTTGAATGGTCAAAAGGAGAAATGTTTAGCTAATAAGAGAGATATTATCCAAATAAGATGATTAGAGGAGGAATACGACCAAAAGAGTGTTGTGAATGGGCATTTGAGAATGGAGTGAAGTATGGGGATTTAACGAAGTGTTGTTAATTGATTGGATTGGATGAAATGCTAAGTCTAAGCATATTTTAGGTGTCTACATGAAGAAATCCACTAGTTTGTTCTAGCCCTTGTTCATTTTATTGAGTTAGGACTACATCAACACTTACATCAATGCCATAAACATAAACGATAAAATCCTTTGAGTAATCCGAGTTGATGAGTGTTGGCGTGCAAGAAATTTCTTTCTTGATATTGTTGAAGCTCTCTCTTCCTTCTACTATCCACCTGAAGATTGTGCCCTTCTTGAGCATGAGGGTGACGGGCCTTACCAGTCCTACAAAGTTAGGAATGAATCACCTAACAAAATTTATTTTTCCAAGGAAGGACAAAGGATTTCTTGTGCACCGAGTAGGGAAAGATCCGTGATGGCTGAAATGTACTCAAGATTAATTACAATGTCATCCTTTGAAATCACATGGCCTAAAATCTTTCCTGTGCCACAAAAAATTACACTTCTTAGGGTTAAGGGACACCCCAAAATTTCGTACCTCTCAAATACTTTCTCCAAGTGTGTCATGTGATATGCACCGCTTTGAGAAGATCAGTAATGTCATCTAGGTAAACCACGATGACCTCGTTGATGTAATATTTGAAGGCAATATCCATGGCATGCTTTGAAATATCACACCTACGTTTGTGAGACCGAAGGGTATCTTCGATATGTGTATGTTCCCCACTTGGTTGTAAATGCCATTTGTATTGATCCTCTTCCTTAACCAGGATCCGATTCAATCCGAATACCCATCGATCATAGATAATTTTTGTGCGCTAGCCACAGTCTACAAAATTTGATCCATATAAGGCAAAGGATAATGATCCTTGAGGGATGCCTTATTTAAATCTCTCTAAATCGATGCGAGAATTTGATTTAACCATTATTATTGCACATTGGAATAAGATTCGTGACCCAAGTAGATTATTTGATTGGAAATATGATCTTTACCTTAATGAGTTTGGACAACTCCTTCCTCATGAGGGGCTCTATCCTTGGATTGACTGGTCTCTATTTTTGTCTGATGGGCTTGATACTAGGATCAAGGTTGATGGAGTGTTGAGAAATACTTGGATCAAAACCTTTAAGGTCTTCACACTCCCATGAAAATATATCACTCGTATTTATAACAAAGAAATATAAAGGCCTACTTTTCATCATGCGCACAAGATTTACTAAAAAACAACTCCTTTTCACGCTCAATAGTGACTAGACTACAATCTTCTTGCATCACATGCATATTCTTTTCTTCACCATTGAACTCATCATTGGGGATAAATATTTTCTATAAGGTGACAATACCTTTAGGAAACTTGTTTGTCTTAATGGATCACTTGGTCACCATAGCGCTTATGCATGCAAGTCAGCTTGCATACTTGAAGAGAACTCAACCTCATTTTGGATAAACTAGATAATCTACATGTCACCATCAAACACTTTCCAACTTATGTTGTTGTCTGGAATGGATCGTATGATTACCATATTGACATGCTACGTGTTTCCTTTGAAAAAGTCCTTAACTAGGGAGAAGCTCAGAACTAAGCGCAACCATTTTATCAACTTATTTGTTCATATTAAGTGGTACCAACTCTGCAGATTCGAGCATAAAATCTCTCAAGGAGGTCCCAAACTCTATATTTATAAGCTTTGAGAAGCTTATTCTTTGTCGTACACTTATTTGTGACTTGGTGGATAACCAATTTTATGTCTCCAATGATCTCGTAACACCTTAATATCTTTATTTTCCACAATCAAAAGACCATGCACCAACGCCTCATATTCTGCTACATTGTTGGAGCATGTGACTTGTAACCTGTGCATGAAGAATAACTTCTCATCCTTAGGAGAAATGAGAACAAAAACTTTTCTTGTGCCATTTCTACTTCTGTATCCATCAAAGTATAACTTCCACAAACCTAGAATTTCTTCATTTTGTTTAAGCACGTTTGGCAGACAACTTCTTCTTCAAGGTTGTAATATGTCCCCATCCTAGTTTCAAAAGCTTCAAGATCTTTAGCATATGGATCAAACTTGTGATGCCTTTCCACCCACTCATCTAGCACTAAGTTGGGTAAAGGAGGATGAAGAGGCTACTCTTTAAAATCTGAAACTTTCTCTTCTTGGATTAGGAAATTGGCTTGGAGAGGGGATGCATCATATGAATCAACATGATAAGAAAATATTAGCTCAACTTGTATGGTAAACCAGGTAACATAGCTTATCTTGAGTAACATATGGGACCGGTTAGACGTCAAGTAACCACCCACTTTAGCAATAAATTCTCTTAATATACATAGGGAAAACTTAGGGGGTAGGTCAATGATTGACACATCTTGAGTTATGATAAGGCTTGGACATGCATGGAGGGTTAACTCAAGATCCTTGATGATTCCTAGAGTTGTAACAATTGAGCCATCAAGTTACAAGAATCCTTTGGACAAAGGGATGTACTTACGACCTAGGACATCATCTATTTTCTTTAGCATGACAACAGTACTAGCGCCTTAATCAATCATGTAATTGTGCACAAGGTGTTTTCTTATGATCAAGGACATATATAAGGGTGGGGTTTTAACAACATTAATTGCTTGTTTCTCCTCTACTTGATAGATATTTACATCAGTGCATGTTTTGTGAACAACCGGATCGGTAAGATGGAAAGTTGGGCCGAGCTTTATGTAGCAAGTTGTCTTTGAGATGGAATGGTCGTGGTGTCCCACATTGTGAAATTTATATTCATCTTCTTCATTTAGTCCACAATGTTGAATGGAAGGCCCACTGACTTGTGCATTTGGGGCGAAACAAAATATTTCTTTTATTGTTTAGGTGCAGAGGTAGGGGCCTTAGTTGGAGCAAAGGATTGACCTACCATAGGAGGGGAGCACACCACTTAAGAAGGAGATTTGTGAGGAACTCTGCGCACATGAACTTGTGCACTTTTGCTGCTAGATGCCTTAGCTGCATATTTTTTCTTTTGAGGATCAACTTGTGTGATAGGAACTTAAGGTTGTGCACTTGAGTCCAACATTATCTTCTTGTACCTTGTATTATCAACAACTTAGGCATGAGGTCTATCGAAATATCAATAGCTTGATTGATTACACAAAATTCTTCTGCACCAAAGAACATCATATTGGCCTCTGGAGGAGCTTGTGGCTTTTCTTGATTTTCGTGCTCACTTGAAATTATGGAAGGTTCACAATTAGAAGCATTCTGGATCATGTAGGCATTTGCGCTTGCAACATTGGCACAATGATATTGGATATGAGGCATGTTGCAGGAAAGTGTTATCCAATTTCACACACATGAAAAAATTGGACAACATGGTCCTATTATGATCAAATTATGACATTGGTCCCAGGGACTCACGTTCGGTCATCACGGGATAACATGATTAAAATAATTAATAAATTACATAGGTGAGCTCACCTAACATTAAATGAGGTCAAATTCAGTGACAACTCGGTGTTGGCTCGGTTGAGAACTTGGTCGTTCATCATTGGAACTCAACTTGACGGGTCAGTCGAGCCCAACATTGAAGCGAGTCGGTTTAACTCATGAAGGGAGAAATGACAGGTTCGAGTCAGACTACTCGGTTAGCTACTTAGTGATTTGATATCATATAAGGTTGAGTCAGAGATGGGTTGTATCAACTCGTCCAAACTAATCACATGGGTGCAATGAAAACTTGACATATCAAGCTGAAGAGAGTGATAGTTATGTTGGAGCGAGTTGCTTGTTCAAGGGTAAAGAGAGCTCACCCAATGTTGCAAGACCGAGTTGAGCTCATTAAGTGAGATGTAGATCAAGTAAAGAGTTTGAGAGGTATTTGATCCAATTCAACCAAATGGATTGACTTGGAGCTGAAATTATGATGGCAAGCCGAGCCCATACGAAGAGAGAACTCGAGTTGGCATCGCCAAGACCGAGCCAAAATAACCGAGGTAAATGTTAAAATGGCGAGCTCATAGGCCGAGTTGTTGTATTAGCTCGGGAAAGTTTGTGGATGGCTCTGAGCTAAGATGGTCACTACTTAGAGGAAAATTAGATTTTAAAGCTTGAGAATCCACCGTTGTGGGTTTGTAGGGAAATGTGTTCGAGACATGCCACAATTGGATAACTTTGCATGAATTTTTCCGAGATAAACCAAGGTAAATTTTCCGTGTGGGAAAATTTCATCCTCATCGCCAAGTGGGAAAAATTACTTGACAAGCCAAGTTAATGTTTCCGCATGGGGAAGTTGAGGAGCTAATCATTGTGTCGGAGCTCTCATATTGGCAAGCCATCATGATCATTCCACGTGAAGAAGAAGTCCAAGTAGTTGCCTATTCACCAGGTAGGTCATTAGGAGAATTTTAGGTGGAAGAATAGGTTGAATGATTGTGGCGAGTCACTGAGTTATCTGCCAGATTTTTAGGACAGTTGGCATGGTGAACAAGTCATGGGAGGCCACCATTTTCTAAGGAACTAGTTTCAGTCTTGTTAATATGGTTGGCATGGAAAGTTCACCAGAAAACATTGTGAGCTAACTAAATACATGAGAAGGAAAATTGGTTAGTTGAATGAAGGAATTTGTTGGAGGATAGAACGTCGAGGTCTCAAAGCTTTGAGTAAGAGATTTTTGATCAATGTTTTGAAGTTATAGATCCAAGGTGCAGAGAGGACCCTTGTCATTTAGGAACGATGTTCACCATGAGAGTTTTGGAGCATCAAGTCGTGATCTCGAGGAAACATTGATTGGAAAAGAGTTCGTAGTAGAGCTCGACAGATTCATAGACAATGGGTAGATGCATGAGAATGGAAGTGGTGAGCTCGATCAATAGAAAGAGGGATAAATGATTGACTGAGCTCTTAGAAAACTCACCGAGATGAGCCATGCATCAAGAACTCAATGAAAGGCTTGGCAGATGGACGTGGAAAGGAGATCGTTCAAGCTTGCAAGACTAACTCAGATGGATTGGTGCATAAATGAAAGGCAATGTTCATGAGTTTGACATTGAGTGACTCAGATCAATTGGATCATGCTTTCGGAGTGTCGAGGAGGTTGCATGCATTAGAGGACACCAAGTCAGTTCGGGATCACCAAGGTGAATGCCGAGTTGGGACCACTTAGGATCCGAGCTATGTTGCAACAGAGTTAAACCATGCATTAAGGTGGGTGAGCTCGACAAGGGTTGACGCTCACATGAGGAGCCTAACTAGCTCAACATGCTCATGGAATTTACTGTCAGAGGAGATTAAGGGAGCTCAGAGTGGGTTTGTTGGCCAAATTAGGACCAAGTGATTTTGAATGATGCATGATGGGCTCGATAATAGGTTGTCACCACTGAGCTACTTCATGAATGCATGCATGGAACCAACGAAGAGTTCAGTGAGCTCACAAGTAGAGCTAGTGGAGTCGAGCCAAAGGGATAAGATCTGTGTGGACAGAGCGTATACGAGATCAAATCACCAATTTTAATGTTGCATGTAGAGAGATCGTGGGAGATGAGATGACCAATCATGAATTAAAGCTAAGCTCGTGAATGAAGCTTGAGATACCTAGTTGATGTGAACATGGTCGCAGAAGGAGGTCATGAGGTTGAGGAACTCAGGGTACTAACTCATGGTCATGAGACGTTGTGATCTCAATATTTGATTGAACCATGATCAAGTTGTTATGGCTCAGGGCGTTGAAATGAATTTTGAGCAAGGAATGTTTGACGGATTACTTAGTGAAGAAGACACATAAGATTACAAAGTGTTCTATGCTAAGTTGAGCCCAACTAGAGATGAGTTCGAGGAGTTCGAACAAGTTGAAGATGATAAGGACTTTCCATTTAATACATGGTGAACACATAGAATTTGATAGATGAAGAGGGAAGCTCATGTAAGAACTAATAAGGTAAACTCAACTATCATACTAAGAGCTTAAATTTTGACTCACCATGATGAGGGAATAATGGTTGAGTTTTCTCTTCTAAGGAAATAAGCTTGTGAAAGAGCTTGGATAATTGAGTCACGTTTGCTAGAAATAAAGTAAGGGTTTCAATCAAGCTAAATTAAGTCGGGTGAAGAGAATATCCGGTTGAGTTTGGACGGAGGAAAACTCATAATCAACTCAAATAGAGTTTTGAAATACTCAACCAAAGTAATACTTGGATGGTTAGTTTAAATTCGAAGTATCAAGTTCAATCTCATTAAACATGCTGAATTTGAATGGATTCAATAGACCCATAGATTAACTCATGAGAAGATAATTATGGAAAGCAAAGGAGGTATGCAGCTCGGCCCGTAGCGAGAAACTCAACTTGGAGGGAAGACAAGGCTTGTCAAAATGAGCTTAGAGACAAACCCATGTGGAGGAGCTCGATAGATCTTGACATAGAGCTCGATAGATCTCGACATAGAGATCGGTGGCTTCATGGGGAGCTCAATGGCAAGATTGATGTTAACACGTATGGCTCAATCGATGGAGGAGCTTGATGCAAAAGAGCTCGAGCTCAAGCAGATAGAATGGAAATTCATTGGATGCAAAGCTCATGTCGTGGGAGCTAATGGCTTAGCAGATCAAAAGGAATGGTGCTCATAATTTGTGATGCGAGGGAGTTGTTGAAGCTGATTCCAAAGAGAGTTATTAGAATTTGGCATGTGGAAGGAAGGTGTTGTGGGCCAACTCTACATGGAGCTCATTTTGGAGCTTGGTTTAGAGCTTGATGCAGAGCCCATTTTGGGATATCGATGAGGAGAGCTCGGTTATAGTGGAAGCTAAAGGAGCTCGGGTTGGTAAAATCCCACTGAAGAGAGTGCCTGAGCCAAATAGATGTGGAATGCGATCGTGATGGTAGTATCTCATGAAGATAAGAGATCAAATTGGTGAACCAAGTTGAATCCAAGCTAAAATGATTACGATGAATGATGGAGGAGCTCGAGCCCAACTCGGTGAGTTGGCTCGGTGACCCAACCTCTTAGTTGGTCTTTTTGGCCATTTTTCATCAACCCCCATTCAAGCAAAACAAATCCTAAAGGGGGCCCACCATATTTTAATTAAATTAATTTTTTTATTTAAATATTTTATTTTATTTTATTATGGGTAAATAGTTTTGAAGGGACTATACCACTGTGTACAAAAGGCTCAAAAGCCGATATCAAAAGAAGAGAATTAAATATTTTATTAATAATATTTTATTATTATTGTTTTTATTTAAATATTCTTTTAATTAATTGAGAAGACTAGGTCAACAAGAAATTAATGGCACATGATGGAAGCTTCTCAAAGTGGTTCAACCAACTATAATAAATACATCATGTGCCTTCAATTTAGGAAGGGAATTTATGACTCCTTCTCTCCTCTCTCTCAAATTCTTCTATAAATGTAAGTTGGAAGCTCATTCCAAGGGGTTCCAACAGGTTAGATAGGTTGGACAAGTTAGACATCTAAGACAAGTGCAAAATTTTCAAGAGTCCTCTCTCTTTTCTACAAGTTGTCCTTGTATGTTGAGGGAACTTTCAAGCCTCCTTTCCAAGACTGTAATGGTTAACTATTTACTCTTTTGAATGTATGATGCATTGTGCACATTTTTAAAGTAATAAAAGTGTGTGTTTTGTGACTAATCTCAGTCCTTTCATCCTTCTATACTTCTTTGTGCCTTTTCTCATGCTTGCAGGTACACTATGCAAGTTCACGTTTCTATTACAGGTTCTTGGAGTTTTATACTTATCAAGTGGTGGAGTATTGTATGTAGTTGAGTTGTGGTAATTTTTCACCCTTCTCAAGTTCATCCTTCTTCACTGGAAGACTGATAACTTGTTTTTCTAATCGAGTTTAACAAAGGGAACACATGCTTCCTAGTCTATGTGGTATTTTGTACCCTCTCTAAGTTACAATAGGTGAAGTTGACTTGTGGTGCACACACCCTCTTCAAATTAACCCTTCTTGAGTCTGAAACACCCTTTATTTGGTGCATCACCATCCCTAGTATAGTTTCATTTCTTGTAAATATATTTCCCTAAAACCCATGAAAATGTTAACATAGGTCTAGATAACCATTTTATTACACTAGGAGTAGTACAACACTTAGTTTAGGAAGAGGAAGCCAACCTTCTCTAGAGGTTCACCTCAAGCCCAAGTCCCATAGCTTGAGAGGTGATCCCATGTGTCCCAATCACACCAAACATCATGTTCACATTCTAGCCATTCGAGGGTGCAATGATTTGGTGACAATAGTTTTTGGCACGCCCGGTGGGAGACAAAGAGTTGGTACTTATCTTCTCACTTGCACAAAGTCAAAGTACTTAGATGAATCTATATCTCTGGATTTCAAATATTAGTGCATTACTTATGTGAAGAATTCAGACAAGAGCTTCTTCAAAGTAAGGAAATTATCAACATATCAAACTATCCTTGTCTCCTCCAAGGAGAAGGAGAAGAGGCATCTCAACATCACCCATTGCAGCATTACTTCATTTCATTAAGTTGTTGTGCTCTTAGTGAAATTTCAGCCTTACGAGGCATACCCAAGCACAACTGGTGACTCCATTGGTCAAAGTGACCCACTCTCTATGTTGTAGAATTTTAGTTTTACCCATTTCCATCTAGTTTTCTTTGACATCTTTCCATTCATGAAGTGTGCCATCATGACTTCATTTCCACAATGGGATTCCCACTTGCAAGTAGAAGGTAGTTCTTTCCATCTTCAAGGCTATTATAATCCACCTCTAGACCAATTTCATGACAAATATCAGTTTGAGCATGCATGCCCACATGAGAAAGATGCAGATCATTTTGGTCACCCACCAAACTGGGGGCTACTGAAGAACAATGGCATGTAATTCCAAATCTATCATACACACTAAAAAGACCACTTGTAAAAGAAGGTTTGAGAGTTGGAGTATAACATGGTGCAAATAAGGATCAATGAAATGACAAAGGCAACCCAGATTGGCTTCAACATTCCATACCCATGGACTGGCCCTATACCATGTGAGCTTAATCCTCAACAAAAGCTTCAATTCATAATCAAGATGATGACTCAAGTTGAGAATGGATCAAGAAGAGGGATGTTCATGAATATAATGTTAGTCAATCCTATCAATGGGAGGTCCCTGCATTACCACCTTACAACCCTCTTTTCATGTCTCCATCCATGCAGTTTCAACTTGAAGCACATGATCCTAACCTTCCAGTTGTTACCCTATGGTGGAATTCACTACTTCATCTTCTATTCCTCCATTCCATCATGAATCTTCCATGCCTCATTCTTCTAAAGTTCCTTCTTTTCTATGAAGGCCACAAGACAAGAAGTTGAATCTCTTCCACTTCCTCAAATGGTGAGTAAATCAGTTGAATCCCAATTCATCCCTCATCTTGTAGTCCCAAACCCATTTTGGGAGGAGCATCATCAAGAAATGAGAAAAAGGGAGGAGTATATGGTTGAGGAGAATAACAAAGGAGAGCATGTAGAGAATATGAAGAAATGGGCTGTAAAACTTAACATCAAGAAAACTTCATTCCTGACTAAACCTCCTACAAAAGTTGAGGCTCAAGAACAAGCGAACAAACTAGTTTTGTACTAAAAAAAAATCTAGAGCTGAACAAGGAAGACCATAATCTACCTATTCATAATGCAATATTCATATTGGCTCCATATCTTCAGAGGAGGTTGAATCACCACAAGTGGAAAAACCAGTTGTAGAAAAGCAAGAGCCAACTCCAAATTGCAGAGAGAAGAGCATGTGCAAGTCAAAAGAAGAAAAACTCTCAAGTGTACAAGATAGTTCTAATGAGTGCAATGATCCTAATTGCCATGCATGTCAAGAACTTGCAACACTTCTAGAAGGTGGTAACATCTTTCCAAGGTCATCATTAGATGTTACAATCAGCCACAAAAGTTTCATGAGACTAAGGTAGATTCAACAGATCATTAATGATGAGACCATGCGAGAGGATTCAAATCCTTTTTCCTCTCTTCATATCTTCTTACAAAAATCTGATTTTTTAGATGAATTTGATCTTTCTAATTTCATGTTTGAGGATGAGGACAATCAGACAAAAAAAATTCCAATCTGAGATACCACCATGGTGGAAGAAGTTAAATATTTTCACACTGAGAATGAAGAAGAAGAAAAACAAGCTATTTTGTTTGACAAGAGCCTGTGGAGGAATTTGTCTTTCCATGTGGCTTCTTTGAATGAAAAGGTCAAAGAGGAGGACATACATGGAAAGAAAGTTAGGTTTTCATAATTTGATGGAGATGATGTCATTGAGAATTTATTGCTCTCAATTATGGGAATCTAATGTAGTTTATGAACCAATGATATGAAGGAAGTTTTATGTTGAATGAGGAGATTGAATAAGAAGGTCAATCAAAGGAAGGAGGATTTTAGATGAGCAACACATTTTAAAAATTTGCAGAGATTTGGTATTGGAAACTACAAACAATCCAAAGGAGCTACATGTTGTGGAAGAAATCCTTGTTTTCAAAAAATGGGAATGAAGAAGACATCACTTTCATACCATTTATTCATAAGGAAGATTAGTTATTTATGAATGGGAAACAAGAGGGAAATCATGTCATGAACAACCATTTTTTCAAGGATGTCTTCAGCTAGACCTTCTTGTTAAAGTTGAAGTTCTAGAGCAGCAGGAATATTCAACGGGTTAGACCATGTCCCATAAGGTATTTGGCTTCATTGAAGCCAAAGAGAAGCCAAACTAGTCACATTCATTCATTCGAATGTGAGGATGAGTTTCAATTCCGAGGATCAAGTTATAATGCCTCTATAGGACAAATGCAGAGCAACTAAAAGAGGAATTTCTCTTTCTAGTTGATGCCTCAGTGGACCAAGTGGAGAATTGGGCTTGTTTCAGTTTTTCACTCTCATTCTCAGCCATGTCCATTTATCAAATCATTTTCATGGCAATCCATTGTGAGGAAAGGGAGCTATTTTGCACAACCAGTTATAGGGTTTGTTTAACTCACATGTTCCTCTAGTTAGCATAGAGTAGGAATAGGTTTTCTTTCAATAGAATAAGTGCATTGCACACCCTACATGTTTCAATTGGGGCATGTATGGTTTTCAGTTTTTAGTGTGTTTTGTTTTCCATTGTTGCTCTTGTGTTGTTCTGCACATTATTTCATCATTGGAGGTTTTTCAAGGAAGAGAAAGTTCAAAGTTTCAAAGAAAGTTTCAAGATATCCCCAATTCCTCGACTGCTTCATTCAAAGTTCCATAGTATTCTCTAGATGCCAAGTGTTCATCAGATTTAGTATACTTCATGCTTAGCATTCCAGGAGGTCCAAGATCAGACAATGCTTAAGGAGACTTCGGATGTATCACAGAAGATCAAATCATTTTTAAGATTCCAACATTGACTCCATGCCCAATGGATGACTTAAGGCTACTAGAATCATGCTTAGCAGAAATCATCCCCGAGAGGTCACCAAAAATGTTATCCAATTTTTGCATACACATGAAAAAAATTGGACAACATGGTCCTATTATGCCGATCAAATTATGACATTGGTCCCAGGGGTATTCACATTCGTTATCACGAGATAACATGATTAAAATAATTAATAAATTACATAAGTGAACTCACCTAGTTAGACATTGAGCAAAAGTCAAATCAAATCAAAATTGCCTAAATCGGTGTTTGGCTTGGTTGAGAACTCATTAATTCATCATTGAAACTCAATTAAATGGGTCGGTCATGAATGGACTCCCAACATTGAATCGAGTTGGTTTAATCTTGAAGGAAGGAGAAATGATGGGTTTGAGTTAGACTCCTTGATTAGCTACTCGATGTGATTTGATATCATATAATGCCAAGTCATGAAAATATCAACTCTTCCAAAATAATTACATGGGTGCAGATGAAAAATTGACATATTAAGCTAAAGGGAGTGATAGTTGTGTTGGAGTGATTTTCTCATTCAAGGGTATGGTTGAGAGCTCACCCAATGTTGAAAGAATGAGTTGAGATTTTTAAGTGAGATATAGATTAGTAAATAATTTGAAGGGCATTTTATCTAATTCAACCAAATGGCTCAACTTGGAGCCGGCATTATGATGGCAAAGTCGAGCCACATGAAAGAGAGAACTAAGAGTTGGCATCGAGCTAAGAACAAGTCAACTAAGGTAGATGTTAAATTTGAGAAAGCTCACGGCCAAGTAAACATTATCAGTATGAGCTCAAAAATTTTATGGATGGCGTGGTGATACAAGATGATCACAATAATCAAAGGAAGAAATCATTCAAATTTCGTAAAATTACATGAATTGACTCATTTTAAAGACTGGAGATCGAGAATCCACTTTGCATTCAAGTTTGTAGGGCAAACTGTATTTGAATGATAACTCAAAGGGGAAATTTGGGGAGTTTTTTCCAGAGAAACCAAAGGCAAGCAAGTTTTCAACTTGAGAAAAATTCATCCTTATCGCCAAGTGGGAACAATTACTTAACAAGTCATGTTGATGTTTCCACATAGGATAATTTGAGGAGCTGATTTCCATGTTAGAGCTCTCATTTTGGCAAGCCATCATGATCATTCCATGTGGAGAAGAAGTCCAAGTAGTTGCCTATTCTCCGGGTAGGTTGTTAGAGAATTTTAGGTGAAAGAATAGGTTGAATGATCGTGGCGAGTCAATGAGTTATCCATGATTCTCAGGATGGTTGGCATGGTGAAAAAGTTATGGGAGGCCACCATTTTCTAAGGAACTAGTTTTGGGCTCGTTTATACAGTTGGCATGGAAAGTTCACTAGAAAATGCTATGAGCTAACTAAATGCATGAGAAGGAAAATTGGTTGGCATGAATGAAGAATCGAAGGAATCTTTTTGGATGGATATATGTCGAGATCTCGAGCTTTGAGTAAGAGATCCGGTGGAGACACTTCAAAGTTTTGAAGTTATGGTTAGATCCAACAACGTGGAAGGAGGACCCTTGTCATTTAGGAATGGTGTTCACCATGATATTTTGGAGGATCATGTCATGATTTGAGGAAAAATTGATTGAGAAAAGAGTTCATAGTAATTTAGCTCGGTAGAATTCATGATGAGCGATGGGTAGATGGTATTGAGAGAATGGAAGTGGCGAGTTCGATCAACAAAAAGAGGAGAAATGATAGATTGAGATCTTAGATGAATCACCAAGACAAGCCATAAATCAAGAACTTCGAGAAAGGCTTGGTAGATGGACGTGATAAGGAAAAGCTCAAACTTCGAGCTTGCAAAACTCTGAACTGAGCGATGCTGAGGATGTAATAATTGATCATAAATGAAGAGACATCATGAGTTTGACATGAGCGAATTGACATTGACTTGAAAGTTTAGCTCATTAGAATTGAGATGCTTCAAAGTGTGAAGGAGGTTGTGTGCATTAGAGGACATTAAGTTAGTTTGGGGCCATTAAGGTGAATGTCAAATTTGGGACCACTTAGGATCATCGAGCTATGTGTGTAATGGAGTTAAACCATGCATTAAGGTGGGAGAGCTCGACAAGATTTTGCTCATGTGAGTGAATGAGCCTGGAACTAGCTCAACACACTCATGGAATTTGGTCAATGATCAGGAGGAGATTAAGGGAGCTTAGAGTGGGAATTTGTTGGCTGAATAGAGGACTAAGTGATTTAGAGTGATGCATGATAGGCTCAAGTCATAAGCTCAAGTGGCAGACTTCTGAATCTTGAATGCAATGCATGTTGCAAGATTTGAATGAGAAAAGTTTGAGATCGAGAGAGCTCGTGGAGTCAAGCAGAAGTCGGGTGGTCAAAGAAATAAGGAGAAGTTAAATATGTGATTCAAATAAAGAGATTTTACGGGATCAAATTTGGATAGTTGAACCATGCATGGGAGAGCTTGGAGAGACAAGCCACCAATCAAATGAAGGGAGCCCAGCTTGTGAGAATGAAGCTCAAGATACCTAATGATGAGATGATCGTAGATGATGCCAGGAGGTCAATGAGGTCATGAGGAACGAGGAACTCGGGAATGCTTAAGTTAGTCATGGGACATCAAGTGATCTCATATTTGATCAAACCATGATCAATTTGTTATGGCTCAATGGGTGTTGAAATGAAGTTTGAGCAAAGAATGTTTGGGTAGATTACTTAGTGAAGAAGGCACAAAATATTACAAGTGTGAGTCAACACGCCATGGAAAGTTCCCAACTCGGAGATGAGTTAAAGGAGTTCGATGGATGTTGATGAAGTGATAAGACCAAGAATTGACATTTAATGCACGGTGACTCTCACAAAATTCAAAAAATGAAGAGGAAGCTCATGTAAGAACTTATAAGGCAAACTTGACTATCATAAATGGAGCTCAACTTTCAAGTGACTTCATGATGAGGGAGAAATGGTGAGTTTTCTCTTAAGGAAATAAGATCATGGAATAGATTTGATAAATGAGTCACGTTTGCTGAGAAAGTAAGTAAGAGAGTCACTTGAGATAAATTAAAGTCGTGAAGAGAATATATGGGTGAGTTATGCTGGGGAAAACTCACAATCAACTCAAACAAAGTTTCAAAATGAGCTGAACCAAAGTAATACTTGATGAGAAAGGAGGGGAACTTAAATTACATCGTAAAGTATCATGAGTTGAGCTCATTAAACATGCAAATTTTAATGTATTGAATAAGATGAGAGATTAACTCATGAGAATATAATTATGGCAAGCCAAGGAGGTATTTAGCTTGACCCCAATGAGAAAATTAGCTTGAGGGGAAGACAAGGCTTGTCAAATGGGCTTAGAGACAAAACCATGTGGAGGAGCTTAACGAAGTTCGAGTTAGACTTCATGGGAGCTCGATCGTATGGAAAGCTAGATGTTAGTTACATGATGCATAATGGATGGCTCAAATGGAGGTAATCGAGGAGGAAAGCTCAATGTAAAAAGCTTGGTTGAATAAGTCAAATGATAGAATGGAAAGTCATTTGATGTAAATCTTGTGTTGTGGGGAACTTATGGCTAAGAGAGAGGTTGGAATGGAGTAAAATTTGTGATGCAGGAGTTGTTGAATTGAGTTTGGGAGACTTAACATGGAAGTCAATGTGGAAGAAAGCATTATGGGCCAATCAGCATGGAGCTTGTTTTGGAAATCGAAAGGAGATCAAATTTGAGAGCCCATTTTGGGAGCTTGAATCAAAAGAGAGCTCGAGGAAATGAGGGCATGGTCAATCGAGCTCGGGTTGGTAAAATCCCAATGAAGAGAGTTGGGGTCATTGAGCCAAAATGTGGAACGATATTGTGATGGTAGTAGCTCGTGAAGATAAGATCTTGACTCGAAAGTAAACCGAGTTGAATTTGAGCTAAAATATTATAGTGAATGATGGAGGAGGATGAGCCTAACTCGGTGAGTTGGCTCGGTGAGCCAACCACCGAGTTGGTCTTTTTTGGCCATTTTCATCAACGCCCATTCCTTTCAAGTCAAATCCTAAAGGGGCCCACCATATTTTAATTAAATTAATATTTTTATTTAAATATTTTATTAATAATATTTATTATTATTATTAAATATTTTATTTAAATATTCTTTTAATTAATTGAGAAGATTAGGTCAACATGGGTATTAATGGCACATGATGGAAGCTTCTCAAAGTGGTTCAACCAACTATAATAAATACATCATGTGCCTTCAATTTAGGAAGGGAATTTATGACTCCTCTCCTCTCTCTCAACTTCTTCTATAAATGTAAGTTGGAAGCTCATTCCAAGGGGTTCCAACAGGTCAGACATGTTGGACAAGTTAGACTTCTAAGATAAGTGCAAATTTTTCAAGAGTCCTCTCTCTTCACAAGTTATCCTTGTATGTTGAGGGAACTTTCAAGCCTCCTTTCCAAGACTTGTAATGAAACCATTTCCTCTTTTGAATGTATGATGCATTGTGCACATTGTTGAAGTAATAAAAGTGTGTGTTTTGTGACTAATCTCAGTCCTTTCATCCTTCTATACTTCTTTGTGCCTTTTCTCATGCTTGCAGTACACTATGTAAGTTCACATTTCTATTGCAGTTCTTGAGTTCTTTGCTTATCAAGTGGTGGAGCATTTCATGCAGTTGAGTTGTGGTACTTTTCACCCTTCTCAAGTTCATCCTTCTTCACTAGGAAGACTAATAAATTGTTTGTCGATTGAGTTTAATAAAGGGAATGTGCTTCTTCTAGTCATGGGTATTTTGTACCCTCTCTAAGTTGCAGTAGGTGAATTTGACTTGTGGTGGACACACCCTCTTCAAATTAACCCTTCCCGAGTCTAGAAACACTCTTTATTTGGTGCATCACCATCCCTAGTATAGTTTCATTGCAAATATCTTTCCTAAAACCCATGAAAATGTTAGCATATGTCTTCCACTAGGAATAATACAACACCTAGTTTAGGAAGAAAGCCAACCTTATTTGGAGGTTCACCTCAAGCCCAAGTCCCACAGCTTAAGAGGTGATCCCATATGTCCTAATCACACCAAATGTTCTATTCACATTCTAACCATTCGGAGGGTGTGCTAGAGGTGGAGATGTGCATGTGGGTGTTCTACTACATACTTTCCTTGGAGATAGCTAGAGGTCCTTGAAGTATGCTTCAACTATTACACTTTACCTTGTGTGCACTATTCTCATGAAAGGTGCTCAAGAATTATGAAAATAGGAGATCTAGAAGTGTTGGGAGTTGCTAGATGTGTTGAAATGAGCCTCCAAAGAATAGAAATCCTTAAGTCACACACCATAACTTAGCAATGTGAAATTTAAGATTTCAATGCTTATCCCACCAGCGTGCTAGAAAGCTGTTGGTTCCTTAAACTTGCACATGTGGCTCAAGTATGGAAGAAATGATTTCTTTGAGTCAACAATGGGACTGTCTCCAACTTGTAGGACCTTATGTGCTTGAGACAGACCTCCAGAGAAGACCTGTTCCTCTACCTATTTCTACTTCTACTGCTACTCTTAATGCTTTGAAAGGGAAATAGAAGCTAAGCAAGACAAGGGACCAGGGATATAAGGATAAAAAATGGAAAAATAAACTAAGGAAGGTGATAGCACTATAAAAATGAGATGAACACTATATTTTCTACTTGAAAATGGAGGAGAAAGCATAAAGGGAGGCTATGCATGTGCAACAAAACCAGACATATTCACATAATCGATTTCATGAGACACAATAAGAAAATTGAGATGCAAGAGATTTAAAATGACACAAAAATCACACCACGCAAAAGGAAGGAAAGAAGAATATAGACATGTTAAGGTGGAGAATAGCCACAAAATGATGCTTCTACTACTTACAAGTACGCATACAATTACAATGACGTTTGAAGGCCTAGATATCTGCATGCACGAATCGGATCCGAGGTTTATGACTCAAAATGCAAAGATATGGAGTCCTTAGCAAACACTAGAGGATCTTAAAATGTCCAACCCTTTAAAATGAGCCAAGATCTTATATTTATAGATGAATTGATGAAAGAAGAAGAGGAGAAGGAAGGAAAACTTGGATTTAAAATACAACCACCGATAATGAGCATTCAATGCCTATAAATCCACCCGTATATATATCAAATGTGCTTCCCTAAGTCTCAGTATGGCATGTAGGAGAAGGAAGGTGGTGAAATCCATGTCAAATCAAGTGGTTGGAGCAACAAATCTACTCATTAATGGAAAAAGATGTTTTCCAAAATTTCACCTACCAAATCCCATTGAAATTTTAATTTGAATGTCTTGCACTATAGACAATCTCAGAAGATTTCAAATGAGATTGGTCGTGCATGTGTTAGAGTTCCCTGTAAAAAAATATACTACTATCGGAAGATGTCGAGTCACCTGAAAATGCAAGACATGTGGCGCACATTGATTGACCTGAAAAGCCAACCAATTGTGTAAGTGCTTTTTCATTTTCTACCATGTGTCACTCATTGGTTTGTTACAAGGAATCTGCGTGCCCTATTGGCACACTTTGATTGGTATTGTGTAACACACTTAATGTTTGATAGATGCCACGTGGCATGGAAGAGCGCAGAAGAAGGTGAACAAAGAATGAGGCACGAAAGGAAAATAGAGGAAGGGCGCATGTAAAAGTGATATGCACAGGGAGGAATGGAAGGAATACCCTTTGGAATAAATAGATGGTAAAGGAAAAATTATTACAAAGTTGTGTGTGGGGTGCACAAGAGTGCCGGGACTTAAGCTAATTTTTGGAAGTAAGTCTAGGGTAGGTGCGAAGGGTGCGTGAAATGTTTGGGAAGAAGGAAAATTCATAGAGGGTGTGCGCAACAGAAAATGGAACAAATAGGAAAAGAAAAAGAAGAGGTGAAGGAAAGGAGGAAAACACAAGGGTGCGTGAGGAATCTACAACCACGAGAATGTGTCAAAGGAGCAAATGAGGTGTACGCAAGCTATAATGTAGATCTATAGACCCAGAATGGAATGTAAGTTATCTAAATAACTAGGGGAGTTATTTAGATAACAGATTATGTGTCATCAATGCACATGAAATGAAAGCTACATTTCTTCCATTCTCATTTTCCTATGTTTCTTTATCTTATGCACCTTGAAAACATAGTGATCCCAAAAGAGATTTGTATTTTTGATAAATGAATCAAATAACTTTGTGCCGGAGTTTATTCTTCTCACTAGATATATTTACTATTGTTTTCCTTTATATTGAATGATTAACTACTATAGTTATTGGGTGTGAAATCTATAATTTTCCTACTCACAATAATAACCTTTCTTTCTTAATTTCTCTCCTTTTCCCTACATCATTGTAATTTACTACCTTGAACCCCATACAAGCACCTTGCCACAAGATTAGTGGAGTGTCCTGTGTGATCCCCAACATTTTGGAAAACCCACAACAATAGATAGGATTAAATAGTTTTCATTCAATAATGGGAGTTACACTAGTCAATGCAGAGGGGAATAACTCTGTGAATGTTGGTGGAGATACCTAATCTACCATATCAACAAAGTTTCTCACAACAATTTTTGGCAACTCCATCTGGGGAGAGATCTACCTTGATGCACATGAATAAATCTCTGGAAAATATAAAAAGATAAAAATAAAATATCAAAAATAAAATATATCTATATAGATACTTGAATGATCAAAAGCATTTTTTTGAGACTTTTGAGAAAACATAGCTGAAAGAAGATGTACAAGATTGAATATGTTGAGAGGAATCATTGATCCCACTTTTGAAGCTTTGAAAAATCAAGAGCGAGTAAGAGATAACACATACTACTTCTCTCAAGATTCATCCCCATTTGATTCATTGAGCAATACCCCTAGTAACCCTATTCAAACTCCTAAAAATTACCCTATCTTTCACTTGAATTTTGGATTTTGAAGTCCTAAGAGAAGAAGAAGAAAGAGAGGAAGAACTGGAAGAAGAAAGAAAGGAGGAAGAAATGGCGACACAAGAACCTATACCATGGGGAAAAATACTTTCAGTGATTGGCTTTAACTCCTCCACTTCATGCACTTCCAAAAGGGTCAAGAAGAATTTTCCAAAGTTATATGGAGATGAAAAGAAACATCCAGATGATCATATCACAACCTTTATCACATCCTTCGACATCCTTGAGTGCAACAAAAAGATGTTGCTATGTGGTTGTTCGTAGAAACATTGTAGGATATGATGGTAAATTGGTTCCACTACTTTCCATAATGCTTGATCTCAAATTGGGGTAATATCAAGAAGAAGTTTGAAGAGAGGTTCAAAACCAATGAAGATGCTCATGCACTTATTACTGTAAGAGTCCATGAGAGACTTTGTGGAAAAATTCAACAAGTTGATCAATAAAATTCCCGCCGATTCTCTTCCCACTATGGATAACATGAAGATGTTCTTTTTCAATGCTCAAATGCTTGAAGTGAGTTTATTTCTATAGATATTTCAACCAAGAGATGTTAAAAATTCTCGAGATATTTCCATCAAGGTGGAATATGACCTCATATTTCTTGGTAAGATCAATAATACTTCAATGAAAATTAAAACCCAAATTCCCAAGATAGGAGAAATGATCTAGTGTTGCATAAGTTGGAAAATGAATTGATTGTGCTAAAATGGGAATTCATTCAATTAACATTACAAACATATCTTCCAAACTAAAAGAGAAACAATATTGCTGGAGCACCCCAAAGGATCACCTTGGAGGCCCTACAAGTAAATGCAATGCAATAGAACAATGAAGATGAAGAAGAAGAAGGGAATTTTGAATTAGAAGTTGAAGATGAAGGAGAAGGTGAATGTGGTAGGATCGGTTTTATGAATGCATACTTGATGATGAAGAATCCATAAATAGTTACTCATATGTGGTGTTCACCTGATCTTAAAAGGAGAAAAAAGGCTCTTCTTCTACTGCCCAAGCTAAGAAATTAAATCCTCAAATGATGACTACAAGAAAAATAACAACAAAAGGATGGTCATATAAGTCCGCTCAAAGGGGTTAATTGAGAATAAGCATGTGGCCACTCCAACCAAGAATCCTTCAACCTCTTTAAGTAAGTCTCCTTCATCTTCTCTTGAAAAATCAGTTTCTCAAAGATCCTAAATACATCCATGTCAATATTTTCATAACCCATGATGTTCCCACCACCTCTTCATCCTTTGATATCATTGAAAATTTCAAACAGAACAAAAAGACTAAATATCTCGAATTAGAATACTTGAGAATTCGTCCCAAACAACTGGAAAATATTGTTCAAGATATCAAGGGAGTATCTCTACTTCTAAATATGCCATCACCAAAGAACCATCTCATGCATCCAAATCCACTCCATCTCTGAACTTTCTTTCCTCCACACCCTCTACCTCTAGGAAGGTAGAACCTTTCTACATAGCCTCTCTTGCTAGCAAATATAATATAAATAACTGCATCATTGAATTTGGTGCCTCATACAACATCATGCTTGAAAAAGTTTCTAAGGATCTCGGTCTCTCCCTTTCCCTTACCTCTGGTCAATGCCTCTCCATGGAAATGTATCAAACACCTCTCATTGGACAAGTTAAAGATGTTGAGGTAGCATTGGAAGATTATCATGACAAGAAAAATCATAATCCAAATCCTTATAGTAGATATGCCTGCCTCATATGATATGTTGTTGGGCCGAAGATTTTGCCAAGATGTTGGAGGAGATATGCATCTAAATTTTTCACACGCCACTATCCCGGTCAATGGTACAATAAATAAGCTACTTCTCATCGAGAAATGAAGTACATAGTTCAAAGGACAAATTACCCAATGGTAAACATCTCATTCCAAAATTCCAAATCTATAAAAAATTTCATGGCCTTTGAGGATGGTCTTGAGCTACCCTTATTGGTTGAGGAATTTCCAAGCATCACAGAGCCAATCAAAGAGCATATTGATGAGTTGATGAAATAAAAGTTTGAAAAGGTGTACTTCTTATGGGATGAGAGTATAAATGAATTTGTTCCATTATATGTTGATGGCAATGATGAGAGCCTTGACTAAAAACAAAGCAACCTGGAAGTGATGAGAAATGTGAACCAAGAAGAAGGAATGATGCTCACAAATTTCTTGACGGGTAACTTTAAAATTTTCAATCATGTTCTTGAGGATCAGTATGAGTTTCCATGTGATGAGTATGTTGGTGACCATGAAATCTTCTCTTAATTGAAAGCGAGAAAATAAGAAAATTAAGAATTACAACATGCTTTCACCTCTTGAACTTGAACATACTTGAAGAAGATGATGGATTTGTTTACCAAGTTTCTTGTTATTAATAAGGGTTAATACACTATCTACTAAAGAAACTATCAAAATCAGAAATGATGGAGGGTTTATGTTACCTCAAATGTGATGTGATATGGGCACAAGATGATGATGGATCCCACTACTGCAAATCAGATCAAACCTACAGATAAGACTGAAAATGATATTGATTAGATGGATTTATATGGGGGCTTCCCGATAATGCCACTCCAAGAAGATTTTAGATTGCTTTCATGGATGTCAACCCCAGTTGCTTAGAAAGGATAAAATAAAGTAAGTATTTAGATAACATGCATAAACAACAACATCATTGAATATGGAAAATTATTAAAAATAATTTAAAGCTGATTAGATTGTACTAATTGTAAACCGACTATTACATGGTTCGGGTCGACGATGACCCAGACTATGCATATGCAGATTGACAATGTCCTAGGAAGGAAAATTAGGATCTGTAGGATAAATATACAAACTTGGAGAGTTTGAATGCCAACTAGAGGATGTTAGGGATCTGTATATGCTATGAGTGGTCCTGTAAGGAAGGACCACTAGAAAAAAATCCAAGAAATGGCTATAAAAAACAACATAAGAGGTATGTTTGAGAAACCGGGCACAGGTTGACAATGATCTCGAAAGGATTGGCACAGATGTGGTAGAATTAGATAAAGTTGAGGATGAATGGATGAGAAGGACAACTTGCAAGAAAAAGGATAGAAAAGGAGGTTGTTAGAGAAGTTGTGAGTGCTACTAAAACCGATTTGAACCTACAAAAGATTAGATATCAAAAATACAAATATAATTTGATAAAAACCTTAATAAATATATACAAAGATACCAATAAGTGTCACGAAATATGATTATGAGCAATACAATCATGACGATGGAATATGGAGAGGGTCTATATATGTCTCAAGAATGCTCGAGGCATGAGGAAGGGTGGTCAAGTCAGCAAGAGGGCTCGAGGTTACATGCATCCGATGATTTATTTGACAATAGAAGAATAACTTATAGGTCCGACGATGAATGGGATGGGTTGCCACCGATTGTGGGGTAAGCTTCCCCAATGGGAAAGATTTTATAATTTTGGCGTGATTTTATGTTTTTAAGGATTGGCCAAATGATTTAAAGCATATATGCGAGATCATATTGCTTGAGGATGAATTTAAGGTAGTTAGGGCATAAAAATAGATGGGAGAAAAGCTTAGAAAAACAAAGGGATGAATTTAGGATAAACACATCCTAAATAACAGGTTGGTTAGGGAATTAATTAATTAATAGGGATTAATTAATTAACTTGAATAATGATTAATATGGATGGTATAATTGGGCATGTAATACATTTAAATTATTAATTAATTAATGTGGCTTAATTAATTAATGGGGATTGGATGGGAATTTAATTTGATGAAGGGGATGAATAAAATAAATATGCGCATGTGGGAGATCAAGGGTATAGATACCTTGAATTTAGGTGTCTATATTTTACCCTTTTTGTTGAGTGGTTTGGATAGCAAGCCACGAGACAAAAATGATGAAAGTTGGATGAGGATTAAAAAAAATATTGATGATAAGCTCTCCCTTAAATGGGGGATTGATGCCATAAAGGGAAATCAATGACACATTTGAAAAAGTAGATGAAAAAAGTGAGTGAAGAAGGGATGGGTAACATTATTACCAAGGCAAGATGCCCTAGAAAAAAGGATCGCAATATGAATAAAACTATGGCGGTGAATCAAATATCACATTGGTAGAGGACAATTACGGTCTCAATGGAGATGGGATACAACATTCTACGAACCAAAGTGAGTGGGTGAAGATCACTACAATATGGATGCAAGCCAAGATGACCAATATTTCATAAACAAGTCATCAAAATATGTGCAACTATATGCGAAATCCTTTGTACACGAGGAATCGAGAGAATAGGTATGCATCCACAAGGGATGAGGATGAATGATATGGTGCCCAACAGGAAAAAATGGTTGAGAAGGAAAAATGAAAAAGATGAATGATGAAGTAATATGTCCCAAAGGGAAAGTATGGCTAAGAAGGAAAAAATAAAATATGCCCCAAGTGGGGAAAGGTATGGTCATTGTGAAGGGAAAAAAGAAACAAAATATTCCCTAAGTGGGGAAAGGTATGGTGTGAAGGAAAAAAAAAAGAATACGATATGCCCCAAGTGGGGAAAGTATGGCCACAAAGGCAAAAAGGAAATAAAATATGCCCCAAGTGGGGAAAGTATGGCCATAAAGGTGGACTTGATATGATGAATATGGTGCCCAAAAGGGGAAGATGAGTATGGCCTCAAAAGAGGACTTCGTGCTAGGATTATATACGATTGTGGATTAAAAATGACCAAAAGAGGAGTGTTCATGGCCACAAAAGGTTTACTTAGGGGGTGTGATAGGATTAAAATTCCCAAAGGAAAAGATACTACCACAAATGTGGACTTAGAAAGTAAGTATTCCCAAAGGAAGAATAGTTTGGATCAAAATGCCTAGAGGGAAAATGATTATGACCACAAATGTGGACTTAAAAATAAGTATGTCCGAAGAAAGAATAGTTTGGATCAAATTTCCGAAGGAAACTGATTATGGTCACAAATGTGGACTTGAAGGTAAACAATAGATGATGCCCTAAGAAAGGATACAAGGCAAAGGGAGAAAGCCCAAAATAAAGTATTTAGGGATTCGACGATGACCAATGCAAATTGATGACGACCCAATGGGGTCGATGACAACCTGAAGTCGATGGATTCAAATATTATTAGAGGATCCCATAGGATGTGGGGATCATGATTGCTTTGGTGGAGAGATGGGATTAACAGACAGGGACATTTTGGTTTAGGACGGGGAGATGACAGTCACCCTAAAGGATGTGTATCAAATTTTGAGATTGCTGATACATGGGGAGAATATAGTTCCCATTACTAGTGAGGAGAGATTAGTAGTGTTGACATGGCTATTTGGAGCTGATGTGCCCCACATCAAATTTTATTCAAGGGATTTTACATGTGAGTGAAATATGAGGTTGGGGTACCGTGTAGCCACTTGATCTGCATAATGATGATGGTCATGTCGTGCTATGATTTTCCATAATTTGATGGGGCTCGATTTCCATGGGCATTAGCTGGTGTGGTGGAAGACATTATGGACCACCAGACAATGTTTTCATTCGGGACCACTTTGTTGGCTCAAGTTTACCATGAGCTTTCCATGTATAGAGTAAATAAGAGGTCAGATTAGATTTGGGTTTATTATTGCCTTTGCTTGATGTATGATCATATAGCCATGATTCAACCACTAGGGATTTCGTGGGTTACAAGAGACTACATTCAATTAGAGGTGGGATTTTGAGATGGACGTTCGATCGGGGCTTTAGTGACAAGAATGAGAGGATGATGGATTGGTATGTAGATGGGCTTGCAGGTGGATGTTGAGCAGATTAGGTTTTAGACATATTGGGATTCACCCACATGGCCTAGGGTAGTTGTGGAGTTAGTGGGGATGAAGATGATGAGATTGGTGTAGGGGAGATGACCGAAGATGATCGAGGCTTTCCATTCGATCAAGTGTGATGATAGTTTGGGATTATCCAGACCATACCAGATGATCCCATTTTATAAAGAAGAGAAGAGATAGACAAAGAGTTATTGAGTCCTATCATGGCTGATCCAGTGGAGGAGGAGGTAGCGCCATGGGATGAGGATGATGATGTTGGAGTCAAGGATGGTTTTGGTTATTAGATGGCTGTTATCTGGGTAGCTAGTGTTGTTGTGGAGAGAGGAGATGGGTAGGAGGAGGAGATAGAGGAGATAGAGATTGATGTAGAGGTAGCTCCTGGAGGAGGTGGGGATGGTGGAGTAGGAAAGTATACAAGTGTTAGATTTAGAAGGGGAAATATAATCAATAGATTACAGATCCACCATTAAAATGTTGACGACTATAGATTATGATGTGCGATTAAACAATCACAAAAAATAACTTAAAATAGATAGACAATTACAAAACATAATGAGAAAGAGCTGAAAGCAAATAATAAACAAGAACAAAGAAAAATGACACCATATTTAAGTGGAGAAACCTAAAGGAAAAAACTCCACTTAAAAGGCACTATCTTTATTAAGAATTTAACAGCTTTAACCCAACACTTCCACTTCACTCCTCGATCTTTCACAATGACTACAAAGATTTTTCTCTTGATCATCTAATACAATGATCATCGATTGTATCTTATAATCAGATCTTGGTCTTTATGTTAGTCTTGTACAAATATATATGTTGTAGACAACCAATCCCGAGAGGGATCATCAAATCAATATGGGTGGGTGAATCAGTCAAGCCGCTTCACTCTTAAATGTGAAAGACCTTCACAATAAAGTTTGATGGAAAAACTTTAATAGAATATTGGGGCATACTGTAGAGGTATATCCCACTTGACATTATCACCCCAACACTCCCCTTAATGTTAAGTGGGAAGAAAAATTAGACATGCCAAATTTACCTTTTTCTACAAAAGGATTTATAGATCCTTGAATCAGCAACAGTGATTCAGATATCATGCAAACAAGGGAAATCCACAAATCTTCCCATACATAAATTCTTAAGACTAGTGCTTTACATATGAATACTTACATTAGATTATGGAGCCTTTTATAAACTAAGGCATACCCATAACTAAAGCTTTGCTAGGATTTACAAGTAACTTCACATAGAGTGACACATTTACTTATTACAAAATGGAGGAAGTATTGGAAGTTTACAATGAACTACCTTATGCATTTTCTCATGAGACTTATAGTTCACATACAATGTTACAACCATGTGTAACCAATCCCTAAAGGATCACTTTGTTACATAAAAAGTGGGTGGTCATGATCCACTCTTAAAAGCTGACCCGGGTCTTTTATAATAAGCCATTAAGAGGTGGCATTGTCATACACACTCCCCTCAATGAAAACTATGATAGGCCCAACAAGGCAAAAACTTGTAGTAGTTCCCAACACACAATGGCTTGGGAAGGTATCTGCAACATAATCTCTGATGTTGAACTGATTCTTTATCAAGAGCAATTTGCCTTCACATAGAGGAGGAATAATTCCTTTAGCTCCTATGTGTATCACTACCAACAACCTCTTTAGCCACATGGCTCTTTTCTTCTTCAAGTGATGGCACATGCATCAATACTTGAACATAAATCAATTGTATATCCAATCACAACATCAACATGGTTAGAGTCATGATAGACAACATAATAGGCATAAAAACTAACATAATAATATGCTTAACAACTAACCATGTTACATTACAAATATGTTGAAAATTTTCAACATATTATACTACTAAAATATTTATTAGATGTAATCAATATTGGATGTCTCCAATAAAAAAAAAAGGCATCCCCAAGTGTCATTTGATATGCATATAATAATATTTTACTAATCACATAAAATGATTTAACAACATATGTATATCTTCATATTATAAGTATTTACATAATGAGATAAGACTTGATAGATAACACATCTGAACAAATAATCAAATTATTCAAGAATAATCAAGCATTCACTGAAACCACTATCCATTAAACAATGGACACACTCATGGATTTATGTGAATTTTGCTTCAAAAATGACCATGTAAGCACCCTTTTGAAGTCTAGACATGTCATATATGATCATATTTTTATGCCAAAAACATGATTTAATAGTAAAAAACATTGTCTTACTTCTCTTGATTCTAAGAATTATATTCTTGTTACTACTAAGAGATCATGATTATTTTGACAAAAGAATCATTATTAGAAAAAAATAGTTAGAGAAACCATGCTCATGAAAGCACTTGAAATAGAAATCCTATTCAAAGTCAAGGATTGAAAGATCTCCCCTCAATGTCTACATCCATTATATCAAAAGGAAACTAAAAACAAACTTGTAGAACAATTTCAGTTTTAGGATACTTAGAGGAGGGAAGAGAGGAAATTTACAAAAAGTTTCTCAAGAATATGCACATATTCTTTGTAACCTCTAGGTACAACTTTCATGATGTATAAATGCACTTTATGCATTACAAAATATGATATCAACTTCTATTCTACCTCTATGATAATCCTTTCTTTCTTTGTGACAAGAAACTTGTTCATGGTTAAACATGGTTTAGGATTTCTTAATTACTCTTTATAGGGGTTCATGATGTCTGATTATTATCATGCAACTATCAAAATTCATCATGAATCAACATAACTTACATGTATTGAGATAGGGGCTTCAGGTTTAATATATTACTCTCTTGAAGACTCAGATCAAGAAGGCCTCTTAAAAACATAATTTAACTTTTGATGAAAGACCTTAGACTTCACAGAACTCCCTCAGATATTTCATACTTTAGATGAATAATAATGCCTTTTTTTTGCAAAGCAGACACTAATCTTTTAAGTCAAAGTTGAATATCATTCCTAGAAGAGGAAGAAAAAACAAGATTCAGACACACAGCCATCAAGAAATATAGAATCCATTTTTCTGAATGCTAGAAGCAATGAATTAATTACTTTTTCTTTAACATACCATTTATCATGCAACAAAACAACTTTACAGTTTTCTTTAGTTAGCTGAGAGCAAGAAAAAGATTCTTTTTTAGTTGAGGAACATACAAGACATTCCTAATTAGCCCATTTTCCAATTTAACATTTCCACAAGATTTAGATCTAATGATGGAGTCATCTCCTAGATATATGTTTTCTTCACATTTGAAAACATCTAAAGAATTCTAGAAATACAAGTCATGTGTCTAGAAGCACCACTGTCTAGGATCCATTCATTGTCATTAGAAGCTGAGAGAGCTATATATAAGGAAAAATATTGCTCAACAATATTTGCATGATTTTGCTTCTAATTTGGCTTATTATTTCTAGTGTTCTTAGTATGTTTGACAATTGTTACTCTACAATCAGACTCTTTGTGACCAAATTTTCCACACTTGTTACAAGTTCCATTGAATTTGGATTTATAGTTCTGATTGTTTTTAGCAGGTTAGACTTAGGCTTAGATTGGATTTGAATCTAGATCTGATATTAGACTTCTAATTAGGATTACTATTAATCCTATCTTGAGAAGACTTATGATTTTGAGAGAACAAGGCTTGAGAAGTAGTCTCTTTTGAATCAAAATTCTCCATTACTCATTCTTCTTGAATTAACAGTGAAGACAAAGTATCTAAGTCAGGTAGATCATTCTCATTCTGATACTTAGAGTTAAGAATAGAGATAAAATTTCTAAAATTTTCATGTATATTGATCTGTATAATGAAATATAACATCTTATCTTAAAATAGTTCACAGTTCACCATCCAATTGAGCTTTAATGTCCTTAATTTTAGCTAGGTAATTGACTATTTTCTCATCCCCCTTCATGGGTGTTGTAAATAGTCTCTAAAACCAATTTAATGATCTTAGACAACCTACTACCTTCATGCATGGTTTCTAATTGCTTCCATGCATCTCAAGTGAGTCCATATGGCCTATATGCATCAAGAATTCATCTCTAATGCTTTACAATAGGATGGAAAAAGCTTCCTGAGATTTCTGAGAAAAGGAGCTAAGGTTTTCAGGGGTAGCTTGTCTCCTTGTGGGACATTTTTGACACCATTCACAAGATCCCGAGCTTTCTTTTCCATGAAACAAGATTTTAATCAAACTCTCCATATGTTATAATTTGTTCCATTTAAAACCTTGAGACTTATCTAATGAAAAAATAGCAAAACTAGCCATTTTTAATGCTCAGATAGAAATGGAGACAAATATAGCTAAAAATGAATCAAGGAAGCTAAATGGAGACAAAAAATAAGCTACAAATATCTTTTAATATCTATATGAATGCAAACAACTCAAATTTAGTCAAAAAGACTAGTTATGATCAAGATTAAGATCGATTTAATAGAGCTTAGTCGGAGTCGAGATACAATCCTTTTAGTAGAAAAATTAGCTAATTAATTAATTAAGGGCTTAAGATTAATTAATTAAGAGCTTAAGACCATGACAAAATTCAAAATATTTTAAAAATAACTCATTTTTGGTCAGTTTATAGTGAGCTAATCGAGCTCGTACTAAGTCGGATATAATAGCGATGAGTTATTTAACAACTTGAAGGGGCAGAGCTCAAAAGTGAGCTATATGAGCTCAAAATGAGCTACTTAACAAATAAAAACAAGTTAAAAAACAACCAAGGTGGGGGACACGTGGTATAGATCAACAATACCAAGAGAGGCACGTGTCAGCTTTAAAATAGATCTTCGG
Organism: Taxus wallichiana var. yunnanensis; assembly: GCA_018340775.1. Taxonomy (NCBI): domain Eukaryota; kingdom Viridiplantae; phylum Streptophyta; class Pinopsida; order Cupressales; family Taxaceae; genus Taxus; species Taxus wallichiana. Next base: position 611,524,774 of record CM031235.1, on the reverse strand, counting down.
GTGATGAAAAGCTTTAAAAATTAAAGTTAATGTCTTTTTAGTCCATAAAGTTATAAAAACTATGACAGAAAGGTGGACACAAAGTCTCAATAAATTAAATTAGATAGAAGAATTATCGGGTCCATGACAATAAAAAAATAAACACACGTCAAAAAAACTATGACAAGAATGACAATTGTGAAAAGCAAATACACTGTGTTCTTTTAATTAGCTCACACTTTATAGTGTAGCTAATAAGTCAGAAAATAATTAATAGAAAAAATAGACAACAAAGTTGTATACATGTCTTTAATTAATTAGTTCACTTTTCACACTCTGACACAATGTGAACAATATGCGAAAGAAAAGAAAGTAAAAAGACTCAATCAAATGTTGTCACTTGTCAAAGATCTAACAATTGAAAAATATACACTTGGTGGATTTTTTCCCCAAACTTTAAATATATTACCTTGGGCGGACTTAAGGTCCCTAGAATAAGCCAAACTTAAAATAATGTTTGGTCTGAAAAGTATAAGACAAGTGTCACAATCATAGTGGCTAAGTCAAAGCAAATACTGACACCCTAACACTTGCAAATACTAACACAATTAAAAGATTAATATGTGTCCAAATGCAATTGGTTCGCACTTTACAAATCTGAAAAAGACTAAGCCAAAAAAGAAGATACGTGGAGCCTTTTAAATGGCTTGCACTTCACAAGTCTGACATAGACTAACACCCATGAAAAATAGATGTACATGTCTAAATGTAATTGGTTCGCACTTCGCAGTGCAACCAAAATGACTAAAGAAAACTGAAGATATGTGGAGCCTTTTAAATGGCTCACTTTTCGCAATAATGTGAAAACACAAAAAATGCGAAAAAGGAAAATGGCTTAATTCTTATTGATAACCATTTCATAAAAAAAAAACTAACAAATGTGAAATATGGAGCATTTCTATTGGCTCAGATTTCACAAATCTAAAAATGTGAAATAAAAAGATACTTGGAGAATTTTATTGGCTCAACCTTTGCATATGAAAAAATCAAGCTAAAAAAGGTCTAAAACGTGAAATATTAAGTGACTTGGAGTTTTCCTATTGGATCATATTTCACAAATGACAGAGGATAACTAAGCTAAGTCTGACAACATGGAGACACGCATAAAAACCCTTATTGGCTCACATTTCACAACTGACAACATAATGAATTTGTAAAGTGCATGGAACAATCTTATTGGTTCATACTTCGAAAATGATGAAGGATCGAGAAATTGAAAAAGTGAAATACTTGGAGAAAAACTATTGGATCATGCTTCGCAATAGAAGAACTTCAAAAATTCAATTAAAAAACTAATGAGCAAAAAGCCACTTGCACTTAAATATTGATTAGGATTCACAAACATGAAAAGAACAACAAAAAAAGCTACTTGGAGAAATATTATTGGCTCGAGCTTCAAAAAAACAAAACTAGTGAAAAATAAATATTTTTACTACTAGAACGACTTAAAGCCCCAAACAAACTAGATCTAAATAAATCTTTCAGATCCAAAGTCAAAAAATGACCCAAATGGCTATACACAACATGAAAACTTAAAATAACCTCATGAGATGATGGATTTAAACCGCAAAAACTGAAATAAGATGTAGAAGCAAATATCTAAGCATACAAAAGCTCAAACATGATCTAAACAACCATTTAGCCAATATTTAATCAATATTTCAAGCAATATTTAGGTGGGAACTGGAAGTTTAAACCTAGTTTTCTTGAAGATGATTGTGAACTTTTAGGGTTTTGCAGATCTGTAAATAAACTTCAAGCTTCTTTACTCTAGAAAATTAAAAGCTCCAAATCGACCCTACACACACATAATCACCATGCTTTGATACCATGTTAGATTTAGAAGGGAAATATAATTGATAGATTACAAATCCACCATTAAAATACCAATGATCTATAGATTATGATGTGTAGTTAAATAGTCACAAGTAATAGCTTAAAATAGATAGTGAATTACAGAGCATAATGAGCAAGAGTTGAAAGAAAATAATAAACAAGAACAGAGACAAATGACACCAGATTTAAGTGGAGAAACCTGAAGGAAAAAAATCCACTTAAAAGCATTGTCTTTATTAAGAATTTAATAACTTTAACCCAAACTTCCACTTCACTCCTCGTCTTTTTTACAATGACTACAAATATTTTTCTCTTGATCATCTAATCAATGATCATCGATATATCTTATAATTAGATCTTGGTCTTTATGCCATCTCAGTATAAATATATATGTTGTAGATAACCAATCCGAGAGGGATCACCCAAATCAATATGGGTGGGTGAATCAGTCAAGTCACTTCACTCTTAAATGTGAAATACCTTCACAATAAAGTTTGATGGACAAAATTTAGTAGGATATTGGGGCGGGTAGTTCCAGGAATAGGGCCTTTCTAGGAGCACGATAAAGAGTGTGGCACAACCACATTATGAGTAGAGTGAGGCCACAAGGGTGGTGGAGATGCACATGAATCATGTTCTATTCCTACCCCAAGAGATGAGGACTTGAGAGCCTCAGATATTCACTTCACATATTTTGATAGCATTTCTACTTTGAGGGAGCCCCCTAGAGGGCCGTGATGTATTGATACACTTTTTGATATATGATATATGGTTTTTTCATGGATTATCATGTGTTCATTATGTGATGTGATGAATTTTAATTTTATGTGATGATGATTTTAGATTATATGTCATGATGATGGCTTTTAGATTAGATGTGATAATGATTTTAGATTATATGTTTGTTTTATATTTGATGATGATGAAATAAATGTATGACTAGATGGTTAATTTGGATGTGTATTGATATAAATGTGTGATGTGCTAATGAGGATTAGGACTATATGTTTTGTGTTTAAATTTGATCATGGTGATTGGAATGTATATGGGTAAGATGTGATGAAAAAATTAAGAATGAATGTGATTAATGATGGATGTAAGTAAGAATAGATGTTTTGTAAGATAAATAGATAACATGAAGAAATATGTGCTAAAAGACAAATGCAATAGGATTAGGATAAAAATTCCTCACAATGGTGGAAGCCTATATGTGTGAACAACACTACGTTATGAAGAGGAACATACAGGAAGAGGTACCTCGAACCGCATTAGAGGTAAACAAAAAAGGGATCCAAGTAATGTAAGGCACAAGAAACCAAAACAAATGTTAATAGATAACCAACGATAATTAGTCATTTTAAAGATCATAAGGAAACAATGGATGAGATGATCTCATAAACCTAATGTTGAGATGAAAAAGGATTTTTAGATGTGCTTGTATGAGGGAAGAGGGTTTTGTGAAAGTGGTGTTTCATAAAACTATGCCCTAGCTCTAGGAAGGGGAAAAGAAAGGCTGACTCAATGCAGAAGCTTTCGAGGATGCTATAAAAATGGAAGGTGATCAATGTGGAAGCCTTCAAATTTCATAAGGAGTAGCCATCCTTTGAGGATATGGTATAATTTATATAATATATAGATGGAAAGAATGATATATGATAGCCTTCCTTTGAGGGACGAGTCTATTTCTTTTGATGTTGATTTTAATTTACATGATTTTTTTGCATGAACAACCTGTCCTTCAAGGGATCACTGCTTTTTTGATAAATTTGATTTTTGACAGATCATCCATGATGAAGATATATATTTTTGATTTTATATGGGGAGAGCTGGGAATAGCTAAGTAGACCACCCAGAGGGGATAAATAATGTACAAGAAACACCCCGGATCCTTTGCAGATGGTTCTAATAGGCAAATAAGAGGGTGATGAATGTAATGATGGAGGAGTTCTTACCAAAGGGGAGAACCTATCCATAAGGAATATGCTATGGGAAGAGCCATGGTGCCCATATTTAAGGTCACATCTAGGAAGTGACAAAAGACCACATAGTTCCAAATCATCACAATGAGAGATGGAAGAGGCTAAGATGGAGGAATGATCCAAGGATATGACTAAGGGCACATTGGTAAATGTGTTAACAATAGAATGATCATAAGTGTAATGTGTTAAGTGGTTCCACTTCTGGTTTACCATCAAGGAGGCTAGACACTAGGCTCCCAACCCATAATTATGTGTATAGTCCAATCCAGCTTAGGGGAAAACTTTCCACATTGGACCCTTTCTAGAGTAGTGACATTCTGATAAAGTTACGTGGCTAGTGACATTAGCGTCGTGAGATAAACAAGCAAAAATAAGGATAAGCACTACAAAGATACATGTTCAAGATGAATAAATGGCCCCCCTAGAGAGACAAGATAAACTAGGACCAGATGAGATAATTTTGAATAAAGATTATAAAATAGGTACCATAATGGTGGATTTTAGATAAAACCATGGTGCTTCCGATAGGAAGCTCAAATACGGCCATGAAATCGATCGTAGGAAGAGGAGATGAAAGTACAATCGATGAATTGAGTGGATAAGACAAGATGATGTCGAATGTGGAGAGGAACTAATCAGAACAAACAAGTCCTAGAAATAAGTCCCCCTAGCGTGGGAGGATAAATTGATGAAGACGAGAAGAAGGATGTTAAAAGATCAATAACGGGGGGGAAAGATATTCCCCCATCTGAAGGGATGTGGATAAGACAAAGGATGTCAAAGGACATGAAATGGATGTCGAGGATGGTGTACCAAGGCTAACACTATCAATTGATTAACAAAATAAAACCTAAAATGGAGTATAGGGTAATAATGTTAATTTAATTAGGACGACTAAAACATTGTATAAATAATATAAAGTAGTATGAAATCAATAGTAAATAATTATTCTAAGTAAATTAAAACCATAAGTATGCAAGATAAGGAAGAGAAATGGATTAGATAATTTGAAGAGATTGTCGCATAGTGTCGCAGATCTAGAAATAAAATCTAAAAGTGTAGACAATCACTCAGGGACCCTGCGAAGAACAAATATAGATGATCTAAAATGATTGAGGCACTTGGTAGGCTACTGGGGCACCCCGAGGTGCCCTGGCCTACATTTTGGGTGATCCGATCTATATAAAATCTTAAAACTAATTTTGGTATGGTCACAAGTTGATTCAGAACTATGCATGCCTTGCTGAATGGATTCATTAGATGAGCTCTATAATGACTTGCAATATAAAATGAAGTATCAAACCCTAGAAAAAATAAAGATACAAATAAATGGGTTGGTCTAACCTTAGCCACCAAACTAGTGGTCTTATCACTAAGTGATGTACTATATTTTAGACTTGGATGTAGTTCTAGTGAGTGTGTGCATTTCATGCCTTAGGTGCTCTCGCTCTAGTCACATTTTGTGAAGTAATCAAAGCAATAATAACTATAGAAAATGTAAATAACATGTGTGCATAGAATAAAATAGAATCCCTCCCCCTATGTAGTGTGTGTGATGTAGATATCCTAACCTTGATGCATGACACTATGTGGATGCAAGTGATGTAATGGATGCAACTCTAGATGGAGTGATAGTAGTATGTGATGCTAGGACCCTCATTATGGTCTTATAAATTTATATTTATAGGGCTCTCAAGCTTAATTTTGTAATTAATCTTGACAAGGATGACTGAGAAAAGGATAGGGAGGAAAATGGCTAGAAAGGCCCCAAAAATAAGTGGGAAAGGATGTGCATAGAGTGGGGTGCCTAGGGTGAGAACAGGGTGTCCTGTGGTGCCCCAGTATAGGCCGGGGTGCCCTGATTTTGGGCTAGAATGATGGGGTAGTTGTGAAATGGATGGATAAGTGTAATAAAATATGCAGAATGACAAAATAAAATATAAAATAAAGATGGAAAAAGGTGGGATTAATTAGTACTTTATTCACTTGAGAACCTTCTAAATAGTAGTATAAGACCATGCTAAATTATGCCTAAAGTGTATAATTTTGTGTCTACATTCTTCCACCACTTTATGTTGGTGAGAATAACACTCGTGAACATAAAGTAGATAGAGATGCGTGCACTGATATCCATGTAGAGTGGAGAAGAAGACAAACCGATGGACTAGAATCAAGCGTGGAATTAAAAAAAGACAAATGTGGGGGAGTCTGGATTCTAGAGATGAAAAATGTGTATAAGAAGTGATGAGAGTGAACCTAGGGAGGAACACATGTGTAGTTGCTACAGGTGTGTAGTGTACTTGTATGGTTAGTAAACACAAGTTCCGTAGCGTAGCGGTGTGTTGTCATTGTCATTGTCACATCGTTGTTTTTATTTCCCCAATTTGACTTCTTATTTCTCATACGGTCGACTTGCAAAGAGAAAATGATCAAGTAGTCAAATATGTATGCATGTAAAAATACCGTATAAAATACACATGTATATAGAAATGGGTAAAGTACGTAAATGTAAAATATGCTAGAATAAAAGTGTAAATGGAACATGTGCACTGATCCATATCGAGAAAAGTGTAGAAGGATATCGTGTAATTGTTGCAAGTTTTTTTGGGTGATCTCACACAACACCTGGGTCAAGAAGTATAGGAGGAAGTGTGTCATATCATCCAACTTTAACCACTTCCATAGAAATGTGTGAAGAAATATATGTACTGTCCTAGTTTTTTGGGTGATCTAATGCCACTGGATGGAGAAGTGTAGAGAGACACACCCACTGTAACCCCCAAGCCTAAAACTACTCCGCAGAATTTCCAAAGGACACCATATCCTATTAAGGCCACTATTTATGGAGTTCATAGACTGGTCTAAACTCATTCGGCCGTGTGTGAACCGGTGTAAATACTCTATGTTAGAAGAAAACCCTCAATGATGCACCCCCTCTTTAGGGGTGCAGCGATGTTGTTGAAGGGAGTATGCGGCCCCAAAAGAGGACCAACCATAGTCCGACTGTAGAAATCTACCCCGTAGGAGGAAAGGGAAAATGTTTGGTAGATACCAAGGTGCACACAAAAGGGGATGGCTATCCAAAATAAGTGTTAGTCTAAAAACACATGCATGCAATAAGACAATTGTAAAATACACAAAAAATTTAGAAACTACCAAGTAAAGTAGTGTAAACATGCAAGAAAATAAGAAGACCACATAAAGTGGGTTTAAAACATGGTACATCACTCATGATGTCACAAGACACTCAAGGATGTCATGGCCACAAACAATAGACAAGTGCGCACATAAGTAAAGCAAAAATCCCGCATATAATGGAAAACAAAGCAGAACAATAGAAAAAAACAAGTAGTCATGGAAACATGTAATCCTACAAAACAAGTGTTGCACATAGAACACCCGTTAGCATGTTAGAGTGATAACCAATATGCCAAAGAGCATATGAATAAATAGTATAATATTCTAAGTACAAAATGAAACAATAACACCAAGATAAGATGAATGTGGATGACCCTAGCAACTGGTATAGGAAGGGTAGAAGGTGAGCATCCATGTCATGTGTAGAGTCCTATATCTACGATCATAATAGGCAAAGGCATGAATGCACATGTGTGTATGATAATGAAATATAAAAAAGAATTCTCACAAGTGTAGTAAAGTGATTATGAAAAACACTAGTATGTAAAAGTAAATGCCCCCAAGACGATGCAATATTTTGTGGATGGATGAAATGGAATGCATGATGGAATGATAGCAGCAACATAGCCCATGAGTGGATGAAATGTATGCAGTGAGGTTCATTTTATTTGACCCCTTAGCGTAAATAATGAATCGTAAATGAGAGTTCATAGTTGGGAAATGGTCGAGTAGTGTTGGTTATATCTAGCGCGCTGTGATGAGTGTGTATGTGTAATGGTGATGAAATGTGAAATTTAGAGAGATATGCGTGGACCCTATAGCCTAAGAGTATACCACGACTTGTGAAATGTAAGAGTGATGATTTATCCCTAAGTGTATATCAGTATAAAATGAATGTATGGGGATGAGACATATGGAAATATGTGTGTGGACCCCATAGCATAAGCGTATACCACGACTTGTGAAATGGAAGAGTGATGATTTAGACCTAAGTGTATATCAATATGTAATGAAAAGGTGAAAATGGGTGATGATTCAGCCTAAATTGTATGTCACTATGGGATGAAAAAGAAGGAAGCAGTGAGGTACCCTAAAGTGTATGCCACTACAAGATGATAATGGGGTGGTGATTTATCCTAAAGTGTATACCACTACAAGATGATAGAATGGGTGACAATTTAACCTAAGGTGTATGTCACTAACATTGGAAATGTCAGATGAGAAAGATGTCGCATGATGAAAGGGAGGTCCATTTGATTGGTAAACCCTCGGTAGTCGAGTATGGACCGAGGAACTAAAGTGTGTCATAGGGCGGTGAGTGTAGCACGTGAAGACAATGTAGTACAAATGATCGAGTGTTGGATATGTGAAGTAAATGCATGGTGTGAGAAATGCAATTGTAGGATGTATATTATTGGGCCTTGAAATCTAAGGACTTAGCCATATTCAACATTCTAGAGGCACTTGAGGAAAAATGTGACCCGACTAGGCATGTCGAGTGGATAAGGTGCCATCCTGAGACTTGGTGGTCAAGGAAAGAATATTCCATGCATGGAATATTCCTAGAAGACATCATTACAAAAAGTGGAGAGCTCAGAGTAGAATAAACATGCACCATTGGAGGACCACATTGACACTTGGCATCCGATCTACTCCTAAGAAAAGGCATGGTGGTGGGTGTTGATCCTATAAGAAGAGATGCTCAGAAGAAGAAGAAGAAGAAAAAACAAGAGAGAATGAAGATGAAGAGAGACACCAAGACATATAGCATGGGAAGAGAGAAGAAGAAGCTCAGAAATATACTAGAGAGCCCTAGGAGTTGGGGTTCTCATTAGAGGACTATAGTAGGAATGTTATCATGTCTAAGGGATGGGTCTGATAAAATTTTTTTAATAAAGAAAGCATAGCTAGGACCTCTGATATATGGGTTAGATCCCTATCTTGATACATTTGGTCTGATATGACCCTTTTGAATGTAATGTGGTTACTTGAGACTATGATCAATATAAATATATGGCTCTGTTCTGAATATCTGGTTCATAGGGGTGCAAACCCTAGTGTTATTTCCTTATATTTTATGGTAGATATGTTCTTTGTATTTCATGCCATGATGTTTCTCTTGTTATTAAATGCTTGGGTATAAGGATATGATAGCTCATGTTGTGATTTTACATGAATATTCACTTCTCTATAACTAATCCTCTAACAATGGCAAATATCTCACAATGCTCACATAAAGGAGGGGCTCAACACCCACGCATGCCTCGGGTGAGCACCCAACCCCACTGGGTGATAGGCCGACACATGCATGGGGTTAGAAGTTAGTAGATGGGTAAAAATGACTACATCTTGGTTCCATTTTGGGACCTCTTTTTGAAGTTGTTGTGAGAATGATGCATGATGACAGAGTGCTTGACCTTGACAATGTCGAAGCATGGTTTAAGAGCACGAGGATGAGAGTTTCTCAGATTTAGTATTGACCTGAGTTTGATGCACACAAATGGGTAGAAGAACACTTGTATCATGAGTTGTATGAGACCTTCTTTTTTTGCTTTCTAGTAGAGTTGTATGAATGGATTTCACATATGCATCTAGATCAAGATGGTACTATAGATCTCATGTGGACCCAAGAGAATATCAGAGGCTACAGATGTTGATCTGACTTGGACACATGTTTGTTGATCATTGGTGGAAGAGAGTGTTGACCAATTATACCCTGGAATACACTATTTCTATGTATTCTTGTCCTGAGGTTGTTGAGTTTGAGTTCTTAAAGGAACCTAGAGGATCATTTTTGTGTGTATCCCTTTAGCCATAAAGATCCTTGATCATTACACTAAGTTTGGAAGCATTCCCTATGGCCAGCTAAGCTTCTTCTATGTTGGTGAGGAAGCTAGGGTGGAGGAAGATGGAAGACATTGTGGCTGAAAAGGAGAGAGAGGAGAGATGACTCAAGTATAGTGAAGCTCATGAAAGGGAGTTGGCTAGACAACACAAGGTTATGGGAGTGATGGATCTATGGAGGTAGATGTTGTGGGAAGGAATTGAGGTTCACACGGAGGATGTGGAGCCCTAGAGTCAGTGCTATGCTACCCCATCTCGGCAAGCAGGAGAGAGACCCCTTCAGCTTCTATGAGAGTTCATCACTTGAGAAAGGAGAGCCATCGGCATGCATCTGAATCCACCTGGTGACCAACCCCTAGGTGCTTAGTCTTCCAAATCAAGAGATAAGTATTACTAACCCAATTGGTATTGGTGGGAGTGACCGATCTACACCTAGAGATATAATTTCTCATTTGGTACATCTATGGCTGCACAATCATTTCCTTGTGTTTGGAGGAATATTGTCTAGAAATGACATTTGGGAAAAGTGTGAGTACACAAAGTTTGGGTATCACATCTAAGAAGTGGCATGGGACACACATCTAGTAGCAGTGTAATATCACAAACTATTGGCATGTAGTTTAAAGTGGGACATTGGGAATGCTAGGCACGACCACTTCAGGCCCTTTACCAGCTACATGAGAGGTGGATCTAGTGGTATAGGAGCTAGAGGACCTGGTGGATCTAGAGGATCTAGTGGGATCAGGAGGATAGACCTAGTGGATCTAGTGGATCTAGTGGTGGAGGTAACACCGAAGGAAATCAAGGTTCTTGGATCAGGTGGACAAGGGCCTCAACCACCTCAACAAGTATTTTTTGAGATGTCTTTTACACCTACCAGACTACAAAGGTGTTGAGGATGTTGTAGAGCATGTACACAAGTGTGAACTACTATGGCACACAAAGGGGATCACTACAGAGAGGAAGGAAAGTCAAGTTTACAAAATGTTACAAGGATGCACATATAGTGGTACTAAAAGTATGACCCCCCCATCAGATAGTGGTAGATTACACCACACTACAGAATGCCTTTCTTGGCTGAATTTCATATCCCTGAGTTTGAAAAAAGAGCATCAACACACTAAAGGAGATTCAACAAGGTATGGCAGAGAGAGTGTGTGGAATATGATGTGCATTTCAAAACTCTCTTATCAAATCTATCCTATGATATTCACCCCTCTCAGCATGCTCAGTGGTTTTTTGGAGGATTGATAACACCATTTAGGAGAGCACTTTCACACAAGACTTTCACAGACCCACGCGAGGCCTTGAGAGGCTTCCCTATGCACTGAGGCTATTGAAGCATGGATACCAGTGTTAGCCCCTTCCTTGAGGCTCATATTTCTATAATGGTGAAGCAAAGCTAGAGAAGCTATCTTGTGAACTCAACGCATGAGACTCACAGTGGTCTATGGTGCATGGATTGTGAGGTAGAGGGGCATACAAAGGATAGTTTCCCCAGAGATATCATACATGACATGATGGTGGACTATGAAATTTTCCATGAGATCATGATGTAAGTAGATGTCCCACTACTACAAAGCATGTGATCCATCCATAAGAATGTGTCTTTTATTGCAAAATTTTACACCTCTACTACTCATGACACCAAGGATTGTAGATTGATTGACTAGATACATGATGCCATTGATATTGGTGTGTGCCAAACCAACCTCACAAAAATTCCAAGGATGATGGTCATCACTATGAAGGGCACGTGGATGGAGGGGCATGTGGAAGAGGTTTTCAGGAGGATTTCATGGTCATGGTAACCATGGAGGAGGAAGAAGTGAGTTCCCACATGGAACCTGTTACAACTATGGATCTACAGAGCACTATAAGCGTGAATGCCCTGATCTATTACAATGCTCTTGGTGTGGAAAGAAGCATAAGTATGAGGAGTTCCCAGAGTTATTTGAACATATGAGCCAACAACACCAAAAAGAAAAAGGCACCAGGATGGTAAGCATGAGGAAGGAAGGCCGATTCACAATGGATGCCAAGAGTGGCACGCAGAGTCAAAACTAGAGCCTATACTAGTTACGACATGAGCGAGAGAGGCTGCACACACTGAGGAAGTAAGTACCAGGAAAGACCACTGGTTATTAGAGAAGAGGTGGTGCATGGAAAGTATCCAGACCCTACTCATCATCAAAAAGAAGTGTATCAAGAAACCATGGATGTGATTCAAGCCTACAAGGAGAGATCCAGTGCCTAAAAGAGCAGTCAAGATAGTTAGAGAAAAGGAAGAATGTTGAGGCTCCATAAGGATCTTGGATGAGGTTAGAGAAGTATGCAAGATGTTGAGGCAAAGAGAATATCATCCCCTTGCTAGGAGAGTGGTTATGGGAGAAGGTACCACACGCGAGGAGGGCACGAGAGGTAGGTTCTACATGCCAACCTTCCTCCCCACAACCTTGATTATGATAAGGAGATTACCTTGAATGTTGTTGTAGATGGGTGGCTTCTAGAAATATTTTGATTGACATGGGCACGTGGAAAGTCAATGTTCTCACTCTAGATGCATGGCATCAAATGGGAAGGCCCCCATTACAACCATCTTCAAATGTGTTGTATATGGCTAACAAGACAAAGGAAATGCCCATTGGTGTCTTAAAGGATGTTGTTATCACTATCCAAGGGGAAAAGTTTCACTGGGGATTTTGAAGTCTTGGCACTAGCCAAGAGGTAGACAACTTTCCAGCATTACTTGGGTGCACCCCTGTGTTATAAGAATAATAATGTTGACCTAAGGTTCAATAAGGGATACATAAGTTTTGAGAACAAGGAAGAGTGGGTCATCATCCCCTTAACCGATGGAAAATCAACACCCTATACTGAGCCCTTGGGAGAAGAAGTTCTTGACAGATCTATGTGCACTCTATCAGGGACCCTGAGGTGATTCACCCTACAAAGGGAGTTATTCAGTTTGAAGATGCTCAGTCCATGAGTGATACAACTAGTGTGGTGTGTGAAATTGGGTGCACAGGACTTATTATGAGTTAATTGGGTGATAACTAAGAGGCTCTGTGACAAGGGTAATGAAGGCATGCTCATTCAAGCACCTGGGGAGGAAGAAGTTACCAAGTTATTCTAGAGGAGCCAACCCTGATGATTTTTCTTATGAGAAATGGAGGCTCAATGGAAAATGAGATCAAAAGAAGAGGGATGCTCAGCTATAACTTTTGGGACCACAACATGCATTGGTGGGTGACACATCGTGATAGCCTTCTAGAGTGGCACGTGAGGTAAGAATCACATTCTCTGTTAGGTTCTCCCAAAGCAATGCACCCACTACAATACAAGACTACCATGGGAAGGAACCCACCTCATCTCACATCCAAGCATGTGAGAAAGCATGGATGGAAGGCACGAGGCCTTTCCACCTTCTTTATGGGTGCATAAGTTGTATTCCACCTACAAGGTTGTGCACACATGGTATATTCACTCATTCGAGATGCACCATCAGACAGAAATTGGTAGAGTTGATGGCTGACCTCCTTCAAGATTTTGAAGTATCGAGTACTAAACCATCATGGTGGATAGGGCATTATAGGTTGTTAAGTGCCTAACGATGGGAGATAGTGCCATGTCATGGTAGAAGATAGAATACTTGGAGTTATTGGGTGAACCTAGCTTGGAACCATGCTTTGATGAGGAAGAGTCAGAAGAGATGCAACTTGAGCAGCATGCATGCATGGAGAAAGAAAAGGGAAAGATGGTCTATGTGATAGATGGTGAAGAGATGGAGAGTTTGGATGTTAACCATACTAAAGGTATGCACAAAGTTATTGATAGTGCTGATGAGAAAGCACACACCTACCATGAGCCCCTCAAAACAAAGAAGGTTAACATTGGTTCAGAAATGGAACCTAAGGAGGCCACTATTGAGACTATTGGTCAGAGAAGGAGGTCTCAAAGATCATTGATCTATTACATGAGTTTCAGACTTATTTCCATGTGGATACCATGAGCTTAAAGGCATTCACCACTCCTTGGGAGAAATGAAAATCAAGTTAAAGGAGGGTGCATGCCCGATTCGAAAGAGGCCTTATCGAATGAATCTGAATCTTCACGTCAAATCAAGGAGGAGATAGAAAAAATGATCACTTCAGGCATCATTGAAGCTATGGAGGAATCAAATGGGTAAGCCCCATGGTCATCAATATTAAAAAGGATGGAAGGATAAGGATCTTGTGTTGACTACAGGGACTTAAATGTGGTATGTGTAATTGATCCTTTTCCAACCCCTTTTACCGAGAGATCCTGGAAGGAGTGGTGGGCATGAAATCTATTCCTTCACGGATGGATTCTCAGATACCATCAAGTTAGAATTGCTAAAGAAGACCAAGAAAAGAAAAATTTCACCACTGAATGGGGAATTTTTCCTATATGGTCATGCCTTTTGACAGAACACGCCTGTTGTGTTTTCACGCATAGTGGTCCAGGCATTTCAGATTTTATCCATAAGTTTCTGCAAGTCTACCTTGATGACTGATGAAATGTATATGGACTAGTGAAAGACCATTGTGACAATTTGAGACTGATGTTTGAAAGATGTCGAGTAGTTGAGGATATCCCTCAACATTAAGAAATGTGTTTTTCTACTCCATTTGGGACCCTGTTGGGGCATATTATATGTAAGGAAGGTTTGTTGGTGGATCCCACCAAAGTTGTCATTATTATGGGGATTGGGGGAGCCTACCAGTCAGAGCGCAGTGTGTGCATGGATTCCTTGGGCATATAGGGTACTACCAAAATTTATCAAGGGGTATGCCAAGATCACCATGCCATTGGAGAAGTTACTAAAACACAAGAGTGCCTTTTCACTAGGGGAGAGGCAAAATGACATTTGACACACACTTCAAGGATAAGACTTGTCACTACGCACCCATATTATGATTTCCTTCTTGGGATAAACCTTTCCATGTGCATGTTGATGCTTCAGGGATGGAAATTGGAGCAGTCTTAGCACAACGTAGAGGGATTGTTGACCACCCCTTGTGTTTTTCTAGTAGGAAGTTAACACCAACAGAGAAAACTACACCACTACTGAGCATGAAGCACTATCAATGATCTATGCACTACATAAGTTTAGGTAAGTATCTATTGGCAACACCCATATTTTACATGGATCACATGGCATTGAAGTACTTGGTGAACAAGCCCATTTTTAAGGGCACATATGTCATTGGGTCCTGTTTGTTTCAAGAATTTGAGTTTACAATTGTTGTGAAACCAGGAAAGAGTAACTCAAGGGCCTAACCATTTGTCAAGAATTGACTCAGGGGAGGATGCAGAGCATTGAGGATGCTATGCCAGATGCACAACTATTTAGGTTAGGCACATGCCCTCTGACTTAGAAGATATTGTTGTGTTTCTCAAAATGGGTGTGGCACCAAAGGAATGAAAACTTTGGAAAGGAAATAATTAGCTATATACGCACACCCCTACATGCTAATTAGTGGAGACTTATACAAGTTAGGTCATGATGAGGTTTTGTGTCGATGTGTGTTAGAACATGAGCACATTACAATCATGGAAGAAGCACATGGTGGGATTACAGGAGGGCACTATGCATGTAGGAATGCCACAACATGAAAGATTCTACTCATAGGGATTTGGTGGGAAAGTATCTACCAGATTGCATTGAATTTTGTAAGGCTTATGACCATTTCCAATGCCTTGAAAGCCAGGAAAAAGAGATGAGATGCCCTTGAGACCTATAGCCAACATAAAACCATTTGAAAAATGGGCCAATTGATTTTGTAGGACCAATTTCACCTACCACGCGAAGGACTGGTTCATGCTATATCATCACTTGCACTGATTACTTAACAAGGTGGGTGGAGGCAACACCTACAAGGGATTACAACAATGAAAACTACTAGATTCTTATGGGAGAACATAATCAAGGTGTATGGATGTCCTTTAAGCTTGACTAGTGATAGGGGTACACATTTTTTGAATGAAACAATCAAGATTTTGTTGGCAGAGTTCATGGTGGCCCATCATAAGACTACCCCATATCACCCACAAGCTAATGGAACTACTTGAGGCATTTAACAAAATTATGAGTCACACACAACAAAAAAAATTTGATGTGGGAAGACAAGATTGGGATGACAAGGTATCAACCATTCTATGGGCATACAGAGACAACCTACAAGAGATTGAACAAGGCCACACCATTTCAATTGGTGTTTGGTGTGGAGGCTTGTTTTACCAGTTGAATTTATGCTACCATCATACATTATGCATATGTGCACAGAGGGGTTAGGGTTAATGAATGAAAAAGAAATTCAAGAGTGCATGGAGAAGTTAATGCAATGATGAAAGGTGATCACTTGCTAGATGGAGTCAAAAGACTGAAAAGGCATGAAAAAAAGCATGGCATGATCACCATATTAAAAACAAACAATTCAGGTTGGGAAGATGGTTTTGTTATATGATTCCAAGTTTTTGCCATCCTGGGAAACTGAAAGTCCATTGGTTAGGGCCATATATCATCTCATACATCCTTGATTCAGGTGCACTTTCCAGTTACAAGCACTTGATGGAACATGGTTACTAGGCCATTTCAATGGGAGTAGGTGAAGCCCTACTATAAATAAGTCTTCCTTGTGTTTATAAATAAGGCAGTATTTCCATTTAGCCTAGGATTTCCTTTTATGCATTTTCTTTTCCTTGTTTTCCTTTTCTCGTTGCTTGTTTCCTTTCTTTGTGTTGTTGTTTTTGCACTTGTGCATCAGGTAGCCACTTATTATTTTCAAAAGGTTGTGTATGCACAGAGGACCACATCTATTTTTTGTGTGGGGGAGTAATGTGAAGTAAAATGGAAACTAGTAGTAGAAGTTGTGTTTCATGGCCCATGATTGGAAGGATGATGAAAAGCAAAAGTGTAGAAGAGCATGCATGCATAGAAAAGGTGGACATAAGGAATTTTGGTGTCAAGATAGCTTTACAAAGACCACATACAAAGGATGAGAAGCACAGAACAACATGAGGTAGGTGAGGGAAAAAATCAGGTTAAGGATAGAAGAAGTGCCTTCTTGCATGCACAAACATGCACATGAGGATCTTTTCGTCAAGTAAGGATTTTTGCACACCAAGAAGGTTGTAAGGATTTTTCACAGTAGATTGGGCATGGGGGTAAGAGCGCTTAAGGTTGGATTTAGTGGAAAAAAATCCACCTTTATTGCAAAGTATTGTTGTAGGTGGCATATAATTTATTATGGGAGAGAGAAAAAAGCTATAAGTAGAAGGTCAGGATACATTATTATTACCTTGCATTTGTGATAAAGAAGAGCTCTTGCAAACTAGGGCATCCACGAAGAAGATTTGTGTGAAGGAAAAAATTTGTGAAAATCTTGAGTGTGACTAGTGTGATTTTTGAACTAGAGTGGAAAAGTACACATGCATAGGGAAGAAGGTTTTAGAAGGGTACATCTTGTGGAAGGATTGTCTAGGTTAGGGTTCTACAACTAGGGCATGGGAGTAAAGGGATTTTTTGCAAAGGAAAGCCACAAATTTGAGTAGAGAGAAGGAAGAGGAGAAAGGAAGAGTTTTTTTTAACCCAAGAAGATGGCACCAAAGAAGGAAACCATCTCACCAAAGAAGGGAAAGGGAAAAGGGAAACAGACTGCCACCACCAACTTCAACGAGGAGTGGTATGCAGAGATGCAATACCCAGATGGCATGTTGCTTGGAAAAAGGAATGGGTATCCCATGTAAGGAAGATGGCAGAGTGATTACAACCATCACACAAGCACCACCAAAGAAGGAGATGGCATTAGAACTGGTTCACCCGATAGACAAAAAAAAGGACACCAAAGGGATGCCAATCTATGATGATGAAGTGAAGGTAAAATTGAGAAGGTTGGTTGCTTGCAACTTTATGAGTTTCCCTACTTTGGAAAACCCAAGTGATTGTATACCAATGGTTGATGTCATGTGCATGCACAGGACCACTTCTACTTTTAGGCCAAGGATGCATAAACCCCTCAACTAATCTCTAAGTTTACCGCCTTTTTCGTGAAAGGGGAGCCACTAGATGATGACTTGGAGGACAAGGAAGCCATTAAGGAGACAATCCAGGCTTATGATTATAAAAAGGGCTCACATTATTTTGATATCTCAGATATCTCTCGACCCAATGATGAGGATGGCCATGCACTTGGTATCCAAGTGAATGGACAAGAGAGGTGGACACAGATAAACAAGGCTTGGTTGAATGTGTGCCAAAAAAATTTTTTAAAGGAACCATCTATAACCTGTCCGCCTTCATTACAGAAGAAATCATCAATGCACATGAAGGAGAGAAGATCATGTTTGGAAATGTCCTCCTCACCATCATCTTCTCATAAAATTGGAGTGCCCGATGGGCCAAAGAAGTTTGTATGGGAATATCCAGATGAAGATCCTTCCCCACAAAGAGATTTGAAAAATACACTTGTGATACCATGATGATGCCCCCACAAGGCACACCTAGAAATGGTACAAGAGGATGCACACATGTTTTGGGGATGAATGGAGGATACCCAAACAATTACCAATAGTACTAGTGCAAGGAGAGAGCCAAGTTTGTTATTTACCAACATTTTTGCATTGGTAGATTCACATTGACAGATGGGACCAAGAGCCCATGGTGTAAACTACCTTTCTCTTTCACCACACAATATTTCCAAGTAGGGGTCAATCACTTCAAGGAGGCCAAAAGACTAAGGTTCGACCTCAACGAGGTGGACCAAGACCACCACGACCTACAAGGAAGCTAGTATACCCTAAGAAGTGCACTTATGTGGAGAAGTATGTCTCCCATGAGGTGCGCATGATAAAACCTGTGACACTTGCCAATTGTTGGAAGGACCACAACGAGGGTATACCTACGCATCAGGCCCAAGTATGAGAAGGGTGCCTACTTGGAGAATGATGTCTCCATCCCAAAAGACCCCACCAGGAGAAAGAAGAAGGCCACCAAGGAAGAGGGAAAGAGAAGAGGCACTAGAGAAGAAGGCACCAAGTGTGCAAACAACACAATCTGTGGGCACAGCAGGAGTCAGTGCACAAATGCAAGCCAGCACATATGCATGGAGGAAGAAGTCCCCATTAAGGAAAAGGAAAAATCACCTAAGGAAGAGGTGCACCAGCAAAGAAGAGCCTCCTACACAAGAAGAATCACCAAGGAAGGAGTCACCTACTAAAGAAGAAGAGAAGGAAGAGTCTCCTATACTGGAATCACCAGTTAGGAAGAGGAAGAAGGTAGCAGAGAAGGTGGAATCAAAGGAATGAGAGAGCTAGAGGCCTACAGAGGAGAGAGAGAGATGATGATGAGCATGAAGAGGCTCAGACCATCCTGTGTATGATGTGCATGACTCGAGGATGAGGGAAATGAAGAAAAGGATGGGGAAGAGGAAGGCACTCAAGGAAAAGGGAGAGTGAGGAAGTGAATACAAAGGATCAAAGGACCCCAAGCCTCACCAAGGAGTAGATATAAGAGGCCACATGGAAAGAGAAGTAGTGGGCATAATAAAGGATTTGGTGGAGCAGAGGTGGAGAGCAAGTGACATGATGAAAATGCTCAAGGAGATAGAGGAGGAAAGTGTAGGAAAAGAGTATGGAGCATGGGTGGAGATCCCAACTTAGCAAGTAAGCTTTCCAAAGGTAGCACACACAGGAGGAAAGAGTGTGGTAGTAGTACAAGGAGAGTAGGAATGAGTTATATCAATGATCCAAGTAAGGTACTATGCATGCACACTTCTTCCAAAGTACCATGCCTACAGACCAACTCCTTACATGGTCTTCATTCAAAGAAGAAGGCACGTACCCACCATGAACAAGGAAGATGTTATCTTGGGATTTTGAGTCCCATGTTGATGAGCCCGAGTTTGAGGTCAGCCAAGGAGGGGCATTATGAAGATACCAGAGACCAAGGGAGTGAACCCCCTATAAATGCTCAACAGTTATCTCGATGAGAAAGTCTACAATGCCTCAACAAGGTATCGGTTGAGGTTGAGGTGAGACTCTTTAGAAGGAATGATAGGGTAAGGTTCCTAGAGGAAGAACTAGAGAAGAAGGAGGAACTCATTGAGAAGAGAAAGGATCTAAGTAGGAAGAGATGATCAACACACAATTAAGGTGTGAAAACTAAGGGAGGAGAAGGTGAAGGTGTGTGAGGTGTACAAGAAGATTGAAATGATCATGATGCCATCACTTTGAAACACCTAGACCTAGCACCACCTGAGAAGAAATATGAGTCAACCTTGCAATGCTTGGAAGACTTAACCCACATCCTTACCATGGAGAGGTGGCCACTCACTCTAGAATCAATAGAAGAGGCATTGGCATGCCAAAAGGAGGAAGAGAAGTAGAATATCGGGGAGATAATGACATGATATTCCGAGCTCCTTTCCATTGTATAGAACTACCACATGGATGGCTGAAGGCCATGTATGATAACTACACTGCTATAGAGATAGGGTAACAAGCATACTAGTTGCTACACATGAGGTGGGTCTGAAGGAATACCAAGAGAAGAATAAAGGAAACAGGGCAGAGAGAGGGATAAGATCCTAGCCGAGGTAGAAAAGAAGATGGAAGTGATCAAACCTTATGGGGATCAATTAAAAATCAGCTTAAGGAACTGATATCCCCATATCACCCATAAATGGATGTGCTAGATGACCTTAAAAAGAAGCTAGAAGGGATTGTAGATACACTGAATGCTAAGGGTGATGAACTAAGTTTTGAGGAGGTAAGCACTCTAGTGGGTGACCTACTTCAATAGGGCAGGGTGAAGTGATGCCTTAGGAAAAGATCGAGGTGACAATAAGGAAGGAGTTCCCACTCCTCTTGCAGCAGTAGAAAGATCTTTGATTCTTTCATTTCTTCTATTCTTCATTCTTCCATTCTTTACTTCTTCATTTCAATTTATCTAGGTTCCACCATTCATTATTCTTTAAAGGAGTAGTATGTTTCCAGGATGAAGAACAAGCTTAGTGTGGGGTGATGTTGGGCCTCAAAATATTGGCTAAGTACCAAAGGGCAGCGTGAGCATGCATGACCAATAGAAGAAGAAGGTGGCATGCGGGGAGAAGCACACAGGACAAGGGGGTTTAAGAAGGGTTTAGGAGAAACCAGGGTGCACACGCAAGGCAATACACATGGGTCTAAGGACTTAGCCATATTCAACATTCTAGAGGCACTTGAGGAAAAAATGTGACCCGACTAGGCATGCCGAGTGGATAAGGTGCCAGCCTGGAGACTTGGTGGTCAAGGAAAGAATATTCCATGCATGGAATATTCCTAGAAGACATCATTATAAAAAGTGGAGAGCTCGAGTAGAATAAACATGCACCATTGAGGACCACATTGACACTTGGCATCCGATCTACTCCTGAAAGAAAGGCATGGTGGTGGGTGTTGATCCTATAAGAAGAGATGCTCTGGGTAGAAGAACATAGAGACACATAAATATACATGAAGGCATGAAGAGAGACACCAAGACATATAACATGGGAAGAGTGAAGCTCTGTAGAGAAATACTAGGAGGCCCTAGGAGTTGGGGTTCTCATTAGAGGACTGATAGGAATGTTATCATGTCTAAGGGATGGGTCTAGAAAAATTTTTGTAATAAAGAAAGCATAGCTAGGACCTCTGATATATGGGTTAGATCCTGTCTTGATACATTTGGTCTGATATGACCCTTTTGAATGTAATGTGGTTGTTGAGACTATGATCAATATAAATATATGGCTCTGTTTTGAATATCTAGTTCAGGGGTGCAAACCCTAGTGTTATTTCCTTATATTTGTAGTGTGTATGACATAGAGGATGTATAAATGATTAATAGATGAGGTATGTATAGGATAATGTAGGATGTAGACTAAGTATAGAAAGGATGATGTAGGATGTGTGGTGTATGTGATAGAATGTAAATGTGTAGAACCTATAGTGTCATGTGTGGGGTTCAGTGTAATGGTAATCCCTCAACAATCCAGTGTGAACCAAGGCACAAGAGCGCGTCATCGGGTAATAAGGGTGATAAGATGTATGACAAATATACCAATATGTGAAGAAATGAATGGATGAGAATGAAAAGATTAGACATGTAGCTACACTAATATGATGAAAGGGGGAGTGTGTAGTGTCTATGCCCCCTAAGCAAGCATGAAGGAGGATTCAACCAATAAGGTCGAGGGTAGAGGTCCACTAACACGTATCGGGGATGATGAAAGTTTAGGACCATGATCCATGAGTGGGGATATAGTATATAATTTTTATGCTAGTGAATGAAAGCTACATGTATGTGAAGGATGAATGGAAGATGAGGGTCGAGGTGGTGCTATGCATAAGGGAGAGGACAAGCCATGTGGAATAAAATGAGGTGGTGATTGGCAACCAGATTTGGTAGTAGTCCTAGAAATAGGCCTATGCCGATGTGTAGGACTACTGGAATAGAGAGGTTGCATAGGGGGCCAATCGAGGCGTTGATCTAGGAATAGGATTTCTAGTAGGAAATAATAAGGGATATGTGGAAGTAAGAGGGGGAGATACATGAGTAATGGATGAGAATATGATGATAGTGGAGGTGAAGGAGTGATGCCGTTAATGGAAATAAATTGATTGTCGTAAAAAAATTTAAGATGCAAATGGTGCATAGAAATAATATCTTGGGATTTTTGAATCTAATTGAGGCCGAGAATTAAATCACATCCTTTGATGGTTTGAATTATAAGGTAAGGGATGAGAAGAGTGAGAGGACCAATGGTGATATGTAACTTAACAACACCATAAGGTATTTTGAATAGGTAGTCGATTCGTGATGGAGGGTAGCCAATAGATCGTAAGAAAGACAAAAACATGCACTAATAGGAGAAGATGGATAAAACTTGGTGTTTTTGATAACATTTGAGCCAATATATGCCTCAATGTATAAATGATCATATGTGAATGTAGCGTGGTACTCGGTGTTAGAAAAAGAGATAACAGGTGGGGTCGTGTCAGTGTTAGCGACTAAGAAGTTGAGCGCGCCCACATCTGGAGGTGGTGTGGTGTGGTATGTATGATTAGCTGAAGAATCCATGGTATTTTTGTCACGTTGGTGGGAATCATTATTAAAATTTTTAATTTTACCCTTATCCTTAGAGGGAGGAGGGCTAGTAGGTTCTGGAAATTTGAGTTGGTCGTTGTCAAGTAGATCTTGGATAATTGTGCGAAGTTTCAGACAACGGTTGGTAGAGTGTCCTACACAATGATGATAATCACAATGGAAGTTTTCATTGTAATTGCATCCTTTGGGTCATGATGGGTCTAATTAGAGTGGTGATGGAAGGGTAATGAGGTTGTTGTCAAGGAGTTATTTTAATATAAGATGTGGTGCCATAGGAAGGTTGGTAAATGTACACCTAGGTGGTTGGGATTGAACTTCCTTAGAAGGGGTAATGATGTTGACAATGAGTTTAGTGTCAATGGGATTAGATGTAGAGGGTTTAAAGGGCGTCTTGTTTTGAAAACAAGTAGAGGAGGAAGGTTGTTCTTGATACTTAATTTTTCCAATAGATAGAAGCTTAGATTCTCGAGCTTAATAGTTTGGAAGAGTTGATCAAAATAAGAAAAGGTCTAAAAGAGAACAATTTCGTAGAGAGATGGTATAATAATTTGTATAAATATATCTTGCGCTTTTAGCATCAACAAGGACATTAGTCATTTTGGCCAGATTGTTCTTATATCTTAAAACATAATTAGCAAACTACTCATTGGGTCCTTTCTTAAGTTGCGCTAGTTGGGCGTAAGATATCTTAGAATTGATGTTGATGGAGAAGTGTGTGAGAAAATCATCAGCTAAATGGGTGAAGGAAGCTATTAAATGAACAGGTAAATTGTAAAACTAGTGCATGGCGTAGTCATGGAGGCTACGAGGAAAAATTTTAGCTAAGAGAAGATGATCATCAGAAAATCAAGACAAGCTCGAAGATGCTCCTGTGGGTCACCATGTCCATTGAAAATGGGCAATTTAGGAGTGAAAAAATTAGGAGGGAGAGGATAAGTAGAGAGGATAGGTGCAAATGGAGTGTGCAACAACAAGGTAGAATCTAAAGATGGAGATGTAGTGGCCTATTGTAATTTGTGAATTTGGGCCTAGAGATTGTGATACAAAGAGGTTAAATATTGATTTCCAACAGAGGAAGGGTTTCGTTGATGTGAGATCAAAGGAGGCATGAAGTGATTGGTAGGAGTGGGGACTGAAACCGAAATAGTAGAGATAGGTGGAAGTGTAGAAGCAGGGGGTTGAGTGGCTATAGAGGTGGGTAGATACAAAACAATTGAGTTCAACCAAGTTGGTGGCTTCTTCATGAGCCACATGAAAAGTAGATCTAAATCATGTGGGTGTTCGAAAATATGATCGTTGATAGCCTTAAGGTGGGATTCAATAAATTCATCAAGAGAAGGATTCATGGGAAAGGGAGGCAAGAAAACCTAGAAGGTGTTAAAAATAAATGTTGGGTTCACCAAAATTATTAACAAAAATAAAACCTAAAGTGGAGTATAGGGTAATAGTGTTAATCTAATTAGGAAGACTAAAACACTGTATAAATAATCTAAATCGGTATGAAAACAATAGAAAATAATTATTCTAAGTAAAACCATAAGTATAAAAGAGAAGGAAGAGAAATGGCTTAGTTAATTCAAATAGATTATCGCATTTACGTCAGACACGGAAATAAAATCTCGAAGTGTAAACAATCACTCATGGACCCTACGAAGACTAGATTTGGATGATTTGAAATGACTGAGGCACCTAAGAGGGTACTGGAGTGCCCTAGGGTTCCTTGGTCCACATTTTGGGTGTTCTAATATGTGTAAAAGCTCAAAAACTAATTTTGGTATGGTTGTAAGTTGATTCGGAACCACATCTGTCTGTCACACTGGATTCACCAGATGAGCAGTATAATGACTTTGTGATACAAAAGTATCAAACCCTAGAAAAATAAAGATGCAAATGAATGGGTCAAGATGACCTCAGCTGCTAAACTAGTGGTCTTATCACTAAGCGCTGCACTACATTTCAGACCTAGATGTAGTTCTGGTGAGTGTGTGCATGTCTTTCCCTAGGTGCTCTCATGCTAGTCGCACTTTGTGAAGTAGTGAGAAATAATAACTATATAAAATGTAAATAGCATGTGTATATAGAATAGAATAGAATCCCTCCCCTATGCAGTTTGTGTGATGTAGATCTCCTAGCCTTGATGCATGACACTATGTGGATGCAAGTGATGCAATGGATGCAACTCTAGATGGAGTGATAGTAGTATGTGATGCTAGGACCCTCATTATGGTCTTATAAATTTATATTTATAGGGATATTAAGCTTAATTTTGTAATTAATCTTGATAAGGATGACTGAGAAAAGGATAGGGAGGAAAATTGGCGAGAAAGGCCCCAAAAAGAAGTGGGAAAGGATGTGCATAGATCAAGTCACCTAAGGTGGGACCAGGGGTGCCCTTGGGCACTCGGTCAAGATGGGGTGCCTTGATTTTGGGATAGAAAGATGGGGAAGTTGCGAAATGGATGGATACATGCAATAAAATATGTGGGAATGATGAAATAAAATATAAAATAAAGATGACCAAAAAGTGGGATTAATTAGTACTTTATTCACTTGAGATCCTTCTAAATAGTAGTATAAAACCAAGCTAAATAATGTCTAAAGTTCATAATTTTGTGTCTACATTGATGAACAAGGGAGGACCCTCATCAAGAAGAGTGATAGGAGATGATGTAGATGGGTGAAGAGACCTAAGAATTTGAGTGGATGGATATAGAATAAAAGGAGTTGGATGGGCCACTGGATGAAGTAGTAGATGGAGAAGGGGACTCGTTAAGGAGGTCCTCTCACTCAATAAGATCATGGACCTTACAATTCTTAGTGTTGTGACCTGGAATACGATAATAGGCACAAATGCATAAGGGATCAAACCATGAGGGCTTCAGATGGTTCGAGTCAAATGCCCTGATCGATGGGAGTGTGATGGTGGAAGTCTAAAGAAGATGTTGGAGGACCTCCACATATGATTCAATATTGGTATGAGGGAAGGATTTGTGAGATGGTGTGGATGGAGAGGGTGAAGGTGGATTGGGTTGAGGTATAGGTGGTCTAGAATAAGATGTAATGGTGGATGATTTAGGCCTGGATGGCTAGACAAGTGGAGGTATTTTCGATGAGGGAATTGGTCCTAGGAGGGAATCAAACTATTTGGATTTGGATTGGTTGATTGGTTGTAATGGAGGAGGGGGTCCTAAGATAGAGGAATGTGGGCCCAAGATGGAGGATGTAGATCCGGTTTTGATATGAGGAATTCTAATCTTCTTATGAGGACACTCAAGGGATCACTGTGGAAGGATGCCAAGGTTTTGGATTTGGATTATTGAGGAGTTCCCTTGGTAGGGATGACAATGATTTCAATTGGCGGATCCAAAGATGGGGTTGTGGCTGATGGAGGAATTAATTTTTACATGATTTGTTCTAAGGAGGATGGGGATTGGTTTAATTTGTGAATTTTTGGTCATGTGGATGAGATAGGGGATCACTTATGGTGGATGAGATTTGAAGTGATTTCCAATATTGCTCAAATGATGTAGGTGGTATGGATGAAGAAGGAGATGATGTGGATGTGGTCACCATTTTTGATGTCTTTGTAGGTGTGGGAAGAACCACAAAAAGGGGAACCAATATGGATTCTAAGGATGGAACAATGGGAAAAGGTGGAAGATATTTGGATGGGGGAGCATGGTCTGATGTAGTGGATGGAGTAGATTCAGGTGTAGGTGTGGATATATAAATAGAAAGGGATGTTTACATTATGTGGTTAATGATGTCTATGTGAGAGGGGATGACGTGGGTTGTGGATGAATAGGTTTAGAAATAAGGGGTCATGTGGGATAAGTATGAATTCATTCTGTGTTTGTCTTAGATGTTTCAAGAGGCATTATTGATGTAGATGTAAATCGAGAAGATGTGATGGGGGATGTAGATGTGGGAATGGTAGATGTTGGAGGAATGGATGATGTGGGCATGGTTAAAGAAGTATGTGATGGTGACATCAAGGTATAATTGGATCGATTTGTGGATGTGGAAGAAATAATTGTAGTGATAAGTGTGTGTGGGAGAGATGTAGATAATGGTCTAGGTATGATAGGTGTGGATAAGGAGGCAGGTGTAGATAAGGCTAATGCGGATGTGGTAAGAGTAGGACTAGTTTTAGATGAAAGAGAAGTAATGGAGGTCAAGGTGGTAGATAATGGGATCATGGGTATAGTGGATGTGAGGATAGCCCTTGAAGGGGAGGTAGGCATAATATCTAAGATAGGGGTAGATGATGAAGATGGTAAAATAGATGTACGAGAAGATGTCTGATGTATGGTGTTGATTGAAAAGTGTTTGAATTGATATGATGTAGGATGTAAAGATGAGTTTATTACTGGTAAATTGAGGAATGATTTTATGAAGATATTAGGTGGTAAAGATTGGATTGGTTGGGGAGATATATGATGAGGAGAAGAAGGATAAGATGGTGTGGGTTGGATGGGAATATCGATGTGGGAGAGACAAAAAGGTCAGTGGGTGGCTAGGAATAGTGATATTAGATGAAGAAGGGATGATAGGAGATGAAGGGGGTAGAACAGGGTCCATTGGTTGACGTGATCAAGAGGTAGAGGGTCTATAAAAAGGTAGTCATAGATGGGGATGGAAGAAGGTCTAGAAGAAACCAAGGGTTTGGATGGGGTCATGGTGGATTGTTGAGAACTGTTCAAGGAAATTTTTTGTTCCATTTTAAATAGACAAGTCAAGAAAACAATTCCTTTTATGTTTTGATTAAGAATATGAAAAAGAAAAGGGGGATGGATAAAAAGGACCTAGAAGAAGGTGAACTATGTCTGGTTTTAGGTAAGTTGTGGCTAGGGAATGTTTGAGGAAGATTTCTACTTGGTGATCAAATCCCAATCAGTATACTTGGGAAAGGGAGTGTTTTGATGTGTGATTTGATTTGTGAGTTTTAGGTTGTGTGTGATAAGATGTGATATGCAATAAGTTGGAACCCTAATTAAACTATATGAGCAAGCATGATGTAAAAAGAACATTCTTTTTAAACCCAAAACAAAGTGTGATATTCAATGAGGACACAAACATGAACAAGAAAGTTTGATGAAAAAGGAGAAAAATAGGGAAAAAGTGAGGAATACCTAGATAACGATTTTCCTATTTATTTGCACTTTTGAGTGATGAGCAATCCAGGCCATAATCCCAACATGAGAAAGAAATAAAGTAGAGCCTCATGCTATAGTTTTAGTGGAAGGCATGAAAAGCCAAAATAAAATCAATAAATACAAGAGATCACTTTGAAAGGGGTGTCCCATCGGGTGTCTTAGGAATGTTTACCAAGTTTCTCGTTCTTAATGAGGATTAATACACTAGCTATTAAAGAAACTAGAAAATGTACAAGTCTTTGGAGGGTTTATGTTACCTCGTATGTGATGTGATATGGGCGCAAGATGATGATGGATCCCACTGTTGTAAATCAGATCAAACTTGTAGATAAGACTAAAAATGATATTGATTAGATGGATTTATGTGGGGGCTGCTCGAAAATGCCAACTCCAAGAAGCTTTTGGCTTCCTTTCACAGATGTCAACCCCCATTGCTTAGAAAGGATGAAATAAAGAAAGTATTGTAGATAACATGTAGAAACAACAACAACACTAGATCTGGAAAATTATTAAAACCGATTTAAATATGATTAGATTGTAATAATTGTAAATTGATCTGTTACTTGTTCTAGATCGATGATGACCCGTGATTGTACACACGTAGATCGATCGACGACCCTAGGAAGGAAGATTTGGATTGTAGGATAAATATGTAGAATTGGAGAGTCTGAATTCCAACTAGAGGATGTTAAGGGTTTGTATATGTTGTGAGTGGTCTAAAAGGAAGGATCAAGGGTAGAAAACTCCAGGAAACAAATGGAAACAACAACATAAGAGGTATATTTGAAAAAATGTGTGTGATTCAATGATGATCTAACAAGGTTGGTGGTGATTGTATCAAAATTATATAAATATAAGGATGAATGAATGAAAAGGACAACCTACAAGAAAAAGGATAGAAAAGGAGGTTCTTTAGAGAAGTTGTGAGTGATGCTGAAATTGATTTGAACTTGAGAAATATTGGATATGAGAAATAAAAATATAATTTGATAAAATATCAATAAAGATATATAGAGATACCAATAAGTCTCACTAAATATGACCATGAGTGATGCAAGCATGCCAATGGAATGTGCAAAGGGTATGTAGACATCTCAAGAATGCTTAGGCATGAGGAAGGGTGCTCATGTCACAAGAAGGCTCGAGGTTGCATGCATTTGATGATTTTTTGGAAAGAGAAGAATAAATTTATAGGGTCGATGATGATTGGGATGGGTTGCCGCCAATTACGGGGTAAGTTTCCCCAACAGGAAAGATTTTCTGATTTTGGCATGATTTTATATTTTTAAGGATTGGCCGAATGCTTTAAAGCATGTAGGCAGGATTAGATTTCTTGGGGATGAATTGAAAGTAGTTAGGGCATAAAAATAGATGGGAGAAAAACTTAGAAAAGAAAAGGGATGAATTTAGGATAAAAGCATCCTAAATAGTAGGTTGGTTAGGGTATTAATTAATTAATTAATATGGATTAATTAATTAACAAGAATAAGGATTAATATGGATGGGATAATTGGGCATGTAAGATATTTAAATGATTAATTAATTAATGTGTCTTAATTAATTAATGGGTATTGATGGTAATTTAATTAGATGAAGGGGATGAATAAAATAAATATGTACAAGTGGGTGATCAAGGGTATATATACCAAATTAGGTGTCTATAGGTTTCATTGCTGAAATGTATTTCTTGGTTCTTGGTGATCAAGAATGGGAAAATGATGATGAAAACATTTCAACTCCAATGTTGTGCTCATTTTATTTTCATGAGGATGGAAACATTCTCAATGAAAAATAGAAAAACAGATTGTTGTTTTGTCCTAAGGATGTTTTTTTCAAAATGGAAACTTTCTTAATATACTTCAACCTTTCAGTGCTCACTCCACTCAAGAGATGGATGCTCTCAACATAAAAATGTAGATCAAAGACCAAAATGGACAAGATGAAGATGATGAAAATTTCCATATTGAGTACATGATCTTGAGTTCATTCTCTTTCCAAGGGGATGATGTAATACAAGTAACACACTGTATAGGGTAGCATATGAAATAAGATTCAGAGCATGAGAAAGATGAATTCTTGGAACAATTGAAAAATACAGAAAATCAAGAAGTGGAGAATGATGCCAAATTTTTTGAGACATATGTCGAGAATCAACCCATGAAAGTGGTGATAATGAAGTATATGCACAACGAAGAACAAATGTCTTGTTATGGGAATGGTATCAAAATTAATCAAGAACCATATTCATGGTGGTGGAAAAGAATCCACAAATGGAATGAAATTGAGAAACAAGGAGAATCTAGAAATAATATGTCAAAGAAACAAAGGTGAGATAATGAAAACATTGATCATCAACTGAATTAGTAATCATGCTAGATTTATGAAGAAGATAAGGAGAGGTTCATACTTCAATGAACCTATCAATCGATTTTTAGAATAAAGGCATCTGGTTATACCCATTTACGGGTAATCCCTCAATTCAAATTTATGTTTAAATGAAAGTGGGTTGTCCCCCGCATGTAAATAGGTGATTTAGGTTGTTTTTCTTTTTGCTTTGTTACATGTTTCCTTTTGTGTTTCCCTTTTTTGTATGTTTTCTTTCCTATATCATGTGTTTGGACCTTGTCACATGTGTGTGTTCAATAAACGAGTTTTTTTACTATATCTTTATAGTGATTCTATAAAACCCAATGGATAAGGACTAGTCCATTAAGTGAATTAATATTATGGGATTCCTGAATTCTCTATCCTCCCTTGTGATTGATCCAAAAAATTTCCCCAAGATAGAGCTAATTATTGTCATGCAAATGTGCAACATGAAAATTCCAATTTTCAAGCACAACAATGGACCCTCGTGTTAAAATTTTTGATTGTAAACCATCCCAAGCACCCCAGATTAGTTCACCTTTTATGTCAGCCTATTATAATCCTTTTAGTTCTCTCATGTGTTTTAATGACCTTTTCCATGTGTTGAAATAATGAAAACAAGCTCACAAGATTCTTTTGAGATAGTTTCTTTCAAGGTGGATCTTTCAGAAAGCTTATAAATGACTATTTTTAGCCTTTCTAAGGCTTGTTTATTTTTTTGGAGCATATTTGAAGACTCAAATTCATCAAGGAGTGGTATTAATGAGCCATTTTTTTCAAGTGATTTATGAAGATTTAGGAAATATCTGGAGGTTTAGGAACAAGTTCAGCAAAAGCGGGCTTTTGTGGGCAAAGGAACTTGCACCGCAAAAAAAAGCACTGAGCTTTAGAAGATGAGTCCACGAGCTCTTGAATGGGTTTGAGGTAAAACAAGACACCATTGGAAATATAATTCAATTACCTAAATGATGGTATTTTCATATTTATCATAAGACCAAGGTGATTCTCTCTAAAATCTATTTTTTGAATTCATAGCTCGCGATCCCGATAAAAAGGCCATTTTTATGAGGTTGAAAGATGAATCAGACCTCTAGACACATCCAATTCTTCTCAAAATTCCTTTTCATTCAAATTATTATAAATAATTTCCCAAAATGTCATCCGGAGCTCAAAAAACATCATTTTGAGATCCTTCCCAAGGTACAAGCTCTGTCCTTAGTCAAATTTTTCAGTGCCATGTGGTAGCATGAAGCTGAGGCACACCTTTGTGTCCCATTAATCCCTTTCTAAGGGGAAAATGGGGCTAGAAAAAGTGTGCCCCCACCTTAGACCTTATGGACCCACCACATGACCATGAGAGGCTCTGATAATCACCTTTTGGCAATTTTCTAGCCCCCGCTCCATGTTGTGCATGCACACAACTTGTCGCCAGAGGATGAGGTGAAATTTTGTGTCCCCTTATTCCATTTCCAAGGGGATAAGGGGGACATAAAAATTATCCCCCCCACCAAGATCATGTAAAACCAAGGAGATAGCTATGTTTTCATATTCCCCGTTTTGCTCAAAATCTACCCAAAACTCTGCAATGTTTTTCCAAAATCCTTCACCCCCGTTGAATCCCTTACATTTCTCCCTCCATTCTTCCATGATCACAAAAAAATACTTATTCATAAAATTTGTAAATTTTTAAAATCTCCAGTAATCTTTTTTTTTCCGAGAATGACTCTCGTAACCCGTAAAGGTGTGTAGTACCCATTTAAACAACCACTTGAGACCAAAGAAACAACCTAGGGTTAGCTAGAAAAATTATGGGATAATTTTTTTGATTAGAAGTATCTACAACCAAGTTGCAAGACATCAGTCTGCCATTGGTAGGTTCCAAACAAAACCTATTTACCAAAACACAAATTTCCTTTATTTACTTATATCAAGTTCACAAGGTTCAAATTTTAGGGTTACATGTTCTAGTTAGTTTCAGGGAGAAATATACCCCTATACCCACTCTCTAACAAGCTCAGATTTTCAACTAGATTTTTCTCATACTTAACACTTCCAAAAATTTCCTAAACCATTCCCATTGGATAGGAAATTTTCTCACATTTCGTGATATAAAGAAGTCCTCCTAACTCCTCATAATTTGCAAGATATGGGCTGATGGAGTTTAGGGGGGAAATTTTCCCTTGGGGAGTCTCGTGGGCTTAGGGAGGGGGACACGTGGTGCTTCCCGATTGGTGTGGAAAAATGTGGGCTGGTGGAGCATTCATGAAAATGGAGATTTTAGGCCCAAAAGCCCAAGGGCGAAAATTTTCGCGCGCCTCCGCCAAGGAGAAAACCCCTGCCACGTGTCAAAATCTTATTGGTCACGGGAGGAGCGGACCAGTGGAGAAAAAAGGGAAATTGAGATTTTTGGAGTTAAAATCTCAATGGAGAAAATAACTCCGTGCTCTGCCAAGTCCAATCTGCCACGTGTCATCACGTGATTGGACGCGGGCCGTGGGAAAACTTGGGAATTTTTCCCAAAGCCAAAACCAAATTTTCCAAAGGAAAATTTTCCTTCCCTCCTCCATCATCATCAAAATGCCACGTGGCATCTTGTGATTGGATGCGGGCAGTGGGGCCAAAACGTCAATTTTTCCCAAAAATTTAAAAAAAAAAGAAAAAAGGTTTAAAAGAACCCGCGCCTCCGCCGTAGCCACAAGGGGACACGTGGTGCCCTCTGATTGGCTACGGGCCAACAGAGGGAAAGTGAAAATTTTCCAAAGGTCCAAAATTTCAAAATTTTCCTAATGGTAATTCGACGGAAATTTTGGGTTGCGGTCCGCTTAGAAATTTTCCCCAAATTTTCCCGCCAAGGCACAAAAACTTCAAAGTGCCATAACTTGAGCTAGAAAGCTCGGTTTTGGGAAAACAAGGACTTTTCGGAAAGATCTCAATGACCTCTTTGCACAGAAGCATAAATTTTACTTTTTGTTAAGTTCTTAAGGGTTTTGTAAAAGGATCTGCAGCTTAAATTTGTGAACTGTCAGATTTCCAACTTCTCAATTTGATCAAATTTGAACTCCTCCTTCACTCAACATGTCAAACAGACATGGAGGATCAGTCTAGGGAGGGTTTAGAGTGTTTTAGTGAAGTCAAATTGTCTAATTTGTTCAAGTTGTAATTTTTCTAACATTAGACGGGAAAACGGCCATGCAAGTTCCCATTTGAAATTCATTAAGTTTTAGAGATTCATTCTTGACTGTTTTAGTGAATTTGAGTTCCTTAAGTCTTCCTAAGTATGAATTTCAAGGTTTCATAACTTATTGTTGAGTATAAGTTTGAACTGCTCATTTTAATTAAAATGTGCATTGCCAGATTTAAGTTTTAAAACAGTGAACTGTTTCTTTTAAATTAATTTAGCAATTGTCTTTTGAATGTGCATATGATTCTAACTTAGTCAAATACAATGCTTATCAAAACATCCATTCATTTCAAGTTACAATGCATTTCTGACTTCAATTTTTTTAATATACGTTTTGCAAGAATATAACATTATCTTTTCTTTCCCACGCATTCTTTCTTTTTCACAAACAACAATCTCATCCTTCAATAATAATTCAAATCTAATATGCAATATACTTTGAGAAAGGAATGCAATCTTTCATTGTTCATCAAATACAATATTACAACTTTCCTTTTTCATTTGCTTTCAAATACAATACATAAAATGTACAACACTATTTCTTATTCTCTTCCAACACAGAAATCTCATTTTCTTGACAACAATTCAATTCCAGTATACAATACAATTTGAAAACTACTTCAATCCTTTATTCATAATTCAATAACACTTTTACAACTTAACACTTTTTCCAATTTGATTTCAAAATACAAATTACAATGCTTATAATATCCTTTACATTTCTTTTCCAAAAATAGAGAACAAGTGTAATTCTTCTTTACATTCCTCAATGCAAATACAACT
Organism: Taxus wallichiana var. yunnanensis; assembly: GCA_018340775.1. Classification (NCBI taxonomy): domain Eukaryota; kingdom Viridiplantae; phylum Streptophyta; class Pinopsida; order Cupressales; family Taxaceae; genus Taxus; species Taxus wallichiana. The sequence continues at coordinate 611,490,301 of CM031235.1, read as the reverse complement.
TCCATTTACAATGCAATCACTTCACATTACAACATTTATACATTCATCCACTCGAAGTGGGAAAGGTTACATTGAATTTCTCAAAGGGAAATGACTGTCAAACTATGAAATTCCTTCTCTAAACAACAACATGCTTGTTTCTTCTTCTTTGCAACTTTGATCACAACAAGGAAGGGGGAAAGGCAACGCTCTCCACCCAACCAAGACATCCAATGAGAAAGGAGAAGCCATCCTTCCCCATTGGCCCCCGAGCCCCAACCATATTGAAATGGAGCATGAATATCAACACATGGCAAAAAGGATTCTATCACATATAAGCAACATTCACATTGCATACAATCAATAAAATGCAGAGTTCAAAATAATACAGTAGTTCCCAACTACATTTGAAACAATTCATACAACACATAGGCTTGATCAAGCAAGCCAACAAGAGTAAGAACTATGGGGAAATCTTTATGCCTCCCAATTTAGAATTGTTCATCCACCAAAATTCATACCACCAATAAACATATCAACTTCATAAAACTTATATCTCCCAACCCCTCCTTATGCCCCCCAAGTTTATCCCTTATGCCGCCCCATAGTAAGAAATGCAAGCGGTTTCTTTTCCAAGGTGGATCCCAAAACCAAAACTCCCTCCTCAATAAAACAGTGCCATTGGCAATCCCTTATGCCCCCCATATGAAATCCCCATAGCCTTCTCCTACACCATTCCCTAAGCATTCTACCCAACCAGCCAAGAATGCAAACACAAACACCATTTAAACATGCATGCAAGAGAAGGGAAAACAATTAAAACACAGCTCAAGATCCTACCTCTCCATACTGGAGTTTGTTCCAAGCTCACAAGCTTTCCACAATGTCAAAGTGCAGTCCAAAACTAGAAAAGTATAAGCATGCAAAAAGACTCCAAGCTTCCTCCACAACAAGCTCCAAAACAACAAAAAAAAATGCGCCCCCAAGAGGAAAATAACAAAGTTTCAACAACCTCAAATGAGCAAGAAGCTTTGAATTTAAAGGAGAGGGAAGAGGAGAGGATGATGTGGATCCTTGTGGGATGCCACATCATTCTTCCTCAACCCCAAGAGGAAAGTCAACATCCTCACCAAAACACAATAAATAAAAATGACAAAATGACTTACACACTCCAAAATGACCCATACTTCAAAAGGACTGCATTAAAAATATGTAAGGGAAGTGCAATTAAAACTTACAAATTGTCACTTCAAAAAGCATTAAAAATGCCTAAATTTAACCTCCAAACCATAGGCATGGTTGGTGGATCATTTTAAGAGGTGTGGGACAAGTTTAACTTGTCCCACAAGCCTCCAAATTTGGCCTCCAAGGACAAATTCGAATTTCATAAAAGATGGAGTGTTTAACATTCCAAAATCTGCCTTACATGCTCTTACAAATTTCTTACACATTCTTACATATTAACTTACACACTCTTCCAACATTATTATTTAAATTCAACAACTTTATTAATTACATTCCATGTCCCAATTAAATTTAAATAAAGTTTAACTATATGACTCTCACATTAAAACTATCACATTTAAATTAATTAAAAAAAAGGAACACATTACAAATAAAAATACATACAACAATAATAAAAAGGAACACATAATTAAAACACATATCCCATGGTCACATATAATGGAAATTCCCCCATGGGAAATCCTAACATAACTCAACACACAACGCACAACACAGTTGCCATGGTGACCTTGTTGATTTCACCCAATTTCAATATGGTTAGTCTCCAGTCCCCCGACATTGTTGTGATTTTTAACCTGCAAAATGCAAATACCTCCTTCGGCCTTGTGGCCATATCAGAACATCCAAAATGATATAAACAATATCTCAAAATCATCCAAACACACAGATCACAACAATATCAATAATTCAACATTATCATTTTTAATTAAATAAATCAACTATATCATCATCAAAATCTACCATACCAGATCTACTCAAATATCCAATATCATAAGTCCAAATCAACATCTATAATATGTCCATGTGACAACAGTATATCATCAACCACATATAGAAAATGTCTCTAGTAGTCATCAAGCATAATAACCGAATTCAAATCAATACTAATCCATGATCTAACATCTAACCAAAGATACTAAAACAAAACATAGTAGTGTCTATAATATGATTAATAGTATCAAAATCGGTATCAAAAAGTGTCAAAGGGAAGTGGGCACTCAAGGTGAAATTCTCATATCTTGCAAAATGGTGTATAAATCGAATTGGTGTTTTTTGCATTATTCTTCATTTCCAAAAAAATTAAATGAGAAAGTGATGGTATATTGAATTATGACCTATATTTTTATAGTGAAGAAATCCCGACTTCGTGCCTAGTTTTTATTATTTTATTTTTCTCCATTCTGGTGATTGCATTGAGATAAAAATTTGTACGTGAGATCGAGAGAAGAAACCTATCCCAGTGGAGGTGGTTTTGTTGCAGTCAAGGTGTGGAAGGAAATTTACAAAAATAGTAAGTCTCTATACAAGCACTTACTATAAATAGTAAATTCTCATAGTGGGAAAATTTCTTCAAGGCAATGTTCACAAGGAACAACCAGGGCAACAAGGAAGATGGTCGAAAGTGAGAAAGAGTGAAAAGGGATTTTTTTAAAACAATAAATCCTCATTCTAAGTATAGAAATTTATAGTAGGCTCAATTATCATCCACCTCTCTTCTTCTTCATATCATTTTTGGGTCATAAAGTAATCTCATAACTCAAACAAGGTTATTCATCCTTCGCAAAGGTATGGAGGCATCATTTTGGTCACAATGGTGTATGTGAGCAAACTAGAACATCGTAGAGGGCACGCTAGTGGAAAACAAGAGGCATCATGTAATACAAGTAGATATTCAAAAAGGTTCAAAATATCCAAAGAACATCATCATAAATATTCAATCAGGTTGAAGGCATCTGCTCTCTCCCAAGGTGAATAAGTTGAGTAAACTCAATGAGCTAATTAAAACAAGGTGAGCTAGGAGAATTATTCAAAGTGAGTTGGTTGGAGCTATCAAGCAAGAGTGATTCCTTGTAGAACATTCAAGTTTCCAAGTATGTCCCCTTGAAGGTCGAGATATTCCCCTCGAGTAATAGAGAATTGATTCCATAACAAGCTCTTGAGAATGCTCCATTGGAAAACACCATGTCAACACCTGATGAGCCATTCCCATGGATTCTAGAAATGATCAACAGTGAGCCAAGGACAACGTGGTAGGTTATCATGCCAAGTATTGAATAAATATTAGAGATATGGAAGCCCAAATGAAGAAATAAATCTCACACAACATCCCACTTCTTCAAAGTGGAATATAAGGTAATTAGTATGTTGAAGTTGTAATACCGAAGAAGGAAAATGCCATTAAAGACATGATTCCATTGGATTATGAGTTCACCCACATCTCATTGGGCTAAGCTTCACATGAGGGTGACTCTCATATATTCAAATAATCTTCCTCTTGCCTCCTCACTCAAAAATAAGGATATAAGCAAACCATTGTGCAATTGGAGAAACAGGTAAAAGCTCTCAATGCCTACATTCATTCCTTCTTGGTACCAGAAATCAACATCCACCCTTCCGATCGAAGAAATTCCTCCAATAAAAAGTGTTAATCCTGAAGTGGTTAAGAAAGCACAAGGATACATGATGTAAGGGAGCACTAGTGATAAATGGATCGAGCAAATAATTGAGAAAGGAAAGGAATTATTTCTAGAAGTCATCTCTCTCATCAAATATGTTCTTGCAACACTGTCAAAAGTGAACAAAGAAAAGGAGGAGTTTGCAAAAAGAAGTCAATCATTTGGATGAGATGTTCCCACCGTTTTTGAGGTGATTTCATTCGACTCACACACCCTCATGAATAAGAAGGTGTTTGCATTTGCTACCTAGAACTTGTCCCAAGTTTGGATCCACATCATAGATGCAAAATATGCAATGCTCAAGAATTCCATATATGATTTGGAATTTTATAGGAAACATTATTTTTTTATCTTGAATGATGTCTACAATTATGTGCAGAGAATTGAGTTCCCTCTACTCACTGAGGAATCCTCATCAAAAGATCTCACCATTTTATTCTAGGAGCTGGTCAAGAAGGAGGCATGTCTCTCTCTTTATTTAAATGAAGATAATTTAGAGTCCAACATCAGAAGTTGCATTGCTGCAATTACAACAGATCATGAAGTATGAATCATTTAGTGTAAGAAGATCAGTGATGTTCCTAGAACATGGATTAAGGTGTTGGGTTGCGTGTGCATTCCAGAGGTAGACAAGTTGACGGCTACAATAACTTAGTTCAATAGAGAATTCAAGGAACAAGAGAGAGAAACATGAACAAAAAATTTCTTCATCAAGAAAGCTTCTTCATCAAAAATGTATACTTCACATTTATTCTTTATTTATCCCTTTTTATTTTCTCCCTCTTATAATTCTTCGTTGAGAATAATCATTGTTTTTTTTCTATTCACTCAAGTGACATATTTTGAAATTGTAAAAGTATAAACTAAAAATTATAAGAGAAATACTTAATTTTTCTTTTCTAATGGAAAATGAAAGGTCACAAGTGGAATAGGAACATGAAGAGTCATGTGAGGGAAGATGAGAGGTCAATTCACATTACTATAAATTGGGATGGCTTCTCCATTCCAAAGGATCCTAAAAATGTTAGGAGTTGATAGCTTATATGTTATAGAAATTATGGATGGTTGTTGTTAGAATTTGTGTCATCAATGCACATGAATTAAAATGTACATTTCTTCCATTATCCTTTTCTTGTGTTTCTTATATTTATTTCTTATGCAATTTGTAAGCATAGTGATCCCAAAAGAGCTTTTTATCTTTGATAAATAAATCCAAGAACTTATTTTTGGGTTTATTCTTCTCACTAGATAAATTCATTATTGCTTTCCTCTATATTGAATGATGAACTACTATGGTTATTGGGTGTGAACTCTACAACTTTCCTACTCATAATAATAACATTCTTTTCCTAATTTCTCTCATTCTCCCTACATCACCGTAATTTCCTCCCTTGTACCCCATACATGCACTTTGTAATAATTTTAGTGGAGTGTCACTGTGTGATCCCCAAGATTTGTTTCCAACACACAACAATAAATAGTATTAAATTAGTTTTCATTCAATAATGAGAGTTGTACCATTTAATGCAGAGTGGCATAGCCTCGTGAATGTTGGTGGAGACACCTAATTTTCCATATTGACAAATTTTCTCACCAACAATTTGTATGTTGATGACCTATTAAACACAAGGAGTTATTTATCCTTAATTACAATAGTGATAACTTTTCCACATAACAAGTTATCCATAACTAACTTGATTTTGTCTCAATAATTCCTTGGGATTGATATTTCACAATATGAATTAGAGATCACTATTGCACAATTTCCAATAATTCTCTTGATTTTTTCACCTAGTTTCACATGGCTGAGTACAATCCAACTTTGAATCCCTTTATTTATAGATTCAAGATTGAGGATAAGTATTCTTATCCATTAGTTGATGCTACCTTATATTGACAACTTGTTATCAATCTCATCTATTTGACTCATTTTAGATCGGATACTTCATATACACTGGGAATGGTATCCATGGTTATGTAGGAGCCTCATGAATTGCACTAGAAGGAAGCCAAGAATATTATATACTAGATTTATGGTACTCACCATTTTGGGATTCACTATGGAGAAGGTATTTATGTTGAATTGGTTGGGTACAAATATTCATACTGAGTTGGTGATACTGAACATCACATGTCCACTTCAAGATACCATTTTTTCTCTTGGTTTAGGTCTCATTAGTTGATATAAAAAGAAACATAAGGTTATTGTTATATCACTCATTGAGACTAAGTATAAGGGATCTATTAATGTTCTTACTAAGGGTATTTAGCTTCAAGAAAATCTTATTGAGTTTGGTATTTAGTTTAGGTGATCCAAAGTCATATTCTCAGAACTAGAGCACCATCTAGATCTACATGAATCTAGTTCAACATCAAAGGACCAATCACATAAAGATTCATATGCCCTTAATTTGGGAGTTCATTCATGGACATTTCATTGATCTCATATATTTCTAGACTATGGAGTAGATAGCTTATATCTTCACAAAACCTTCATTGATAGAAATTATATTTATTTACAAACTCTTCTTGGGGTGAGGGTAGAATCAACATCATCTCTTAGGGGATTTCTAGTCCTCTATTCTTCTTGTCTTTCTACTTATGGGGGATATTCTCTTTATTATTCTAGGGAATTTTTTATGTATCTAGGTACCTTATCAAGCCCTTTTGTCTGGACAAAATTCTTATACCCACCTAAGTTATGCTTAAGGGGGTGTTGGTAATATAGTTTTTAATTCCATTTTATGGTTTTTCCTACACATGTATTTAGATTTCTTAGGTGTCATTGGGATAGATATGAGTTTTTATGAATTCTATTATTGGGATGCATGTTCCACCTTTCTAGGGTGAAGTTATGCCTCTCTTTTTCCTATTTATATATAAATTCTCAAGATTTTTCATCATTCTTAATACAAGCTAGTTATTTTTCTCATTTTTGGTTCCCCCCTCTCATAACAATGTTTGTTATGCATTTCTATTTCTCGGTTAAGAGTTTAGTGCATTCACATCTAGTTAGTCCTCGCTTGTGGCCCACACTGACATTATAGTGGAAACAATAAGCTCCTAACTTCAACATATGGTCAGTACATTATGATTTTCCATTTTACTTATAAAAAAAATAGATTAAATCTTTTGATGGTCAAATAAATGTCAAATTTGAGGTCAAAATCAAAAGTTAACACACCCATGGACATTATAGTGTAACCTCTCCTCCCAAGTACCATTATAGAATGCCTCTTGGCATGATTAGTAATGTTTTCCTATTAATTAATGATGTTTTGAATCTTTCCTTGTGACCTAGTACAATTAAGATGGTGTAGACACTTAAATTTTGTAATTTATCCTTTGACAATGATTTTTTTATGTTACCTTACTAAGACAAATGCTCACATTATAAGCTCAATAAGCACATATTGCTATCTCTCTCTTGAATTTATCATCCCTACACTCTAGTTTCTCAAGAATCCAAGAAATATTAATTAAAGAAAGAAACCATTTATCTCTAGGAATAATTCCTGAAGATCAACTTTTATATCACTATTTGTCTGGAAAGAACTATATAACTCACGACCATAGTGGGATATGGTAATGACCCTTATTATGTAATAAATAGAATTTCAATTTGATTATATTATATGTGCCTATTCATCTTCCCGGGTCGTACTTAACATGGAATTGAACCAATAGATACTTATATAATTAAAATTCACTATGAATTCATAACTCACACGACACTTTTATAAGATCATATTGCCAATCTCAATACAAATGCACTCAATGATCTCCTAAATATTCCAAAATTAGTTACTCATACTTTAGATCAGCCAATACACCAGGTATGAAGCACTCAACCAAGTCAAAGAGTTTATCTTTCTCCATTTCCAAGAACTTAGGGGTCCTAAAGCCATATCTTAGCAAGAGCGCATACTCAAAGCATTGTAAAAAGGTCTTCACGAGAAAAAGGGTTTAGTATAGTAGTTGAAGAACACCACATCACACTACTACCACACCAAGTATACTCTATAATTATCCCACTAAATTTATTATGAAGAGACATGAGGGAACACATAGGGGTTATCTTCTAATGTATTAACACTTGCACAAAGCACTAGGAGAACTAATGAGGCTTGATCCCACTCTAGGGCATGTTCAATTGGTTCAACAAGGATTGAATATCAAGAGTACTCCAACCTCACCCACACTTTGATTTCTCATTTTTCTATCAAATGTTTTTATGAAGGGTCTTGCAGATATCTAGGGTTTCTACTTGTTGTGGGTCATTATAGGTTGTACTAAGGTCATGAAAAATAGAGTGAAAAACATCAAAAATTATTTCTAGATAAGAAAAGGAAACAAAATCTTAAAAACCTCATTACAACTAGGTAATGTATCAACCCTAATTAATTTTAATTAAGTTTTATGAATTATACTACAATAATCAAACTTAAAAATATACTCATCTTTATGCTACAAATCGTATATAATAAATATACAACATGGAAATCACAATAGTTAACCAATACATACAATTTGAAGTGTAATCAAGATGGAAAGAGGCACTTAACTAGTTCAATAATGTTTTAGAGTGTGTTGATGAGTGATTTGGAAAAGAAAAAAGTCTAGGAACTGGTTATATAAACTGTTGTGGACATGAAATTCTTTGTACAAGAGTGTATAAAAGGAACATGAATGTATGATATGGTATAGAAAACATTATATGGTATTGCACCTCTGATAAAAATAATGATAAGAAATAATTAATGGTAATTATTTGTCATTTTTGTTTCTATAAGGCATCTTAAACTTTACACAAAACCCTAAATGTCACTCATGAACTTGCAAAACAAACCCTAGCTATCATGAAATACACTCAAGAAATCATTAGATCTAAAAATTAATATGCAAATGTTTGATTCAGAATGACCTTAGTGGTCACCCCATATGTGATTCACCCAGCACTACACTACATTTCATAATCAATGTAGTTATCCTAGCGATTTTTCTTGATGTGTATGCAACTAGCCCTTGACCTAGTTTGACCCTTGTGCCTTAAAAATGATAACAAAATATGTTACTTCATCACAATAGATACCCTTATCTGTAAATGAAAAAATTGAAATTATTCCCTACTATGTCGTGTGTGTAATAGGTAGATGTGTATCTTTCTTTCATAGTTTAGTAGATGGTAGATAGATAAGTTCTTCTAGAAAATAAACCCTTACATTAGACTTGTATATATAAGGAGTTCTTAACTTGAGTTTTAAGCTTTAGTAGAAGGAAAGGTCTACCTAAAACATAATAAAGGTACCATAAAAATAGCTATTAATCGAGTCATAAAATAAAAATTAAAGAAATACAAAGGGGTATAAGACCATACAACTAGTTCATGATCGTATGTATGGTTATGATCCATTTGTATGGTTTTGGACAAACATAAGATGGGATAGAACCGAAGAAATACATGACCATGGATCCTTGTAACTTGACACAAAATTATGATAAAAGAGTGGAACATTGATACGAGAATAGTCAAACCAAACAATAAAGAATAGAAGAGGAAGGGATTATGCCACTAAAATGTAGTTTCAAGGTTCTGAAATCATGCATATGCAAGTTTAATATAAACATGATGTAATAATAAATTTTTACATATTTTGATGTCTACATTTTCCCCCTTTATACTAGTGAATTAAATTTACTAGTGTAAAGGAAAAAAAAATTCATACATGAGAGAGTGCTAGAGAAAGAACAATTGCAAGTGCACTAAGAGAAGATTACCATGTGTGGAGAATAATGTGAGTCATCGGTTAACCAATGTGGATAAAAGGGAGAATCATGTCAATGGTATCAAGAGGAGATATTAGGGTTATAAGAAGAAATGTATAGATATATGAGGAATTATGCTTGGTGTGTTTATAGAGTTGGAGGGTGATCAAATCCCCAAAAAGGATCTTGATTTTGTAATAATGTGGGAATTGGGTATCTTGGTACCAAGGAAGAGTGTCACAGGGATTTTGGTTTCTCACTATAATTATTCCTAATAATGAGACCATACCACCGTAGAAAAATCTGTCTCAGATATGTGGAAACCCCTATAAGTTGAAAGGGAAATGACATCTCATTTCCCCACTATGTTTATATGGGTGTACTATTGTGATATTGGTGCTATTGTGAGTTTGGATACTTGATTGTTTTACCCCATGCATTTGTACCAAATATAGTGGCATTCTTAATTTGTGACTATGTATGTTCAGTGTGTAGTACACTTTTGTGTTCAGGAGTGACTGTTAGATGATAGAATTGGATTTGAGCTATGTAGTGATGAGGGAAATACATTTCCTTGCATATCCACAATTTATTTGATTTATGTATAATGTATGCAAAGGAAGATGACCTTGTATGACCAATATTTTAGACCTTGATTGTTGATTTGGGAGAAAAAAGGATACAACCATGTATGGTTGGCCTATAGACTTTCCTCCCTTTTGGAGAAAGGGCTATTAAAAAACAATATCACTTGAGGAAAAAGTGAATAGATGAAACTATGTCAAGCAACCGCATAATGGAGAGGAGAGAGATTTGGGTCATGCACTTAGAGATCTTGAATAAAGTGACAAAAAAAAGATAATGAAGTAGTATGTGAGAAAGAGAGGTAGATGAAAAGTTAGTAGATAAAATAAGGTAACCATCATAAATGGTGTTCCATGTAGTGTAGTGATGTATGGACACAAAAGATGTCACAAACATGATTTTGATACCAAACATGGTGTGTAAATTTTATGAATAGGGCCCTAGCTATGGACCAAATAGTTGTGAGGATGTAATTGGTGCATTAGGGAAAGAAAAGAGAATAGCTACCTTATGTGCTATGTAATTTTTTTCTATAAATAGTAAAGTGGAAAAGTAATAATTACTTTTCATTGTTTGATTGTGATTAAGTGTGATAGGATATTTGAGGTTGTAAAGATTCCACAAGTGAGAGATCCCATGCAGTCATGATTTAAGAGGGTGGGAGATGTCATTAAAGCACATACAAACCATGCATTGGTAAGTGTAATTAATATTGTTATTTTTATGTGAAATTATATAGTTTTTTTAACAATTTTTAAAATTTTGTGATTTTGTTTAGTTTAACATAGAGTGATGAAACATGACTGAATGGTCCAGTTTCGACTTTGGGTTGGTATTATATGGATATTTACGCTACTTGAATGAGAACCGAACTATCCTAACTTGAGATGGATAATGAGAAGCTAAGTGTTAGAATATGCCAAAATGGATGTGGTTCGGATAATATGCGTAAATTTGATTGATGTAGGATGATTTTTTGCACTATTGATATGGACTAATATAATATGTGGTGTGTTTATGATTGCGAGATAGATATTCACATGATATATATATATATATATATATATATATGATAATATTGTTTACATTTGGTCTAGATAATGTAGGATGGGACATTTTGGATAGATCTGGTTTGGGACATGTGGCTAGATTGGGGTGATTTCTTCTAACATTTATTTAATAACAAAATTGTACGAGGATAAAATGTAGATACATGCACATTTTGGCTCCGATAGGGGAGATTATGGTTAAATTAGAGGATGTGTATCATATTTTATATTTACGATTGTGGGGAGAGGGTACATGTGTTACCTCAAGACATACCCTACCATATGAAACATGAAAAAATAATTTGGGTTGGGATTGGGGGTATTGGAGATCCCATAATTAGGTTAAAGGAAAAGATTTTAGAAAGGTCATCATTGTAGGAAGGTCATATGTGGGTGAAGGGGAAGGTGGCTATTCACCATCATTGTCCCGAATAACTACATTTCTTTCACAAATAGGACCAATATCACTTTTGGTAGTGGGAGGGGAACTCGGGAATGTCATGGTTTTAGCTATGAATTTGGATTCTTCAAGGATAGGGGAGGTAGAGTGCTACATGTTTGATCTAAGTGTGGTAGATTCTCTCAAAATAAAAGAGTATTGACATCTTTATATTAATTGTGGACTATATCATTCCTATCAAAGCATATGAAGAGTGATACATATGTCTTGAATTTACAAAAGTGGTATAGAACTAGTTAGAGGGGTGATAACCACTATGATTTTGTAAGGCATGAATGTAATCTATAATCACAAAATAATAGGAGGATGATAAAAAACCAAACACATTCTCAAAGGCATCCATAGGGTGTGGAAAATAGTATGCCTAATGCAAATGGGAATAGAAAGTTCCTAGATTAGGTTAAGGGTTTTTATCACAAGTGGGTCCACTAAATGTATCAATCCTAATTAAATTTAATTAGTTTTTATGAATGATAATTCATTAACTAAGCTTATAAATATACTTAGATTTATGGTACAAATCATATAGAAGGAACATACAACCCGAAAATATTATTAAATAACCAATAAATACAATTTGAAGTGTAAATGAGATGGAAAGAAACATTTAGTTAGTTCAAAAAGTTATTAGAGTGTGTTAATGAGTGTTATAGGAAAGAAAAATATGGGAACTCATCAAATCGACAGATTGCAGATTTAGAATTATTTGTTCATTATTGTATGAAAGGGGCTTAAATGTATGATATTGTATAGACCAAACTATATGGTCTTTCTCCTCCGAGAAATATAGATCTCGAACTAGTAATGCTCACAACGTGTCATTTTTTTCACTCTTTAGTATATTAAACTTCATATAAAACCCTAAATGTCACACTTAAACCTAAAAAAACATTATCTATCCCAAACACACTCAAGTAATCATTAGATCTAAAAAAATATGTAATATGCTTGAGTCGGATTGACCTCAACAATCACCCTATATGCAACTCACCAAGAGATGAAATAATTTTATACTTAATGTAGTTAACCTAGTAATTTGTGTTGATGTTCATGTGACTAACCCTTGACCTTGTTTGGGATTTATGCCTCAATAGTGATAACGGGATATGCTACTTCATCCGAATAGAAAACCTTGTGTGTAGATGCCAAATTCATATTTATGACCTCCTATTTTCTACGTATGGAGTATGTATATGTGTTTCTTGCTTTCTTAGTTCAGTAGATGGTAAACAAATAGGTTATTACTAAATAATAAATTCTTACATTAGAATTGTATATATAAGAGTTATTAACTTATATATTCAAACCTTAGTGGCAGGAAAGGTTGACCCAGAACATAAGAAACTTACAATAAAAAGAGAAATGAACTGACTCATAAGATAAGAATTAGAGAAAAAAGGGGTTTAGGACTATATAACTAGGTTAGGACTATATTTATGATTTTGATCCATCCATACAGCTTTGAATTAACATAAGATGGGACATAACTAAAGAAATACATGACAAGGATCCTTGTAACTTGATACAAAATCATGATATAAGGGTATAACATTAACACAAGACCAAATAAACCAAATAACAAAGAATCGAATAATAAGAGGTTATGACACTAAGATGTATCTTCAAGGTTATAAACTCATGCATATGAAAGTGTAATAAAAACATGATATAATAACAATTTTTGTAGATTTTGTTGTTTATAGGTAAAATAACATGCAAAAAAGTGTAGAACCATACAAAATAAGGGAAGTACCATACAATTATAGAAAGAGAAAATTCTAGATACAATATCGAAACAAAGCATCTTTAGGTTTAGACTATATTATTTACCCATTATGTACATATATATCTCCTTTGTTCCACTTTTCACAACTAAGTATTCATCTCATCTTTTGTTTGAGATATCATCATATTTTTCATAACATTGTTGCAAGCGTTAATGCATTATAACAGGTATGTATTAAGTCATAGGGTTAGGAGGGGAAGGAATTTGTTCTGGGTAAGAATTGATTTTATACCACTCAAAATGATATAGAGGTGGGGTTTTATCACTTGGGTAATGGTTGTCAAGGGAAGAGGATCCAAGGATAGTTTGGTAAGTCTAGTAATAATAAAATGGTTTGAATTTTGATAAAGAGTTATTCTAAAAGGAGGATGTTGTGGGTTTAGGTGATTAAGAAGTTATTGAATTGAGGATTCAAAATTATATGGGATATAAATGTAGGATGGTCAAGGTCATGATAGTTGATGATTTTATGGAAGTTATGGGTATATAGGTTATGGATGCTAAGTAAGATAGAGGAATGGTCATGAAGCCTATGAGGCTTAAAATATGATACTTTTGGTGCATAAAGGAATAATGATGGCCTCAATTACAGTGAATGATAGGGTGAAAATATTGGAAGGTCAAGGGATTTATAGTGAGGTGGACATTAAAAATATGGTTGTTTTGATGGTTAAGGATGAAAATTAAGATGCAAGTCCTCTATTTCCTAATGTTCCCAAAAAGATCCATCAATATTGTCAATTTATTAACAATGAAGCTAGAGGATTGGATGGAAATATATTGGTGATGAATATCTCTCAGGTTGGGAAAATTGTGAATGCTTTAGAAATGGGTACTCCTCCTTTAAAGAATGCTAGTCCAATACTAGTGGAGTATTTCCTTGATTTCATGAATATGGTTTTTATTTTCCTATGGATGATAATTATTTCTGTGGCCAAAATTTTGTTGATAGAAATATAAAATGAATATATAATCCTAGTGGGATATTTGGATTTTTTTGGACACATATCACACCTTCTCTACTTCAAAAACTACTACATGAAAGAAAAAGACTTGACGATTTAATTTGTACTTGTCTCAAGAAAATATAATTAAGGAACTTGTGGGATTGTTGTACAAGAGGAAATCCATGGCATTAAGATGGAGATAAAAGGTCCATGCAATAATGTAATGTTAATAATTTCATGGAATTTTAGGGGAATGAACTCCCCTATAAAAAGGTACCTGGTAAGGTGTTAATTTGATGTTAGAAAATCTTACATCATCCTCATATAGGATACTAAATTAATCAAGGATGAAATGGATATATTTGTAAATACACAATGGAAAATACGTAAGGGTTGTGTGGTTATTTCAAATCGAAATTTGGGGGATTATGTATATTTGGAACCCTTCCACCATTAAATATGTAATGATGCTTAGGGGGAAATTTTATCGCATGTGAATTTCGATGTAATAGGGGAAATATTTAAGGAATCTTCTTTAGTGATTATGGACCTAACCATCTAGTCTAGAAGAGAGAAACTTGGAAACAAATTACAAATGTTTTCTATAGTTATTTGATAGGAAAATCATTATGGGAGGATTTTATTGACATTACTAATTCTAAATATAAAATAGGTGGTATTGAAAAACAAAATACGTTTGAATAATATTTTCAAGATTTGTCTTCTTCAATCTCTTTAATGGATATTTAGAGAAAAGAGGGGGTTATAGTTGGATTAATAAAGAACGGGGTTCACAAATATTAGAATTTTTCTAATTTCCCCATTATGTATGTTCGGAAATTGGATTATGAAATTAGATATCTTAAATGTACCAGGGGGTTTGACCACTCTCCTATATCCTTACCTATATCTATTAATAAGGTTCCAAAAAAATTCCTTTTAAATTTGGCTCAAGAATCCTAATTTTGATGATCAAATGAAGATGTGGTGGGGGCAGATGGAAACTGATCTTAGTACTCAAATTTCTTATTTCTCACAAACATTAATAATTTTAAAATGAAAGATAAAATTTTAGAACTAATCAACTTCTAGTAATATGTTTGAGGAAAAAGTGGATCTTGAAAAACAACTAGAATGGTTAAATGTTAGAGTTATCCTTTCTCTATATATCTATCTCATCTTTGATAGGACCTCAACCTCTTCAAGGCCAATTTTATTATCTAGGAGTGTCATCCATTACATATGTGACATGAATAATGGACAATATTTACCTCTTACATATAAGGGGTTGTAGGAGGAAAAATATTTGTTGGAAAGGATGAATGAAGTCTATCTTAAAAAGGAAATTTTATAGAAATGGAAATCAAGGGAATCTTGGGCCAAAGATGAGGATAATAATATTTTTTTTTCATCAATATATAATTACAAGGTGGTAGGTGAATAGTTATTGTAATATTATAGACTATAATGATAGGGTATTGGAAGATGTGGTGGATATAAAAGATGTTGCAGCGAGGATAATTTCAAAACATTGCTAACATAAGAGGAAATGAGAGAAGAAATGGTAATAGATAGATTTTGTCTCCTAATAAAAAAATCATATCGATGCACATAATGAAATAATTATGTGGAATTTTTATGAAAAGGAGGTTAAGGCCATGATTATTTAAATGAAATCCAATAAATCCCATGTATACACCTAAATTTTCACTTTTCATCTTTCATACCTGTTACTAACAATTTCCTTGTGCGAGATAAGGGTCACTGATGTATCTATTTCTTAAGTGGGTTCCTTAAGGGACCTACCAGGAATGGGGAATGGTTATTCACGTAATCATTATGGGTTAGAGAAAGTACATAGAGAAATTGTTTCTATTTTGTCCTAACCTTAGTTTTCCTTGTATTGGTTATCCTTATCCCCTTAGGTCTCATACACACTACACTCTTGACATCTTGCTTGCATCTCACCATTTGGATCTTTTTTCATCCATGTCGATAATATACAATACTCCTTTTTCCATTTGCATGAAACACCACCCCATTTACCCTCCTTAGACAATTCCATCGCGCATAGGAAATGGTGTTGGTATAAGGTTTTTCTTATCTAACACCATCGCCCATGGGCGATGTCATCATATATATACTTGCCACACATTGAAATTCATGAAGGAAGCCCAAATCTTAGAAATTTCTACCTACTCAACCCGTTTGCGCAATCTTCACATTTTCTCACTTATCTCTTTGTTCATCTTGCACTTTGCTTGGATTGGATTGGAAAATATTATTCTTGGTTGGATTGCTTGCACTATTGGGTCATCTATAGTGAGTCTAGGACAAGAACGATGTTCCCCTTCTCCACCTAATAGTGATTCTCTCTCGGTGTGCTACTTCTCTAGAGAGATAGATGCATCAATGACCACCCTATAGGTATAGGTGAGTGCTCTAACTATATTTTCATTTTGCATAGATTAGTTTATTTCCCTTCCCCATTGTGCTATGTTAGCTTAATATTGCATGTATTTTGATACTAGTTAGCATAGTGCTCTTATTCATGATCAACTCCTTAGCTTCTCTTTACTTTCATTTCAGTCACATTGTGCATGTTTTCCTTATCTACTATTGATTCATACGTCTCTCACCCAAGTACCGATATATTAATAAGGTAGTCTCCTCTATCTTGATTGTGGGCCTTGGAAACCTAGGTTGACCTAGTGTAGGGTTTACTACCCTCTAAATATGTGACCCTAGCTCTCATTGTATCCCCTTTAAATATACCCATTGCATGTTGGTTCATGTGTGCCTCCTACTCATTGCCTTGATATCCTTGTCTAATGGATGACTTAGGAGTGTAAGTTATTGAGACATATTTTTGGTATACTATACATTTATGGTGAACTCCGATATGAATCCATATAGACCTTACGATGAGAAAAACTCGTTAAAATAACCTATCTTTAATCTTGACCTCATCTAAGCATCTTAAAACACACAAAACCTCAAAACCTTCCTAAAAAGACACCATCACCTAGGGAAATCCTGTATGTTCCAATTTTCTCATTTTTGAACATCATCGGCCCCTGTGTAGACCTGATTGTATGACCAATCCCTTCTTTCCTTCTAGATGCCATTAAACCTTATGTATACTTTTCTTCACAACCGATTATGTTTGTGTCCTTAATATCTAGAATTTTTCTCAACTATATCATCACTTCATCATGGATTATATGGTCCTAGGGTCATGTGAATCTATTGTGTAGAAATTTCTAGAATCATATCATCTTGAAGTTGAGTTCCCATTTTGTATGGATTGTTGCATCATATGAGTACCTAGAAAGAATCCTTCTACCCAATGTAATGGCCCACTTGAGGATGATGAAGAAGAAAACTAGAATGATGATAATTTTGATCATCCTCCTGAGATTCAAAAGTTTCTATCTCAATTTCCCCAATACAAAAATGAATAAGAAGAAATTCTTAGCAAATGTCTTCTTAAATTCGTTTCCGAACAACTTGACCATAGGGAATAAAAAGGGAAAGGTCCCAAAGTAGGTTCATTTAAAAATTCCTCTAATTATGACCCTACTAATCTCATTCTCTAACTTATTGCTAGGATGAGCCAAAAATAATTTTTTAATACAAATCAATTCCTTCAAATGTAATCCAACATGGATAAATTAGTTAACATCCCTCCAATTGGGGCACCATGGCCCCTCAATTTCCAAATCGGCCCAATTAGGTGCCCATTACCCAAACCTTATCTAAAAACAAGTCTTGAGAGTAGTCCAACAAGATCCTTTAACATGTTCTATTGCTAGCATGGATATTAGTGGCATTTCTCCTTTTACCTATTACGACGGGTTTACCGATCCCTCCCTTCATAAAGCAAGGCCTTTGGTAACCTTTACAAGGAATGGATAAGAAACAATTCATATGCCGTCACCAAATCCTAGCTAATAATCTCACCGGATATTCTTTGGATTGGTACCATACTTTCCTCCTAATTCCATAGTAGAGCTAAAGTCCCTAATTTAATCCCTAGTGAACGAATTCCAATATCATGATCTACCCAAAAACAATATCAATGCTTTCATCAATTACCAACAATATGAAAATGAATTAGTGCAAGACTTCATCAAACATTCGAAGACCCTATCCATACAAGAAGAATATAATATGCCTAATGATAGCTTCTTCCTACTTTTCTTATGAGCTCTTAAACCTCACCTTTACTACAAGCCGAGGTCCTTTTCTCCTAAATCCCTAGAAGAAGCCTTTGAGGAAGAAATAAGGCAATACTATCTCATGAGGGAATTTGAAAAATATCCTCCTAAAAAAAAAAACAAAAATTCCAAATCCTTCAATATTCTAAGAACAAGAACACGATAGATGATGGAGTCTTTGATACTCTTCCTCTTGTCACTTCTTCAAATAGGACTATTTTTAACATTGACCAATAACCTAATAGCAAAAAAATTCAGCCTAGCTATCATCAACCACTAAGTAAGAAAGAGTTGAAGCATCACTTACCTAAGTCATTTACCATGATCTTGGATCCTTCTCGACCTATTCCTCATTGGCATGATGAAAGTAAGTTTTATTAGTGGCATGTTAATTGGGGTCACTCCCATGAAAATTTTCATGCACTATGAATGGTTTCCATCAGCTTCTTCTTAGGTCCCTTGTTTCACTATGATGCCATCACTTATGAGCATTTTCATGATGTGGTAAAAGCTCGTGATGTGGCTCAACAAAAGGATCATCATAAAGCTATCAACCAAGATAATGAGAAGCTAAAGATATTCTCTAATCTTATGCCTAATCATGATGTTGTTGAAAGTTATAAGAAGCTATAAAAATCTATGACCAATGTAGTTGACATGGATTATCCTCATGAAAAAATTGTTGCAAAATTATTTAAAACATGTCATAGCTTATGTATAACTAGAATATCCTATAACATTCTAACCTGAGACTCACATAGTCATATATCCCTCTATACCTCAAAACCAATCTCCTTAAAGAAAATTTTTCCTCCTCTAGACTTCATCGTCCCTTGTGAAAATATTTTTGTAGGGATGATAGTGTTTATATCTGTACCTCTGACCATAAATACCATCAACCCCTACGCAAACTCAACTTACAGGGACAATGACATAAGAAATAAGATTTTTTTTTTCATAAGTATCCTCAATCACCCCTGTTCCTTTCCGGATATGTTTCTAAGGAATCCCAACACTCTCATCCTACTCTACAATATAGTCACAATGAGTGGGATCCTATTGAAGCACTAGCCCAACTTCCTAGCCAAGTCCCCTTCTTAGAACTCATACATATATCACCTCACCATCGTGAGTGTCTCATGAATGTTTTGTTTGATATGAAAATTATTTTCCTCCCTCTTTGGGTTAGAGTTCAAAATTTTATGGCTTAGATAAACTAATCTTCTAGCAATGTGAGGAGCTCTTTGTTCATACTGATCTTACCATGGATGCTCACTACTACATTCATTTTCCTATACCTTCCATGATTTAGGATGATATCTTGCTTCAAACAGATGATCGGTCTCTCTTCATTTCAGTTCATATGAGTCACACTAAGGTCAAGCAAACTCTCATTTATGAAGGGGCATGTATGTGTGTGGCATCATTAGACTTTATCAAGGTTCTTGGTTATTCTATAGATAACTTAAAATATACAAAAATAACTTGTCAAGGTTAAGGATGCCACAGATGCTTCCTATGGGGTGTATTTAGTTACCCATCACCATCCTCCTAGGACTATCCACATCAAATTCATTGTATTCAATTTTACTCTATATTATAATATCATCCTAGGGAGGCCTTGGACTCATTGTATGTGCATCATTGCTTCTTCCACATGTCAGTGTGTGAATTTCACTCACCAAGGAGATATTTATAAGATTCGAGGGACACTAATCCATAAAACTATGACATTCTTTAAAAAAAAGGGACATAAAAAATCCCAATGCTCGATGAATTATGTCCTATTCACTTTCAAGAATACCGACATTTTAACTATATTGTAGATATTCTTCATGGTAATACCAATCATCCTGCATTGGTCGGTCACACACCTCCCAATCTCTTGGAATCAAATGACTACAAGCCCGATGATGTCACACTTAGAATAAACACTTCTCATCTTCCTAAGCTTATCATATCCTAGCTACCTCCTTCCTTGTGGCCTCAAAAAAGGGTACTCCAGTTCTGTAGTCATCTCATGTACACTTCACCCATAATAAATCATGTGGTCCAACTTGAGACCATAATTGATTATTATGTGGTGTATGTTTCCACATCAAATTATGATGATTGTTACACCTTATACGACCCTCACCTAGCTAGTTATGCCCATATTTGTGATAGGGAAGTCTTGTGTTACCAAGAGATCCTTCACAGTCATTTCACTCGGGATGTGAATGCCCTCCTAATATAAGAGGAATCTTCACATACAGCCTGCCACTTCTTCCCCACCTATTCTTGAGCCTTAAAATTCTCCACCGAATACACCTCCACATGTTACCATCAACCTAGCTAACCCATTTTACCTAATAGAAGTAGATGTTCAGGTTACTGGTTTTGAATACGAAGCCAATGATCTCATGGGTGATGATCCTATATAATATTCCTTGATGAATAAGAAACGTACTATTCCACCGGTGTCATCTTCACCCATCACATTGGTTCTCTCAATGACACTCTTACTAGCCCTATGGAGCCTATGAGACATCTCTACCTACCTTTTTCCCTTATGGATCCTCAATCATCTATGACCAAGTCTTATTGCATATGTCGAGAGGCTCACGGGCATGATGTTTTTGATTGTAGATCCTATTGATGCCACATGAAGAAGCTTAAAACTAAGGTCAAATGTGACCAAAATAAAAATCTACACAAAATTTCACTTCATATCCCTTATTTTATTCTCATCATAGGTATTATGTGCACACCAAAGTAAACTGTCGGGTTCTTTGTAGTAAGCATCCAATTACCAAACTTATTCCCGGAGCAAAAGCATGGGGCCGATTCCTCTTGGAACCAATTAGCTTCCCTAGACCAACTCGACCACAACCTACTTACAAAACATTTGATTTAAATTGATTTATATTAATTAAATCTAAATATTACAGATTTACTATTGATAATAAATGCTAAAATATAGATTTCACATAAGAAATCTAAGATGTAATATTTAAGACCCTAAGAAAATAGGAAGGAGAGATGACTTAGCTAATTTATGCTTGATCCCAAAGTGTTCTAGAGTGGTAAAATTGTTGATCGGGAAGTGAACCGTGTCGTTAAAGTTTAGGATAAATTATGTGACTGATGAGATAAAGATGGACATGGGCACTTGGATTAGGGTGAGGGATGTGGGTGCTCTTGACTACGAAAATGGTCATAACTTTCTTTTTACTATGTCGCACAAGTGTTGCAAATAGTTTTTGTTGATTGCATGTATATCGCACCTTGATCACCGAGGGTACATGTAACCTGTAGAATAGACGTTCACCTACAAAACGCATTAAACCACATCAAATCTAAAAAATAAAGATGTAATTTTGGGAGTCATACTCAACCCGATGGTCACTTGATAGAGTTAACTTATAACCAAGTTCTATACTACATCTCAAAATCCATGTAGTTCTGGTGAGTGTGTGTAAGAATCGTTCTCTAGGATTCCCTTGTGTAAGTGCACTTGATAACAAAATGTAGCTAGATGTAGCAATGTAAATAGAATGCGTGGATGGAGAAATAAAATTTCCTTCCTATGTAGTGTATGTATGAAAATGTTTTCCCTTGTCCCTTGATTGAATTCCAAATGGATGATTTTAAGTGCTTTATGTGCCTTTTGTGTGCAAGCTTAGGTGATAGTAATAATTCTTAGATATTGGTCCCTTATTTTGAACACATAACTATGTATTTATATGATTCCCTTGTTTGAATTTTGTAATTGAAAATTGGAAGGTTGACCTATAAGTGAAAAAGGTTCCCAAAAGATAAAAGAGACCCAAAAGGAGTGAGTAAGATAAGATAGGGTTAGGGGAGCCCAAAGGGGACATGGGTGCATGATAACTCATGTCCTAGATGGGTGCTAGTATTTGGAGCCATAAAATATATATTATTAAAATACCGACGGGATGTGGGGTATGAAGGACCAAATAGAAAACAAGAAGCAAAGGAAAAATGCCAAAGACAATCATCAATTACTAGTTTTCTTGCTTAGGAATCATATGAATGCTAGTATGTATTTAGGACCTAGAAATGTACCCAAGTGTGTGATTTTATGTCTATATTTTCCCCTAATTTGTGTTAATGAGTGAATATTCGATAACATAAAGTAGATAAGAGATGCGTACCTGATAACCTTGTAGAGTGTGTGGCGAATAATGTGTCGAGTGGACAAGTGAAGCATGGAAACTAGGAAGAGAAAGTGACCCTAGGGGTGAAGTGTATGAGTTGTAACTATTGTTGTGCTTGTTGTTACTACTTCTTATAAGGATGGACCTGCAAAATAAGAGAAATAATGTATTAAAAGTCTCGTATATGATAAATCAGAGAAAAATGTGCATAAGTATGTAAAAATATGTAACAGAAAGTGTGCACCTAATATAGAAGAGTTTAAAGGATAGAAAAGTGTCCTGCGCAAATGCTATGTAGAGTGAATTTTTGGTGATATCATGCCAAGAGTGAGTTTTTTGGGTGATATCATGCCAAGAGAAAGTGTTGGGAAGAGAGGTCTAGTGTTACTCTCCATCCATAACTCTTCTCAATAAACACCATTACAGATTTTGTGTCCCTACTTTGTTCTTGTTGTCCTTGATTTGTTCCGAATTGTACCAATTAAACTATATGTAAGAGATAAACTATGTTCTATTTGTTGGAGGAATGTGCCTGATACTATCGTAATACTTTGAAGGATTATGTGAATTTTGATGATCTAAGAAAATAATTGCATGTTCTCCAAGGAAATTAGTGTCCAAGGGAAGGACACATGCACCTATGAGCTCTTGTTTGAGCCTACATGTGGGTTTTTGTGCTGTGCTGAGGACCTAAGTCAAATTTTGGTTCATTCCTGTAATTGTAACCTGTGTCAATTCTGTGTTGTATTGTATTGTTTTGTAACTTTGAGATGATTTATTGGGTTATTTGTTCATCCAATGTATGGCCCCCTTTTTGGGGTACATACGATGCCCGTAGGAGTGTGTGGCC
Organism: Taxus wallichiana var. yunnanensis; assembly: GCA_018340775.1. Lineage (NCBI taxonomy): Eukaryota > Viridiplantae > Streptophyta > Pinopsida > Cupressales > Taxaceae > Taxus > Taxus wallichiana. The sequence continues at coordinate 611,466,798 of CM031235.1, read as the reverse complement.
CAAAGAAAGGCCCCGATGCTGATTTAAACTATATACCCGAAGGGGAAGGGGATGTGCATGGTAGAAAATAAGGCACATGAAAAAAAGTGGATATATTCATGTGTTAATAGAAAAGTAGAAAACATGTCATAAAAAAGCAATGCAACAAGAAAATGTGCATACAAGAGAGACCGTGAAAAGTGGGTTTCAAACATGGGCTCACAATGTCACAATAAAATCATGGCTGAAGTGGCTAAAAAAATACAATGAACATACAAGACATAGGGTAGAGCCCAAAAATAATGGCATATAATAAAACAATATCAAACAAGATATAACAGACAACCATGGTGGCATATAGTCCTGCAAGGAAAATTCTACACATGAAGCACTGTTAGCATGTTATAAAGATAAAAAGTATGTTGAGGCATATATGTACCAATATAAAATAGTGTGCTAGGAATTAGAAGTAGTAAATAATGAAATAATAACACATGTAATGTTTGAGAAAGTAGATTCCCAAATATCCTCGATAATAATAGTAAGAGGTATATTGCCAAACATCATTGCGGATGTAAGATACTCAGTAAGAATTATGCATTCACAACTAGAGAACAAGTTAATGTGCATGTGTATTTAGAATATATATTGACATACTAAGTATCCGTATAGCATGGGAGAACATTTTTACATGTAAGTACAAACAAGTAAGAATAAGTGCAACCAAGATATGTAATATGTTGTGTGTATGAGTGAGATGGAATGATATGTAATGTGAATGTGATAGGAGAAGTATGCCCCTAGAGGATTTGGATGAGTATGAGATGAGGTTAATTTATAAAAGACCCCTCAACAATCAAGAATGAACCATAGAACAAGAGTGTGTCATTGGGAAATGGTTTGAAAAATGTGTGCTAGAAAGATAGATCATGAAACATAGAGTGTGAAGAGTGAATATGGTGAGGTTCATTTAATATTTAGACCCTCAATATTCAAGTATGAACCATGGAACTAGAGTGCATCATAGGGTAGTGACATTTCAAATTGTGTATCGATGTGTGCAAGTGGGATGAGAAATAATATATGTGAATCATAGAGCGTAATGTGTATACGTAAAAATTAGAAAGAATTGGTGATGATTGAAGGGAGAGAGAGTGTGATGCCTCCTAAGTGTGTGATGTGGAAAAGAATCAAGTAAAATCTTCTAGAAGATCATCATTGTCAGGATCATAATCAATTAGAGATGGATCAAAGACTTGATAAACAATAGTGTGAGGTTGATCATATGTAGAGCTCTTACAAAGTGTAAATTTTACATACCCATTACATGTTATTCATCATTAAAATGTGGTTGTGGACAATCACATGCATACCATCCAAGTGATATTTTGAGAATAACCCAAGAAGGAGTCATTGTAAATAGAGATATGACCAAAAGGCATAGGAAATATGATATCAATATGATTTGGATCTAGTGTGCCACTAATGTAATCAAACCAAGATTTCCCAAGTGTGATTTAATAAGAACGAGGAGCACGTGTAAGGAATATTGTCAAATGGAAGACACAAAGGCTATAAATAGAAGTAATGAATACACATCCATGGTATAAGTGAGAAGAATGAGGTGGAGGGAGAAGATCAAAGATCTTGAAACCGAGGTGAGTCAAGCCATCTTGTGTGTACATAGTCTCAAAACAAGTAGAATTAAATGGAATCTGAGGAAAATAATAATTATGAATGAAGAGAGTGCATGTCAAGGGGTCCAAGTGTGTAATAGAAGGAACATGAGGAGATGTAGTAGGTGATAGAATATCTAATGTATATACAGTCCCATGAAAATGTATCATGGAATTAGTAGATGGAGGAAGATTTTTGAATTGATATTCACCAAAGCTAGTGGAAAAAAATTATCCTTGAAATAGGAGTCATCAACTTCAATAGGAGTAAATTTAAGATTATGCAATCTGTCATCAATAAGCTCTACAATATCACCCTCCTCATCATAATCATCAATGCTAGCTATAGACACCTAAAATTGGGTCACAACCCTTTAGGCCCCCTTCAAATAACATACCCCTTACCATGAACCCTCCACATATTATTATTAATTTAATTACCCATATTAAGTTAATAATTCCCTCACCCCTCCACCTCACCATAGACCCATTCCAAGCCTATTTATTAACCTAGACTAAGTCACCACTCCCCTTAACTAACTAAGACTCATTCTAACCCTAAAATTCATTACCTATTATCCCTCCTACCAATTTCCCACTTCATTTAGCACTAACCTAGACTCCTAGTCCATAAAAAACCTTGACCAATGCCAAAAATGGAGAGAAAAGGCTATTTTTGGAAAAATAAGACCTTTTCTCCCTGACATCAAATTGACTATTCCTTAGTTGGCACTGGTAACCTAACCACTTTGTTGGTTTCTTTAAATGGAAAATTCCAACCCTTTTCCCAGGTTCCTCCATCTTGGATTTTGAGTTCGGAATTCTTAAATTGTCACATCCACGCATCCAAGAAACCTCACTATGAACCACGATCATTCCAAGCATTCAAAAACACCACCAAACATCAACAATGTGTTCCAGAGCATTGTATCACTCACATGTAAGTATAGAGCCTTTAGATACCATTGATGCTTTGGATAGGGATTTATCTCTCCTTCAACCACAACTATTCTTTCTACAACCAGCTTCCAATCTGTAAGTAAGTGATTTCTACATTGTCATTTCTTTCAGTATTTTGGTTGTTAATAATTTATCTGATTTCTTTTACCTTCTACCCTTCCCATATCTCTTCCATCTCACTTCTACCAAACCACTTACCCATTTAATCTCCGTACCCACCCCAAATGCCCGTTTCTTCATCTCGATTCTTTAATAAAATCCTACCACCTTATCTAAGCCTCCCCAACTCTTTGTGCAATCAAAGAGAGCTCAAAACCACCTCATTTCAATATTTACACCTAATTTCCCCTATCGCATCAGTCACCCAACTGACATCTTACCCAAATGATACCGGTATTTATGATTGGTAATTTATCTCGGACCAACGATCTCCTAACTTACATAAAAACTTCCCTAAACATAACCCAATCTCACCCAGACCTTCCTAAATACCCCTGCCACACCTATCAGCCTTAACAACACACTTCCTTCTCTATATTTAGTTGTATATTCAATATTTAGCTTAAATCTAGTCTATTGTTAGCATATGAGATACCTAAATCATATTGTTAAAATAGGACCCTTTTGTTATTTTCATTTCTTTACATTAAGTTTTTTTAAGCAATGGATTGATGAAATTTATAGGAATTATCAAACTTCCTTGATCTAGCATATGCTAGAAAATTCACCGTCATATGCTATTTAACTCTATTTGGTGGTATTGTTGTGCTTCCACAGTATTCCTTCTTAGCCAAAAATGAGCTCTTCACGATCAGCCTAGTCTTCTCAATGATGAACAACCTTATTTGACTTCACAAGTATTCCTCCCGACCTTTACCTTATTTGTTTTATAAATAAAATTTTGGTGAAAATTTTGGCATACCCAGTGGGGCCCTTGTTTGTGGGTTTCATTCTACTAATGTAGGTTGCATCTTATGTGTTTCCTTTCTAAATTTTTATTGTTGGTTCCTAGAATGTGCACCCATGTTCATATCTTAGAAGGTTCAAGGTGTTCGAGATAACAATGAAACCATCCCCAAGTTGTGGGACCTTGCACACTTAGGACGGATGTCTAGAGAAGGCCGTTCCTCTATCTATTTCTACTCTACTACATCTACTCCTAGTGCTTTGGAAGGGAAAAACAAAGCTAATGATGCCAAGGGACTAGGGATAGAAGGATAACATGAAAGTAAACTACACTAAAAGGTGATAGCACTAGAAAAAGAGGGAAAACACTATCTGTTTTGAGTGAGAATGAAAGGAAATGCGTGAAAGGAGGCTAGGCACGAGTAACACAGCTAAACACGTATTCACCAGATCATTCTCATGGAACACAACTAAATAAAGAATTGCAAGGGATGTGAAATGGCACAACCAACATGCAACGTAAAAGAAAAGGCAAAAGAAGGAATGCAAACACATTAGGATAGAGAATAGTCACAAAATGATGCTTCTATTACTTCTAGAAATGCATAGAGCTATTATAATGATGAAGGAGGCCGATATCCACATGCAAGAGCTAGATCTAGAGGTCTACAACTCAAAATACAAAAAGTATGGAGTCCTTAGCAAAACACGTAAGGATCTAGAGTGTCCAACATAAAAATGAGTCTATCTCTTACATTTATAGATGAATCCATGGAGGAAGAAAGAGAGGAGGGAAAACTTGAATTTGAAACACAACCACCAACAAGAAGCATTCAATGCCTGTAAATCCACCTGGAGAGATCTATGAAATATGCTTCCCAAGCCTATTTGGTGTGTTGAAGAAGAAAGGAGGGTGGATCATATCAAATCGGGTGGTTGGAGCAATCAGATCTTGCTCATCAATGCTTATAAAAGATATTTTCCCATTTCTCACCTACCAATCCACCAAGAATTTAAATTTGAATTTCTAACATTGTAGCTAATGTCAACAAATTTTTGACAAGTCCAGGCACATACATATATAAGCTCTATAGAAAAATATATGACTACCATAAGATGTCAGAGTCATCGGTGCATGCAAAACATGTGGTGCACATGGATTGGCTGAAATGATGGCCAATTGTGTAAATATTTATCATTTCTACCATGTGTCACTTGTTGATTTGTTGCAAGGATTTGGTGCCCTATTGGCATGTTTGACTAGTTATGCATGGTACACTTAAGCATGTCATAAGATGAATTGGTAAAAAGGGTGAAAAGGAGGGCGCGAGGATGCGCACGGAAGAAAGGGAAGGGAAGAAGAAATAAGGAAGGTTCACAAGGAACGCATGGGAGGAAAATAAAGCAATCTGTGAGTAGAGAATGTATGGTGAAGGCACAACTATTACAAAGTGATGGGCATGGTGTGTGAGAGGGCTAGGACTTAGTTGATTGAAGCAAGTCTAAGACACATGTAGGGTGAAGAAGATGCTTAGGAAGAAGGAGAAATCATAGAAGGTGGGCACAAGGGAGGAGTGGAACAAAGAGGAAGAGGAAAATGGAAGGAGAGAATAGAAAGTGGCAAGGGAGCTCGAGGAAAAATAAAGGGTGCCAAGGGGCTACTAACCAAGGGAGTTGTACCAATTGAACTTGAGTGCACAGACCTTCAATGAGGAACTAAGAGCCAAAATATTTATACAAGTTATCCAAATAACTAGGAGAGTTATTTGGATAACAGTTTTGGTGAATTTTGGGCCATATTCCCCTGCTAGATGAAGAAGATCAGTAGCTGGAGCATCCATTGGGCATGGAGTCTATTTATGTAATCATGAAACTACCCTTGTAATCACTTGAAGATCATTTCTTGACTCTATTCTGAATCTTGCAACTCTGAGAGAAGCTCTACATTCTAGAAGCAAAAAAGAGTGCACAGAGGAAGAACATGAGAAGAAATAACTATGTACAAACAAACAATGTGTGTGTGAACACTTGGAGGAATTGAAACTACTCTAATATATACAAAATGATGTAATACACTTAATGGAAGGGTTTGAGATAGATCCCATTTACTTGGGATTTGCAAAGCACACCTCCATCAAGATGAGTTAACTTGAAAGAGTTAGCTTCCTTGTAGGAACTGATGATGTATGGGCCACTCCAAAGTGCATCAAACTTTGAATGATGCCCCTGGTTTAGCTCTGTTAGCATCCCATTTTAGAACCAAGTCCCCAACTTTGAAAGCTTGAGGCCTAGCCTTTCTGTTGAACCATTTCTTTGTTTCTTGCTGATGTTGTTCTAGCTTGATCATGGTAGAGTTCCTTAGTTCTTCAAGATTAACTAGCTCTGTCCATTCTGATTTCTCTCTGGTCTGCACCTTCAAATTCCAGCTGTTGGGCAAGTGCTAATGAATTTAGTTCTAGTGTCAAAGGAAGGGTAACCTCCTTTCCATAGACAAGCTTATAAGGAAAAGTTCCTATTGCCTTTTTGACTGTGATTCTATCTACCCAGAGCACGTGAGACCTTTGTATGCCAAAGAAGACCTTTGTATGCCATTGTCTTTGGTTGATGTTCATTGTGCACTTCATGATTCTGATCAGGTTCTTGTTTGTTGATTCTTCCAGACCATTTCCTTGAGGGTAATAGTTGGAATAATTCTTTAGGTAAATGCCCATACTTAGAGCCCAATCAGTGATTTTAGTACCAAGGAAGGATTTTGCATTATCAGAGATAATGGTTTGAGGAATTCCAAACCTTGTGACTATACCTTTGAGAAATTCAAGGATGACTAACTTGGTTGATTCCTTAAGTGTGATAGATTCTGTCCATCTAGTGAAGTAATCTGTAGTTTCAACACCCACTTATGTCTAGTGCTTGAAGGTGATTGATCATGCCTATGAAGTCGAGACCCCATTGTGCAAAAAGGCTGATCCACTTGGATTGGTTGGAGGGGAAGCGCTGCCAATATTTTCTTTCCTACAAAGAAAGTGCATTCCTTGCATTTTTGACCCACTTGTGTGCATCTACAAATAGGGTAGGCCAAAGATATTCCTGCCATTATGATCTTCATTTTTGTAGTTTTGGCAGAGAAGTTTCCACACAGAGAATCCATCATGAAATTATAATAACACTTTTTCAGTCTATGTGCCATTAATACATCTTAACAACACGCCATCAAGATTCCTTTTGAAGAGAAGTTCCATCAATCAACACATAAGGGATAGATTGTAACCTCAGATGTATTCTCTTTGATTTTTTTAAACCAGGAGGGTATGCCCTCGGAAAGGAATGTGATCATGTCCTTCATCCAATCATGTGTCGGGTCTATATTCTTCTCAAGTTCTACATGCGGAATGTCTTCATCCAGAAATAATGAAGCTTCAGGTTCAATCTGCGCATCCTCAACAATCTTCCTACAGAGTGCTGCTACCTCTTACCAACTTTGTGGCCTTGATAGTCACATCATACTCCATGATTTTGGTCACCCATCATGCTCTTTTCTCATTGATTTCTACTCCCATGATGAAGTCTCTAACAAAGAGTGGGAGACTAACACCTTGATATGATTGGTGGTGAGCATACTTTTGAATTTTTGAGTGCATGCATGATGGAAAATACCTTCTTCTCTATGTGACTATATTTTAGTTCATAATCCTTCAGTCTGGCTGAAGAAAGTGACTGGTTGTTCCATCCCTTGTTCATTTTCTTGTGTTAGGAAACAACAACACTTGCATTACATTAGTGCCATAAGCATAAAGGATGAAATCCTTTGAATAATCTGGGTTGATAAGTGTTGTGCACAAAAATCTCTTGCTTGATTTTGTTGAATCTTTCTCTTCCTTCGATGTCCATCTGAAGGCTATGTCCTTCTTGAGCATCAAGGTGATGGGCAAACCAGTCCCACAAAGTTAGGGATAAAACACCTAACAAAATTGATCTTGCCAAGGAAGGACTATAGGGCCTTTTTGTGCATTGAAAGGGAAAGAGCTAGGATGGCTGAAACACGCTCAGGATCAATTGTGATGCCATCCTTTGAAACCACATGGCCCAGATCTTTCCTTGTGCCACTACAAAAATTACACTTCTTGGGGTTAAGAGACACCCCAAAATTTCTACATCTCTCAAAGACCTTCTCCAGGTGCGCCATATGATCCGTGCTTTGCTTTGAGAAGATAATTATGTCATCAAGGTAAACCAAGATGAACTCATTGATGTATCCTTTGAAGGCAATATCCATGGCACGCTGAAATGTGGTGCCCACGTTTGATAGACCAAAGGGATTTTTGATATGCATATGTTCCCCATTTGGTTGTAAACACTATTTTGAATTGATCCTCTTCCTTGACCAGATCTGATTGAAACCTAAATACCCATCTAGCATGGAGAATCTCTGCAGCCACCATAGTCTGTAAAATTTTCTCCATTGAAGGAAAAGGATAATGATCCTTTAGAGATGCCTTATTCAAATCTCTGAAATCAACATAGAGTCTGATTTCACCATTCTTCTTGTGCACTGGAACTAGATTTGTGACCCAGGTAGAGTATTTGATAGGAAAAATAATTTTTTCCTCAATGAGTTTGGATAATTCCTTTCTCATGAGGGGATCTATCTTTGGATTGACTAGTCATTGCTTCTATCTGATGGGCTTGATACCAGGATCAAGGTCAATGGAGTGTTGAGAAACACTTGGATCAAAACCTTTGAGGTCTTCATACTCCCATGAGAAGATATCACTATATTTTTTGATAGAGAGATATGAAGCTATTTTCTCTTCATGCACAAAGTCTTGTTGAGAAACAACTCTTTCTCACACGTAATAGTGATTAAGGAGCAGTCTTCTTGTATGTGGCATGCATGTACCTTTCTTCACCCTTGAACTCATCATCAGGCTAAACATTTTCTCTAAGGTGACCAGCCCTTTAGGAAACTTGTTTGTCTTCAATCTGTATCACTTGGTCACCATAGCTGTCATGCAAGTCAACTTGCATGCTTGATGAGAACTCAACTTCATTCTAGATAAAATGGATGATCTATGTGTCACTTCAAACACTTTCCAGCTGGTGTTGTTTCTAGAATGGATGGTCTATCACCATCTTGAATGTGTTAAGTGTTTCCTTTGAAAAATTCCTCAGCAGGAGAAAACTATGTGAACCCAACGCGTGGCCATCTGGTCAACTTCCTTGTTCATTTTGCGGCACCACCTATATATTTAGAGCATCAAAATCTCTCAAGGAGGTCCCAAACTCTATGTTTATAAGCTTTGAGAAGCTTATTATTTTTATGGAATTTTTTGGTGACCTGGTGGATAACCAATTCTGTGTCCCCAAATATCTACAACACCTTAATTTTCTTCTTCTCAATGAATGAGCAAGCCATGCACCAGCGCTTCATACTCTACCACATTGTTAGAACATGCAAAACTACAGCCTGTGTGTGAAGAATAATTTCTCATCCTTAGGGGAAATGAGAACCACTCCTACTCCCACGCCATTTTTACTTCTAGATCCATCAAATTACAACTTCCATAGACCATGCTCAACTTTATTTTTCTTGAGCGCGCATGGTGGAAACATAACTTCTTCTTCAAGAATGCAATAAGTACCAAGCCTAGTTTCATAAGCTTCCAGATTCTTCAACATAGGATCAAATTTATGGTGTCTTTCCACCCATTCATCAAGCACTAGGTTAGGAATAGAGGGTGGAAGAGATTTCTCTTCAAGAACTGAAGCTTGTTCTTCTTGGATTAAATAGTTGGCTTGGAGAGGGGATGGGACATATGACTCTACATGATAGGAAAATATAGGCTCAACTTGTATGGTAAACTAGGTACCATACCTTGTCTTGAGTAACATATGAGACCAATCAGAAGACAAGTAACCACCCACTTTAGTAGTAAATTCTCTTGATAGACATAGGGAAAACAAAGGAGGTAGGTCAATGATTGACACATCTTGAGTAATATTAGGCTTGGACATGCATGGAGGGTTAACTCAAGATCCTTGATGACTCCTAAGGTGGTGACAAATTGAACCATCAAGTTGCAAGAACTCCTTTAGACAAAGGGCTATATTTCAGACCTAAGACATCAACTATTTTCTTAGGCATAACAAAAGTACTAGCACTTGAGTCAATCATGCAATTATGCACTAGGTGTTTTCCTATGATCAAGGACATATAGAAGGGTGGGGTTTTAACAAATTTACTTACTTTTTTCTCCTCTTCTTGGTAGACATTTGATAGAAGCATGTGGCTTCTGCATAGCTAGATCAACGTGCGGGAGTTGTGCTAGAGCTTCATGCAATATATCCCACTTTGAGATGGAATGGTCAGGGCATCCCACATTGTGACATTTATGTTTTTTCTCTTCATCTGATCAACAATGCTAAATGGAAGGCCCCCATCTTATGCATTTGGGAACAACATCCCTTCTTGACTTGTTTAGGCACGGAAAGCCTAGACTTTAGCTAAAGTAGAGGCTTGACCTACCAAAGGAGGGGTGTGCACTTTTTTTGGAGGGAGATTTGCATGGGGCCTCTTGTATAGGGACTTGAGCACTTTTACTATAGGATGCCTTGTCTACATCTTTCTTTTTGAGGATCTACTTGCATTGTTGGGAGTGGGACCTGTGCACTGATTCTAACATTCTCTTCTTATATCTTGTGTTGTCTTGCAACTTGGGCATGTGGTTTGTTTGTATCTTATGTAGCTTGGTTGATTACACAAAAGTCCTCCATGCCAAAGAACATCAAATTTGTTTATGGAGGAGCTTCTAGTCTTTCTTGGTTATCTGCTTTAGGGGTACTTGTTGAAGGCTCACAAATTGAAGCATTCTAGATCATGAAGGCTTGGGCACATGCATGCATTAGCACAATGATATTGACTATGAGGCATGTTGCAAGGGAAGCACCATTTTGAATCTTGCACCAAATTATTCTAAACTAGAAAAAATTCCTAACTTGCACTTGGTGCTGGAAGAGAAGGTGCGAGAGGAAAACTTGTAAGGGAAGATGTGCATTGGGATTCCATCTATCATTTCTACTGGTTGGTTGGGTGCATGTATCTTTGATTTCCATACTGATTTTGCCAAGGCTGATTGCTTTGGCCATGTGCTTGATTAGAATTACCTCTATAGGCTTATGCTTGTTGCTTTTCTAATGATATGACTTTGTTTGATAAATTTCTAATCAGGCCTTCAATTATTCATCTTCCTTCTACTACACTGGAGAGTAGGATGTTGAGGAAACCGGTTGCACGATTTTCTCAAGAATAAGAATAGAGGGCCACATAAAGGTTGGGGTGCTTGTGACATTTCTAGGAACAAGGGCATAAGTGGTCTAGGAGCTAAATTTCCCACCTGAATAAGACTATTTTCTACCCTTACTACAATACTATAAGTAGCTGGTAAAGTCCTACCTCCCATGGATTGGATCATAACTGAAATATCATTGTTGAGTGCCTTTAGATAATATAGGAAAACATGTTGGGCTATAGGTCTTACCACAAGAGGGATTTTGTCCCAAGTCTTCTAAAATCTGATGTTGAAATCAATCATCTGCTCATTGGGCACCCTCCTTGTTGTTGTCAGTTTCTCCACTAGAGATAGGTGATCTGACTTATCTTCAAAGTAATTGTAAAGAGTTATTCCCAGCTCATCCCAGGTGGTGATAGATCCAAGTCTCAAGCCTCGGTACCATTGAAGTGATTTACCTTTGAAAGAGGCTGCAAGCATCCTAACTGCTACATCATCATGTGTGATCAAATAGAGTGAACACATATTTTCTATATCTTAGATATGCTCCTGAGGGGTGACTTGATTCTCACCAAGTAAAGTATGGAATACTCTTGAGCGCACCATTTGGCATATCATGTTGCACAACCAGCAAAAGGGGACTCCTCTAGAAAAGTTTACAAAGTTTCTCAATGGAGGAGGTTGTTGATGCACCATTGTAGGGCACATAGGATGTTTGTTTTTGAGGAGGAGTTGAATGGGTGCGGTGTGCTGGAGATAGAGATATGCATGTAGTAGATTTTGGAATGAACTCTTCTCCTTGAGGATAGTTGAGGTACTCAAAATAATCTTCAGCTGTTACACTTCTTCTTGTGTGCACTCTTCTCATGAAAGGAACTCAGGACTACTAAAATAAAGATCTTAAAATGTTGGGAGTCACCAGATGTGTTGAAATGAGCCTCCAAAGGCTGAAATACTAAGTCCACACACTAGAACTTAGAGATATGAAATTTGAGATTTCAATGCTTGATCCCACCGGGCGTGCCATAAACTATTGGTTCCTAAAAAATGCACCCATGTCTCGGATCTCAGAAGGGCCGAGGTGTTTGAGACCACAATGGAACCATCCCCAAGTTGTGGGACCTTGCATGCTTGGGATAGATCTCTGAGAGAAGGCCGATTCCTCTATCTATTTCTACTACTACTACTACTCCTAGTGCTTGGAAGGGGAAAACTAAGCTAATAATGCCAAGGGACCAGGGATAGAAGGATAACATGAAAGGAAACTACACTAAAAGGTGATAACACCATAAAAATAGGGGTGAACACTATTTTTTTGAGAGTGAGAATGAAAGGAAATGCATGAAAGGAGGCTAGGAATGAGTAGCACATATGAAACACATATTAACTAGATCATTCTCATGGAACACAACTAAATAAAGAACTACGAGGGACATGAAATGGCACAACCGGATTTCAACATAAAAGAAAATGCAAAAAGAAGGAATGAAAACACGTTAGATATAGAAATAGTCACAAAACGATGCTTCTATTACTTCCATAAATGCACAGAGCTATTACAATGATGAAGGAGGCTGATATCCACATGTAAGAGCTAAATCTAGAGGTTTGCAACTCAAAATATAAAAGTATGGAGTCCTTAACAAAATGCGTAAGGATCCAGTGTCCAACATAACAAATGAGTCTATCTCTTACATTTATAGATGAATCCATGGAGGAAGAAGGGAAGAAGGAGGGAAAACCTAAATTTGAAACACAACCACCAACAAGAAGCATTCAATGCCTACAAATCCACCTAGAGATTTGTGAAATACACTTCCCAAGCTTGTTTGGCATGTTGAAGAAGAAAGGAGGGAAAATCATATCAAATTGGGTGGTTGGAGCAATAAGATATGTTCATCAATGCTTAGAAAGACGTTTTCCCATTTCTCACCTACCAAATCCACCAATAATTTGAATTTGAATTTCTAGTATTGTATGATGTCGAAATTTTTGACAAGTCCAGAGCATACTAACTCGAGGTCTATAGCAAAATATATGACTGTCAGAAGATGTTAGAGTCGTCAGTTCATGCAAAACATGTGGCACACATGGATTGGCTGAAATGATGGCCAACTATGTAAATATTTGTCATTTCTGCCATGTGTCACTTATTGATTTGTTGTAAGGATTTAATGCCTTATTTGCTTGCATTGGCTGGCTACGCATGGTATACTTAAGCATGATAGAAGATGACCTGGCATAAAAGGGTACAAAGGAGGGTGCAGGGATGCGCACGAAAGAATGAGGTGTGGGAATAATAAAGAAGGAATGTGTGCAAGGGTTCATGTGGAGGGAAAATGAAGCAAATTGGTGAGTAGAGAATGTATGGTGAAGGTGCAACTATTACAAAGTGATGGGTGCACAGACATGAGAGGCCTAGGGAATTAGCTAATTGAAGCAATTCTGAGACATGTGTAGGGTGAAGAAGCTACTTAGGAAGAAGGAGAAAGCATAGAAGGTGGGTGCAAGGGAGGAGTGGAACAAAGAGGAAGAGGAAAATGGAAGAAGAGAATAGAAAGTGCGCAAGGGTGCTTGAGGAAAAAGAAGGGGCGCCAAGGGGAAACTGCAACCAAAGAGTTTTGCTGATTGAACTTGATTGCATGCAACCTTGAATGAGGAACGAGAACCAAAATATTTATACCAATTATCCAAATAAATAGGAGAGTTATTTAGATAATAGTTATTCACTAATTCTTCTTCTTTAGTAATCATCTCCTTCTTTCTAATTTCTCTAAATGAAACACTTCTTTTGGTGCATTTAAAAAGAATTCTTCTTCTTTCTTCTATTCTTTCGTTAGTGAAATTCATCCTTCTTCCTATTCACTCTTGTTTACATTAAATATCATATTTTGATTTGGGTCTTAAAATTCTTTTATTTCATCCCTGTATGTCTGCATATTTAGCTCACATAGTTAAGTAGAAATCATACGACAAAGGTCATGACTATTTTGTGATTGATTAATAAAGCATAGTTCATATTTATGCACACACTCCTTGTCCAAATCACTTAACACAATATACAAACTTCTTAAGCATTCCCTTCAGGAAGAAGCCTTCAAGGACTTAAAAACCCGTTAACAGGGGGCCCTTCTCAAAGTGTTTTGAAGAGTTTATCATATCAAATCTTGGGCCTTACATACCGTAAGGTATATCGAGGACTAACTTCACCAAAACAAATCCTAAAACCATACATAGATTACTTTACTGGTAACTTTGTTATCCAAACATTCTATATCATTCACAATCAGTCTTAAGGCATAAGCCAACTAAACACTAAAAATATGATCTTAGGATAATATGTTTATTTAGTTTTTACTTGTTCAATTGTTTCCTTTATTTCTTGTCTTATGTAGTTTGAGTTGTGAGGACGTATTCACCACTTTTTCTTCTTCTTTTCCACACTTAACCATCACAACTAGTTAATCTTGGTTTTCCCGAGTGTGTTAAATCATCTTTGTCATACACATCCTCTTTCATGGATTCTTTTCATCAAATTTAACTCAAACAATCATATTTTCTTCATTCTTCTAGTTTTTATCAATAACTAGCATCGGTCTAGTAATTGAAATCAGCTATTTAATCCTATTGGTACCCATTAATTGACCGGTATTGGTTTCTCTATTTTTGATTTTTCTGTCAAAAACAACAACCACATTCTTTCAAACAACTAAATTCTTTTAAGCACTCTATTTCGACCTTCAATCACCCTTAACAGAACCCAGAATACCCGTATTTCACTTTTCTTCCCTAGATCTTCAAATTTCTTCATTTTAATAAGTAACGTACATCGGTCTTTCTACCTAATAGCACCGGTTTATTGACTGGTATCGGTCTCTGTGTTTTTGATTTTTATCAGAAACAACAACCTATTTATATCTTCCAAACATCTTCAGACATTTGTTTCTTAGTTTTGTCACCTTTACAGAGTTCAGACTACCCATTTTACACCTTTTCTTATGGTTTGGACTCGCCAATAGGCGCGAGATTTTTCCTTTCACACTAGTTGCATACCATTACCTGCTTCACCTTTTCCATTGTCTATTTATTCACTAATGGACCCCAATGTTCCTACAACTATACCTACATGTGACGAGGAATTCACTAAATTCCTTAATCATAATGTCATAGCCTTACAACATTACCTCTCCCACTCTTCTACCCGTGACTCATCGGGCCAACCGCTATTTGGTATGCCAACCTCCATGCCTTCTGTCATATCCATGAATGATAATTTAGCATTACCTACTCTCGTGTCAATGCCACCTACTACACCCTTAACATCTCCATGTCGCACCTTTGGCATTTATCTCATATTCGACATCTATCACTCCCCCAACCTCTACTAGTGCCTCAACATCTACCATATCCTCATCCATAACTCCTATTATAGGGATCCCCACATCATCAGTACCTACTACTTCTCAACTACTAGTTGCATTCACATCCTATATGCCTTACCAAAATTTGGTGGTCTCAATTCCTCCTACTATGCTTCTTGTTACCACGAGGATATTACCATAAGCTCCTCCCACCTACACCTCACCTTAGTCATATCCTAAAGCTTCCACATTGTATTCAGGTACATGACCTCATCATCTATTCCTACCTACGTACCCACTTCTCATTTCACATATTCAACACCACCATACACTGGCGTGCATTCCACGACCTATTCATCTCATCCACCCCCTAATACCGGAGGGGTTGCTCCTCAATCTAATCCTTCCATAGATGTTATCAAGATGATGATGGATAAGATGCAAACACTCGAGGCCTCCATTTTTGGATCTCGTAATGTCCTTACTTATAATGAAATCTATAATGAAACCATCCACCCATGCATACCTATCCACCCTTATCCCACAAAATGGGACTTACCCAAGTTCAACCATTTCAATAACAAGGAATACCCTCAACAACATTTAATATCATTCAAACACACTTGCTATTTGATAGGTGCTAACGATGCCCTACTTTTTTGAGTGTTCCCAATGTCCTTGTCAGGACCTGCCCTAGATTGGTATAGTGCTTTGCCTAGGCACTCGGTCTTCTCCTTCTACCAATTGGCCTAGACTTTCCTTGACTATTTTTCAATAAATATCTTTAAGAAAGTCTCTATGAAAAATCTTTACTCTATTCACAAGTATGAGGATGAATCTATTGCATATTTCTTCACACATTAGTGGGGCCTTATAAATCAACTCACCTTCTAGCTACCACAAGTAGAGCTCATAGAGTTGTTCACAAGGGCATGTGATAGACAAATTACCCCAATTATCTAGGTTTACAAGTTTTTCTCATTTAACGAAGCCTTCACCATGGCCCAGAAACTGGAGATCCATGCCCTTAAAGAAGAGAAACTTAATTTGCGCAACAAGGATGCTAAGTTCAAATCAAATGACTCTTATTATAAACCACCAAACAACCATTCTAATAACTATTCCAAGGATAAAGGATCGACAACGCGGTGATTTTGAAATCCAAACATTCTCATCCATCTAATCAACCAAAACCACCTACCAACCTCTCTTTTGTTCAAAAATTTCAATACAAGTTTGAAAAAGGGCTTACACTCTATCGAAGAACCATATTCTTCTGTGTTCCAAAAGATTTTAAAATCTATAGCCATCACCCTTCCACCTAACAAACCAAACACTAGTTTTGATCCTTCTCATATTAAACCTTCGTGGTACAAAGAACATGAATTCTATAACTATCACCGAGTTAGGGACATATCGACAAAAATTCAAAACCTTCAAGAACATTGTCTAACGAATGCTAGATTGTGGTGATCTCATCCTAGAAACCCTAATGCACATGCCAATGCCAATATGGGTGTGTTTAAGAAATATATTCTGAATCATACCCCTTCATCAAACAAAGATTTTGATATCTCTACTAGTGACACCAATGTGCATGAGGTTCATGCCGTTTTAAACACAATACTATTCCATCTAGCCGGTTTCCTCCGTAGCATATATCGAGGAAATTTTGGCATGAACTCCTCTACCCAATGAGGAGCCTATCATACCTTCTCCTCTATCCATGGAGGAACATATAACACATACTACTCTACCCAAGAGGAGACTACCCCACCTATTTCTCTACCTACCATAAAGCCTATCTTTCTTGTTCCTCTACCCAAGGAGGAAACTATCTCACTTGTTCCTCTACCTAAGGAGGAACTAACCCTATCTACATGTATAACTAAAGAGGAGTCCACATAGATTATTTTTCCTTCTCCTCAATCCATAGAGGAGCCAATCTTATCTCCTCTTCCTATAGGAAATGCTTCTCCCATGGTCTTCCAAGATCCTGTCAATATCCTTACATCACTCATGCCCAATGAATTGGAGGCAAAAACCTTCCATGTATCACATGATTCAGATTTCTAGACTGGTCTCACCATTGGTTTGTTGTCTTCTAAAAAAAAACAATTCTCATGTTTGGTGGAACAATTAGAGTATGTTGATTACTCCACACTCTAGGGGTGACTTCAACTCCCAGTATCCACCCAAATGCAGATGTTGTCCCCACATACCTCAACTATTTATCCTAAGGTATTCAAGGTAACTAAAACCATGAAAATCGAGCCAATTATATCAGCCCCTTCTTCAACCTCGCCTTTACCCAAACCCCTACCCACACCTAAAACTACCACTTCCTTAGGGGTCCTACCACCACTTAGCCTATCGCATCCCATAGTGAAACTAGAATTTTCTACTCAACCACCACCCATCATAAACATGATTCCCACACCCAAGAGGAAAACCCAACCTCTTATGCCTCGCACCCCTAGGTATCTCCCATGCCTTCTCTTTCACCTTCACATGTACCTTTTATATTAGGTCCACATCCTTCCACATTGGTCAACTTACCTCTTCACTAAGGAAAAGCCAAGGTGTGTCACCCTACATCTACACCTTTAACTTCTCTTTTCCCATGCCTTCACCTTCATCACATCTTCTACCTACATCTTCTCCATTACCTACAACCACATTATTTCCAACACCCACTCTCACCTCAGATTTCTAGGGTACCCCACATTCTACATATCCTTCTACCTTGTGCACCCCTCATGTACCTTTACTTAAGAAAATGCAACCTAAAATGAAACACCTTCACTACCTACCAAAAAGGTAGTCACACCTACACCACCACTAGTAGAACCTCTCCCATAAAAATCACCCACACCTTCATCCAAGATAACTTTGACTTCTCACTATGATCCATTGACAGATCCTATTCTAACATCCTCGCTAGGTTGTTAGAAACCTGTACTATCTCACTATCACCTATTAAGCCTTATGAACCACTCAAACCCAAACCAGTAGGGTTTTATGACACAAAAATCTACGCATATCATCACTCACCAGGGCATGATGTTGAAGGTTGTAAGTCCCTAGAAAACATTCTCCTTATACTCTATACTTCGATGGTCTCTTCGATGAAGATGACCTATTGGAGGAGAATTTCATTCCCTCTTTGCTTGCCGCCACACGGTATAGCCCTATATCTATTTAGTGGCATTTACCTACATCTCCAAAACCCTCTTTTCCTCCTCCGATATTTGAAATAAATATGGTCCAAGTAGACAATTGATCGCAAAATTATAAAGGAAAATAGAAAACGGTAGCCCATCTAGTGCACTTTCACCCACCATTCCACTTGCACCTTCCCCCAAGGTAACCATCAGTGGGCCAACTTATCTTGTTTCTGATGGAGTCACACATCACTCTATGATTAAACAACTTCATCAATTTCCTCTAAAGATGTCCTCGTATGACATAATTCAAACCTTCGACTCTCATTACGATTACCTCATTGATGTGTCGCAATCTATCGAGGTTCCACCAAACGATCATACACCTATGGCCGCCATCTTTACCCCTCATCATGTGGCTTCCCTCACCACTTTTCCTCAAACTTATTCCCTCATTACCTCTCCTCAATTTTCAACCGTTAGTTTTATGACTTAGAGATTACCCCTCTACAATTAGATGATCCTGATCCCACCCTCTTCATATCCACCTACATCAATGATACTCGTGTTTGACGCATTATGATTGATGGAGGTGTTAACATTAATATCATTTCTTCCCATACGTATGAACACTTGCACATACTCACCAAATACATGAATAATAACCTTTTATGATATGTTCTTTCAATGATGTCATGAATTCTACCCTTGGCACCTTCATCCTATACATCGGCGTGGATCCATGCACCACCCCCAAATTATTATATGTTCTTGAGGGGAATTTCAACATAACATGTTTCTTGGCGAACATGGATTTGGGCCATGAGGTGTGTACCTTTAACCCTTCTTTTTTCCTAACATTTGAATATGAAGGGCACCCTTATACCATTTGGGCAGATCCTTCACCTTTTAAAACCTCGCAACATGCTTTCTTGACCAAATGATGTCCTTGTCTAAGTTAAGGTATCTCCACCCCTACGATTTCCTCTTCTTTTGATGCCTCATCTACCACTTTTATCACTATAACTTCCGCATCCATCCCATCTATCCCCTCTTCGCCACATCTTCAACAAATATGCTATTTACCAACCCACCTATTTCATTGGTAACCAATGCCCCAAATTCTTAGGCTTTGAGTAGCTCATCCATCCCCGCTACCTAAGTACTCGACCTCTAACCCCTTGGTAGGTGTTTTTCAATGCCTTTCCTTGGGGAGTACCACCTATACAACATAGAAACTTTCCTTACTCTTCAAGAGTATGGAAGCCTTCACCAACACCCACGTTATGACTATCATGTAGGAGAGGTTTTTCCATATAGTCCTCCCCAAATTTACACCAACCTGACATATGGGGGACTTGACACTTCTTCTTATTCTCTTGAACCACCTACCAAAACTTGAACTTTCTCATATGACTTCCAATACTTCATTAATCGTCACTTCACCCACACTTTTATTCATAAATGTGCTTGGAAGGGCTTTGGATTTGATCTTTATGAGAAACGTCATCGCACACCATACCTCACACCACCCAAAACTAAAAAGATAGTTGTGATATCAGATTTTTCATGCCACCTATTCCTAATAAGGCTATAATTGACCTTGTAGAGGAAGATAAGCCTTACCCACCTAGCTCATCTACTACACCACCTTTACCCATGAAGTCCATGGATCTAGAATCAATCTCTCTTAATTTTTTTCATTAACTCTATTTATTTGGGACCTCTGATCTATCATTATGATGGTGAGGTTCCCTCTTCCCTTCCTCTTCTTTATCCTAACATGTTGGATGATGACACACCTTCTATCAATGTTCTCTAGTTTAAGGATGATGATTATTACATTCACCAATCATTACCTTCTGAGAAACAAACCATGTTGAATGAATTGACCATAGAGATAAACATTCACACTCAGGATGACCCTCGAATTCTAAAGATAGGCCAATATTTAGATTCTACCAAATAGAAGGCTTCACCTCTTTCCTTCGAGATCATAACAATGCTTTTTCTTGGTCTTATTTATTCTGGTATTTACCCTAATATCTTGTTCCACAATATCGTGACTATCCTCGATGCCAAATGTGGGAAAGCAGAAGCTATGAAAAATACATCCACGCATTGCCATTCTTTTGAAATAAGAACTTCAACAACTGATTTATGTTTCCTTCATTATACGAATTGAGTATCCAAAATTGATTTCTAACATTTTTCCTATCACCAAAGAAATAGAGGGACTCCATATCTACATAGAATTCCGTGACCTTAAATTTGTTTTCCTAAGGATAAATTTCCTCTTCCTGTCATCGACTAACTCATTGATCTTACAAATGGCCATGAGATGCTCTCTTATGGATGGATTCTTGAGTTATAATAAAATATTACTCACTCTGGAAGATCAACACAAAACCACCTTCATCACCCCTTGGGGGACCTTCTATTATCGTGTCATGCCCTTTGGATTAAAAAAATTTGGTGCCACCTATCGGACATTATGACCTATATCTTCCATGATATCATGCATGACATATTGGAAGATTATGTTGATGACCTTCTCGATAAGTCCAAAAGTCATGTCAAACACCTTACAGTTCTTAAAGTCATCTTTGATCGTCTCATCCAATACTGCATTTTCCTTCAACCAAAGAAGTGCGTATTTTCCGTTCTCTCCAAAAAAATCCTTGGTTTCATCATCTCTTTATGGGGCATCAAAGTTGATCCTACCAAAATCAAGGCTATTCTCGAGATGCCTCCACCTACTAACCTTTGGCAACTTCTTAGTTTGTAAGGAAAATCACAATCCATTCGATACTTTATTTCCTAACTTTCCAACTAATGTCACCATTTTCATCATCTCCTTAAAAATATGTATCCTTCAATTGGAATGATGAGTGTCACAAAGCCTTTGAAGTGTTGAAGAAAAACCTTCTTCAACCACATGTCCTCATCCTACATAAATATGAAGAACCTTTTTACCTCTACATTTTTTCCACTGACCATTCCTTGGGTGACATGCTCGCTCATCAAAACGAGTAAAACATAGATAAAATGGTATATTACATAAGCCATACTCTTTTAGACCATGAGACTAGGTATACTCACGATGAAAATATTTTCCTAGCCTTGGTCTTCATGGCCACTAAAATTCGCCACTACCTACTTAACCACAAAAATTTCATCGTCACCAACACAAAACCTCTCGCATTACATATATGCTAAACCATACCAACACCAAAATACCACATGTTAGCTCATGTGCCTTCCAGACCCCTAGAATTCATTCATCAAAATCTATCAAGGGACAAAACATTGAAAATTATCTTACGAGATGCTCCTCTTCCTAGAAATCAATCGTCTAACTTTTATTTTCCCGACAAATCTATTGCTACACTCTCCTTGATGATATTATCTATCAAATTAAATTATTATTTGAAAGATCCAAATGTAAATGGTGGGGAGGTGTGGGGTCATACTCATTCCTCTTAATGGTGAACCTATGCAATTATCCTTCAAACTAGACTTCGACTACAAAAACACTATCACTGAGTATGAAGCACTTTTCTTGGGTCTTCAAACTACCATAGCCCTAGATGTTAAATCAATTAATATCTTTGGTGACTCTCAAATGGTTGTGAACCAATTCAATGGTTTGTACCAGTGTCCTAACAAGTAAATTTAAAAGGATAAACATCATGTTGACATACTTTTGACCACGTTTGATCACTTACTCATTCAAACCACTCTGCAATCCACTAAAAAAATCATGGATACCATGGCTTTTATTGATTCTCAAATACCTGCCTCATCTTTGGAATCTAAAATATTTGTCACAGTAAAATGGTTGAAGTCACCCTTTTATATTATCCATGGCGTAATTTTTTTGGGAAGAATTAAAACTGACCCACGTGACATTTAGTATCGAGGATTTTGCTTTGACTACCTCTCCCTTTCAATTCTACCTCCTGATCTCACTTGTAATGGGTGACGAGCCTTCCTCAAAAGGGTATCTCATTACATCATCACGGGGGCCTTGTATAAAAATGTGGATTTGAAAGTATCCTCTTGCAGTTCCTCGCGCCATTGTGAAATACCATACACTATCAAATAAATTCATGATGGGATTTTTGGGGACATTTTAGTGCCCTTGTGGTCACAAAAATTATTCTTCACCTTAGCTATTATCGGCCAACCCTTACCAAAGACTATTGTGACTATGTTAAATGTTGTGTGAAGTGTCAAAGAATATACTAAAATTCACCATACCACTAGTCATGCCTTACAAGTCACCCAAGACTTTTGGCCCTTCTCTCAATGGGGTTTGGATCTTGTTGAGGAGATAAACCCTCATTCCTCACAATGTCATCTCTGGATCATCATAGTGACTAAATATTACAATAAATGGGTGGAATCTATCCCTCTCATTTCTACCAAAGCCAAAAAATAACTAAATTTATCAACCACCATATCATTTGTCATTTTTTTGTTCCTCATGACCTCATCACTGACAATGGAAAACAATTCAAAAACAAAACCCTCCACAAAATATGTGAAAACTTTGTTATTCAATCCCACAATAAAATGGTCAATCCGGATCATCTAATAAGACTCTCAATGAAATTCTTATGAAGGTTGTCGATGACATCGATGTAAGGAATTCCACACACACAT
This sequence comes from Taxus wallichiana var. yunnanensis, assembly GCA_018340775.1. Classification (NCBI taxonomy): domain Eukaryota; kingdom Viridiplantae; phylum Streptophyta; class Pinopsida; order Cupressales; family Taxaceae; genus Taxus; species Taxus wallichiana. Next base: position 611,443,798 of record CM031235.1, on the reverse strand, counting down.
TTCTTTTACCATGGGATTCTGTACCACCATTCTCACCTCTACCGATGCCGTACCTTTCTCTTTGGTCTATGGTACAGAGGTTTTCCTACCTCTCAAAGTAAAAATTCCATCTCTTCATATATAACTCAAAGATATGCTCTCTGATGACAATTTTTGCCAAGAATGTTTGGCACAACTGAGCTATTGAAAAACACCATTTAAAATCTCTAGACCATCTCCAAATCTACCAAAAAAGTATCAAGCATGCCTACGATAAACACGTTCAAGAACAAACCTTTAAGATTAGTGACCTTGTCCTGAAGGAAAACCAACATGTAACCAAAGCAAAGAAAAGTAAACGAGGCAAGTTTTCTCCTAATTAGCTTGGACCTTATATTGTCACCCATACCTATGGATCAGGAACTTATCATTTATCTTCTCTTGAGGGTAAACCTAAACCCGAGTGTCTTAATTCTTTACATATTTGAATGTTCTATTGTTGAATAAAGTACAACATCACTTTATGTCTCTTATATGCTTGTCCCTTGAGCAAACCTCTCCATCCACCTACCTATTTTAAGGACCAATGAATAAACTAGAATTGTGTGATTATCCATCACCATTCAACCTTTTCTTTAATATGAGTACCACGTATCTACTCATGGCATGATTATCAAGGATAATTTTCATCCTTTTCATGATGTAACCCCATGGTTGTTTGTCACTTGAAACCCATATTTTATAGCTAACCTTTTCATGTTATAGTTCTGCCATCATAAAAGAGGCCTATACTTCTTTATAGTATTGTCCATGACTTCAAGTACAAAAATAAAAGAAAAAAACTATATGGGATAACCACAAATTTAATCCTTCAAGAAAATTCTTGCAAAAAGACAATTTCATCAAAAGGACATCTATGTCTCTCTATTGTTGCTAAAAGCATCGCTCCTTAGAGGACAACTATAAAAATCCAGCCACCTACTGTACTTAGTCTATCAAAAAAGAAGACTAAATTTTATTTGTAAAAAGAAAAAAAGATCTTGGAGCTTCCCGCATCGATCAGCTTCATGAAGACCTCGAGGAGACACTACCATTTATCCCAGAATATAGACTTTCTACATCGATTAGTCTATACATGAAAAAACAAAAACAAAATAAAAAATTAGGAAAAGTACAAACTTTTGGTCATGGACTTTCCTATTCTCGGTTTTGGGTATCTTGCGAAAGGGCATGTTGTCCCACAACAAGTTACCTTAATGAATCACTCCACCCTACCTTCATTTATTTACTCCTATCTACTCAGGGGTCATGGTGTGTATTCTATACATTGTGATCACACAACTTTTTTCAATTCTAGACCCATCACTCATGCATTTTATCTAGTGACTTATGTTCAATAAGTTTAGGGATATGACAATTATGGTCCTTTCTAAATATGGGAATGCCACTTCTTTTTCTTTCTTATCTATTTACTTATTATTTCTTCAACATGACAAGACCATCGAAATTGAATCAACCATAACACCTTCATCTATTCCTATGCCTAATTCACCTTGCATATTACTTATTCAACATTCAACCTTACATATTTTCAAACATGACTTACCCAACCGACTTACTTATCCAACTTACCTACTCAATTTAACTAACCTAATCTCATTATTCCCTAGTTTATGAGAGAACTACATCATTCTGAGGCCCCTTTTGTAAGGAATATGTAGGAAGTACTCCGAGGGCATGGGGCCCTCGAAGGTTAGCTCAGCCACTCTTTTCCCCCACCATTTTCCCCCATAAACAAACCTAGTTAGTTAGTTTCCATAAAAACAATAACTTGGAAATAAACACAAAACAAAACATAGATCATCTATACACATCATCGTTTACTTTCCATAATACCAATAACGTGGAAATTAAAATGAAATAAACACAACCAAACCATGCCTAGATAGTTTCCATAAAAATAATACCTTGGAAATCAAATCAACATCATCTCATACCAAACAACCATACATCATAACCATACCTATAATGTAATAGTCTTACTAGACTTATCACCTAAATCCTTACCTAAGTGTACTTAGGGGCACATTTTCACCTATACCTCGGCCTTACCCACGGTCTTACCTATACACCCACACCGACCTCACCCATTTGACACTCAAATTATCTTACTCATTGTACCTTGCGATGACACTACTCATGTTGTTTAGCCTATTGACCTTGCCTTGCCTTATGCCATGATTTTTATCTTGACTAGAAAAACCTTTTGGTGCTTCAAAACACACCTATGCCCATTACTACACCTAGCTTCTTTATATTTACAGGATCACTTCCTATACCTTGGATACTCGCACCATATCAAGCCTCGTTTAGATAAACTATAAAAATTTGACGATGTAGAGTTTGTGAGCTCTTCACCTAGTGCCTTATCACATTCTAGACATGTGTGTGCATTTGAATGCCCCCACCTATTACCCACACCGATATCACCATTTCCTATACCCACACCTTACCTCATTTTTCATCACCTACCACTTTATCAAACCCATCAATGATTTTAATGTATCCTCAATCAGTTCCTAGTTTGAGGGGATCACCTCCACCCATACCTAGGGAAACCTAACCTTTACCCATACCTAAGGAAACCACTTCCTATTTTTTTCATCGTCGCTTATCAATACAAGCTACACGACAAAAATGGGAAAATGTAGACACCTAAAATTGGGTCATAACCCTCTAGGCCCCCTTCGACTAACATACCCCTTACCATGACCCCTCCACACATTATTATTAATTTAACTACCCATATTAAGTTAATAATTCCCTCACCCCTCCACCTCACCTCTCCACCTCACCATGGACCCATTCCAAGCCTATTTATTAACCTAGACTAAGTCACCACTCCCCTTAACTAACTAAGACTCATTATAACCCTAACATTCATTACCTATTATCCCTCCTACCAATTTCCCGCTTCATTTAGTGCCAACCCAGACTCCTAGTCCATAACAAACCTTGACCAACACCAAAAATGGAGAGAAAAGGCTATTTTTGAAAAAATAGGACCTTTTCTCCCCGACTCAACACCGGTTATTCCTCGGCGATGCTGGTCACTTAACTGTTGATGGTGAATCATAGCACTTCCCGAATGTCTCGCAACCTGATGGGTTGAGACTCTCAGTGCGATTGCATAACATGGAGCTTTTCCCAAGTGTTGGACGTTGCAAAATTGGAAAAGCTCTCCGGATGAAGGCCGGTTCCTATTCCTCTGTTCAGATGCACACGTAAAAATGCAGAGGGTTTACTCAAAACCTAATCTAACTTGGTGAAGGAGATAGGGTAAGAAGATGCATAAAAATAAACCTAAACTAACAAAGGTGATGCACCAAGGAATGAAGAACACCTGTCTTTCCAATAAACACAAACCATAAAAATGCAATGCAAGATCATGCACAGATAACTAGATTTGTAGTGAAAGATCAAGAGGATGCAAATGAACATAGAGAGGGTTGAGAATCATCCACAGACATGTATTATTTTCTCCAAATATTGATACAACACACTACAAAATTCCAAGAGGAAAAGTTACATTACAGCTTTAAATGGGAGGTTTTAACTCCACAAATTCACCCGCCAAAGAGAAGAAGGGAGGGGCAAAACAAGAATGTCCAACATTTAGAAAGAAGCCCCCTCCTTACAATTTATAGGAAGAATGAGAGAGGGAAGAGAGAGGAAAACCAAATCTACCCCAACCAACTCCAGGTTGCATTTAATTCATCTCATTATGGTGGTAGGTGAGAACCCTAGCAAACCCAAAAAGTGGCGAACTGTATTTTAAATTTTTAAGAAAATTTTCCCACCCAATTAAAGATATCCAGTCATAGTTGGACAGAGGACCTCTTAAGCTTTCCAAAAGTCCAACCTTGCATGAATCCAAGCTCCCTGTGAAAAGTTATGGCCATTTGAATATCTGCACCAGGGTTTGCTTCCTGTCAGCGCTCAAAATGTTGCGCCTCCCGAAGATGCACCATAGGCGCTGAAAATTACATGTCGACACTCTTTTTCCTACACCTTGGCACATCCTTTTTCATGTTGACATCCTTTGCTATGCACCCTTAACCTGCACCTTGGCGCATCCATTTTCGTGTCGACACTCTTTTGCTTGCGCACCTTGGCGCATCCATTTTCGTGTCGACACTCTTTGTTGTGCACCCTTAACCTACACCTTGGCACAAATTTCTTCATGTCGACACCTTATGTCGTGCACACTTAACCTTCTGTTATTCCCATATCCACTTGAGGGGGAAGATATATACAACACTAACTACCTTCGCTTTCTTCAAATAGAAAAATTCTAACCCTTTGCCTAGGTTCCTTCATCTTGGATTTTGAGTTTTGACACTCTTAGCTCTCACATCTAGGCATCCAAGCAACCTCATGAAAAAATAGAGATAATTCCAAGCATTTAAAACCACCTTTAAGCATCAACAATGTGTTCCAGAGCATTGAATGACTCAAAGGGAAGTCCAGCACCCTTTAGCTATCATTTACGAGATCAAGACTTGTCTCTCCTTCAACCACAACTATTATTTCTACAACTAGCTTCTAATATGCAAGTAAGTGATTTATACCTTGTCATTTCATTTAGTATTTTAGTTATTAATCATTTATATACTTTCTTTTACCTTCTACCCTTCTCGGATCTCTTCTCTCACCTCTACCCAACTACTTACGTATTTAACCTCTATACCCACCCTAAATGCATGTTTATTCATCGCCGAGTCTTTAATAAAATCTTACCACCTTACCTAAGCCTCCCAAACTCTCTATGAAATCACAGAGAGCTCAAAACCACCTCATTTTAATATTTACACATGATTTCCCCTAGCGACATTGGTCACCCAACTGACATCGGCTATTACTGTGTATCGACATCGTTCTCCCAACCGATACCAGTCTCTGTGATTGGTAATTTATTTCAGAGAAGTGAGCTCCTAACTTACCTAAAACCTTCCCAAAACCTTACCCAATATCACCCATACCTTCCTAAACACCCCCTTACACCTACCAGCCTTAAAAACACCCTACCTTCTCTATATTTAGTTGTATATTCAATATTTCACTTAAATATATTCTATTGTTAGCATATGAGATACCTAAATTGTATTATTACAATAGGACTCCTTTTTTATTGTCATTTCTTTACATGAAGTTGTTTTTAAACGGTGGATTGACAACCTTTCTAGGAGTTATCACACTTCTCGGATCTAGCATAAGCTAGGAAGTCCAATGTCATATGTTATTTAACTCTATATGATGGTATTGTTGTGCTTCTAAAGGTAGTCCTTCCTAGTACAAAAATGATCTCTTCACGATCATCCTATTCTTCTCAATGATGTACAATATTCTTTGAATTCACGGTATTCCTCCCGACCTTTACCTTATTGTTTTATATGCAAAATTTTGGTGAAACACTAGCATTATCTTGTTTTATATCATTATCAAGAATATTGGTAGGAGTGGAGTCAAGTGTAGAATCGGGAGGAGCCATGATAGGTGGAGAAGTAGTAACCATGGGGGTGGACATAATGGGTGATAGGTTATGAGTAATATGAGTAGGAGTGGACAGAGTGCACGAGGAGTAGAAGAAGTATGAGAACTAGATTTAACGATACCATATGTAGTTATTTTGTGATATGGAATTGGATGAGATGGAGGAATTGGAATGGTAGTAACATGATCTATATGAAATAACTTGAATTATTTGGGGTCCACAACAATATAATGTTCATAACCATCATGTAAAAATTTAATGCACTGATGAAATGTAGATAGAACAACATGCATGCCATGAATCTAGGGTCTCCCAAGTAAGAAATTGTATTGAAATGTGGCATTGATGACAAAGAAGACAGTTGATGAGCCCAAAAATGGCCCATTTTATACATTATTTGAAATTTTTTCCCTTGCATATCTATAGTGGATCTAAGTGCAATATCTGAACTTATGGTTTATTTATGATGAAATAGAGAGTATATATCATGGTTATTTATTTAGAATTCATTTTTATCTTTCTATTATCTATTTCTAATGATTATTGGAAAAAATATGTCAATTTTTTCATATACAATTCATACTTTGCTATCATTATTGAATAAGGAATTTTGAGCACTAAGCACCAACTACAAAAATCCTTGGAAGATCTTCAAAATCTCTCATATCATCTCTAGATATTGTTATTTCATCATTGCATTAGCTCTAGAGGTTCTTTCACTAGCTCTGGAAATGTTTAGCAATTCTATGAGTGGCTCCTTAAACATATTAATGTGAAAAAAGAAAAAAGTCATCAATAATATACCCAAACCTAAATATGATTGCATATTTAGATTCCTCTTGAAAAATTATGCAAGTTAAAAAAATCATCTTGATTCGAGTTCATATACAAAATTTATAGTCATTTTAATAATGCTTCAGAGTCTTCCTAGAATTATCCAACTCACTTAGAAGTCTTCCAACTCACTTCAGATTTCCTCCAACTCACTTCGGAGTTCCTCCAACTCACTTCTGAGTCCTCTAACTCGATTCGGTCTCTCTTTGGAATTCTTTAGAGTCTTTTTGGGATCACTTTAGAGTTGGATATTAGAGCTCTGAGGGTGAATACTAGACTTGCAAAGATAAGCATAACTCTAAGGGTGGTATTGTTATCTATTTTTGGAATTCATTCTAAAAATACATATTTCTATAAGTATTTTATTATTGTAAAATAAAAGAGAATCAATATTCATTTTGATTCTCAAACAATAAATTAATAGAGTCAGATTGTTAGTTAGAGTTAGATAAGCTCTCTCCATATTTTGTGGATATTGATGATTTTTGGATATATTGCAATCTTAGTTGATAAAGATGTATAACTTAAGATAAGGAGTGGGTTAGAAGCATGCAATTATACATGCGACCTCCCATACCTTTGAATTTAATCTCCATTTTTGAATTAATTCAATATGATATTTCATTCTCAGACATTTTATAAATAGTATTGATTAAAATACTCTTCTAAGGAATGAGTTGGCCACTCATTCTAAGGAAGATGGATTTGTATATTTATGTTTATTTTTTTCCATTTTGTAAATATATAGTTTTTGTCTTTTTATTTGTGTCATGTAATTATTTTTGTGTTGTACAGTCTTTTGTAAGCTTGTAGGTGTATTATATCTTTATGTTTTCTTTCTAGTTCAGTAATTTCCCTTCTTTGCAAGTTTTATTTCCTGCAATGTGTGATTTTAATTTCCTATGATGAATGTTTCAATTCCATGCAAGTTTTATTTCCTTTCATGCAAAGTGTGTTTCTTATTTCTGCAAGTGTGTTTTCAATTCCTGCAAGTGTGATTTTTAATTCATGCGTTAATTTTTAGTAGAATGGACAATTTACAAGGATATATCTGTCTCTCCTTTTGCATACAACCTTCGAACACCAGCCCTAGATTGGAATTATTTAATGAAGAGGATTTAAAACTCTCATCAATAGTAGGAACCATTCTAGGCCCAACTTATAAAGGTAGGGTGATGGCGCCTTACATGTACGAGTGGTGGAAGGATAGCTATGAATTACTTGAGAAGATTTATTAATTATATTTTCAGGAATGCATATTTTCAATGAGTACACTCTTAATACAAATGAAACCAATAGTGGAAATGATAATAAAAGGTGAAAATTGATCATCACCAATAGAATGAGGGATTTCCTCATCACTAAAAGATATAGCATGTGGTAAATTTTTGAGAAATTGAATGAGGTGATAAAATGTAACAGTACGAAGGGAAACCTCATATGTGTGACAACAATAAGGTGAAATGTGCAATAAATCATAAAGAGATATTTTTTCTGGTGTATTCTTAAGCTACTCTATGATGTCATAACCATTAGAGGTAGTGGAAGGAATTGCAAAAGTGATAGGATGTGGGATAGAAATGGGTGGAGCCGTAGGAGGATGAGTGTGGTGGGTGGTGACTACATTGATGGTCAAATTGGATACGGGAGTAAAAAGTGAGGAGGATGCTTGAGTATGAACTCACATAAAATTAGAAAGCAATAGTAACATGCCGAGAAAAATTTGTGAGAGTAAATTAAAGATAAGAAGACTGCTCCATGAATTCATAAGAAGGAGATAGATTTTGATACATTCTCAGAAGGTAGGGTTTGATTTGTATTAATTAAATCTAAATATTGTAGAGTCACTACTGATAATAAATGCTAAAATATATATTTGACACACAAAATCTAAGATTTAATATTTAAAACCCTAAACAAAGAGGAAGGAGAGAGGAATTAGCTGATTTACACTTGATCTCAAAGTGTTATAGACTAGTAAAAATACTGAACATGAAGTGTATTGTGTTGTTAATACTCAAGATAAATTATGGGACTGATGATAGAACCTGAACATGGGTGCTTCATTTGGGGCGAGGGTGCCTAGGCATTGGTGGTCGGTACTAGGTGTCCCGACCGTGAAAATGGTCGAAGCTAATTTTACTGATTTTGCACAAGTATTATAAATAGTTCCTATTGATCACCTATATGTCACACTTTGATCATTGAGGGTACCTGTAACTTGCAAAATAAATGTCCACCTACAAAAGGCACAAAACCACATCAAATATAGAAAATAAAATTGCAATATGGGAGTCAAACCGACCTCAATGGTCACATGACAGAGTGAACTTATAATCGAGAATTACACTACATCTCAAAATCCATGTAGTTCTAGTGAGTGTGTGTAAGAATCATGCCCTAGGATGCCCTTGTGCAAGTGTACTTGATAGTGGGTTGTAGCTAGATGTAGCAATGTAAATAGAATGTGTGGATGGAAAAATGAACTTCCCCTTCCTATACAATGTATGTAGAAAATGTGGTTCCTTGTCCATTGATTGAATGTCAAATGTATGCTTTGAAGTGTTTTATGCTCCTTTTGAGTGTAATATTATGTGATAGTAAAATGGATAGAGATTGGTCCCTCATTTTGAACAAATAACTATGTATTTATATGATTCCTTTTTTTGAATTTTGTAATTGACAATTGGAAAGCCGGCCCATATGTGAAAAAGTGCCAAAAAGATAAAAGAGACCCAAAAGGAACAAGTAAGATACGAAATGGTCAAGGGTGCTCGGAGGGGACAGGGGCACCTAAGCGCTGTGTCTGGAGCCATAAAATATAAATAAGTAAAATACCGATTGGACTATGGGGTATGAAGGACCAAATAGAAAAGGAAAAAGGATAGAAACAATCATCAATTACTAGTTTTCTTTCTTAGGAATTATATGAATGCTAGTATGTATTTAGGACCTAGAAATATACCCAAGTGCGTGATTTTTTATCTACACCACCATCCCACACCGATCCTCGTCCATCCATGAATGCCATCCAGAGTGACATTGTCACCCGATTTGGAGGACCGATCAATGAAACCTTATTTTCCACATGGTCTAAAGTTCATCAAAAAGTCTATATTACACAACATGTCATTGAGGACCTCATGAATCATTCTAGAAGTCACATCTTGCATCAAATCAATGAAATTATCACGATACATTGTGATATTTTACTTCTCGTGGTTAGTTATCTATAGTATATTGATTACATATCACTTTATTTCTTTAGCCTAAACTCTTAATTTTTCTTGGGCTCTCAACCCCCACTTGGGTATTACACAATACCTTCTACCTTCTCTTAGAATCTTGACCCCCTTGGGTTTCCAAACTATCTCAAAACCTCATTACATCCTTGCTTGGGTTATTCACTCCACTTGGATTTTTCACCACATATTCCCTAGTTTCTCCTACTATTGGAGAACCTCGACCCTGATTCCACCTATTTTGGATTCGATTTTCCCGAGTCTTTCCTTTTGGATCACCGTAGTATAATGTGTATCCTCATTTAGGCCTATGGCCTTGCTTGTATTTATATATCCAATCACTCCTGAAATCCTATCGTTAGATGTCTTATCCTTGTTCCTCCTCTTAGATTTTTCACATTACGTGGGTGGGGTTATCTTACAAATCCCCTTCTCACCAAATTTACCTACCTAATTACATTATCATTATTCCTACGTACCATGAAATTATTACATACATACATGTAGAAAGAAAGAAAATGATAAACAAAATCAACAAACACTAAACACCCAAATATCATCAATATATATATATATATATCGAATTAACTTTTATACATTTAAAAATCATACAAAATGGATCTAGCCCATCTAAAAAGTTGCTTAAGCACCCTCTCTCCTTGTGGGGCCTCGCTTCAATGTTTTGGGTCAATGGAACCATGTTGGTAGCTTTGGATATGTGAGCTAGGGACTCTACCCTATTTCTAGCTCCACAAGCCTCTTCCCCGCACTCTCACAAGATGTGTCTCCAATGATGTAATCCATTCCGCATCTCTCTAGGCATATGATAGGAAAAATTCTTGCTCCTGAAACAAGGCGACCAACACTAGAGGTAATATTTGTAGGATCACATATATATTGTTGGTAACCATCAACACATGTGCATCCGATATCTCTAAAATGTCATAGATGCCTCTCTAACAAAATGAAATTAACTCACTAAATCTTTGGGTGATGATGCTAATATATCCACTATAACGATATATCCTAGACATCGAGTCACTGGATCTAGGATTTCATGGTGGGAAATATCTATCGGGATTGTCACTCCTCCAACATCCTCTCTGTAACACCAAAATGACACATGTTATTTACAATACAAATATAGAAAAAAACCATTTCTTGAAGAATTGTCAAAATATCACACATACTTGGATTCTTGGGAATCTCCATGATGGTAGTGCCATCTCCACAACCTCTTAGTACCTCATCATCATCATCATGACAAGGTTTGGATCCTATATATTGTGCCCATCTATCTTAGAGAAATAATATCATGTCCTCTCTACGATGTGATCTCGGGCCTCTATCTTAGATGCACAACCATATGAACCCCAATTAACATCAAATACCCTCCTCCTAGCCATCACAACTTATGCTCTTTGAGCCATCTATAGTTAAGGATATCCCTTGTAAAATATTTATGAAAGTTGGTGTAGATGTTGGGACTATCTCGATTATAGTTTATCTCATCGATTGATCCGGACTCAATGATAAAAGACTTGATTGTATTGTGGAAGTAGGATGTGAAGGTGAAAAATTATTCAATTTTTTTGAAAGTAGGATGTGAAGGTGAAAAATTATTTGATTTCTGCTGATCTCATCTGGGTTGATCTAGACCATCTGTCACATAATTATACACACTAAGATAATATGGTTTTAAGGTGACAAATTACTTGATTTCCATTTCATCTAGATGAGTTTTATCTCAACATCCCATCAAGTAATTTAGTCCAAAATTTCCTATATTTAATATCACAACCAATGTAATTTCGTTAATTAAGTCATGTTTATCCCTCGACCCATTGAGGGAATCCATATTATGATCAAGTATTATTCTTGAATTTTCTAGGTTACATATCGACATGTCAAGGATTTATATCATCTATATGATCATAGTTGATCTCATCTATATTGATCTATACCATTGATTGGAGACTTGGGAATATTGTGGAATTAGGGTGTGAAGATGGAAATTTATTCAATTTCTTCCAATATCATCAAGGTTGATCTGGACCTTTCATCAAATAGTTATGCAATATAAGGTGATAGGGTTTGAAGAGGAAAACTTCGTGATCATTGCTTGATTTGGATGGGTATTGTTGGAGATCAAAATTACACCCTACTATGAATCATAAAAGATCCGTAATTTTGAGGTGACATGGGGCCGTTCTCTAAATGTGGGACTTGCATATCGAGATATACCTCCGGGAAAGCTTATTTCCTCCATTCCATGGATTGGGAAAACCCACAAAATGTAACCTACACTAATACTAAAGCTACTCGTATAGATAACATACACTAACACATTGAAGGAACTAGGGAGAGGGAGAGTTGTAAGGAATAAAAATCTAAGCTAATAGGGGCAAGGTGATAACACCAAAATAAGGTGGAACTTCCCCAATTTCAAATGACACACATGTAAGTTCACAAAACTAGGATTATAAGGATGTACAAAGTTCCAATGAAAATAGGTGAAGAATAAAAAATATGGAAGAGGGAAGAACATTCACATCAAACACAGTATATTTGAAGGAAAGAGGGAAACCAAACTTACATTAATCAATCCTTTATAGTTCACATGAAGATCTCGAGCTAAGAAAATATCCATTTTTGTGAGTTATAGAGGTCATAAGCATAAAGGTTTGAGATTCATGGAGAATATCCCAAAAATTGATAAGCGAGAATAAATGGGAGAAGACCTTATAAAGTCACAATCCTTTGTATTTATACAACTCATGGAATAGAGAAAGAGTGGGAGGAGAAGAAAGAAAGGACCGATAAGATGGAACACCGATCCCTGCAAGAGTGTTGAATAAGCATGGGGCTATGATTTCTCGAAGAGTTTTATTGTAATACTGATGTGGGATCCCCTAAGTGAAAGCAAACAACCACAACATGACCCCTTGATTTCATCGCATGCCATCGAATTCACATAAGGAAGCCATAATTTATTAAATTTTTTTGGTTGGGATAGTTAGACCTTTGTTTTTAAAATGATGTAACTTTGAGACCTTCGTGACATTTCAATTAATATCAAAACCCATGGAAGACTACCACTTTGTGACACGACATTTCAATTTCTTTCCTTCCCTAGATCTTTGTAGATTTTCCTTTTTCTTTCCTTGATGGTAAGAAATTATTCGTAACACCTTTGAAGGTTGAATTCTTTGACTCAAAACACTTGTTTGGGAAACCCTTTTCCCTCATTATGTATATTTTTAGGTTCAAAGAACACTACAATATTAGAAAACCCGCGAGACATTAAATTAGTGTTCTATGACTTTTGAACTTAGTCAATTTCTTTGACTCTCTGTAGATATACAAATTTATGGTATTATAAGTTGAATTCGATCTCGAGGGACTGAAATATTTAGTGTCACAAAAGTCCAATAGCTTATGCGAGAACACTATCAATGCTAAAATTCACCTAAGTTCCCGAACTTCTCATTCCTTTGTTCCATGGGTTGGGAGAACGTTTTGGAACAATAAATTCCTAAATTCTGTCATATACTAAATCAATGTCATGTAGCTTTTCCTAAGTACAAAATATGACTAAGTCCAAATTACGAGTTGCTAAAAATACATGGGGTGTAATTTTGGACAACAAGTTTCATCTTAGCCACCCATCGAGTAATTTAGTCTACAAAATAAAGATGTCAAGAAGTTTCACTTTTTATTTAATTAGCATTGATCTTGTGATAAATTAAATATGTTATTAGAGAAATTAGATAATACAATAGAAGAAACAATCGAGTGGCCACTAAACTAATAAAAAAATCCCTCCATTAGTTTAATTTAAGGAGAGAGTTTGTGAAGCATTTTCTATGTATATTTTCCATGTCCACATCTTAGTCAACCGCTAAATATTTTTATTTCTATTGATGGGCTGGGTGTAGTCAAATTTATGAGAAGAAAGAAAATAGAGCATAAGAGGTGAGTTACATACATTTCCCAACCCATTCTATCTAATTATTATTGGAGCTCAAAATCGCACCCTTCCTTGAATCACATGGATCCATGATTTTGAGGCAACATGGGAATGTCTCCAAGTGTGGGACTTATGGCTTGAGACAAATCTTTAGAGAAGGAAAAATTCCTTGCTATGTGGGTTTGGAAAATCCTACATAACGTAACCTACTTCTAATGTTAAAACAACTCCTACAACTAGTTGTACAATAACAATGCCAAAGGACTAGGGAAAGATAGATGTATGAAAACAAAACCTAAGATAAGGGGTGGTGATAGCACCAACATAAGGTGGATATTTTCCTGAATCAAGATGACGTAGATGCAAGAAACATGAGGGCTAGAGTCATAAAATTATGCTCTGATAAGATGCAGAGGAACAAACGAACAATAAATATACAAAAGGGTGAAATATTCACATAAAATATAATTTATTTGAGGGAAAGAAGATAACCACACTTACATTAGTTATTCTTCAAGAGTTTACATATAGAGTTGAGGAAAGAGAACACTAATTGTGAGTTCTTGAGGTCAATAACATGAATTTTCAAGTTTCATAGGGAAGAGATGGAAAATATGCTATAGAAAGAGGGAGAAGAACCCCTAAAAATTTCATACAATCACTTGTATTTATACAGCTTCATGCCAAAAGAAAGAGAGGAGAAAGAAACGGAAAAGGGACCACCAAGATGGAACTAGCTGCATTTGAAAAATGCATTGAATGAATGTGGGAACCCCGGAGTCTTATAGATTTTTATTTTAGTAGAGACGTGATTTTCTCCAAAATGTAATCAAAAATCATAGTATGACCCTTGATTTTAATGCATTCCATCGATTGGTTAGAATGATGCCATCTTTTGTTAAATTATGGTGATTGGGGTGGTTTCCTTTTTGATCTAGTTTAGCATGGATTCAAGACATTGCAGATATTTTCCTTTGTTCCATGGGTTTTTGAAAACCCATGGGATGCTTATAATTTAGTGAGATCCTAGAACGTCGACAAGTGTTGCATATATTTTAAACTTAGCTAATTTCTTGATCCCCACGTGGATGAATAACTTTGTGGGACTTCATCCAAATTATCTACTAGGAGTGTTGTAAAATGTTTGAAAGGAATCCACATAACTCTAAATTCATCAACTTCTACCAAATTCCATGCGTAGCTCTTTCCTTTGTTCCATGAGTTAGGAGAATCTATGGAACACTAAGTTTCAACATTCTATAGTAAACTAAACTAGTCTCCTACGAATTTTCAAAATTACATAGGGTGTAATTTTGGAAAATAATTTGGTGAATTTATGGGGACATGTTCCTACTAGATAAATGAAGAAAAAATACTTGAATCATCCATTGTGCATGGAGTCAATATTAGCCTTGAAGAAAACTGATCTTATCCTTAAAAACCCATCTCTTGAATCTGCATGAACTTATCATTAAACCAACTGATATATGGAGTTATAAAATATATATAATAAAGTGAACTCCAACTATGATTTCTTCCATGAAACCAACTTTGAGATGATAGGTGTATAACTATAAGTGGACTAAGAATTATGTACAAAAGGGAAAAACATACATGTTTTAAATGAAGCATGAATAGAGTGCACAAGTGCTTATTACAAACAAAAAAGTGATCACAAGGTTAAGGAAAAATATTCTCAATCGGTGATCAACACACAATAAGAGGAGAATATATCCAAATAAAAATAACAATTGTTTACAAGATGTAATAGGATAACCTAATGAGATTGTTTGAGATAAATCCCATTAATTGGGATTGACAATACCTATCCAAGATTAGAAAAATCAAAAGAGTTGGCCACTTTACAAGAAGTGAAATTTTATGGCACATCATAAAGTGCATCAAATTTGGATTATAATCAATCCCACTTGAGGACCAAATCTCCTAATTCGTTAATTTTTTTAATCAAACTACTAAGTTGATTTCGTGTGTGTTTCCAACCTATTCATGTCAGACTTCCTAACTTCTTCAAGTTTAAAAAATTCCATAATCCTAATTTCCGGGTTCATTTTAAGACGCCTCGAGAAATTGGAGGTGGAATATTCCCGATGAATATCCCGGAACCAATTTCATGACACAGGGAAATTTCAAGGGGTTTGTGTGTAAAATTTTCTCCAAACAAAAGCTTTCATTTTCAAGTCTTAGAATCACATGATAGGATATTTACAAATGTAGTCACACGACATAAATTTCCTATGACACGACAAAAAAATTTCACACACGACAACAAATTTGTTGTCATGTGATAGAAAATTTACTTTCGTGCGGCAACAAAATTTCATGTCGCATGGCTGAAAATCTCCTAGCATGCGCCTGACCTCATGTCATGCATTAACAACACAATATTATCATGCATCAATAACCTCTTGTTGTGTGTCAATAAATTTATATCATGCATCAACAACCTCTTGTCATGTGTCTACAACCTTTCCTCCAAGTTCATGGTATTTGATATGTTGGTACCTCAGTAAGCTTGTAGTAAGTTACTAGTATATTACCCGATGAATTACCTAGGTTTATATAGGAGTAGTTTTCAATGGTAGGCGAAGCCGACCCCTAAAAAATTTTATACTAGAAATTTTAGGTGAAGAGGACATTGACCTGTTCCTTAATTTTTCCATTTTAAATTTTCCTAAAATGGAATTTTTACCAAATTACTAATATTCGCCACTAAACAAATCCTGCTAATTTGTCTTTGATTTACACCTTCAAATTATAATTGTTTAGCTAGCTCCAATGAAGTTAATTCAACTTAAAATGGGAGTCTAGCTTCTCTTGCATATACCAAGACAAATGGAGAATTTTCAATTTCTTTATTTGGAGTGATTTTATCAACTCAAAGAGAGTAGTTTTTACTTTAGTGTTCCATTATCTTTGATTGACTTGCATAGTCCTCTTCATGATTTTGATTAGGTTCTTATTAGTTGATTCCACCAAACCATTACCTTGTGGGTAATAATTGGAAAATTATTCAAGTATAATCCATTTCTAAGAGCCCAATCAAATATTTTAGATCCCAAAAATGCCTTAGCATTATCAGAAATGATAGTTTAGGGAACCCTAAACCTTGTTGCAATGTCCTCCAAGAAATCAAGGATGACTAATTCAATATCATCCTTGAGTGGTATAACATAATTCCACCTAGTAAAGTAATATATTTATGTCAAGATCCATTTATGACCCACACTTTGAAGGGAGGATTGATCATACCAATGAAGTCAAGTCCCCATTGAACAAATGGTTGATCCACCTGAATAGGGTGAGGGGAAGGGCCAACATTTTATTTTTACCAGTGAAGAAGGAAAATTGTGTACATTTTCTAACCCATTGATATGTGTATGCATATAAAGTGGGCCAAAAGTATACTACTTTGAGGATTTTCATTTCTATAGCCTTAGCTAAGAAATGTCCACTAGAGGAACCATCATGAAATTATGTCAAGACTTTATTTTCTTGTTCCTCATCAATACACCTTAGTAAAATACCATCAATATTCCTATTTAAAATAATTCCATCAATTAAAACATAAGGAATTGATTGTAACCTAAGGTGTCTTCTCTTTATTTTTTTGAGACTAGGAGGATAGTTGCCAGTTGCTAGAAATGTCTTCATGTGATTCATCCAATCTGTCATGGTTTTGTTGAGTTCCTTTGTCCCACAAGTTGCCTATATTTCACGGGTTCTCCTGTTGAGTTTCTCACATATCCTAGTGATCTTCATTTATTTATTCTTGTTCTTCCTCCATGAAGAAACAATAATTTTTATAATTTCAAGTATCCAAGGAAATCTAATCACATAAGGATCTTCCGCTAACCAACTTTGTGGCCTAGATGGTTATGTCAAACTCCAATATTTTAATTACCCATTTGGAAATCCTTTCACCGATTTCCACCCCAATAATGAAATATCTCACATTAGGATATTAGATTAGAGCTTTGATGTGGTTGAAAGTTAGGAAAGGATTTGTAGTGTCACATTCCCTTTGACGAGATCCAATAACGATCACAATTAAATTTAAAATATAAAATGAAAGGACATAAAATAAATTGTTTTAGCAGTTGGGATGCGTACCAAGGGCAAGATTAGGTGAAATTTAAAAGTAGTAGGTAAAATTTAAAGGAAATTGGATGAGTGCAGTGGGCTCTATCAGGTGGTGTCGTGTGGAGGGAGACCTATCAAGGTATGGGCATCCATCAAAGCATGTAGACCTGTCATTTTCCCTTGCATAATAATACAATTACTTTATTTCAGATCCAGAAGCATTAACTACCTGAAACCAAAGCTCGTGTTGTAAATATAGCAGAAATGGGATAGTTGCAGTAGGAGGGTAGGAAGAAGAGGATTTTACGGGGGCTATTTTACCTAAAGTAGTGAATAGGTATCAAACCAATCAATTCGCAGTTACCTGCATACTCCCAGCCTACGTCAAAATGAGACCTCTTGAATGGGGCATGGATATCCTCATGACAGGCTCGTCATTTCCATAAGAAAATAATAGAGCTCCAACTTGATCGGTTCACTCCCAACCTATGTGCCATAGTTGAGGCTCTATCAGATGCTGCAGTTGGAAGCATTTAGGTAGACATGCATGCTGAATGTGGAAGCATAGACCTGCACGTGAACTGTTAGAAAATGTCTGAAAGAAACGTGGCTTCATTGTTTGGAACAACTGTAGGTTATGTATGAGAGCTTATGCCTCCAACACCAATGTCAGATCCATCTACCGTGGTGCATGTTGATTGATACCCTCGACCTCTGGTGGTGGTCCTCATGCTTCATGTTTCTGTCTTTTTACATGTCCTTGATTTGTAGACTATGGAATGGTCACACCTACAACAATTAGGTGATTTTCTTATTCTTAGGGCATAGATTTTGCAGCAGGTTGGACACCATGAGTGGAGGAATAACCACTTGTTTTTTTCCCTATCGAGGGCACCTGAGAGTAGTGCGGTTATGGTAGAAGAGTGGGATGCTTAAGTTCTGGTGAATGAGTAATACCATGGAGAATAGTTGGATGATTTCCCACCTGTTGTAGATGCATGTGCCAAGGTAGATATAGATACAAAATTGTGGAGGAAAACTTCATTCTTTTTACTTTCTGCAAGCACACAGGTTTGTGGAAAAAGGGTAGTAAATAATTCAAAGAATAATGGGTTTTCAGATGTTTTGTTGCAAGTGCTACAACATATATGTATGCAATGGTGGAAGCATGCATTTGGTAGGTGAAATGCTGGATTGAATGCCTGACATAAATGTGGCATCATATACTGCAATGATAGAATGATTTTCATGAATGGGTTTGTTGAAAAGGTTTAGAAACCTTAAGGTAACTTCCCTGCCTGTGTAAAATGCGGGCTTAGTACAGGTAGACATCCATCAAAGCATAATGGAAATTTGACATTCCTTTGCCTACCTTTCTCACCTTTCATGTGCCAAATGCGAGTTCTGGGACAGGGATGAACTTCTAGCAAAGCATAAAAGATTGAGGAAAATTTTGTCAGATGTTGTATTTGCAAATGCCTCGGGAGGTGTGGTCATATGGAATATACCCAAACATACTGTATGCGGGTATGTATGGATGTCTTAGTCATCTGGCTATCTTGAGGGAGCTCCAAACCTTATTGTCCAACGCCATTTAAACATGTGGTCTTATTGTTGGTTTGGTGCTAAATGGGTTCGTTGGGAAAGCTTGAGGATTTTGAGCAAAGGAAAAATGGTAATATTGCGGATGCTCATGATCTGTTCAACAAAATGCTTAAGGGAGATACTGAACCGAATCCCGCGGTTTCGACTGGCTTCGTTCCTAGGCATGGTTCATCTCCCCTTATCTTTCATAACTCTTGTACTTTAGTTTTTCATTTGTAACTTAATATAATTCTAAATATTAGGGTTATAATACATTTAATTGTTTTATATTAACTCGTTGCAAAACAATGAAATGTCATGTCGTAACTCACAAAATCAAAATAAATCTTTTGCATTAAACCATGAAATTCCACCCTCATTTGGAGGTGATTTAGAAAAATTCCTACCTAACTAGATCGCTACAATATTGTTTTATCGACAAGACAAAATTGACTTCCCAATAAAAATGTTGACCATCTCCTTGTTTAAATAGATAATTTTGCATTTTTGGAGACTCGTTAAGTACCCTTCATAACTCCTGAAAATGGGATGTTAAGCTTCATTCATGTACCTAGTTATGTGAGGAGTCACCTTAACCTTTGGTTTGACCCCGAAGGAACATTTGTGATATTTTTGATGCCATATTGGGAGCAATGTTACACTATTTTGTAGTTGTAAGAAGCTACTAAAACTATAAAGTTGGCTTTCATTTTGAACCACCATTTGAAACCTAGATAGAGAAATTATTATCCATTTTCGCAAACCTCTAGTGTTCTTACTAGAAAATTACATGGAACATTCAATTTAGGGAAAAAAAAATTTCTGGATAGTTTGGCAAAGCCATTTTTAGGCCTCCTAGGTCACGCTTTGATGAATGTTCCAATTTTGACTTGTCACTCCAGAAAACTTGTCGCCATTTGAAAATGGTTTTCTAGTTCTCAGTCCTGTTGACTCTAATGAATTCTCCTTATATAGGGGAACTTGTAGGAAGTTTCTCATTGCATGTTCATCCATCAAACATCAGTTTTGGATGTGGTTTTCTGAGCCCTTGAGCTAACTTTTGTCCATTTACAACTGGGACATTTACGACTGTGGCCCCGAGAAAACTAGCCGCCAAACGTAAACCGTTCACTCGATTCTGAATTTACACAGATTGCTATTAACTCTTGGTATAAAAGTTGACACACAAAAATTTAATTGTGGTGTGTTTTCTCGTCGAAGACAACATTTGAAAGTGGTTTCTTAGCCTCTGAGCTCGATTTGAATGTTTTTGTAGCTAGCAAGAAAATGTAAAAATAGAAAGTTGTGGGACCCTCGTCGGGTTGCCAAACCACCATGGAAACTTTTGACACATGTAAATAACTATTTAGAAACTCTATAGTGTAACTTGTTGTGTGAAATAGAACTTTTGACAAAATGGTGTTTTCTCTCTCTTCCCTTCTCTTTCTCTCTCCTAGGTTATGAAATGAAGTGAAATGAAATGTAATGAATACGTGTCTCTAAACCTTTTCCTTCTGATTGCAAAGTGTAATTATTATTATATGTAAATGGGAACCTAAAATTTTTAATCATGTTAGATTAGGGTGGATGCCATGCCAACGATTTATCACTAATTTCATGTTCACTTGGTTTTGCAGGCTGCAAGAATGATGGCGAAAAAGGTGATGTGAAATTCATCGTTTATCATTGTAATTTATATAGTTCATTATAAAATGAATATATGTATAATGTAGTATCATGTTACAAAAAATTATATTCAAAATTTGTTAATATGCATGAGATGCTAGTTTTTAGGGACATCTAGGAAATGTGTATTTAATCATAGGTTCAATTTGATTCATAGTACGTATGGTAAAAATATTTGATATATATATATATATAGTAAATGAATTTGGAGTAATATCTTGTAGTGCATATTCAGTGTTGATAAACGATTAATTAATTTGCTTGTT
This sequence comes from Taxus wallichiana var. yunnanensis, assembly GCA_018340775.1. Lineage (NCBI taxonomy): Eukaryota > Viridiplantae > Streptophyta > Pinopsida > Cupressales > Taxaceae > Taxus > Taxus wallichiana. The sequence continues at coordinate 611,422,582 of CM031235.1, read as the reverse complement.
GTATTCTTACTTTGTAAATGTAATAAAGAGATTAAATTGAAACACTCTACCCTTGTATAATATCATAGCATAACTTGTCTTCATGTGTGTTACTCTTTACCGTAGAAGACATTGAAAACCGTAGAATTAACTTAAACTCTGTACTCGATGAAACCCCTAGTTTGGGTAAACAAGAGCCAAAGAATGGGTTTATCGTATTTGTCGGTATGTTTAGTGACATTGTCATAAACCTGACAGATAGGAGTGACACAATCAAACTTTATTTGGAGTATGTAGAGCTAACTCTTCCTTTGTATCCTAGTGGACTACCTTGTCTTCCAAAGATAGATTTAAAATTAAATTTCTTCATCGAATGAAATCCTGTTGGATTCAGATGACATAAATGGAGATCGTGTTATAGTTGTTCTTTGTATTGCATTCTTGTTAGTGAACTCTTTAGTCCCTCGCAGCTAAATGTCTTATCTTTGGCTTGTGACAATTTAGTGCCTTGATCTCTCATGAAGGGTTTATAGAGTAAACATGATTTAACCTTAATCTAATCTATAATAGGGATTAAAGCCCTGAGTGAAAATTGGGATTTAAACTAAACCTTAGTTGATTAGGAGATTAACATGTAGGTAGAAAATTATAAGTAACTCTTTGCAAACAAAATTGATTTGAAAGATGTTGACTTAAGAGAACCCAAGAAACCAGAATTTTGTCTCATAATACCTTGTTATGTCCTTTTATGGCATTAAGAAATAAATAATATTTCACATGTGGAATCATGAAATGTAGAAACATGGGACCTTACCTTGAACACAAATCACTTGTGGTTCGTGTGTAGTTATAATGCTTCTAACCATGTACTTCCTTGAGATGTCAGACAAGTACTTTCGTAACTCTTTTGTTATAATGCGATGGTAATAATGAGACCTTAATGCGATGAAAAAGTAAAGCATAGAAGAGTGAAAACGAGATTTGAGGTTAGGAATAATGCCACTCTTGGAGTCCTTATCACTTAATTAAACATTTTCATGAGTTACAAAGAATATGAATTGCCTTGGTGTGATCAACTTCGAGAAAACAATACACACACACACACACACATCAAAGTGGAATTCCACAAGTCATTGAATTAGAATAACTATGGTAGGGAAATAACTATACCGTGATCGAAGAATGATTTTGGGAAAAAGCCATCTTGTATCTAAATCTCCCTTAAATCCTAATATTGCATTCTGGACATCAAGTCACATTCACTTGAGTTGTAAGGGTAAAAATGTAGACATCAAATAAATGTTGGAGAAGAATATTCTTAACATAATAATAAGATAATTAAGTACTTTGTATGTAATTTGAATTATGCCAAATAAGTATGAAAGTTATGGAAATTTTTGTAAAGGATAAAAAGCCAACTTAAAATGGTCGAACTGTAAATTAAATGGGAATGAACTTAAGAATTTGTAGATGGAGAAAGGATAAAGTTTTCCTTGCACCATAATGTTCTTGGAATGTTGATCATAACAAAAATTCAATTAAATAAATTATGTGTTGTGGGTTGCCAATCCTTGAGTCCTTTTCTTGTGGTTGGGTCATTGCTAGTTTTCATTCATTGGGAAAGTGTGGCATTGACATGTCTATGGTGTTGTCATGTGTCTATGTGAGTCAATGATTTGTAAGTGTCGTATGCGTCTTTGAGTATTCTTTACTTGGAGCCCTTGTGGCGTTGTGTAGTGAGCAATGTAAGTCAAAAAAATTATCCTGGTATTTTTACTGTTGTTTTTGTATGAGTAAAAGTGGGTGTTACAAGCTTGAATTTCTTGAGATCTCGCAAGATGGTGAAGATATATTTTTCCAAATGACTATACCCGAGCTCAAGTATTTCAATTTTTGGCTAAAGAAATCCAAAGGCTACTCCAAACCTTCACTATTATTTTGCGTGAGAACCAAAACTACATTAAGATACACACCATAAGTATAAAGGGTAAAATCCTTCATGAAATTTAGGTTAATTAGTGTTAGCACTTGATCTACTCGTAGCTTTGATCTTATCAAATCTTTCTCTTCCATCCACGGTCCACTTGAAATATGTGTCTTTCCTCAACATCAAAGTGATGGGTCTGAATAATCCTAAAAAGTTATGAATGAACTTCCTAACAAAGTTTATCTTACCAAGGAAGGAATGGAGAGCCTTCTTGTGAGTTGGTAATGAGAGGAAGAGGATAATAGAGACTCTTTCTATGTCAATTGCAATTCCATCCTTTGAGACAACATGACCCAATAATTTTCCTTATAAAACTGTAAAAATGCATTTCTTGGGGTTCAATGATACTCCAAATTCTTTGCATCTCATGAACACTTCCTCCAAATGATCCAGGCAAAATTTTAAGATCCTCTAAAAATCCATATATATTACTTGGCGAATGCCACAAATTGAAAGGAAATGTTATCAACAAGTAATAACTCAGCTAGTAGCATAATAGTTCCAAATGAAAACATTATGCTATCACCGGCAACATAATGTTTTCATCCAAGAGTAGAAAATTACTTTTTATGCACGTGGTAAAGATGATTTGAATATAAAAATATAGTTATTACTGTAAATGCTAGGTTAATCAACTCAAACAATTAACTTGTACCCAAAAAATTAGGAGAAATAAAAAACAACCTACCACCTCAAAATTAACCAAATCCAAATTTCAAAAACCTAAATATTTGTGAATTAATGAAGATTATACACTAAAATTTACACTGGTTTTCCTTGTTTAGAGAAAACTATGATTTCATCCAAATAAAAAAGGACAAACTGATTGAGAAGTCCATGGAAAATAATGTTGATTTCCTCCGAAAAGTGGCACATACTTGATAAATGAAAATGCATTTTTGATATGCATACATTCCCCATTTGGTTGTGAATACTATTTTCTACTAATCTTCCTCTTTGATCTTAATATGATTGAAGCTTGAATAGACATCAAGTATGAATAAACTTTCATATCTTATCAATAGTTGAAGAATTGTTCCATAGATGGTAGAGGATGATGATCTTTCATTGAGGCTTTGTTTAAGTCCTTGAAAACCACAAAATTATTATCTCTCAATTCTTCATTCTCACCGACACCAAATTGGACACCTAAAAGGAGTATTTGATAGGAAATATTATCCTTGACTCAATGAGTTTAGATAAATCATTCCTAATTAGGGGATAAATTATAGGGTTTAATGGCCTATGCTTTTGTCTAACTCGACTTAACCATGAGATCAAGATCGGTAGCATGTTGAAAAATGTTGGGGTTAAAACCTATAAGATCCTCATAAATCCATGTGAATACATCATGATAGTTCTGATAAAGAGAAATAAAAGCTTGTTCCTCTTCAATACTACATACCTTTCCCAACAAAATCTCTTTTCCTTCCACAATGGTGATTGATTTGTAATCTCATTGACCCACATACATACCTCTATATTGTCCCTTGATCTCATCATCAAAATGGAATATGACTTCAAGGGTGATTACTTTTTTGGGTAGCTTATTTTTCCTAAATTTCATAACATGATCACCATAACTACCTTACAAAGTGGGTTATAAGTTGGAAGAGAATTCTACTTCATTTTGAATGAACTAAACAATTTTCTCATCATTCTCAAAAACTTTCCAATTGACATCATTATTAAGAATGGATAATATTATGACCATTTTGACAAGTTGTTTTCCTTGGATAAGAATTTCTGCATGAGTGAGCTGAGAACTAATTATTCCATCCTATATGTCTCCTGGTTTTGCTTTCGTGACATCACTTGAAGATCGGGAGATCGGACTTCAAGTTTATTCATCAATTATTCCATCTAAGTTGTTCATTCACCAAGTGATACCTACCTCGACTTGGTGAATGAACAACTTGGTATCCCCAAAGACTTTCGTGAGCTTTAACTTGTCTCTTTTTGAAATAAGAAAACCATGAACCAATGCCTCATACTCCTCCACATTGTCGGAGCATGCAAGTTATAGTCTGTGGGAATTTATTTATTTTTACCCATCAGAGAAACATGAAATACAACCACCGCAAATCCATTTCTATTTTTGGACCATCAAAGTATAACTTCCATAGACTAGACACATCACTTTCTTCTTCCTTTTATGACATGGGGTAGTGAAGTTTTCTTCGTGGATATAATAAGTACTAGACCTGGTTTGCATAGTTGTATCATATGGGTTGAATTCATATCACTCCTTCACCCATTCATCAAAAATAATATCTGTAATTGAAGTTTATGAATGCATTTTTTCAATTGGTTCAAGATCACTACTTGCTTCTTCTTGGATTGTATAATTAGCATTGATAGGACTATGGTCATAAACTTCCACATGATTAGCTGCAATAGGTTCAAACTTAATTATAAACTTGGTTACATATCTTGTTAAGGAGCATATGAGACCAATGTGAAGAAAAATATACCCCACCTTGGTTATTAAATCTCTGGAAATTAAAAGGGCGAATAAAGGCGTAAAGTCAATCACATAAATTCCGGCATTATGGTTATACTTGGAAAAGCATGTAAAATTAATTCCAGATATTTTACTATGTCCAAGACTTGCATTGTTGATCCATCAAGTTGTAAAACACCCTTAGAGGTTGGATTATACTCAATCCCCAAGATGTCTACTATTTTATTTGGCATGACTAAAGTACTAGCACCAATCTATCATGCACTTATGAAAAGGTGCTTCCTAATTATGAGAGACATGTATGAGGGATGAGTCTCAATAATTTAACTTAAACATTCCTCCTTTTGATGACATATATTTATATTAAAGTATTCTTTGTGCATAGTGGGTGTTAGGGGTGATAGCTACTTCAATACTTCTTATAACAAATCCATTTGAGATGGGATAGATAAGACATCCTACATTGTGACATTGAGATGTGTATTCTTCATTTTTTCCAAAATGTTGAGGGAATGCATGAAAATTTTGTAATGAAGGTGTGACGTGCTATTTGTTTCTTTTCTCTACCCACAGAGACTCCTTGATTGGAAATTTTAGAGTTTTCTATGGAACTTCCTCATTATGTGGATGTTGAGTGAACGGAAACAAACTAGATGAAGCTGAGTTTCCACTCAAGTATGTGGCTCGATTGGAAGTGTCAAACTGAATTGAAGAAATAGTAGGAAGGGATCTCACATCCATCTTCAACTTTTTATATCCCGTATGATTCACCTCATGAAGTTGTAGCCTACTTGATTTACCCACAGTTGATTAATAACACATAACTCTTCGGTATGAAGTTATGTTCATGAGAAAAATATTGAGTCTAATATGTATTAATTTTTGAAGGAGCTGTGGTATGTTCCTATAGGTAGCATGGGGTATGTAGTGCGAGATATTTTTCCCACAAGGAGTTAATTCTAGTCTCACACATGTATTGATCATGGGGTTGATCACATGGATAACACCATTCAAAACCTTGTGCCTTGTTATTTTAGACCAGAACAATGGCTTTGATTAAGTTAGGAGATAGAAGAGATTACAAACTAGAATTTGGTGATTTTCTTAGAGGGAAATTTAGAGGAAATATATGATTAGGATATTTATACCTTTGTTGCAGATGACCCTGAGGGGGGTTAGGAGAAGTTTTAGGAGCTTGAGCTATATGTATCTTGAGGGAGACAATCTCATTTGTTATATTTTTAAGTTGGACACTAATAATTTCAATTTATTATTATTTAATAAAAGAACTACGATTGGAATTAGGAGATGAAGTAGATTATTGAGGAATAGGAGAAACAACGGGTTGGGTATCATGTAAAAATTTAGGAAAAATGGGCATATGCAATCTAAGAGATAACTTTTCTTCTTAGATTAAATAATTTTCATCCCTAATGGCTAGTGTGTATACATTTGGTAACTAGATAGCACCCATAGATTGGATCATTACTGCTATATCAGAACTCTAAGCTCTAAAATAGTATAAAAATCACCTTTTGGGGTTTGTCTTAGAACACTAGAATATTGTCCCTTTTTCGTTGAAATATGAATTTGAAGTCCTCTATAAGCTAATTTGAAGCTCTCTTGATTGGTGTGAGTTTATCTAAAAATGATGTGTTATCTAATTTCTCCTTGAATTGTTGAGAAATAATGATGCCAATTTCATCCCAATTGTGAATATAAGCATGGATCAAGATTCTATACAATTGATCACATTTACCTTTCAATGAAGAAGCATGAATCCTTACTGCAACATCATCTTTTGTAACTAGCTAAAATGAAATAATGTTGGCAACACCTCGAATATGATCAAATGGTGTGGTATAATTTTCACCAGTAAAGGAGAGAATACTTTTAAGAGTAGAAATTTGTATATCATGTTGGGCATTTAGAGCTAAGGGACTATCACCATTAAAACTGAAAAAGGGAATATTTCTCTAGTGTTTCATGAATGGAATGTGTCTTAAGATCCTAGAGGACAACAAGAAAGTCCTACTAGGAGGAGGAGTAGAAAGAGTTATATTTGGAGGAGATGGTGATCTATGATCTACTCTAACTCTTCCTCTTCTTGGTGAAAAATACAAATATTCAAAAAGATCACTTCTTGTTACACTTGATCTATTATGTATTATTCTAATGAAAATGGGTACTTGGGCTATTTGATAAGAGGATTTAAACCTAGGAGTTTCTAGATGTGTTAATGACCTACCTCAAAATGCTGAAATTCTTAAGTCACGGACCAAAACTTAGTAATAATAAGGTAAAATAGAGCTTAATAAGCTTCTACCACCGAGGGTGCCAAAACTATTAGAGCTCAAAATTATACCCTGCCTCAAATCAAGTGGATCCAATATTTTGAGGAAACATGGGATCCGTATCTAAGTTAGGAACTTACGTCTTGAGAAAGAACTCTAGAGAAGGACTAATTCCTTGTAATGTGGGTTTGGGAAAACTTGTATAACACAACCTACTTCTAATGTTAAAAATACTAATATAACTAGTCTTATACTAATAATTCCAAGGGACCAAGGAAAGAAAGATGCATGAAAACAAAACCTAAGCTAAGGGGTGGTGATAGCACTAAAAGAAGGTGGAAATTTTCCCAAATCTAGATGATACAGATGTAAGAAACACGAGGGCTATAGTCATAAAATTGTTCTCATATCAGATGGAGAGGAACAAATGAACAATAAATATGTAAAAGGGAGAAATATTCACATCAAACACAATGTATTTGAGGGAAATATGTGAACCGAACTTGCATTAATTATTATTCAAGAGATTACATATAGATCTGAGGTAAGAGAACACCATTCATGAGTTATAGGGGTCAATAAAATAAAGTTTCAAGTATCATAGGGAAGATATCAAAAATATGCTAAGGAAATAGAGAGAAAAACCCCTACAAAGTGCACAGCACTTGAATTTCTACAATTTCATGCTTGAAGAAAAGAGAGAAAAAGGAATGCTAATTTCAAATTGATTTCATTTGAAAAATGAATTAAATAAGTGTGGATGCCATGAAGTCTTGCATATTTGTATTGTAGTAAAGATATGGTCACCTCCAAAATGCAATAAAAAATTATAACATGGATCCTTGAGTTTATCACACACCATCGAATGGTCAAAATGATGCCATCCTTCATTAAATTCTAGTCATTAGGGTGGTTTCATTTCTTATTGTAGTTTGGCCCAACTTCGAGACCTTTCATCTATTTTCCTTTGTTCCATGAGTTTGAGAAAACTCGTGGGATGTTTATAATTTAGTGAGCTTGCTGAAAACCAGACAAGTTTTTGCATCTTTTTAACTTAGATGATTTGTTGATTACCCTTCCCCAAAGATGAAAAAATATGAGGGACTTCATCTAATGTTTCTGCTTAGGAACCTATTTCCTTAGTTTTGCAAAAATTTTGAAAGGAATCCACGCAACACAAACTTCCTCAAATTCTTCCTAATTCCATGTGTTTTTTTCTTTATTCCTTGGGTTAGGAGAACTCGTAGACCACTAAGTTTCTACAAATCTAAGGTAAACCTGAACTAGTCTCCCATGAATTTTCTAGGGTATGAAAATGGTTAAGTCCTTATAATTGGTTGTTCACAATTACATAGGGTGTACTTTTGGACAATAATTATTATATCAATTTTATTTTGCCATAGCTCCCATGAGGAAGGCCAAGGAAAAAATCCCTTTATATACAAAAAGAAATCCCTCTTCTATTCTATCCAATCCTTCCGATCCTTGTTGTCCCCATCATAAAAGTTTCTAAATATGGTAACACTTACATGCATATGGAAAAATCCCCTTCTAAGAAATCTCCCCAAAATAACCCATACCATATGATTCTTTCATCGATAGAATTAAGGATATCAAGGACCCTTTTTTCATGGTGAGCCTATAGATGTTGCTTTGGAAGATTATTTTTTTACCATGCTTGGGACTCGTAGTCATTTTTATACCCTTTGACCAATAGTCTAATCCTATGCGTGATGACCTATCACCGAGCGGGCACGGGAGCTCACCCGAGGCATGTGCGGGTGATGAGCCTCTTCTTTATGTGAGTTGTGTGAGAATACACCATCTATGAAAGTTACTTAAATGATAAATAATGGAAAAGAACCTTGCGTTCATTCTTAGCACTTAGGAAGAGTTTCTAGACCAATGTATCCATTCGGATAAGAAGAGAAAGGCACTAACAAAATACAAATTTGAATCGTAACATACGAGAAAATGCACCAAGGGTTACATCCATTAACATGAGGAATATAGAGTGGATTCATGTATTGTACAAACATAAACCAAGAGCTACATATATTAATATCTAACATGTTCAATAAACACATTACATTCATTAAGGCCATAATAGACCAATATAACTATGCGGATCGTAGTAATGCATCAAAATTGGACTATGTCCCTTATAGCTCAAGGATAATCATAGACCCATCCCCCTAAACATTCCATCACTCCTAGAGTTCTCCTAATCCCTAACCCCTAGATGCTTCCATTTTATTTCTATAGATCTTCACCTCTCTTTAACTACTCTTTTCTTCCTCTTTTCTTCTATCGGGAATTTGTATTTACAACCTTAGCAACCACTGCCATGCATTTTTGAAGTTATAAATTGGTTTCCAAGTGTCGAATTGGTCCTCTGTAGGAGCATGACTTCTTAGATCCAAGCTCTCCACTCTTTGAAATGATGTCTTTCTAGATCCTTCTATCGCATGGAATATTCCTTTTGTGGCCACCAAGTTGCCAGGATGGCACCTTATCCATTCTGCATGTGCAGTCGGGTCATGCTTTTCTCGTGTGCTACCAAGAACATCGAATATGGCTAAGTCCGAACCCTTCCTTTGCCTCAGCGCACACCAAGGGTTATGCTAAACCCTTCTAAAATCCCATCCTATGCATGTTCACCTATGCACCCTTCTTTAACTAGGCCTTACTTGCACTGTGCACCTTCTTGTACTTAGCCAAATAATTCAGAGGTCCAACATCACCCCACACTATGCTTGTTCTCCATCCTCGAAACACTTTCTTCAATGAATAAAGAATGAATGGGCTCTAAAAGTTGAATAAATAATGGAGTGAAGAATTGGGGAAAGAATGAAAGAATGGGGGGAAATCATGATCACTGTTGAAGGAGGAGAGGGAAATCCTTCCTCAAATCTACCTCCAACTTATCCCAGGCATCAACCTCATTTTGTGCTTGTTGACAGAGGTTACCTACTAGGTGCTTACCTCCTCAAATATTAGCCCTTATCCTTTAGAATTCATTGTCTCTACAATCCCCTCTAATTGTTAGCTGAAATCCTTGAGCGCGTCCATCTTCGAGTGATTTGGGGGTAAAATTATTTGAGATAGTTCTTAATTGAGCCCTAAAGGGTCTCGATTGCTTCGATTTCTTCTCCACTTCAGCTAGGATTTTGTCTCACTCAGCCCTATTCCCCTTATTATTTTCTTGAAATCCTTGATTTCCATTTCATGGGTGGAAACCAAGATACTTTCCACTCTATCCCTATCCATGCAATTATCATAGGAAGCCTCAACAACTTGTATGGTGGCTTTTACATTAGCAAGGATCTTATTGTATTGAGAAATAATTTCTACAACCTTTATCTTATCCTCTTTTTATCGGCATGCCAATGTCTCTTTTATGGATTCTAAGGCAAGTGGCCACCTCTCCATAGTGAGTATGTGGGTCAAGTCTTCTAGGAACTATAAGGTTGATCCATATTTTTTGCAAGTGGTGTTAAGTTTGGATGCTTCAAGACAATGGAATCCATGATCATCTCTATTTTCTTGTATACCTCATGCACCCTTGCCTTCTCATCTTTTAATTCATGCCTTAACTAAGCACTGATAAGATCCTCTTGTTTCAGGTCCTTGCTTTTCTCAAGGAGCTCCTCCTCCTTTTGTTCGACTATACCTATAGGAACTTCACCTGGAATTTATTTTGAAGAGTCTAGCTTCAACCTCAACTAAATTTTTTTGAGTGCATTACATATTTACTCATCTAATAATTGTTGAGCATTCACCAAGGGGTTTATTCCTTTTATTTCTGGCACCTTCATCAATGCTCCTTGGCTTATTTCAAATTCGGGATCATCAATGTGGGACTCAAATTCCCATGATAGCATTTTCCTTGTTTAAGGGTATGCACCTTCCTCATCAAATGAAGCCATGGTTAAGAGTTGTTCCATTAGTAAGGTACTCTGAAAGAGTGCACGCAACACCTTGTTTGGATCATCGATGCAGCCCATTCCTTGACCTTGTGCTTCATTTTTAATCTTCCTTCCTGTGTGTGTGGCCCTTGGGAAGCTTACAAAGGTGAAAATGGGATCTCCCCTATGTTGCCATATTATTTTCAATGTGGGACTCAAATGCCCATGATAGCATTTTCCTTGTTTGAGGGTATGCACCTTCCTCATCAAATGAAGCCATGGCCAAGAGTTGTTCCATTGGTACGGTGCTCTGAAAGAGTGCACGCAACACCTTGTTTGGATCATCGATGTAGCCCATTCCTTGACCTTTTTCTTCTTTTTTAAATCTTCCTCCCTATGCGTGTGGTCCTTAGGAAGCTTACAGTGAAAATGGGATCTCCCCTATGCTACCATATTATTTTCCTATGCTTTCCTCCTCAACTTCCTTCAACACCTCATCTGCACTGCGTTCTACCTCTTGTTCCACCAGGTCCTTGATAATTCTTACCACTTCTCTCTCTATGGCCTCTTCTATCTGTTCCTTCATGAGGCTTGGGGTCCTTTGATCCTTTGTATTTACTTCTTCGCTCACCCCCTTGCCTTGAGCCTCATCTTCTTCTTCATCATCCTTCTCCTCATCCCCTTTGTTATAATCTTCATCCCTTTCTTCCTCATAATCATGCACCTCATAGAATGGATGGTATTCACCTCCTTTAGGCTCATCATCATCATCCTTATCACCGATGTAGGAATCTAGACTCTCCATCTCTTCTCGAGTCTACTTGATCTGTCACCTGCACCTTCTTTCTTCTTTGGGATTCCAAAACAGAGATTCTTATTTTCTTTCTCCCCAAAGTGACCTCTTCATTGGAGATTCCTCATGGGTGAGGTGTTATGTGCTCTGAAACCTCTTCTTCTGGGGTATTTTCCTTTATAGGATACTTCTTTCTCCATGTGTAAGTACTAGGCTTAGCACTTGCTTCCGGCGTGCCCACTGATTATGTGGTTTAAACATTTGGTGCCTTCTTCTCTTGCACCTCTTCTCTTTCTCTCTTCCTTGGCGTAGCCTTCTTCCTTCTTGTAGGGTCTTCAAGAATGGATACATCATTCTCCAAATAAGCGCCCTTTTCAAACTTTGGCCTTATGTGCAGATACACCCTTGTTACGGTCCTCCCTGCAATTGGTAGTGTTAAAGGCTTCATCATTTATACTTTGTGGGAGACATATTTCTCCATGTATGTGTGCTTCTTTGGGTAGATGAGCTTCTGACACAGCTCACAGTGGTCTATATCTACCTCACTAAGGTCAAACCTTAGTCTCTTGGCCTCCTTGAACCGATTGACTCCAGCTTGGAAGTATTATGCGGTGAAGGAGAAGGGTAGCTTGCACCATGGACTCATAGTCCCATCTGTTAATGTAAATCTACCAATGTAGAAATGTTGATACACTGCAAATTCTTCCTCTCCATCCATGAGTGCTGGTAACTACTCTGGGATCCTCCATTCTACTCTAAATGCATCATGCATTCTCTTGTACCACTTTTCCAAGCGCACCTTGTGAGCAACCATCATGGTTTCACAAGTGTACTTCACAAACCTTTTTGTGGGTGAGGGATCCTCTTCTGGATACTCCTAAACAAAATTTTCTAGCCCATTTGGAACTCCAATCTCTAAAAATAAAATGGTGAGGAGGACGTTACTAAATAATATCTTTTCTCCCTCTGCGTGCTGCTTATGATCTCATCCACAATGAAAGCAGACAAGTTATAGATGGTTCCCTTTGATATCTTTCGGCATACATTTAGCCATGCCTTATTCACTTGTGTCCATCATTCCTAATCATTGAGATTGGTTACCAAGTGCATGGACATCCTCATAATAGGGTCTAGAATCTCAGCGATGTCAAAGTATTGTGACCCCTTTTTGTAGTCATATGTAGCTACAATATCCTTGATAGCCTCCTTATCACTTAGATCATCATCTATGCTATCTCCTTCACAAATGAGGCTGTGAACTTGGATATCAATTGTGGTGTTATGCGCATCTTGACTCCATAAAATAAAAGTGATCCTCATGCACGCACAACATCAACCATTGATAAAGGCACTCAGGATTGCCAAAGTAAGGCAACTCATATAGTTGTAATAATCCTATCTTCTCCAATTTGACCTTCACATCGTCACTGTAAATGGGCATCCCATCGACATACTTTTGTTATCTGGTCTAACCAACTCTAACTCCATTTCCTTCTCATTTTTGCTAGTGTAATGGTTATAATCGCTCATAACCATCTTTTGCAAGTGTGTCTTCCACTCTTTTCTCGAGCAATACCCCATCCGGGTCTTTGCATTTCCGCATACCATTCTTCATTGGAGATCATGACAACATTTGTTTTCTTTCCTTTACCCTTTCCCTTCTATTTCTTAGGTGATACAATCACCTTCTTTGGTGCCATTCTTCTAGTCAGGATAAAATTAAATCTCCTTCCTCTTGAGAAGAAATCCTTTTTCCTTATGCCCTAGCTGCCAAACCCTAACTAGGAAATCCTTCCACAAGATGACGCTCCTCAACCAACTTTCCCCATGCCTATGTACTCCTTCCACTTTGGTTTTTAGATCTGTTCTAGTCACACACTTTAGATCTCTCTGATTCTTCTTTCGCACAAATATTTTTGAATGCCCTAGTTCACGAGAGCTTCTTTTACTTCGTAATCGCAAGGTAAAATAATGATGTGCCCGACTTCATATTTATAACTTTTCCTTCTTTCTAGCATTAAATGTTATACCACCTACCACCGTACTTGACACTAAATGCAGATTTTTCCTTAAAAATGACCTCAAGCACTTTTACCCATGTGCCTAATCCTGCACAAAAACTTGACAACCTTCTTTGTGCCCAAATTCAAATGGACTAAAGAATCTTACGTTCATGTTAACACGCCGAAGGCACTTCTTCTGTCCTCTTTCATGATTTTTCTCTCTCCTACCTCATGTTGTTCCTGCACTTTTCCCTCTTTGTATGTGGTCTCTGCAAAGCCTTATCCTGACACCAACCATTCTCATCCACCTCTCTTCTACATGCTTTATCAACCTTACGCACTTCCTTCTAATGGGAAACTTAACTTGTATTACAGGCCTATACTTCACATCACTCCACCCCACACTTAAAAATATGCATGGTCCTCTGGGCATACACAACCTTGAAAAATAATGTGATTACCGACGCATAAGGCACGAAACAAAACAAAAAGAAAGGAGCAAGCAACGAGAAAGGGAAACAAAAGAAAATAAAATCATAAAGGGAAATTCTAGACCAATTGGCAATATTACCTTATTAAAAACACCAAGAAGACTTATTTATAGTAGGGATTCATCCTACTCCCATTGAAATGACTCAGTAATCTCATCCCATGCAAAGTGCTTTGGTGGGTTTTAGATTTGCGGTTGGAATGAAACCAAAGTCGAGGGGACCAACAAGTCCCTCCTCTTTAATGGGAGAGGTTCCCTTATTGAAAGTAGGGGAAAAACCTATGTATAAACACACAATATTTCATTCAATGATGGTTTCCCGACATCTTGAATTGTGCTTTATGCCCGGAAAGTTCTTACTACATGAGGAAAGAGGAATTGAAGAGAGGAGGGAGTCAGAAGAAGACAATACTTTCAGGGAAAAGAGATGGTAGAGAAGACCCTTATATGTATTGAGCAAATGAGATATAGAATAGAACCATTCACATTTATAACGGGCACAATCTGTAGACTCAAAGTTCTGAGATTGTATAAACTAGAACACAAAGTTTCTAAGCATGCAAGGATTAAATGATTCACAAATCAAAGCAAGAAGGGAAAAGAAAATAGAGGAAAAAGGGAAAACCTTTGTATTGATTTCTTCCAATCATAAATTACAGTTCTAGAATATTAAAATTCTAACCCATACAATGGCTTTTAAATCCCATGATATATCTCACAAGAGACGGTTCTGATTCCTCGAGCAAGCAAGAAACGGTTACAAATTATTCCAACCATTCGTGCCCTTTCAAATTCTTGATTCGTAAAGAAATGTTAATGGTGGAAAAACCAGGTTCAAATATATGGTCATTACATTATTTTTCCAGTTAAAATATGGGCCATTTGATTTTCTTTTACAACTTTAAATTTGGACTTCCCACATAGAAGAAATTGATTGGAGTGGGAATGCAGACGCTTTTTGCATTTTGTGCCTTTAAAGTTGCACCAGTGACACGTGGAGAGCTAGAGCTTATTTGAAACCTACTTTTGGATTTTACCTTTGAATTTGCGCCGAGGCTCATAAGTGGATAGATTCGCTGACCCGCTCATACTTAGTCAATTTTAACGATCGACTCCATCTTGTTTTTGGACCGAGACAAATGGAGTACTGCACACAAGTTTGAGAAGTTCCCTTGGCTTTGACTCTTGAAGTTGTGCCAATGAGGAACGTGACGTCGTCCGCTGAGATTTCCATACTTAACAAATTTTAGCTTGTTCTGCCTTCATTTTGTACCTGGGACATGTGGAAAGCCTGCACTTATTTGAGGATTGTCCCTTGGACCCTGCCCCTAGAGTTGCATCATTTAGACACGTGGAGGCTTCTGCTATCACTTGAAACATGGAGAAAATGCATCCAATGAGATATTCCCATGTACTACCCGTGGATTCTGGGGCAAAAATTAACGGGGAAGATATGCCTGTCATTCCCGACTATGGGAAGAAAAATAAAAAGAAGGGAAGAAAATTCACCATTACACTTGACTTTTAAATTGTTCTCCATGAATGGGAAAACTAAAAATAATGCCAGGCTTGACACGATCCAATACTCCAAGGTACAGACTCAAAATTTTTGAAACTTGACTTCAAAAGAATGGAGTTTTGGGGCTAACAACACACTTGTAATAGGAAAGTTCCTTAATTAATAATGTAAGAGATGATGTACGGTCCCACCCAAGGACTTTCAACTTCCCAAGATGGTGCAAATACTTTGAATCATATAAATACATTGAAATGGTGTAGCTTTGTTTAACCTCTTATAGGTTGTCTTGTATGCCCATAGAACAATTGATACCTTGTCATCCAAATCTCTTCTTCCAACTTCACATATCTTAGTTAATGTGTGACTTAGTATCTTGTTAAATTCCTCAGTAGTTCCATTTTCTTGAGGGTGATAAGGGATAGTCTTGTGATGGGCCACCATAAATTATGCTAACAGAATCTTGACCATTTCATTGAGAAAGTATGTACCTCTATCACTTGTTAAACTTAAAGGACAACCATACCTGCTGATTATGTTCTCCCATAAAAATCTAGCAGTTGTCGCTATGGTGCAATCCTTCGTAGGTGCTACCTCTACCCACTATGTTAAGTAATCAGTGCAAGTGATGATATACCACAAACCAATCCTTTGTATGGTAATGAAATTGGCCCTACAAAGTTGATTGCCCATTTTTCAAATGGTTCAACACTAGCTATTGGTTGCAAGGGTAGTTCATTTCTCTTTCTAGGTCTTCCAAGGTGCATACAATGGTCAGAGGCCTTACAAAAATCAATACAATCCTGGTAGATGGTTTCCCACCAAATCCCTACTAATAAAATCTTCCGCGTGGTAGCATTTCATGCGTAGTGTCCTCTTGCAATCCCACCATGCGCTTCCTCCATAATTTTCACGTGCTCATGCTCCAATACACATCAGCACAGAACCTCATCACAACATAACTTATACAGATCTCCACTAATCAACATGTAAGGTACACCACGTATTGCTAACCGATTTCTCTCCAGAGCCTTCATCCCTTCATTTACCCCCACCTATTTTCAAGAATAATGTGATATATTCTAAGTTTGAGGGCACACGCCGTAACATAAACAATTACGCGTTTGTCATGGTATCCTCAATGCTTTGCGCATCCTCCCCTGAATTAATCCTTGATAAGTGGTCAGGTCTTGAATTACTCTTTCCTAGTTTTATGACCACTGTGAACTAAAATTCTTGAAATAATAGGACCCAACGACATATGTGCCCTTCCGAGATGAAATTGTTGACTAAGTAATTCAATTCCATGTGGTCCGCATAGAATATAAATGGTATTTCTAGTAGAAACTACCTAAACTTATGCGGTGCGTAGATCATGGACATTGCTTCATGCTCGATGAGTTTTGTAATTTTGTTCTACTAGTGTCAAATTTCTACTTACAAAGAACAAGGGATGATCAACAATTCCCTCACCAGGTTGTGCTTTATTACTACTCCCATAACTTTCCCTGAGGCATCAACATGCACATGGAAATGCTTATCCCAAGAGGGGAAATGTAGTATGGGCACTGTGATTTCTTCCAATCAGAAATTACAATTCTAGAATATCAAAATTCCAACCCGTACAATGGATTTTAAAGCCCATGATATATCTCGCAAGAGATGGTTACAAATTCCTCGAGCAAGAAAGAAATAGTTACAATTTCCTTGAGCAAGTAAGAAATGGTTACAAATTATTCCAACCATTCGCGCCCTTTCAAATTCTTGATTCGCAAAGAAAAATTAATGGTGGAAAAACTAGGTCCAAATATATGGTCATTAAATTATTTTTCCAATTAAAATATGGCCCATTTGATTTGCTTTTACAACTTTAAATTTGGGCCACCCACATGGAACAAATTGATAGGAGCGGGCATGCGGATGCCTTTTACATTTTTTTCCTTTAAAGTTGCACCGGGATGACACATGGAGAGTTGGTGCTTATTTGAAACCTGCTTCTAGATTTTACCTTTGAATTTGTGCCAAGCTAACACGTGGAGAGCTCCGCCGACCTGCTCATACTTAGTCAATTTTGACGATCAGCTCCATCTATTTTTGGACCAAGGACACATGGAGGACTTGTGCAAGTTTGAGAACTTCCCCTGGTTTCAAATCTTGAAGTTACGCCAATGAGGAACATGGCACCATTCTCTAAGCCTTCCATACTTAGCTGATTTTAGCTTGTTCTACCTTCATTGTGTACACGGACATGCGGAAATCCCGTGCTTATTTGAGGATTTTCCGTTGGACCCTACCCCTAGAGTTGTGTTATTTGGATGTGTGGAGGATTTTGCTATCACTTGAAACATGGCCAAACTACATCCAATCAGAGATGCCCATGTACTATCCATGGATTCTAGGGAAAACATTAATGGGGAAGATATCCCTGTCATTCCCAACTATGGGAAGAAAAATAAAAATAATGGAAGAAACTTCACCATAATGCCGACTTTTAAATTGTTCTCCATGAATGGGAAAACTACACAAAATGCCAGGCTTGACATGATCCAATACTCCAAGGTACAAAATCAAAATTTTCAAAACTTGACTTCAAAAGAATGGAATTTTGGGGCCGAAAACAACTAGATCTTTCTCGGGGATGACTTGGTTTGGAACAAAGACGCAAGGAAAGATCAAGAACTATAGATAACTCTAGGAAAGAGGACCAGTGCCTTATCCATTGGGAAATAGAGTCAAAAGAAAAAATATTATAAGGCAACACACACAAGATGGTAAAAATAAACAAAAAAAACTAAAAGGGAAGAACGGAAATGAAACACAAAGGAATGACCTGAAACCAAAACAATGTAAAGAATATATAGGACCACCTAGTCACCTAGGAATTGAAAAAGTTTAGATATTTCCCACTATAAGGAAGTGGGAGAAGAGAACCATCCATGTAATCCAAATAAAGAGAGTTCTCTCCAAAAAATGTTTGATTCTAAAAGGACCAAGCCAAAGAGAATCAAACTTACCATGACTTCCTCATGGCTCATGTCTTTTGTCCCAAAGTAGCACAATGTCTCCCACTTGGAAAACTCTGGGTTTGGCTTTCTTGTCAAAAAATCCTTCACTTTCAACTAATGAGCTGATATCCTATCAACCACTTGCAATATGTCCTCATCAAGCTTCTGAAGGTACAAAATTCTCTTGTCCAAAGAGCTACTAAAACTTGAATCTTCAATGGTTTTCATTAGATGCAAGGCTGGAAATTCCACTATGACTGGAAGTTGAGCTTCCACACCATACACCACTTGGAAAGGATACATTCCAATTGCTCTCTTAGGTGTAATTCTATCAGCCCAAAGTGCATCATATAGCTTCTTATGCCAATTCCTCTGAGAATCATTCACAAGCTTTTTAACTGTGTTCACCAAGTTCTTGTTTGTTGATTATTCCTGTCCATTCCCTTGGGGGTAGTAATCTTAAGAATGAGAAAGGGAGATCCCATACCCATAACAAAATTCCATCATCTAAACAAAAGAAAAATTGGAAGCATTGTCGATAATTTTGTTTAGGGTCCCAAACCCGATCAATATGTTCTCCTTAATGAAGTTGTAAACTACCCCAGAAGTAGTGCTCTTGACTGGGATGGCTTCCACTCACTTGGTGAAGTAATCTATGGAAGTCAACACATGGGTATGCGTAGCATAGGAAGATGTATTGATTTCTCCAATGAATTCTAAACCCCATTTTTGAAGTGGATCTTTAATCGCTACAGGATTGAGAGGAAAAGTATCCAACTTAGGTCTTTCAACAACATTTGACATGCTTCACATTTACCAACCCATTTTGATGCATCTATGAATAGAGTGGGCCAATAATAACTACCATGAAGTGTTTTATGAGTTGTTATAGTAGAGGAGAAATGACCTCCACAATCCTTGTCATGAAAAATAGAGAACAACTTTTTTTGTTGCTCCTTATCTACACACTTCAAAACCTTCCATATATGCCTCATTTGAAAAAAGCATTCTCCCATAGCACATATTGTATAGACCTCATTTTGATGGCTCTCTTCTCTTTGGAACTCAAGTGAGATGGACACTCACTATAGGTTAGAAGGTGAGTAATGTTAGCATACCATACATTTGTCGATCTGAGGAACATAACAACAGGGACATTAACTCCATCTTTGGGCAACTCCTTGGAAGCTCCCTTAGCAATGAGTTCACACATGCCCTTACCCTAAACCAAATTTGTTGGCCTAATGTCAAGATAATACTCTTGCACCTTTTCTACCCAATTACCTCTCTTGGTTCCAAAATATTTCGAGTAAGAATGGATTTGATTGTTGTATCGTGGCATCAACATCACGGAATGAGAATTATGGATGTAAAGCCTAAACTTCTTGACAAATTTGACAATTGTAAAAGCATGTTTCTCTATCATAGTGTACTTTAGCTCATGATTTTTCAAGACATAACTCATCAATGTAATTGGGAGCTCATGATCTTCAGCATTTTTCTCGGCTAACACAGTAGCTAGGGTATTTTCAGTGGCATAAAAATAGATAATGAAATCTTGTCTAAAGTTAGGGCACACCAAGATTGGAGTCTTTGCAATAGCATTTTTAATGTCCTCAAATGATTTCTTCCCTTCAAAGGACCAACCAAATTTTTTCTTCCCTTGCATCATATGAGCAATGCTCATAGTAAGTTCTGCAAAATTGGGGATGAATCTCCTTAGGAAATTGATCTTACCAAAGAAAGAATGGGAACCTTTCTTACTTGATGGAAGAGGAATTTGCTAGATGGCCTGAACTCTCTCTAGATCAATCTTGATCCCTTCCTTTGAAACAATGTGTCCCAATAGCTTTCCTTCTATGACACAAAACATAGACTTCTTAGGGTTTAAAGAAATTCCATGCTCTCTACACTTCTGCAATATTGTTTCAAGGTGTTGGAAGTGATCTGTTCTTTCTTTAGAAAACATTTTCAAGTCATCCAAATACACAACAATGCATTTCCCTTTCAAACTATCAAAATCCAAATCCATGGCCCTTTGGAAAGTAGCACTAGCATTGATGAGACCAAATGGCATCCTCTTGTATGCAAAGGTGCCCCAAAGAGTAGTAAAGGTAGTATTATTTTAATCTTATTCACCTCTACTTGATTGTACCTGACGAGAATCTATCTAACATAGATAGAATCTGCAAGCCTGTGATAGATTGCAATACTTAATCCATCATGGGGAGAGGGTAGTTTTCCTTCAAAGAACCCTTATTTAGATTTCTGAAGTCCACATAGATACGAGATCTCACCATTTTTCTTTCTAACAGGCACTATATTAGCAATCCATGTTGAATGGTGGATGGGGAAGATGATCTTAGCCTTCAAAAGCTTTTGTATTTCTTGGAAAATTATATCAGCTATCTTTGGATTATATTGCCTTTGTTTTTGTTTGAAGGGTTTGATCCCAGGCTTAAGAGGAATGAAATGTTACATTTCTTTAGGCTGAAAAGCCTTAAGATCATCATAAGAGTAAGCCAGAACATCAACATACCTCTTCAATAGATTAACCACATTATTTTTCTCCTCCTGAGTGCAACATTTTCCAATGTTGACCATTTTGGGATCATCAAGAATCCTAATATTCAATTTCTTAGTCTCAGCAGATTTCCGGGCTCCTTGGGAAACTTTAGACTTCATATACCTATCATGTTTATCAAAAATATCCTCTAAACTCACCATAACTTTAGAGATTTTTTTGCCTTTCAGTTTGATGCATCCATCTTGATCTGTATCTTCTTTGACACACACTCTTTAGGAATATTGTCACTTCCTTCAAAGTACAGTTGATCAAAATGATCTTTAAGCTCCAAGAAAGAAAGAAAATTCTGGTCATCATTGAAAACTTTCCAATTATTTGCATTGTCAGGCACACTGGGTCTATGGATCATCTCAATGGTGAATTTATCTTGAGGAAAATTAGGATGAGGAATCAACAAGGACCCTGAAATAGCTAGAGATTCAGCCCTAGCATTCCTTTCCCTTGGCACATATTCAATGGAAAAATCATCAAGGAATTTAATGGAATCCCATACTAGATTCCTATAGTGCGTCAACCTTTTGTTCTTTACTTGATAAAGGTCTCTAACTTGTTTTACAATTATCTTTGCATCTCCACAAGCAAGAATGTTCTTCACTCCCATCTCCTTCGCCATGCTCAACCCAAGAATGAGGGCCTCATACTCAACAATATTGTTGGTATTTTCAAACTAAAATTTGAAGGAGAAAGGATGAACCTTACCCTTAGGAGAAATGAGCACTACACTAGCTCCAAAACTAGCTGAAGAGAAGCTCCCATCAAAATCCAAATTCCACACACCATTAGGATCAAGAAAAAATCCCTTTGGCAAACTTGTCTCCTCTTGTGACATGATCATGTAGTTCCCATGCCCAATGTCTTCATTTAGTATTTGTGATTTAGGATCATCTGTCTTTTACACAATATACTCTGCTTGTTTCTTAGGCAGCAACTTCTTCATCTTCCCCTTGATAGGGATAAAGGCATGTGACCAATCCATTTGGATTTCCCCTCCTACCTCCTTATAGAAATTTATACTTAGCAACATCCCATATGAAGGAGGAATATCAACTAACAAAATGGTGGTTAAGACCCTTTTTATGGGAAAGCATAAAAAATACCCGTGAATATTTGATTATGCCAACCAAAGGTACTTTCTTACTCTCCATGGAATAACATGAACCAAAGGTATGTGTTAGGGTTAGACCCAAAGCATGGGCTACCTTTACAGGCATTACATTATTTGATGCTCCTGAATCTATGACACAATTACTGAGTTTATGGCCAGCTATGAGAAGGGTCACATAGAATGGTTCAATTTTCTCATTAGGGGAAGTGACTGCAGCCACAAGGCTTGATTGAGGTGAGGAAGAGGGAGTGGGAAAAAGGCCTTTAGAAGAATGGGCTAGGGTTTTAGATTTATAATTTACAAAGTTAACCATTTTGGAAAAGGCTTTAGGATGGGATTGAGAGAACTCTGTCTCAAAAATCTGAATCCTGGTCTTTTTATGATGGTATATAATGTCAAAAGATCCATATGTGGATGGGGAATCACTACTAGGAGTATGAGGAGCTTTTGATCTATCAACTTTATCATTTGTTGGACAAGAATTATCAGAAGTAGAAGTAGAGGGAGAAGGAATAGTAGAGCTTACCTTTTGGGTGGAAGTAGTAGGAATAGTAGCTCCTCTTCTTAAAATCACCGAGATGGTGATGGGGTACTCCTTGGATCTTTTTGCAGGTTGCACCACTTTTTCCTTTTTATTGGTCTACTCTTGGGTCATAACAACATATGACTCATTGTTCATCTTAGCCACTACATCATCATAATCATCTTCATCATCCACACCTTCAGTGGTGAGGAAATGAACTCGAGAACCACCAGACTCCTCTAATTCTTCATTAGCTTTGTCTTATTGTTCATCATAGAGCCCATTTTCTTCCTCATCATTAGGCTCAAGAACCTCACAAGTAGCATTGATAGGAACCTTGAGGGGCGGACCTTCAATGGCCAACCTGGTTTTAGAAGAGGGCAAGCGGTTCCTAGGCTAAAATTTCTTCCTTAGAACATCTTGATATGGAGCATCTTGAGCCAATTGTTTCTTGATGGCAATGAGGTCATTAGCCAAATTTTGCACCAACTGATCTACATTACCTCTAGGAGAAGAGGAAGAAGAAGATGCTTTGGATTTGAAAAACTCCCTTTTCATCTTGCCAGACATGATCAATTCATCTTCCACACTGACAACCAATCTCTGATCAACATCTAAAGTTACAAGATTTTCTCTCCTCAGGGCATAGCTTACTTCCGGAAATTGAGCATTCAAGAAGAAACACTTCTGAATTTGATCAATAGGCCTAGTATTTAGTGGAATCTTGTTAATCAACTTGTTGAACTTGACCACAAATTATCTCATAAGCTCATGTGGATCCTTCTTGATTTGATAAATCGAGCTAGAAAAGCATGCACATATTCAAAGCAAGTTCAAAAGGTTGCTCAAATTTAGTCCTCATAGTAGTCCAATAGGTGATACTCCCCTGTAGGAAGATGGTAAAACCAATCTACAACATTTCCTTACAAGGTCTCCACAAAAATCCTAACAGAGAAATCCACATGTTGATCTCCAAGGACCCCATATGCAATAATGAAGGTGTAATGTGTTCATTAGGGTGCATTTTGCCATCACCTCTAAATTTTGGAAAATTCTTCCTGTTACCCCTAGGTAACTCATGCGATGGTTGAGGAAGAGCCGAGTCCCAACTCTTTTCCCCAAGGACAATATGCTACTATCCTTGGAAATATTGTTTTAAGTGGGCCGAGACACCAACAAGAATTAGGGCACGAAGATTAGGGCTAAGTTGTGGTTGAGGAATGCTACTACTAGAAGCTCTTTCTTAAACATGAGGTGTGTTTGTGGAACGATCTCTTCTATTTTTTTCTCATTGGAGGAATTTGAAAACCTTTTTGATCTAGGATTTGAAAATGGGGATCTTATATTCCAAGATCCCTTCTACCATGAATGTATCTTAGAGTGGCTAGATCAAAGAAATGATCGAATTAGTTGTTCTTTTTAGAAAGGAAATTTGAAGATCAAATCCCTAGTAGAGTCGCAAAAAACTGTTGGGTTTCGGTTTGCACTTGGAATGAAACCATAGTCGGGGGACAAGTAAGTCCCTCCTCTTTAATGGGAGAGGTTCCCTTATTGAAAGAAGGAAAAAACCTATGTACAAATACACAATATTTCATTCAATGGTGGTTTCCCGAAATATTGAAATGTGCTTTATGCCTGGAAAGTTCTTGCTACATGAGGAAAGAGGAATTGAAGAGAGAAGGGAATCATAAGTAAGACAATACTTTCAGGGAAAAGAGATGGTAGAGAAGACCCTTATATGTATTGAGCAAATGAGATATAGAATAGAGCCATTCACGTTTATAACAAGCACAATCTGCAGACTCAAAGTTCATGAGATTGTATAAACTAGAACAAAAAGTTTATAAGCATGCAAGGATTAAATGATTCATAGATCAAAGCAAGAAGGGAAAAGAAAATAGAAGAAAAATGGGAAAGCCTTTGTATTGATTTCTTCCAATCAGAAATTACAGTTCTAGAATATCAAAATTCCAACCCATACAATGGCTTTTAAATCCCATGATATATCTCACAAGAGATGGTTATAGATTCCTCGGGCAAGTAAGGAATAGTTATAACTTCCTTGAGTAAGCAAGAAATGGTTACAAATTATTCCAACCATTTGTGCCCTTTCAAATTCTTGATTTGCAAAGAAACGTTAATGGCGGAAAAACTAGGTTCAAATATACTAGTCGTTACATTATTTTTCCAGTTAAAATATGGGCCATTCGATTTGCTTTTACAACTTTAAATTTGGGCCGCCCACGTGGAAGAAATTGATTGGAGTGGGCATGCAGACACATTTTGCATTTTATGCCTTTAAAGTTGCACCAAGATGACATGTGGAGAGCTACAGCTTATTTGAAACTTGCTTTTAGATTTTACCTTTGAAGTTACGCTTTGGCTCACATGTGGAGAGATTCTCTCGACTGCTCATACTTAGTCAATTTTAATGATCGACTCCATCTCTTTTTGGACTTGGGACATGTAGAGGACTGGAACAAGTTTGAGAAGTACCCTTGGCTTTAACTCTTGAAGTTGTGCCGATGAGGCACGTGATGCCTTCTACTGAACCTTCCATACTTAGCCAATTTTAGCTTATTTTGCCTTCATTTTGTACTTGGGACATGCGAAAAGCCTGCACTTATTTGAGGACTATCCCTTTGACCCTACCCCTGGAGTTGTGTCATTTGGACACATGGAGGCTTCCGCTATCACTTGAAACATGGCCAAACCATATCCAATCAGAGATGCCCACGTACTACCCATGGATTCTAGGAAAAAATTAATGGGGAAGATATGCCTATCATTCTCGACTATGGGAAGAAAAATAAAAATAAGGGAAGAAAATTCACCACTATGCCTGAATTTTAAATTTTTCTCCATGAATGGGAAAACTACAAATAATGTTAAGCTCGACATGATCCAATACTCCAAGGTACAAACTCAAAATTTTCAAAACTTGACTTCAAAATAATGGAATTTTGGGGCTGACAACATGCTTGGGATAGGAAAGTGCCTTAATCAAGAATGTAAGAGATGATTTAAGGTCCTACCCGGTGGACTTTCAACTTCCCAGGATAGTGCAAATACATGGAATCATACAACAACAACATTTTCCCAACCTCAAACTTCTTGTTCTTGATATGACGATCATGTCATGCCTTTTGTCTTTATTTTTTTGTCTTCTGACTCCATCTAGAAAGTGATCACCTTTTGTCTAACTACATTAACTTATCAATCCTTTCTTCTAGTGCTTTCTCATTAGCTAACCCTCCTGCACATGTTATACATAGTGATGGTAACATGAATTCAACTAGAAAAATAGCATCTGCGCCAAACACCAATTGAAATGGTGTGGCTTTGTTTAACCTCTTATAGGTTGTCTTGTATGCCCATAGAACAACTGATACCTTGTCATCCCAATCTTGTCTTCCAACGTCACAGATCTTAGTTAATGTGTGACTTAGTATCTTGTTAAATGCCTCAACAGTTCCATTTTCTTGAGGGTGATAAGGGGTAGTCTTGTGATGGGCCACCATAAATTATGCTAACAGAATCCTAACCATTTCATTGAGAAAGTATGTACCTCTATCACTTGTTAAACTTAAAGGACAACCATACCTACTGATTATGTTCTCCCATAAAAATCTAGCAATTGTCATTGTGGTGCAATCCTTTGTAGGCGTTGCCTCTACCCACCATGTTAAGTAATCAGTGCAAGTGATGATATACCACAAACCAGTCCTTCATGTGGCTGGCAAAATTAGCCCTACAAAGTTGATTGCCCATTTTTCAAATGGTTCAGCACTAGCTATTGGTCGAGGGAATTTCATTTATCTTTCTAGGTCTTCCAAGGCGTTGACAATGGTCGAGGCCTTGCAAAAATCAATACAATCCTGGTAGATGGTTTCCCACCAAATCCCTACTAATAAAATCTTCCGCATGGTATAATTTCATGCATAGTGTTCTATTGTAATCCCACCATGCGTTTATTCCATAATTTCCATGCGCTCATGCTCTAATACACATCGGCGTAGAACCTCATCACAACATAACTTATGTAGATCTCCGATAATCAACATGTATGGTGTGTCACGTATTGCTAATAGATTTCTCTCCGAGCCTTCTTCCCTTCTCGCCCAACACCTATTTTCAATAATACTACGATATCTTCTAAGTCGAGAGCTCATGCCACAACCTAAAAATTTGTGCATCTTGTCATGGTATCCTCAATGCTTTGTGCATCCCCCTGAATTAATCCTTGATAAGTGGTCGGTCTTGAATTACTCTTTCTGGTTTCGACTAATGTGAACTAAAATTTTGAAATAATAGGACCCAACGGCATATGTGCCCTTCCGAGAATGCGATTGTTGACTAAGTAATTTAATGCCATGTGGTCCGCATAGAATATAAATGGTGTTTCTAGTAGATCTTTGCCTAAACTTGTGCAATACGTAGATCATGTACAATGCTTCACGCACTTAGTTTTGTAATTTGGTTCTCTTTGGTGTCAACTTTCTACTTGCAAAGCACAAGGATGATAAAAATTCCCTCACCGAGGTTGTGCTATTATTCTTTGCTCCCATAGCTTTCCCTTAGGCATCAACATGCACATGGACATGCTTATCCTAAGAGGGGAAACGTGAGTACGGGAGCCGTGATAAGCCTATCCTTCAATGTGTTAAATTCCTCTCTACCGCATCTCTCCACAATAGAAGGCACTCTTATGTTTTAACAATTCCAGTTGGTCATGGCGATCTTTGCATATCCCTTGATGAATTTTCTGTAATACCTCATATGCCCAAGGAATCCACACATTTGCTCTTTGACTAGTAGGCTCCCCTAATCTCACAATAATCGTAACTTTGGTAGGATCTACTAGTAATCCTTTTCATATAATGTGTCCTAACAAGGTTCTAAATGGAGTAACAAAGACACATTTCTTAATGTTGAGAAATATCCTCAATTGCCGACATCTCTCAAACATCAACCTTAAATTGTCACAATGGTCTTTCACCAATCCATACACAGTCCAGTCATCCAGGTAAACTTGAAGAAATTTATGGATGAAGTCCTGAAATGCTTGTACCACGATGCGTGAGAACACAATAGGCACATTTTTCAACTTAAAAGGCATAATCAACAGCGGGAAAAACTTCCCCATTTAGTGATGAAAGTTTTCTTTCTTTTTTCTTCCTTTTTAATCCTAACTTGGTGATACCATGAGAACCCATCCGTGAAAGAGTAGACTT
The DNA here is from genome assembly GCA_018340775.1 of Taxus wallichiana var. yunnanensis. NCBI lineage: Eukaryota > Viridiplantae > Streptophyta > Pinopsida > Cupressales > Taxaceae > Taxus > Taxus wallichiana. The sequence continues at coordinate 611,394,694 of CM031235.1, read as the reverse complement.
TTCCCCTAGGTACTCTCTCCAAAATTTCTTCAGTAAAGGGGGTTGTAAAAGGATCGATGACACATACTGTATTCAGATCCCTATAGTCAACACACATTATTATCCTACCATCCTTGTTGATACTGATGACCATTAGTCTTATCTATTCTGATTCTTCCACTACCTCAATGATACCAGATGTTATCATCTTGTCTATTTCTTCCTTGACCCATACACACAAATTTGGATTCATCTGATAAGACCTCTTCCGAATTAGGTACACACCTTCCTTCAACTTGATCTTCATCTCCCCCAAGGAATGGTGAATACCTTTGAGTTCATGATACCTATGAGGGAATAAATCTTGGAACTCACATAATAGATCAATGAACTTTAAATCTTATTTTTCCGACCAATAGTCCCCGATGATAGCTTCCTTAGGTTTTATTTTTGTCCCAATGTTAACCTTATTTGTTTTCAATGGCTCATGGTAGGTGCATTATCACTCATCAGTGCTATCTATGACCTTGCACGTACCTTTTGAATGGTTAACATCCAAAGTTTCCTTTTTCTTTTTCCATACACGTGCGCTCAAGTTGTACTTCCTCTAATTCTTCTTCATTAAGGCACGTCTCCAAATAAGGATCACCCAGTAACTCTAGCAACCTATCCTCTGCCATAGAACTATCTCCCATCATAAGGTGCTTGATTACTTGTAATTCCCTATCTATTGATGGCTTGGTACTCCTATACTCAAAATCTTGAATGAGATCAACCGCCAACTCTTGCCAATTACCTATTTGATGATGCATCTCCGAATGAATATACCATGTGTGCACACAACCTTGTAAGGTGGAATACAACTTATACACCCATAATGAAGGTGATAAAACTTATACGCTTCCCATCCAAGCCTTCTCACATGCTTGGATATGAAATGAGGTAGTATCTTTACCATGGTAGTCTTGTATGATTGTGGGTGCATTGCTTCTGGAGAACCTTATAGAAAATGTGATTCTTACCTTGCACCACTCTAGGAGGTTCTCTTGATGTGTAGCCCACTAGCGCACTTTGTAGTTCCAAGTAGGTTGTAACTGAGAATTCCTCTTCTCTCATCCTCATTCTTCCACTGACTTTCCATTTCCCGCAAGAAAATTTCAGGGTATGCTCCTCTAGAGTAACTTGGAAATTTCTTTCCTCTTAGGAACTTGACTGAGTACGCCCTTGTCACCATTGTTATAGATCCTCTCAACTGTCACCCAATCAACTCATAAGTCCTATGCACCCAATTATCACATGCCACACTAGTGGTATCACTCAAGGACTGAGCATCTTCAAACTGGATGACTCCCTCCATGGGATGAATTATCTCAGGATCTTTCATGGAGTGCACATAGATTGTGTCAAGGAATTGTTATCCTAAGAGATTAGTATAGGCGCTGACTTCCCATCTATCAAAAGGAATGATCACCCTTTCTTCCTTATTCTCAAATCTGATATACCCTTTGTTAAACCATAGGTCGAAATTATTCTTGTAACACCATGGGTGCCCAAGTAATGCTGGAAAGTTTTCTACCTCAGCAAACACCAAGAATTCAAAGTCTCTAGTGAAATTGGCCCCTTGAATGGTAATAAATGCATCTTTTAGGACTCCAATGGGCATTTCCTTAGTCTTTTTTCCATATACATCATATTCAAAGATGGTCTGTAATGCGGGCCTTCCCATTTGATGCCAGGCATCTAAGGTAAGAACATTGACCTCTGCTCCCATGTTGATAAGGATATTACTCAGAAGCCATCCATCAATAACCACATTCAAAGTAATCTCCTTATCATAGTCAAGGATGTGAGGAGGAAGGTTTGCATGAAAACCTTCCTTTCACGCTCTACTCCAATGCATGGTACCTTCTCCCTTAGCCATTATCCTAACAGGGAATAATATTCTCTTGCCTTAACATTTTGAATACTTCCTTGACCTCATCCAGGTTATCCTTTAGAGCCTCAACATTCTTAATTTTCTCCAACTTCTTTGATTGATCCTTTAGACATTGGATCTCCCCTTGTAAACTTTGAATCACATCCATAGTATCTTGATACACCTCCTTCTGATAAGCAGGGATCGGATACTTTCCATGTACCACTTCTTCTCCACGAAACTAGTGTGCTTTTTCTTGACATCTCCCGGTGCATGTGGCCTCTACTCATGTCATCACCATTATAGGCTCTAGTCCCGACTCACACACCTCTCTTGGCATCCATTATGGATCATCCTTCTTAATGCTCACCATCCCAATGCCTTTGTCTTTCCAATGTTGCTGGTTCATATGCTCATAAAGATCTAGAAACTCTTCATACTTATGTTTCTTTCCACACCATGAGCATTGTAACAAATCAAGACACTCAGTTTGTAATGCTTTATAGATCCACAGTTATAACAGGTTCCTTGTAGGAACTCACTTCATCCTCCACCACGATTCTTTGTGATCATGAAATCCTCCTTGAAAACCTCTTCCACACACTCCTCTATCTCGCACACCATTCATAACCACGGTCATCATCCTTGGAATTACTTGTAAGGCTATCCTGACACACACCTAGATCAATAACATCATGGATCTAATCAATCAATCTACAATCCTTAGTATCATGGGTTATAGAGGTACATATCTTACAATAGCAAGAAACATTCTTGCAGATTGTGCATTGTAGTAGAGGGAACTTACTTGCATTATGAACCCTATGGCAGATCTCATAGTATACTACCATAGCGTGTACCGACTTCTCCAGAAGGAAACTATCCTTTACATGCCCTTCTACTTCGCAGTCAATTGCACCAAAGCCCACTATAAACCTCATGCACCGAGTTTACGATATAGCTTATCCAACTGCTTGGCCATTACAACAATTTGAGCCTCCACAAAAGGACTAACACTAATATTGATGCTCCCAATAGCTTCAACATGCCCGACAACTTCCAATACCTCGCATGGGTCAGTGAAAGTATTGTGTGACAGATCCCTTCTAAATGGTTTTATAAATCCTCTGAAAAATAATTGAGCATGTTGAGAAGGATGAATGTCATAGGATAATTTAGACAAGAGAGTCTTGAAACACATGTCATACTACCACACATTTTCTACCATTCCCTGTTGGATATCCTTCAAAGTGTGAATTATCTTCTTCTAAAACTCGGGGATAAGGAAATATGCTAGGAAGGCGTTCTTCAATGCGGTGTAGTCTACCACCGTCTGATGGGGATCATACTTCCTATACCAACTATGCGCATGCCCTTGTAATGTTGTTAAAAATTACTTGCCTTTCACTCTGGGTAGTGATCCCTTTCATGCACCATAGTAATTCACACTTGTGCACATGCTTTGTAGCATATTTAATACCCCTATAGTCTGGTAAGTGCAAAGACATCTCAAAGAATACTTGTGGAGGTGGTTGAGGCCCTTGTCCTCCTGATCTAGAGCCTTGGTTCCCTCTGGTGTTTCCTCCTCCACCAGATCCACTTGGATCCACCAAGTCCTAACCCACCAAATCCACCTCTTGCGGTTGGTAAAGGCCCCGAAGTGGTCGCACCTAGTGTTCCCAATGTCCCATTGAACTGTGTGTTGATGGTTTGTGATACCTTTTTCACTACCAATTATATATCCCGGGTCACTCCTAGACGTGATACCCAAACCTTGTCGACTTACATCTTGTCCAAAAATTCCTCCAAATATAGGAATGGATTGTGCAACCATGGATGTTCTAAATAATAAATTATATCTCCGGGCATAGATCAGTTACTCCAACTAATACTAATTGGGTTAATAATACTTCTCCCTTGATTTGGAAAACCAAGCGCCATGGGTTGGTCACCAAGTGGGTTTAGATGTGCACCAAAAGATCTTCTTTTTCCATGCAAGGAATTCTCATTAGAAGTCTGAAGGGTCCTCTCTCCCTCTCTTTCCAAGATGGGGTAGCAGACAGATTGCTCAGTTCCATTTCCTCGGCATGAACCTCAACTCTTTCTGAAACATCTACCTCCATATATCCATCACACTTACTGAACCTCATGTTATCTAGTCACCACCATTTCACGAGCTTCAATATACTTGAGTCATATCTCCTCCCTTTCCTTTTCAGCCGCAATGTCTACCATCTTCCTCCACCCTAGCTTCCTCTCCCAACACTCAGAGAAGCTTAGCCGACCATGGGAAATGCCTCCAAACTCAAGGTAATGACCAAGATCTTCATAGCTAAAGGAATAGCACACAAAAATGATCCTCTAGGCTCCCTCAGAAACTCAAACTCAACAACTTTTGGGAAATAATACGTAGAAATGGCATATTCAAGAGTATAACTAGTCAACACTCTCTTCCACCAATGATCAACAACATGCATCCAAGTCATATTTGCATCCTGCAGCCTTTGATAGTCATCTTGGGTCCATACGCATGATCTAGTAGTACCAACTTGATCTGGATGCATATGTTGAAAGCCATTCATATAGTTCTACTAGAAAATAGTAGAAGAATGTCTCATACAACTCATGGTATAGGTTCTCTTCTACCCATCTACGTGCATCGAACTCAAGTCTAGTGTTGAATATTTAAGGAAACTCACCCTCTATTCTCTTGAACCATCCTTCAACACTTTCCAAGGTCAAATGCTATGTCATCACACATCACAGGGAACAACGATGCATGCCATTTCTCACAACAACTTCAAAAGAGGTCCCGACAATAGAACCAATATGTAGACATTTTTATACCCTTTGACCAATAGTCTAATCACATACGTGCTAGCCTATCACCCAATGGCGCACCGAGAACTCACCCGAGGCACGCGCGGCACTGATCCCCTCTTTTATGTGAGTTGTGTGAGAATACACCATCTATGAAAGTTACTTAAATGTGAAAGAATGGAAAAGAACCTTGCATTCATTCTTAGCACTTAGGAAGAGTTTCTAGACCAATGCATCCATTCAGATAAGAAGAGAAAGGCACTAATAGAATATAGATTTGAATCATAACAGAAAGGAAATTCATCAAGGGTTACATCCATTAACATGAGGAATATAGAGCTGATCCATGTATTGTACAAACATAAACCAATAACCACATATATTAATATCTAACATGTTTAATAATCACATTACGTTCATTTAGGCCATAATAAACTAATATAACTATTCGGATCGGGTCATGCATCGAACTAGACTATGTCCCTTATACCCCAAGGATAATCACAGACCAATCCCCCTAAACATGCCATCTCTCATGGAGTTATCCTAATCCCTAACCCCTAGATCCTTCCATTTTATTTCTGTAGAGCTTCTCCTCTCTTCAACGACTCTTTTCTTACTCTTTTCTTCTATTGGGTGCTTATATTTATAAACTTAGCAACCACTTCCATGCCTTTCTAAAGTTATAGATCGGTTTTCAAGTGTCGAAGTGGTCCTCCATGGGAGCATGCCTTCTTATATCTGAGCTCTCCACTCTTTGCAATGATGTCTTTCTAGATCCTTCTATCACATGGAATATTCCTTTTGTGGCCACCAAGTTGTCAAAGTAGCACCTTATCCATTTTGCATGCACAGTCAAGTCATGTTTTTCTCATGTCTGCCAGGAACATCAAATATGGCTAAGTCCCAGAACCCTTACTTTTCCTTGTGTGCGGGCAAAGGGTTATGTTAAACCCTTTTAAAACCATGTCTTGTGTGCCTTCACATTTCCCGCCCTTCTTTAATTAGGCCCCACACACCCACGCATCTTCTTGTACTTAGCCAAATAATTCAAAGGTCCAACAGGGACCACAGAAGAAGCACATACCTTGTAAAACATATATGGACCAATGATGTAGGAAAATTAGTTGTGTTGAAGTACTTTATGGACCCATATATTGTCATTTTTTATAGTGAGAGGTACAAATTTGAAAAAATATCTATTATAGGTAATGACGGTGAAACCATAATTGACCTTAGCCAATGTGGTATTAGGAAAGTTTTCAGGCTACAATTTTAAGGGGCCAAACAACTGGATGAAACATATTAGGACCATGAGTTCTAAAGTAAATTTAACTTTTATAAGGCTACTTATCTTCCAAGGTTTAAGAAATGGTTTAAAGGAATTGAGGACCATTAAAAATACCTTCCCAATGATGCCACGATAACTTTTGATGTTAAAATATTCTCCAAAAACATTCCTCCATCCAATATGATTCTTTGTCAAGTGTTAGGTAGTGATGGGGGAGATAAGATTGATTTTACTAAGGATATCATTTGCAATAAAATCTATAGGATTTATGATAGTATATTGTTTGATTGGGGCACCCATATTTCGAGATAAAATTGATAAAGTATTGGATAAAATAAGGACAATGGAGTCTTTCATATTTCTACATTACACTCAACTATGTTATATGTACTTAGCTTAGATAATTTTTTCTATCAAAGGGTAAAACTACACATTGACCACTTCTTTGGTAGTGGAAATGATCCCCTGAATGTTACCAAGAATCTTATATAACTATGGTTAACCGTTTTTTATAAACATAGAAAATATTCTAACTATGTACTATTCCATGAAGTTTTTGTGATTGCAATTCATAAACATTGTTTGGGATGGATAGATATATAATCCACAAGGCTTCAAGATATTTATTGAGGGCCTTTACATGCAGTGTACTTAGAAACCCAGGGCATGATTGAGGGTGATTAGATCTTGCGGAAGGATCATACATATATCCAAGTATACGGGTCAAAGGCGACACCTATATAGTTTCCCATATATGTTCCAAATAAGATGATTTCCCTTGAATTTTTAAGGCAATTGATAATCGTAGATTTTCATTTTATTAGGGAAATGAAATATGTGCTAATAAATATTATTTATATTGTATGGGAATTCACTTTCAAGAATAGGGTTTCTTTAATTGTTCATAGACACCTAAAATATGCTTACGTAGTTTTAGTATTAAGGTCATACTAATTATTCTCTTTCCCATCGTTTATGTTATAATTAGTGATTTTCCACTAATTAACTAACATTTCCCTCCATTTCGATCAATTAATGACACTTCATTAATTAACTAGTCTTTACCCCACTCTGGATGCCAATTAACGACACTTCATTAGTTATAATCCTCTTCTAATTAAATTAATTAACTATTATTAGTTAATTAAGCCTTTATAACCTTGTATTTAATTAATAAACCTTATTCATTTAATCTCCTCTTAAATAATCCAAATCCTATATATTTTTCCTCTAAATAGATTTCCAAGATTATCCTAGCCTATTAATTAATCCTATTTGATTAATTAAATAATCTCCAACTTCCATGAGTTGTTAATTCTAATCAATTTCCTCTAATCATGCTTATCTCTTCTAATTCTACTTTATCTTTTATCCCACATTCACTAGGATTGTAGTTTCTCCCAAATGGAAAGCTATATATACAACCTAGTATCCTTCCTTCACACCACACTTTTACTAGTGATTACTATAGGAATATTGATAAGAGCATTCTCCATTGTTTAGAATAGATTCTTCATCTTTGCATCCATTATCTCCTAGTTTAGTAGTAAGGAAGATCTAATCATGGACTTGTAGCCATTTCCTAGTGATATCATTTCCTCTCTTTGCAGAAAAACACACAAATTTGATTGCTCATGATCTAAAGAGGCTCATGCTTAGTAGTAATCATACATTACAAGAGTAGGAATGGTTAACATTAGATGATTTCATTCATGTTTATGCATTAGAGTAGCTAATTCCTTTAAGCTTTTATCTTGATGTTCTTATTAGATTAAATTTTCTTTGAAGCTACTTGGTGTTAGTTTCATTCAATTAGTTTAGTTAGTTTAGCATGCATACATTCGGCATGCCCGATGAGACCATTGGTAAAATTCAAAATCCAATAAAAAATTGGTAAAAAGAATTCACACATCTAAATCATTTACGGGACATAATGTCCTCAAAAATAAAAAACTTTCCTACAAACATCTTTCTTTGGTTCTAAATTATTCTCGCACTTTACATGACTCGTGGATCACCTTGATCCACCTCCATTAACAAATATGGTTTTCTTACTATGTTTGTACTCCCTTGCACAATAAGTTCCTTGGTAGTGTTTCATAGTTCATGATTTCTTTTTGATGGGAATTCTATGTCCTTTGTTTATTCACCTCACATGTGTCCTTTCTTGGGGTGCCATTTTTAACCCTTATCATTAACTCAAATATTTGGGAACTACAGTTAGATAACAAAAACATTGGTGTAACTGTCTTGAATGTTGTTTTTTTGAGTACGTTTGTGCTTGTTTCCTTGTTAATTTTATTTTTAATTTCTTGTGCTCCATTAATTTATGTATATTAATTTGAGTTAGTATTTTTACTTTTCATGTTATTTTACACTTTTTTGTATGCTTATATATAATAAAGATCGATGACGTAGATCATAAAGAAAAATGATGAAACAAAGTTGCTCTTGAGCTAAGCTGGATGAAAGCTATTTCCATTCTCTTCATCTTCATTCTTCTTCATTATCATTTTCTTCTTCAACAACACCTGGGGCAATAGGGATTATTTTTATCCCCACTTGTTTCCTCTATCCATTGAAACACATATTCTTTTATTTCCCAATCATTCAAATTACACACTCACCTACTAGGCTTGTGTCATTAATTCTTATTTACTTCTTCTTTTTTATTGTTTGGCGACCTCTTTCATCACCCCATCGAAACTCAAGGGGAAATCCTTCATTATACTAATTTTTCTTCCATTCCTTCAAAATTTACTTGTTTGTAATTGTCTACTATCTTTGAAGTGGTGTCACTTACGCCACCCTAAAGAGGGGAAAATGTAGACACCTAAAATCCACTTACACAATTTTAATACTAAGATTGCACTAATTACCCTCTTTCTCGTCATTTATGTTATAATTGATGATTTTCCACTAATTAACTAACGTTTCCCTCCATTTTGGTCAATTAATGAAACTTCATTAATTAACTAACCTTTATCCCATTCTAGATGCCAATTAATGACACTTTGTTAGTTATAATCCTCCTCTAATCAAATAATTAACTATTATTAGTTAATTAATCCTTTTTAACCTTGTATTTAATCAATAAACCCTCTTATTGGTTAAATCCCCTCTTAAATCATTTTAATCCTACCCATTTCCCTCTAAATCATCTCTATTTAGATTTCTAAGCTTATCTAGCCTATTAATTAATCATAGTTGATTAATTAAATCATCTCCAACTCCTATGAGTTGCTAATTCTAATCAATTCCCTCGATAACCATGCTTATCCTTTCTAATTCTCCTTTTATCTTTTATCCCACATGCACTAGTTTGCAAGCTTCTCCCAAATATGAAAGCTATATAAAGGACCCTCCTACCTTATTTCACATCTACACCACACTTTTTCTAGTGATTACTATAGGCATATGATAAAGGAATTCTCCATTGTTGGAATAGCTCCTTCATCTTTGCATCCATTCTCTCATTGTTGAGTAGTAAAGGAAGATCTAAGCATGACCTTGTAGCCATTTCTTGGTGAGATCATTTCCTCTCTTTGGAGAAAACATGCAAATGGATTACTTATGATCTAAATAGACTCAAAATTGATAACAGTCATACATTACAAGAGTAGGAATGGTTTAACATTAGATGTTTCATTCATGTTTATGCATTAGAGTAGTTATTTCCTTTAAGCTTTTATCATGATGTTCTTATTAGATTATCTTTGTTATTGAGACTACTTGGTGTTAGTTTCATTCAATTATCTTGGCTAGTTTAGTATGCATAGATAAAGTATTTTACGAAATGTGCAATAAGTAATGCCAAAAGAGATGTAAAACATGAAAGGAATACATTTTTTTGCAAATGGAATATGCTCATATTCATATGCTTTGGAGATTTTGGATTCATTAAAATATGATGAAGAATTTGGGAGATCAATCCGAGAAGATGTCAATGTATTAAGAGTACCAACCCAACACATGAATTTTGAAGAGAATAAAAAAGGATGAGGATCTGAAGCACCCCTCCAAGGAAGAAGACCATGTATTAAAGTCATTCAACAACTATGATATCTTCCCCTTAAGTGCAAGAGGATAGGAAATTATACCTACGAAGAACTTAGCCACTTTGATACCTTCCATAACCCCACAGACCATACCATTGCAGATGGATATAAGCCCAATTTTGTAAATTAGGATACATAGTAGAAAATATAATAAGTGTTGCACAAGTGATTAGAAACCCAGTAGAAGTTATGCACATTGATATCTAACTAGAGAAAGGATATACATTCCCCTAATGTGTCTAAAATTGGAAGTTAAAATGATTACCATGGAGAAAGAGATATTGAAATACTTCATGCCACCTGAATCTATGTCAAATTGTTCAATATGAGTATGAAACCATATGATAATTTTATACCAATGATAAAAATCCTAAGACCATTAAAGGATATGGAGAAAATTCCCCTTGGGAAAAATAATAGAATAGAGTCATAACCATTCGCCATGACTAGGTTGTATGTTTCGGCCCTATGTAAATTTTATTAAATTTTTGTTTGAGTCTCGGTCTGAGGTATTTATGTCTACCTTTTCATATGTCTCTACCCAAAAATATGTTTGTGTCTTTTTAAATGTAGAATAAACCTTGGATGTTTTCCCCCTCTTTTGAGGTGTGTGTGATGAAGAATGTGAGCATGTAGCTCAAAAGAAATGATGTATACCCATATTTGAGAAGTTGATAACCTATGTATAACCTCTCTGAAAATCTGATCTAGTGGCTACCAAAAAGAAATTGTATTTGCAATTGGATACACATGGTAAAAACCATAGTTCAAAACAAGAGCTACAACAATAAGAAACATGGTAATCATAATGATGTCAATACAATAATATAAAAACATGTGTTAATATTTAACAAGAACATACAATGTAGAAACAAATGAAAATATATTTAAAAATGTAACACAAAACTTGAAATGCCTACACACACGGGAAAATGACAATTTCGTAAGACAAATCAAGACCCTTGAACCTATAAATAATAGGTACATAACCAAACACAAGGAATTATGATGCAAACACGGGACACCCACAATGTTGCAAGAAAATCAAGGCCCTTAAGCCATAATCATAGTAACAAATAAGCATACAAACACAAATACAAAGCATGTATGAAAAAACGTGTATCATAATGTGATGAAAAGTACATATCATATGGTATAGAAGAGCCGGTGAAGCAATAAGTATAAGCACTACAAAAGACACATGTTAGTATTATTACTCCAAAAGATATAAAATACATAATATATATATAAAACCAAGTGTAATGAGTAATGAAAGGAACTCTAATATAAATATAGCACTTGGATATAATATGTGAAAGTAGATGCCTCCAGATGTTAGAATTCTGGGTAAAGGGAAGGCCAACACTTTTCATCATGTATCTCTCTATGTATGTATTGCATCATGCTCAATATACCACACGAACTCATGTGTGTAAATAATAAATGTTATTCATCAAACCATAGGAATAAGCATAATTTATAATATAAAGTGTGAATAATGTATGTCATAAAAAAATCTTCGATTTTGTATTTTTCTAAACATTTGATTTTTTTGTTTTTTGAAAATATTTCATTGTTTCAAAAAGAGTATGTAATAAATATGGGAGATAATTTGTTCCCCGGTGTGTGTGTGTGTGTGTGTGTGTGTGTGTGCGCGCGCCGTGTGCATGCACACAAAGTGATTTTTGAGTATGGAACCTCCCTCTCAATAGTCAAGTTGAGCCTATAAATAGAGTGTGTCATCGGGAGATGAGGGAGGGAATATCATGAGAGATATCCAAAGAGAACCCTACGAGGAGGTGAAATAATTTCTGAAGATGATGGAGGGTCAAGCCTTAGATGTGTTATAGAATCGACTCAAGTGCAAGTGGAACCATGGTGCTGGTATTTTCCAAAAAAGTCTTATGAAGAAAACTGGAAATAGTAGAGCACTAAATAGAATGTGATGTGTTAAACCTTTTACGTGGAATAGAAGAATGAGGAATCGTATAATACCTATGAGAAAATGTAGAGAGATCCATAAATCTAGAAGATTTGCATAAAATATTATGAGGTTGTCATCCATTAGAGATAATTTGTGCAAATAATGGACTAGGAGGAGAACTAAAAGCCCTAGAACTATGTGGTGCAACATGTGCAACTAAATGCCTATCAAGATACCTAGAACTATGTGAATCCACATGTGTAAAAAATACCTATCATAAGTCCGAGGAGGAATAGTGCTATGTGAAGTAGTGTGTGAAACAATATATATATCCATAGATGCACTAAGAAGAGGGATAAAAACTATAGAAGAGCTAGGCACACTATGAGAGAAATCCTTAAAATGAATGCATCGAATAGTGATGAATGATGAATAAACTTGATACACTAATGAATGTATGATGGAACATCCATAATATCATGTAGTCATGGGAGGCCTAGATGTAATACTCTAGTAACAATAGATTTAGTAGCCACAATATGAAGTTTATTTAGTGATAAATTGAATTGTGATCGTAGTGTAATGTGTTAAAATGAGGATCATAATCAAGTACAAGACTCTCAAAAGAGATATCAAGAGACTAAAGTAATGGCCATACACAAACATAATCATTAATATGTGGAAAAACCAAAACGCCTAGTGGTACAAATTAACTTGAAGCAGCTTTTTATGTTGTTTAATCATCTACATTCATCTAATTATCAAACCAAGGGATGCAAACATTCAATATTTCCAGTGATGTATGTAAAGTTACAGATGTGTGGGAGGTATAAAGATAAATTAATTTCACTACAATTACGAAATAACAATGCTGGAAATGAACTAGATTCTGATTGAAAATAATACTATGGCTAATGAAAAAACATGTAAAAATAGAAGAGATAAAGGAATAAGTTTCTGCTAATCTAATCATGCAAAAATTAAAGAAACAAAAAAAAAAGGAAAGGGTTAGAAAACCACAAGTGGGCCCTACCTTGGGTGTTAATCCCTCTTAAGGCCTATGTCTACAATGAATAAATAGAACTCAGATTCTTATTTCATCAGCATGAATATTACAAGTGGAAAATACAAAAAAATCTACATATAGATCGATTCCATATTTAGCGTTAACATTTCATTTTTACATCTCTCCTTACAATAGAGATGTGAAGAGATAGAGTCCTACTAGGAGTTTCAATTGGATTAAGTAAAATATCTTAACCAAACAATCCGAAAACTTACATGCATGTAACAAAACTATTTAGTAGATGTTCTCATACAATCACATAACTTAACTAACCGATCAGTCAATCAACCAGTTATTAAATTATGAGTTAAATCAATTAGTTATTTGTTTGAGTTGTAATGCATAATCAGGTGATGGCGTTAAGTCTTCTTCTTGTTCTCATAATTGCTTCTTCCATCATCATGTGTGAGCTTAGGTTTAGTTTCCACATTGTGCAAGATCCTCAGGATCATGGCTTTATGTATGTGTGTATCCTCCTTTGGCGGAAGATGATTTGATGTGGACGAGTCCCTTTAGCTTCATATCAATTTCTATAGAAAAAATCTTCACTTTGAATGATTTCCTTTGGTTGTAGGTCAGTTGTTGTGTATGGATCCTTTATCTGCATGTTAGTTGTTGGATATAAGAAATTCTTTGCATGAACAAGGCCGACATTTATACAAAACAACTTTTAACATCATATTTCAATACAAAGAATAAATGCCTACTCATAATCCACAAAATAAATTAAACTTTATTAATAATTATATTAACTAATATCTAAGCCATGAGTTCAAGTTATAATGAAAATGTCTAGTAGTATCACAGGAAATAAAATTTTAGGGCTACAAATGGCTGAACAAAATACAGAAGATGAGGTGTTTTTAGAAAGGAAAATAAATGACTCATCACACCCATGAAATTAAATTATTAAATCTCCTCACTCAAGATCCTTTAGGATCCTCTCGTTGCTTAGGGTCCACCTGAATAATGTTGCATAAGCATCTAAAACCAACAGTGTAGATGTTCCTTCATGCTTTGTGAAGAAGTAACATCCATTCCTTCTTTATCTATCCATGAATCATCTTGTATGTCATCATCCAGTTTATTTTCACCATACCAATGTGGTATAGGATAGTGGAATATTGGGGGATAATAACCAATGGGAAACCAAGTTTTTCCACATCCTTTAGAAACTTAAATGTATGCATTTACCCTCTTGAAAGTTGGAATGATATTATGATAGGAGTGTATTTATTTTTGTTGCATCTCGGGGAAATATCTTTCCAGCACATCATGTAAGCATATGTTATCTTTCGTGCATTGAAATTAATGGGGTCCCTAGCTTCTTCATGAGATTCATTTCTCATTTAGCATACTCATTGTATAATTTCCCTATGTTCCATGTATTTTCCATACTCTTCAATAATTTCCCTGTATTGGTAGCTTCACCTTTGATCATTAATGGATGCACTTTTGACAAGTGCCTATATTCTTCCATCTGTTTCTCTCTATATAATTCATTGTTAAAATAAGAACACAATGCCCTAATTGGAACATCTCCAATATAAAGTATTGGGATCCAGTCCATGTCATATTCCAAGGCATAATTGTACATATATAATTCACATAATAGTAGTTTAATTTCATGAGGAATTTTTAGATATATTCTAAAGAAATTTTTGGCTCCACTTATATCAAATAAAGTAACTAAGTTGATACAGGTAATATTTAATCGTAAAATATGTTCTTCTAAGAAAATGGCATAAATGTTAGAAGGTGGCCTACATGTGATTATGGCATTATCCACTTGAGTCAGTATCTTTTTTTTTTCTTGAGCCTTTCAATATCCTTATCTTGGGCCTTAAGCTACTTGTCCTTTTCCTCAATGTCCTACTGGTTTTGGAAGATTATTTCTACCTTTTACATTTCCCATTTACCTTATAATTGATTAATATAGTTTTCAAACTATTTTACCCAAATTCTAGAAAGGTTGTATCTGTTCTAATCTTCTTGAAAAATGGTTTAGTATGGTCTTTGAACACTTCATTAATGATAACTTGTGGCTACATGTTAGTTGGCGAAATAATGGTGATGTAGGCTCTAGTAATTTCACAATTGTCTTCTCAATAATTGTAGAAACATTCCCTTGTACAATGTCAATCTTCTCAGGTGGTTGTTCTACCTCAATTTAGTGAACAATATTTTTAATCATTTCTTCAACATCATGGGGCATATCATTCCCAAATTCTACCTCATCAGTCTATGTTTCAAGAACTATGTGATCATATTCTTCCTCTACCTTATCTTCATCATTTGTGGCTATATGAGTTGTGTCTTTAATTTATGTTGTAAATCCCTCTCCTTCATGCTTCTCATGGGTTTCCCCAACATGAACTACCTTTGCATGTTCTTCTATCTGTTTAGTAGGGATTTCTTGAACCATTTTCTCTCCACTTTATTCTCCCTTCTTCTCTTCCATACCCTCCATGGGATCCACAAGACCTTGTTGATCATGAATTCAAACATCAACATTTTCTTGGTCTATGTTCATTTATGTGGCCTTAATATTATCTCCTGAACTTCTTTATCACTATCAAGTGATATGGTTTTAGTCTTTGTGGCTTTTGATGTTTGTGGATTTTTAGTTCTTAGGTGATGAGAATGCCTAGGTGGTGCAGGAGTGGATTTGGAAGATGAAGGAGTAGACTTGGAAGATTTAGGAGTAGTCCTAGAACATTTTTATCTTACTCCTTGAGGTGGATGATTCAGGGGTTGAAAATACAAGTAGGGTTTCAGAAATTAGAATCCTCTCAAGGGATACAAGAACATGGTTCTCCTTAGAAAGTTGTGTATTTTTAGAAACAGGGGTTTCTGTGGGCTAAGAAGTGGAAGTTGTGGGTTCAAGATGAGAAGTGGAATTTTTGGGTTCAATTGTATGGGTTGAAGAACTACCAATAATTATCCTTCTCTTCTTTCTTTTCCCCAGTAACTCATTAATATTATTTACCCTTGAAAAATCTCCCCAATTCAGTTCAATATATTCTCTTTTGAATGTATGTTTGACAATAAGAGTGATGTGATAATGGTTGGATAGAGATGGCCTTCCTCTATGTGATTCTCTACTCATACCTTTTTAGGCTTTCATTTAGGAAATATGGTTCATTAACATGCCTATCATTCTTCAAATGATTGAGTAACTTGAAATGGACAATATTCAATCTAGAGTATCTACCCTCATAAGTAAAGTATTTGATAATGTAATTGGAAACATCAGCCCAAAATGGTTTCAGAGAAGTGTAAAATGTACCTTTTCAATCATTCATGAAGTTATCATCTACATCACCAAATTATCGTCGAGCTACATCCGGGTTTTCCTTCTCAAGGAAAATATCACCTTCGTAGGAAGCCCTGTTACTGTAGCTAAAATATCATCATCCACTTTCACTGCTAAACCCTTTACAGAAGTCTCTTTGTCCTTGAATTTGGAAGAAAATTTCGTTACCATGGATTCATTGAAACCATGAAACTTACTGATATATTCTATCCATCCTCTATTTTGAAAATATTGGAATATCTTAGGCTAGTTATGGAGTTGAGTATGGTCTATAGGATCATGGTGAATTAGATCCTCTGATTTTGAATTATACAAAGCCCTTTAACTCTAAGAGGAAAAATATCATAGTTTTTAGTAATGATGCAAGAATTCAAGTAAGCGTAAAGTTTTTGAGTACTTGTGTTTTTGAATTCTGTGACTGACTCACACACATCATAAAAAGGAATACACTAAATTTATTTGAGGGATGAAAATGTGTGAGGTGATGTTTTGTGACGAAGTGGGGTGACATGAAGCGAAAACTCCTAGGGTGAAAGGAATTGGCATATAATAGCTTTTTAAAGACATTCATGACATGGCATCAATATTAATTAAACATAATCATTCTATCTATACTTTATTAAAGTGAAATGAGTGCACTTATCTCGAAAAATGTGTTGGATGATGATTAAATGTGTAATTTCACCCTTTGTTACATGTTAGGTTTTTCATGATGCTACATGTTGAGTTTTCATGATGATGTGAATGTTATTATATTTTGCAAGCATATGTAACATCATGTTGAAGGCTCCTTAGTGAAATCAAATAATTCCCAAAGACGGAATACTAACTCGTTCTAATGTTAGTCATATTTATCACCACTCAAATGCATATTGTTCCTTATTTTCTTCATGCAATCATAAGTTCTGTCAAACATGAAAACAAAGAAGATATTTACTGCATGCTACTATAAATAGAACACTTAGTCTTTACATCCTCTCCCTGTGTCAGAGACCATGCACTTATTACAACAAATACACTAAATCCTACAAAATATAAATTCTAAGAAAAAAAAACATATTTGTTGAGTGTTGATGATCACCAAGAGGGATAATCACATCCCTTTTATTCATCTTCGAGTATTCGACAATATGAATACACCAAGTCCAATGAAACATCTCAATCTTCACTAATTTCATATGATGAACCAACAGGCTTAACGTATTATCTTAACTATGATGTTCTCATCTCCATTCTACTTTGACCACCTCTCGGTTGGGTTTTGTACAATCTCGGTTGGATTTTTGTACAATCTCAATCTATGACCATTCACTAGTAGTTTGAATCTCACAAGATCTATGGTGGTTAGTTTTACATATGCATTGGGAAATTTTTTCTCAATATCATATGGACCTATCCACCTTGTCCTAATTTCTCCCATTTAGTCCTTTTACTTAGAGTCGAATAAGAGAGCCCAATCACCTTCTTGAATTTTTATCTTGATGAACCTATCATGTTATTTGATCCTTTTATTCTGAAATACCTCTATATTATGCACATCTTATTTCCTCATTTCATCCAACATATTAAGCTAGAGAATCTTCTACCTCCGAGCTTCGATACAAATCTATGCCTAGTTCAAGTGCAGTCCTTAATGTCTTATTATCAAATTCAATAGTGAAAACAACATTCTTACCATACAAAAATTAAAATTTTGTGAAGTTATTTGTTGTCTTCCATGTTGTGTTGAATGCCCAAAATGCATCTAGAAGTCTATCTCGCCCAATCTTTCCTATCGGTGTAATAATATTTGTCAAGATGGCTTCTATTTCCTTGTTTGTTACCTCAACTTTCCCATTAGATTGGGTGTGATAAGGTGTGGAATTCCTATGTCGGATTTCATATTCCTTAGCTAGATTATAAATAACTTAAGTATAAAAGTGTGTACTTTGATGAGTTACAATTTGTCTTGGTACTCCATATCTTGTGAAGATGTGGTCGTACAAGAATTTGGAAACTTTCTCACTCTTTTGATTTGGAAATGCTTTCATTTTTGTCTATTTATTGAGGTAATATGTGCATACTGAAATATATTCCTTCTACTAAGATTTAGGATCTATAGGACCACTAAAGCCTAAACCCCATTTGTCAAATTGTTGCAATACTAACCGAGGATACAATGGAATCTCATTTGACTTTGTAGGCTTACCCATTCTTTTGCATCTATCACACCTTCTTGTATACTATAACATCCACTTTTTATGACTTAGAAACAAGGGAATTTTTTAACATAATTTTATCTATTATAAATTCATATAATTCAGAACATACATTCCATTACCAATCCATCTCATAACAGAAAACCATATGTAGTTGTAATGACTTGGTGAAACATTGATCTCTCATTTCATGACTCGGTATTAAACTGATATCTCATGTTTAACTTGTTCATGAGTATACTAAGTATACTTTGGTTCTTTTACCCATCAAGGGTCACTCAAGTGTTCTGTCTAAGAAGCCTATCTGAATATCTATTACTGATATTCATCTTAGAAATCCTACAACTTAGACTAGGTGACATAAGAAAACACAACCAGCATCTTGTGATACTTTGGTGAAAGTTTTAAACATGTTTACCATGTTTACATTTCAAGATGGAATACTCGTCGCCGAAAGGAATATGTATCTCACCATAATGGAACATTTATCTAGATTGTTCTTCCTTGACTTTCGTCAACCAAACTCGAGTCAAGGTTCTACACTAAAAAGGGATAGCTCACATACACTAGTGTATAAGGCTAATCGTGGTGAATAAGTATACATAGAAATACTCAATCGAATTTCCTTTATTGGGTGTGTTTAGTTACCCTAAGTCAACATGAGTTGACCACTACACTAGTCCATGTGTCTATCTCTGTTTAGAGTATAACTATGAACCAAATTTCCACTTATGTCAATCAAGTTAATTGAACTAAGTGGGGTGTTGAAGCATAACTGGTTGCATCACAGTATCCTCGTAATGACTCCCATCATTATGAGGGTACTCTGTTATAGCCCCTATATTACAACAACCTACTAAGTTCTTTTAACTAAACTAACATACTTAAGAAACATTAGATTATTAACCCTTCAAATTATTATCTTGTTTAATTAATCATTAAACAACGCACCTAAAGGTTCACTAAGTATGATTGATCCAAAGAAGGATTCGAAATGTACTTTTACACCAATTGAAGGTATGCAGATAAAATATGCGTTCATGCATATGAACAATTTAATCTTAAACCATTATTTCCATTTATTGATAAATCTGATTCCATATTAAGTAAGTAAGATCATTAAGTTTTCTTACTATAGTTTATCATTGTAAACAATCTTGATTGAAATCTTATACATTAGACTTAGTGATATCATAATATCTAAATCCTTTTATTAATTCTTTTAATCTTTCCCATTTCCATTTATTGTTTTCATAAAGAAGAGCATACAACCAATCATCAATAATGGTTATACTTTATTACATTATAAGGATAACATACTTAGTTCTGATTGAAAGATAAAAGTAAGTATCCTCTTATTCATAATTAAGGACTATTGTCCTATTAAAGAAATCAGAAAACATAAGGTTTAGATTCATAAAAGAATGCCACATTCATCTATATAAAACTATCCTTATTCCCTTTTCCGAATAAGGATCTATCAATCATAATCATCATAGTTATACCATTTCCCAAATGAAATGAATCGGAAGTATATATATATATATACAGTTCCTTATACAAGAATTATTCTATACCTTAGAATCCATTAAGCCATGCATGTCAATATTTAAGTATATTAATAAAATCTCATCATGCATGTTAATATTTAGGAATATTAATCAAATCTAAGTCATATAAGACCTTAGAATAAATCAGAAATCAAAAGAGAGTGTTCACATCACTCCAAGCTCAATAATATTCCAAAAGTTTATAAGAAAACATCTTTCATCATTACAACTAATTTAATACATCCTCATAGTTTTTCTAACAAGTTCATTTCGAGAGAATTTCAATACATAAAGATCTGAATGAAGAAAATGATTTCATTAATAAAACAAATGTAACTTTTTATAAGTCTTTCTCCTTTCACTTTTCACGAAGTCCATCTGCAAAATTGTTAGCATGAGTTAGTTCACAAGAAATGAGCATGATAAGCACTATAACATTAAAAAATATGCTTTTATCTAATTAAGTTTCATAAAAGGAACCCTACTATTTATGAAAAGGTTCCAAGTACACAATAATAAGATCAATAAGAAAGACTACCCAAAAATTCACAAAATTAGATATAGAGAAGAGTCACTAAATCTATTTAAGAATCATTTACTCATTTAGAAAGTTAAATAATCCAACATAAATTTAATTCTATCTATGTCACAGTATTGACAATCATTTCAACATGATAACATTTCAACTACAACCAATTAAGAAAAGAATTAATTAAAGTCATGATCTATCCTCATTGGTTTCAATTTAATTCACCAAGAAAATTTCCACTATAACATAATCTGTTCCTAATCAATCAATCACAAATGAATTGATCTAAAACACAATGACTTGATAAGAACAAAAGGTTGTTCTTATAACAAACAATTTCATATCAATAACTAAAAAGGTTTGATATAAAAACACCAATGACCCAACATGGACAACATACTATCCTAACAACCCTGCTATCTAAATCCCTACATCTATTCCAAGAGAATGCATTTCAGCAAAGAGAAACTTGAAAATTCCGAATACAATCACAATATATTCTAAATAAATTTTACTTAAGCATTCACAAGAGAAAAATCAATAAGATATACAAAACTTTGAAGGATTTTTCATCAATAACAAGTTGAGTTCAAAACCCATTTGAACAAAACATAATCTTTTAGCCTATACAACAGAGAGAAGGTCGTAACAAATTCATGCATCTCAATAAACAATCAATAAGTGAATTCTCAATAATTCCCACATAGAAGCCAAGGATAATGAAATCAAAATGGTTTCAAAGAACAAAAACGCAGAGTACTATCTTAACCAAAAGACCAAGATCCAAGTTTAAGAATAGAAAACTTCCTTAACAATGATCAAATAGAACTCACACCTTCCAACATATTGAACAAAACCAGAATATGAGTAAGAGATTGCACTCAAACATGTTAAAATATCCTAAACATGTGAGTACAGTCTCAAGGAGATGTTTCATAGAATAAAAAAATTCAACAAAACATGCAATAGTCACCAAGGAATTCATGATGATCCAAACCACAAGAATCTCAGAGTTGAACAGAACTCCTACCAAATCACAATACCCCAAACATGATGCTCAAAGCTTAACCGCTCCTCGCAGGATCAAATAACAAAAGAAAATGAACCCAGTTCGAGATTAATACAAACATGGGTCTTTTCTAAAATCAACCAAGTTCTAAAAACTTAGACCAACCTGAGAAGGGTAAACATGCAACAAAAATCAAATCCCACAAAAGAGAGGGAGACAAAAATTACTATTCCTTGTTTCTCATACACGACCACCCAAGAAGGGTAAATAAAACAATGAATGAGATGAAAATGACAGAGATAGATACCCCATCATTTACCTACAATATGCACTTACAGTGTTAAATTATCACCTTTGTGAATACCCAAGATGGCTCGATACAAGATCTCATTAACAAAACAAGATCAAAAGATCAGTTACTAATCTAAATCCAAATGAAGGATTAAGAACCATAACAAGAATCCCATACAGGATTCAAGAACAAGTTGACCAAAGTAATAATAGATAAAACAACCAATTCAAGCAAGACCATCAACTAAAACACAAATTCCATTACAAACCCCTTTTGATTACTAAAAATAAAGTCAACCCAATAACTTTAAACAAAACCTATTTTCTCAATAACCTTGAGAGTTCCTAGGTTCAAGAGACTTCCACAGAATCCCCAGAAAGACATTTAAACACCAAAAGGGTACAAAATAAGGAGACATAAATATCAAAACACATAATCCCCTTATAAATTCATACCCAATTTTCCAATAAAGCAACACATTTGTTTTCCAACTTCATTCAAAACCTAGAAACATGTAAAACAACTTCATTCCACATAATCACTCATATCCACAAGAAACCATGTCAAAAATAACTCACGAAGTAAGAAGCAACAAGCAATCACACCGTAAACTATTCTCGATACGTTTTCATGAAGAGCATAGTTCTTTTAATGAAAATGTTTAAATAAAAGCAAGAAACTTAAAGAGATAGAGCCTATCATGCTTGGTAGTTATCTTTCCTTCTCTTCCTTGCTTCAATCCTTCAAACAAAGCTTCCACAGAAAGATTTCCAACAAAAACACCAAAACAATCCTCTAAACTTTTCCCATTTTCTTCTTATAGTTTCCATAACCAAATTTTTCCATCATTTCCACCATGCAAGGGTGAATTCAAACATGTAATAAAATCAAACTGAGAGCTCACAAAATGAAAATACCACATGCAGAGCCAAGAATCTCAAAAAATCCAAATGCACAATGAAACCAAACCATTTATTTTTCCTCCAACCCATTCTACTATTCCCCAGAGTTTTTCGCTCAGGTCGAGGCTCATAAATGCCAACAGGACTGACAATGTCCCTCCCAAAACTCCCGTCATGCCTTATCTCTTGTTAGTTATAACTAATAGTTTAAAAACTTCATCAAATCTAATTTAGCAGTTGACAACTCAACATTTCCCACTACCTTCATGCCTTGGCCAAAATTGGCGTGACAATAGACTTATTAAATGCCACATTTAAACCTTGTAATGCATTTGGAATGGTTCCACCGCCATCCAAATCCACTTGTTAACATAGCCAACCATATTTCCCTAGGTTAGGTCGATGTCCATTAGGTTAGGTTCCCTTAGAATAGTTTAAAACCCATAGCTTAGGACCTTAGGAATAGTTCCATATAGCTTAGGATTAATTAGTGTCCAAAACTTAGGATAGTTCCTCATTACCCCATTTAGGATTTAATCATCAAATAAATATAATCACCTTAACATAGGTTTAGGATAGGATATAATAATCAAACACTTAGATTAATTAGGTCCCAATTAAATTAACCATGGAACATTACCTTTAAAATTAATCAAAATGACGAATCAGATCATTGTAGAATGGTGAAATCAAAAGATGCTATAGGACACCCTTATGACCCCAATGCAAGCCTAGGTTCAGAAATCAGATATTCTGACCAACTCGATCAAGATGATCAAAACACTGAAAAATACCAAACATGCCTTGATCACTATAATTGATCCAAGGGGTGGTTAACCCTTTACTTTGCAATCAACAGACTGAAAAATAAGTTCAGTATTGCAACTAGGAAATGAAAAATTTAGACTGAATTTATTTCCTTCATCCACATGCAAAATACATTAAAAATTTCAGCATAAAAAGTATATGAAATACTTCATTATTAATTCAGAATTTTCATGGCATGATGTTATCCAATTTTAGAAGATAAAACATATCATCTACAACAACATGATTAATCAATTTTAAAGAGTACACCATATTAAAAATGAGAATCACCTATCAACATTGCTACTTCAATTACAGAAGTGATCAAGGATAACAACCATGGCAGAGGCATTACATATACAATATTGCATCCTTATGTAGTGTAGGCCAAGAATACCCCTATTGTCAAGATTTTTTTGTTGTTCTTTTTACATCCAAGTTTCCTCCACATGATTCACTATGGTAGGCTTTGAGGACATCATATATTTCCTCATCATCTATGCATATTATCATAACATTATCTTACCCTGTGTGAAATATAAAACTAAATATCCAAGAAAAATTCACACTTTTCTCAACAATTTATTTCTTTTCAAAATATAAGTAGTGTGGAGGTGTCTTACCTGAGACCAAATAATTAGCTATATCAGCATACCAAGGTGTTCTAGTGGAAATGGAAAACAAGTGCTCATCTGGGAAAGAGTCATCCACTACTTGTTCTTCATTATTATTCTCCATTCTTGAAATAAATTCAACTACAACATTTTCCTTACCAGGATTATCCACAATGGTGACATCAAACTCTTGCAAGAGTAACTGACATATGATTATTTTGTTGCTTACAAATGGTTTATTGATCAAGTATTTAATTATAGCATGGTAAATGTGAATAAACACTGGGTAGTCTATGATGCAGTGCCTAAACTATTTAATGACATACACAACTACTAAAAAATATTTTTATGTGACTATATAGTTAAGTTTAGTGTACTTTGGCAGTTCTTACTGACATAGTAGATTGCGTAGTTTATAATTTGATCCTGCTATCCTAAAACAGATCCAATGGTGTGAAATAAAGCATCAGTATGAATTTGAAATGGGAAACTCCAATATGTTCCTTTTAACATAGGTGTAAAATTTAACATTTGCTTCAAATTCTGGAATGCAATATCACATTTCTCACCCACTCAAAGGTAACATCCTTTCCTAGTAGTATAAATAATAGTGTTGCAATCTTATCAAGTTCTCGTATAAATATTCTATACTAGCCAATATGGCATAAGAAAATGCTCAAATCCTTGTTCTTCTTTGGTGTTAGAAGATTTATAATCACATATATTTTTACTAGATCTACTCGAATTCTAGAAGATGATAGAAAATTTTCCAAGACTATTCCTCCAAACATCATCATGTAGCATTTTTCATTTCTTGGAGACGAATTATGATCCTTTCATATCTTCAAAACTTTTTCTAGATTATTTATTGCTTCATCATAAGTACTTCCATGTATCTTTGTAAAATCATCCATGTATACCTCCACGTAGTCATTGGTTAGATCCGAGAAGATTCTCAAAAATACCCTCCTGGAATGTAGTAGGTGCATTGTACTATCCAAAACAAAGAAACAAATATGAAAAAATTCCCCATGGGCACGTAAATGTGGTCTTGTCCTAGTCCTTTGGTGTAATCTAAATTTGGTTGTAGCCATTATATCCATGAGGAAAAGAAAAATATTTATTTCCAGCAAGAGTGTCAAGTACTTGATCAATGAAGGAAGCGGAAATGATCCTTTTTTATTGTTGCATTCAAATCACTATATTCCACGCAGATCCTCCATTTACCATTCTTATTAGGTATAATGACAAGGGGTGACACTCATTGACTATTTAAAATTGGATATATGAATCCAACATTCAATATTTTTTAATTATTCTTTAACTATATCCCTCACTACCGCTTTCATTCTTCTTTATGGATTCTTTATTGGCTTGCGCTTGTCTTTAATATATATCTTGTATGTACAAGAGCTTATGATGCATCCCATGCATGTCACCATAGTTCCATGCAAATGATTTTTATGTTTATGTAGAAGAGCAATCAACAACTGCTCTTGGTGCATGCTCAACATTTTTCTCACATTAAGTGGCTTTCCTAGAGTAATTTCCACTTGCTTAGAGAGACAAATCATGGAACATGCATTACTGATTAAATATTTCAATATGCAATCATGTGGGAGAAGTTAGTGAAGGATGCAATTCTTACTTGAAACCTTCATAGTATTTTTATGTGATAGAGTTTCATTTGCGGAAAACTTATACATCGTAATCTGCCATCTACTTCTTCATTCCTCCCATAATTATTTTGTAGGACATTAGAAAGAACAACATCCTTTTCTTTCCCTTCAATTGTGCATGAATTCTCTAGCATCATGAGCTGCTAAAATGAGCTTTGGTATTTTTCTGTCTCTTCAACCCAAATGGTTTGGTCTTCTTCATTGAATGGTTGTGCAGGGGGTAAAGCATGATACTTTTTGTACCACTTATATTAGAGATAATCATATTACTAGATCTACATCCTATGAATGCATCAACAATTTCCAACCATGGTCTTCTCAGGATGATAGGATATCCTCCCAAGCTTTCTTTTGGATGAAGAACAATAAAATCAGTAGGGTACTCCCAAGAGTCCACCACTACTAATACATCCTCCTAAACTACATAAGGCTTAACTATTGATTTTTTTGCAAGGTGCAAAAATTTTATTGTTGTTATTTGTCCCTCTAACTTCAAATAATCCATGATTTGTTTTGTCATTACATTTATTTCTACCCCAATTCAATTAGAGTGTTCTTAATCACTGTGTCATTGATTGTGACATTTACCAAAGGACTTCCTAGATCTATGTATTTGGGTAGAATTGAGTTCCCAAGCATAATATCATCTAGTTGTCCAATGATCTATAAAGTAGTTGGATCTTTCCTCTTCTTTCTTATTTTCTTTATGCATAGGTATTTAACATTTTATTGTAGATGGAAACATCCTTAATAGATTGAATCAATGGAATTTTGACACAAATGTATTTCAATTGGTTGAAAAAATCATAATCAAATTTTGATTTGAGGTCAGTATTATTTTCTTGTAACCTTTCAAGAAATGGTGGCTCATTACCCTATGTTTTACCCTTGCTGGAATTTTTCTCAGGTTGTTGTGGATAAACATGCAGTGTCTTCTGGCTTTACTATGGATTGATATGCAAAGAATCTGCAGCTTCTTCTACAATTTTAGTAATGGTGGGTCCATCTAGTGGAGGAAGTGCTCTTCCTGAGTGAAGATGGATATTATTGACATCAACAGAATAGGTAGGGTATTGAGCTAGTTTAGTGGAATAGGATGGCTGAGAAGCTTTACAATTAGGGTTAGGTGTTGGATAAGTTGTAGTTGATTAGATTTTGGTTGAGATCCTACATGGGGGTTTGACATCAAATCTTGTTGTTGTGGATAATGTGGCTTCTTATAATATTGTTGGTAATTAGGAGGTGGGTTATTCCATTACTTCCCTCCTCTCCAACGTTGCTACCATGATTGAGGAGGTTATTTTCATTTTTTTGTAGGTTGTCCTTTGAATTGAGGTTTCCACTATTGTTGATATTGGTTAAGATATGGGGTCCAACCTTGAGGGTTAGCCCAAGGTGGGGGATGCATATATGGATTATTAGACCAATTTTAAAATGAATGCATAGGGTCTTATGCCATACCTCCTTTCCTCGGTGGCCATGGTTTTCTTTGAGCAACGTAGAAAAATTTCCCATCCTATGTCTCCAACATCTTGAACTTAGGTGAAGCCTCCCTTTCTTGAGCAATGGTGTACAATTATCTACATCTACAGTTAGATATATTCCTTATGCATACATGAAAGTACTATTTGAGTGTTGATTTTGCATCTTCCTTTTTATTTTTGGCATGTAGAGCATCTAATTGATTGGCCATATGATTTATAATCTCCTACTTCATGTTTTTAAACATGTTGATAATAGAAAACTTGGATATGTCCCTAATTGTTTTGGTAGCTAATCCACCTCTTGATCTTACACTTCTTACCCTCTTCATAGTATCTCTTGAGTAATTTTGTAGGCTTCACATATTTATGCAAAAGTAGCTTTTGAAATGTCCCCTGCTCCTATCAGGTCCATATAATCCATGTCCTCCTCACTAAGTCCCTTAAAAAGAGTAATTTGAGAGATTCATGTGGTATTCTTGTGTTCCTTGACTTCTGAACATGGAACAAGAACCTTTCCAAATAATCTTCCAATGGTTCATCCTCTTTTTGTGCCATTTTGTAGATTTCATCACCTCCTCTGTTGCTTGGTCTACAATAATCCTGGTACTTATTGAGGAATTTATCCTTCATTTTTGCCCATGTGGTTACAAAATTTATTCTCAATCCCATGAACCATCTCAAGGCTGCATCCTTGAGTGTAGCAGAAATAGCTTCAATTTATGTGCATCAGTAGTATAATCATAACTCCTGCACAAAACATCAAACTCAAACAGAAAGGTGTTTGGGTCTTTTATCATTGATCCATGAAAATTGGGCAAGGCTGAGGGAGAAATATTCTTCATAGTAGTAGCTGCATTATTGTTAGTAATGGGGAACTCAAAGGTGGTTGCCCCATTTTGAGCATTCTGATCTACTTATTCTACCATCTTTGGCTACTTAGGAGAAACTTTAGAACTTTCACTTGGATGATGATCTTCAAACAATAAACCTTGCACATATGAAAGGATGTATTCTTCAAAATACTAAGAGGTGTATTAATACATTTGTGATACTTGTGGATTAGGTAAAAATATACCATGGGAATCCCTTGGGCGGTGCATGCATCAACTAACTCAACTCAATCAATGGAAATTAGTTGGGGGGTTGGTTTGGAGCTGAATTTCCTAAAACCTAAACTACTTATAAGAAATGAAAACACTCTTCAAAAACCTTATAACTTGGCATTATCCCCAATGACGATGCCAAAAATGGTGGTGAAAATTAACTTGCAGCAATTAGTATGTTGTTTATTAATCTATAACCATTTAATTATCAGACCAAGGGACATAAAATTTCAATATTGTCAGTGTTGTATGCATAGTTATAGATGTTTGGGAGGCATAAAGGTAAATTTTTGTCATTACAATTAGGAAATAATAATACTGAAATGAACTAGATTATGATTGAAAATAAATACTATGGCTAATGACAAAGCATGTAAAAACATAACACGGATAAAGGAATAAGTTGCTACTAATATAATCATACAACGAATTTAAAAAAAACAAAAAGAGAGGGTTGGAAAACAAAAAGTGGGCCCTACATTGGGTTCTAATCCCTCCTAAGGCCTATGTCTACAACAAATAAACAAAACTCATATTCTTATTTCATCAGCATGAAGATTACAAGTGGAAAATACAAAAATTCTCTACCTATGGATCGATTCCGTCTTTAACATTAACATTAACATTTCCTTTTTATATCTCTCCTTATAGCAGAGGCGTGAAGAGATAGAGTCCTACTAGGAATTATTGTTGGATTAAGTAAAATATATTAACCAAAAAATATACAAACTTACATGCATGCAATAGAACTATTCAATAAATGTTCTCATATAATCACATAACTTAACTAACCGATCAGTTGATCAACCATTTAGTATATTATAAATTAAATCAATTAGTTATTTATTTGATTTTCAATGCATAATTAGGTGATGGTGTTGAGTCTTCTTCTCATTCTCATAACTACTTCTTCCATCAACATGTGCGAGCTTAGGTGTAGTGTCATCATTGTGCAAGATCCTTAGAAACATGAATTTAAATATGTGTACAACCTCCTTTAGTGTGTGGATGATTTGATGTGGATGAGTCCCTTTGGTTGCATGTTAGTTGTTACAGAAGACCTCTTAACTATGAATGAGTTCCTTTGACTACATGTTAGTTTCGTGAATGGATCATTTGCTACAAAGCACCATTTAACATCATATTACAATCAAAAAATGAATGCATACTCATAATCCAAAAAATAAAGTAAACTTTAGTAATAATTATATTAACTAATATCCATGCCATGAGTTCAAGTTATAATGAAAATGTCTAGCAGTATCACAGGGAAATACAAGTTCAGGGCTACAAATGGCTCAACAAAATACAAAAGATGAGGTGTTTTTAGAAAGGAAAATAAATGACTCATCAAAACCATAAATAGTAATATGATGAATAGAGACTGGAATAGTCAATGTATTAGAAACAAGTGTGTCATCTATATCAAAATAGAAAAATAAATTAATGGTGCTAAATATGATATGCGAGAAATAATGCCAATCATAGCATCAAGTGGATGATCATAAGAACGTGGTGGTGGAACCGCATGATAAGTATTATAAAATTTCAAATTAGATGTGTCATTTGTATGCTTATGAAATGGATCATTAAATATTTTAAACTTATTATTATGTTGTCATGTTAAATGTTTAGCATGAAAAATTCAAAAAACATGTCATAACAACCTAGACCCCATTTTAAAAATCCTTCTCAAACGGTCAATGTAAACCTTTCCTCCACTCAAATCACTTACTGTTTTATCCTCATAATTTCTAGTAGAAATTTTAAAATGTGATTTTCAAGTTTGTTTCATGTTTAGGGAGATGATTAATGGATTCATTCAAGACCAAAAGGAATTTCTCTCAGAGGGCCAAAAAAGCCTAATTTTTAGGTTTTTCAAACTAGTGGACACCCCTCAAAAAATGACTTCTAAAAAACAACCCACCTGGGATTTTTTTAGAAGAGATAAATATGTATTGAAGTGATTTAGGAAATTTTCAGAAGAAAAATAAGGTTTAGGAACAAGTTATGTAATATTGGGCTATTTGTAGCATGGTATAAGGAAATGAAAGTGGTGAAAAAGCTACTTGGCTTGTTCTAGATATATCAAGATCCTTGGTGGGAGTTGGAAATAAATCAAATACTCATCATAAAACTAAAAATATCTACCTCATTTTTCAAAATGTTTCAAGTGATTCTAAGGATCATATTTGCAAATATTGGTTCGATAATGTAGATAAAGACCTTCAATCTTGGTGAATATTTAATTGAATATTATAGAAGTTCTAGGAGATTTATAAGATGATTCAAATTACAAAGTGGATAAAATGGGACCCTCTATATGTTCCATATTTTTATTTGAACAAAGAATTAGTCTTTATTTGGTGGTAGTTGGACCTTTCAGAACCTTCCATGACCAGAATTGAAAAGGTTTGTAAATTTCAAAGAGGAGGAAGAATCAGGTCCTAAAATTGTTTCATTGGATTCCTTGGGTGTTTTCCACTCAAAATGATATAAGTTTGGCCTAGGAAACACTAAGGGAAGCTCTCAGGAAAAAGGCACTTTGGTAGGCTATTTTTAACAAAGGTAATAGTGACACCCAACTTCCAAAAGTGGAAAATGCTTACTTGAGACCCCTAATCTACATTTTTACTTTTAAAAAATTAAAATTGAACATATATGAAACTAATATCTTCCACCACATGGATGAGAAGGATGTGTCACCTAAATACAACTTTATGTGGTTATAAAAGTGTTTTCCACTCACTTTAAGTTTTGGCCCCTTTCTCATGACATGCAAACGATTGGCACACTTGGGAGTCCTTGATGTCACTTTATCCCTTTTCTAAGGTTACATTGGGTACACTATAATGTTCCACCACATGGAGAGGAATATTTTTGTCACTTAAGTTGCAACATGGAGTGTTAGGTAAGTGTTTTCAACTCATAACTTTTGGCCCCTTTTTCAAGATACCCCTACCCATGGCCCATTTTTACACCCTTGATGTCACGTTTTCCCCTTTTTACCTTACTAAAGTTTTTAATGGATATGATGGATTCTCATACCCATTTAGTAATTATTAACCCATCCTTTCATCTCATACAACTCTGACTCAAAGGGTTAAGCGGGGTGGGTCAAAAGTGAGTTAGCTAGGTTTGTGAAGGAGTGGTGAGTATAAGAATCATAATTAGAATTTTTTTATGTTTTAACACACCCCATTTCTTCTGATATTCTATTATACTTCCCAAATTATTTATAACCCTCAATTGAAGAAAACACCTTTTTCTCGTAACTCTCGATTCCTACCTCCGATGGCCATGAAACTTGGACCGTGGATTTTCCATGAGAACGCATTTAGAATGAGTATGTACATGCCATAATTAATTATCTAATTCATTTTCTACATCCTCCCAAATTTTCCAGCCTTGAAAAATGTCTCCTCAAATCTAAAAATTGTAGTGATCCAAATTGCCTCAAAATCGAGACGGTGAGCTACAAAAAAATTAGCTTTCCAATGAGAAGTTTCTTACCCAATGAAATTGAGTATGATTGAAGATATGGATGATTGTTTTTTTACATTCTTAATTTTCTAAAGAAGAAAAAACATACATGAAAGTTTAATTTTCATTTTCACAAAGATCTAGACAAGAGAAACCCCCAAAAATTGGAGCAAAGCATCCTAGTGTGAAGTAGAATTTTTAGAAACCATTTTCACTCCGATCGACACTTTGTGGCCAATGTATATTTTTATTAAGTCCCTATCCAATACACTTAATAATAATATTAAATAAAAATTGTAAATGGATTCAAGTCACTCATTTCATTCCTCAAGAGGAAAAGTGATAATAAATGATAATTTGACAAAATTGCCAAAAATAGTCACCCGAGAAGAACTTACTTAAAATAGTAAATGTATGGAAAATTCTCAACATGGTCATGGATGTTCCTCCTACACATACCTCACTAATCCTAACCTTCATGGAGGAAAAAATTATGTAAAGGGAGGGAAAATGGTATTGTGTATCAAGCGAAGAGGAGCCATCTTGGTCCCCAATTTTGATCAAGATAGTGTATTTTGGTCTCGTGTTCTTCTCACCTCATTAGATGGGTTGATAAAATTATAGAATCATATTCCACCCAATATATCACCTTGATTAATCACATGGTATGAATTTTCTTCACCTCATCTCATTTATTTCTTCATTTCCCAAGGGTTAGGATCATCATGATGAATTATACGAAAAATGATATCAAGTTGCATCAATAAATTGGTAATTTGAAGGTATGCTTTAGCGTTTCAAAGGTTGAAATTATTTTTTAAGAGGGAAGGAATTCTTCATTGTCTTTAGTGGTCAAGTTTTCACCACCTCTCTTTTTAATGAGTGCCAATGTGTTATAGAGGTGCTTAATTTTAATCATCATCAAAGTCAATCTTCATCAAGGGTGGAGGAACCTTCATCCATGTTTTGGAGCATATTTTATCTCCTCTCTTCATTATTTCTTCTCTTCTCTCCCCCTTTCTAATTCCTCATTGTATGTAATCATGAAATTTTTTCCTATTTACTTAAGTGAAAATAAAATATTTGTAATGTGTAAAAGTACTCTCTCAAATTATAAGAGAGGTACTTAATTGTCTCTTTTAAGGGTAATTGAAAAGTCACACATGATGGGACATGAAAATTCATGAGGGGGTTATATGAAAATTTTCATTGTAAAGTTATAAATTGAGAGAGACTCCTCATTTCAAAGGATGGTTATTCTTGTTTACTAGTTCCCATATTCTTTCTAGGAACAAGTTATCAAATTCCTCTAACTCCTTTGTCTATGTTTCCTCTCCATCTCAACTACACTCCATGAGCATGTACTTATTGAATGTATGCACTTATACTTTGTGTTATTTGTATCATGTTCCTTGTTCTATGTAAATGATGTCTTTTCATTGAATCTAAGGATGTATTCTAGTTTTAAGCAATAAACTCTACTGTGTTATTTATTATGAAAAACCCTCCTCACTATTCTCTTTGCACCTCTCTCTCAATCTATTTCCTCCCTTGTAGTATCTACAAGAATTTTTCCACAGGTGTAGGGAAGTACCCATGTGTGATCCCTGATCAAAAGACCACCCTCGGTTGTTATAATAGTGTACATAATTTTCCTATTTTCAATAAATGGAGTTGTCCCATTCAAGTAAAGGGACTTAGTCCTAGAGCATTGGTGAGAGATCCCTAATTTTCCCATGTGAAAAATTATTTCTCCAACACATTGTTATTAGTAGGCTTTGAAGATTCAATGGGTTTATCTCATTTAATTACATTATATTCAATAAGATCATGAATTACATGGCATAACTTAAGACATCTATCTATAGAGTGACCAATGCATCTATGATCATCATAATAAGCATTATCATTGAAGCTATTACTTTGAGGCTTACTCATATCACACTAAAACAATGGAGGGAGAGACATGATATTACACTCAAGTAATTGATTTAGAACAATGTGTGTATGATAATGTAACCTTGTAAATTGTCATCTTGTAGGTTTTATTTTTATCATAATAGGTTAAGCAAGTTCAAAGTTTCCTTGTGGTCATTAGATTTTCCTTTGAAATTAGATTTTCTTTTAAAATTGGCATAAATGATGGATTAAGGGTGCTAGAAACATAATTGATATTGTGCATGTTTAATAGATTAGTTTCATACTCTTTTAGTGTATGACATAGATGGTGAAAAGATCTAAAATTATCAAACATGACAAATTATTGCAATGGAGGAAGAAAATTTTGAACAAAAAGGTCTTGTAACTCACTTTCGCTAATATGTTCATCTTAGTAAGCATTATTCTATAATGTAATACATAATAATTGATATGCTCATCAAATCCTTGTTTGAGTTTGGAAATTTGTGCATAAGATATCTTATCCCCAATTTTGATTGAAAATTGTGCCAAAAATTGATTTACCAATGTAATAAGAGTGCATAAAATGTGTGGGGAGATCATAAAACCATTACAAATCAAATTCCTTAAGAATCTTAGGGAATAAATTAGTAAAAATATATCATTAGATGCATAGTAAAAACAAGAAACATGGAATGATCTAAGATGCTCTTGGGGATCACCCTTTCCATCATAGATAGGAATCTTAGGTGCAAAAAAACCAATAGGAAAAGGATATGAGACAACTTCAGGTGCAAGTGGATTATGCAATAATTGAGAATATTACATAACATTATAATTATGAGAGACACATTGTTGCAAATTAAAACTTTTATCTTGTAAAGAATAAACAAGGGACTCAAGATCGTATATGCTAGATAAAGATGCATGTGAGCCATTATGATGATAAATAGGAGATGTAGTAGCAATAGTGGATGCAGGAATATATACGAGACACATTTTTCATAGGAATGTTATGTGGCCCCAAGGGGGTAGGAACGATAGAGGTGGGTATAGTAGATGTTGCCATAGAGGCATGATTGAGTTGTGGTATCTTGCAGCATATAGAAGAATTTCAATGTTTTCAGGATATTCATGCAAGAAATTCTATAAGTGTTTCACCTCATCCTCAAGAAAATCTTGTGTATGGTGATTGGAATTAGTATTAGAACCATCACCTTGTGAATGATATGTATTAATAGTCAAAATAACATTAGCAAATATATCATCATGGAATTAGTAAGAAGAGAGAGCAGGGGTGGTATGTGAATCAAAAGAGGTGGATAAGATATATATATATATATATATATATATATATATATATATATATATATATATATATATATATATATATAGATATTGATAATGATCTTGAAGATTTGGCATGATGAAGCACAAGACCCAAACACAATAAAATAGAAGAGAAACCCTATGGAAATAAGGCATGATGCTCAATTCAAAATTGGGGTTCACCACATGAGTCCAATTTATTGGGAGTGAATCTCACCCTTTTATTTTTCTAAATATTTTAGTTAACATACATAAAAAGGATGAATAATGTTATAGGTGGATATTCTGATTTAATTAACTTCCAACATTAATTACACAAATCAAAATAACACTTTTCAAAGTGACTATTAATCTAGAAAATATCAAAATACAAGGGAAAGATTGCACTTAGCTGATTTTTTGTGGATATAGAAGAGTGTAAGTGGTCTGAGTGTTGTA
Organism: Taxus wallichiana var. yunnanensis; assembly: GCA_018340775.1. Lineage (NCBI taxonomy): Eukaryota > Viridiplantae > Streptophyta > Pinopsida > Cupressales > Taxaceae > Taxus > Taxus wallichiana. The sequence continues at coordinate 611,359,009 of CM031235.1, read as the reverse complement.
ACATGAATATTTGAAGAAAAAAATCTTTGTTAATGAAATTGATCCCAAAAAAAACCGTATAACTTGTTCTATAGCATCCATATGATCCTGAATTGTTTCTATAGTCTTGGACCTACTTGGAATATAGGTCTACAACTTCTTGAGTGCTTCACCTTCTTGGAAATGTATGTCATTGTATGTTGGTCTTCTTCACTCACCTTTAGAATGGATATGTAAACTTTTCTCAAACCCTAAAAACCTTGTAGTGCAATAAGGATTTCCTAACAAACATTTTTTTGGGTTATGGGCACTCTATGCACCACCAATATTTCCACTAATTTTAAGAGGGATAAAACCATACATCATTCTCCTATCATGTGATATCTACCGTAGTTCAATCAAAACTTGACAACCGTGCTTTGAAAATGCTTCATTTCAATTTCACACTAGCTCAAATACTTAGGAAGGGTAAATTTACTTGCTTGTAGGATGAATATGGAGACTCCTAAACATGGGAGGATATTTGAGATTAGAAAAGGGTGCTACCCTAATGGATGTGCATAAGTTATTTCATAGTTTAGGGATCTTTGATTACATTTATTACTTTATTTTACATGAGGAGTTCATAAAGTGTGAGGTCCCTAAATGATGTATGATTTTATTTCTTGTATATGCTTTCAAAGGTTATTATGTCATGAAAGGATGAAAAAGGGGTTATATTAGTTCATAATGATGTGATGGAATTGAGTGAACTATTTCAAAAAATGTTGGTCCTAAACCATACAATAGGGTCAATTTTTAATTCTACATCCTGACTGAAATTAATGTTTTTGGATAGGAAGGAAAAAAGTATATTTTGACTTTGTGGGATTAATCATGGATGTTTATAGATTAATTTTATGAAATTAAAATTTATTTACTGATGAAAGAGAGGTATGAAAAGATAAACAAGTGCAAGAAGTGCTATCAAGGTATGTTAAGAAAGAGTGAAGAGAGTACATTTGTCCATACAATAGTGCAATGTCAAGATCAAGAGTCTCAAAGGATATATTTCCAAATTTGAGTGTCTTCAGAAAAATACCTTGAATTAATTTACTTTTTCTACCAATAATCAACTATATGCTATTTCCTCTCTCATAAAAAAATTTAAGTAACTCCCACAAAGCTATTATAGACACCCTAAAAATACATACATATTCATATCCCATTCTTATCCAATCAAAATTAATTAAATTAATTTTATCTTACCACAACATCCCCTTTGGAATTAAATAATTTAATTCTACTATGTCTTTGGAATTAATTAAATTAATTCCTATACCATTCTAATTAATATAATTAAACATTTAATTAAATAAATGGTTAATTAGTCAATCACAATTAAATACTAATTAATTTAGTTATTTAATTAAATCCTTTTATCTACTCACACTCCACTTCACTCTACTTCCAGAATCTTATAATGGCGAGGCAGTAATAATGTTCATGTAACCACTTCTCAGATGAATTCAAAGATAATAATTTCCCTTGCAAAGCTATAATTACACATAAATTGTCATCTTATTATTTAAGGTAATTATAATTATTACTTTAGACCCAATTAAACCCAAGATCCAATTTTCATGTCCTCGCCCTCAGCTATAAAATTTGACCATTTCCTTTTCCAATCCATCCCTTGAGCTTTGAGAAAATTGCATCCACCATTGTTGCCAATTTGACATCCACATCCATGTGAACTCTACTCATAGCATCTCGCAAACACCTTTCGAGATTAATATCAAAAAGAAACTATAATCCAATCTTTAACAAAATCAAATAAGCTTAAATCTTCTACGGTCTTATCTTGAGGTTTGTAAAAAGTCTACAAGAAGGTATAAGCTAGTTTTTGTTTATTTATCTTAAGTTATTTGGTTATTTCTTTGTTCACATTCTAGCACACCCAAAGGGGACACCCTACGTTATTTATTTTATTTTAGTTTATCATTTTTTATTTAACTTTATTTGTGTGTTTCTTGTCTTCATTTAACCTTGTTGTCAAAATTTTAGGTCACGGGTGAATCACATAAGCTAAAACCGGAAAAACTAGCTTCTTTGGCCATTTTTACACATTTATGCATTTTCCATAATCGTTGCGCTAGCATGCACGATCTATGTGCTAAAATTAAAATTTTTATGCTAGCTTGTAAGTGTGTGCACTATCGTTAATAGTTCATGTGTTTCCATCTCGTTCCCATACACTACCATCAACACAACACATATTTCCATCGAAGTTCATGTGGTAGCATTGCTCATCCTTTCGCTAGCATTGTATTGCTCGTGTTAGTGTTCATTCTTCATCATTTTGTTTAACATGTTTGTTCTTGGAGGTATTTTGTAACGTAAATGAGTGTAGTTGAATGCACTAGTGTTATCTATAATGTTAGTGCACTCAAATTCTACATGCTAGCATGTTACTACACACACTAGCATAGTCTATATGTGTTTTTCACTTTTCTACTTTTGCTTGCTTTCCTCATCGAGATCTAACCCGTGTTTAAGATTATTTCTTTCTTTTTATGTTGATCTATTTTTTAAGCATTCTTAAGGGAATAAACACATTTTTCCTTAATTGTTGTAAGATCACATGTATGCTCTTTTCTCCTACTTTATAAGCGACCTTAGAAATCAAATGTGATCTTCACTTTTCAATTATTTGTTTAAATGAATTAATCATTTTATTTTATTAATAAAATCTTGTTCACATGTATGTTATTTCTTCATGCTTTATAAGAAACCTTGGAAATCAAAAACGTGAACTTGCTTCTATTGTCTTATCCTCTACCTACCTTAGGAAAACATCCTAACTCTTATTTGCAGGACCAAATCTTAAAGGAGGCTATAAAACATTAAACTATTAATTACAGGTTTCCTTAATCGAAGACTAAAACAATTTACTAACTACAAGTTGCCTCTATCAAATATTGGTGGTTAAAACAATATCATATTTTAATCAAGATAAAATGAACAATACACATTGTATTTTCAGGTGTGGATGACAAGACTATTTCCCAACTCATTATCCAAAATGCATTCAAAACTTTAAAATGGCACCATTGGATAGAGCTCTTTCTCAACTTTCCGAGAAGGTAAAGTTTTCTTCCTAACTCCATGTATTTTTGAATTTGTGGCCCAAAGCAGAGTTTTAGTGGGAAATTTTCCCGTGAAAGGCTCGCTGAGCCAATGAAATGGTGCCACGTGTCCAAGGAAGTGGCAGGGGTTGGAGGAAGACTTGGATTTTTTACCAAGTGTTTGGAAAAATTTCAAAAGGGATATTTCACCCCACAGGCCCACCGTCTAATTGGATCTCGCCACGTGTCCAAGGGGAAAAAATTGAAAATTTGACTAAGTGTTGGCACATGGAAAATTTTGGAGGAAAGGCCCGCGCCCAATCATGTTTTGCCACGTGTCCTATGGCATCGGACCATGGCGGAGTGTGGAGGAGAAGTTATAATTTTGGTGAAGTGTTTTTCCAAATTTCAAAAGGAAATTTTTGGCCCATTGCCCTCGCCAACTAATCATGTTATGCCACGTGTCCCAGGGGTCGGAGTTGTAGAGCACGGGGAGATTGGGATTTTTTCCCAAAGGGATTGCGCAAAAGGAAAAATGTTTGTAGAGGGTCTGTGGTGAATGAAATTATGCCACATGTCCTAGACTGGCAAGGAAGGTGGGGAGAATTTGGGAAATTTTCCCAAAGGAAAAAGAAGGAAATTTCAAAGGAAAAATCGCCCCTGAGCATGAACCAATGGAATCTCGCCACGTGTCAGGTGGCACCAAAAACTCAAGACAAGCCCGCAAGGAAAATTCGAAGGGGCAAGCCCACATCCAATGGGGTTTCACCACGTGTCCAGTCAAAAAAATGGTCAAAAAGTGACGGAAAAATTTAGGAGTAAAGGCCCGCGGCGAATAACTCCGCTGTACCACGTGTCCTCAACTCATCAGCCCGACGGGGATTTTTGGAAAATTTTCCAAAGGGTAAAACAATGGAAAATGAAGCATTAAAGGACCACACCCAATTAAATCATGCCACGTGGCACCCAAAATGGTAGAGAGTGGGGAATTTTTGGAAAATTTTCAAATGACCAAAAAGTGGAAAATTTAAAAAAATTTGTCCGCCAATCCGATTTGGCCTGTTTTGCCCTAAAATTTTAAACGGCCATATCTTTCAATCTAGAGCTCGAGTTTTCATGTTCTTTATATCAATGGAAATATGGTGAAATTATCTACAAGATTCTCGAGGTCAGTTCTACATTTTAATGGAGTTTTGAGAGAGAAAATTGCAAAACACCTCTGACACATGGTCATGGATAGAAATGACATTTCAACCACCATTTTTAATGAAGAATGGCTCGCATTCTCTCCCAACATGGCAAAAATGTCCGAGGATGGGCCTATAAGGATGCCCATGCTATTTTACCATGTTTTTGGTTAGTAGTTGAAGCTCTCCCACATTTTCCTGCGTTTCTCTCTCCTAGGGTCGTGGTTTGCACTGTAAAAGCTAGAATGGGTTAATTTTTGAAAAAGGGAGACACTTTTCAGCTCTGTAACTTCCCTTTCTCTTCCCTTTTGCAGAATTTGTGGAAATCTTTACCTTTCCATGTAATACGAACCCTTTTACCTCTTGATCACCGTAATGCATTGTATTGGATCTGAAATGTTAATATATGCTCTGTGATTAAAATTCCCTCAATCCTTTCATATATCTACCATTGTTTTCCTGATCTCTCATTACATTTTGAGAAATTTTTGCATGCTTTGTGTTGTGTTTTCTTATGGATTGTGTATATATTCTAGTATCAGGTGTCTGCAACTCCTTTGGTGTATCACCCCATTAGCATTAGCTTCATTTTTTTACATTCATTGTCTTCGTCCCTTGGAATTCGTAGTAGGAATTAGGAATTCAAACCTCTCAAACCCGTAAGTGATATATCTAACCGCAGGAGTTGAGGAACTAACCTCTAATCTGGAGATTTCTCTCTCATTTTACAAGTCCCACACTCGGGAGAGAGGATTCAATGTTTTGCAATCACACTGGATGCCCAAGATGTCAAACTAGAAGTCCGATCAACTACCAAGGGTGCTACTGATTTGCAAAAATAGTTTTGGCATGCCTAGTGGGACCTTAGAGGTCTTCATCTTCATTATAACAAAATTTATGTCTATTTTTGCAAGTTTCCAAGTTCAAAGAGCCCTAAATTGCACATCCGCGACTCAAAGGAAGACGAATCAGCTGGTTTTAGCAAAGTGTAGACTGAAAACTCATGAGAAGAATCACTACAAGGTCAAGAGTTGTTTGAGTATCTGCAGTTATCTCCAAGAAGAAGGTAAAGAGGGAGGAGAATTCAAAGGTCTCCATCTCCACCAAATAGAACTCTCTCGAACTCCTCCACTGGTAGGCCTTTCATTCAATCAACAAGGGTTCTAAGGCCAATCGAATGGAAAAAAAAACCCCTATGTCAATTTCACCGGCAAGTAGGCCACTTGCTCTCAATGCATGAATCCAATCCTAGTTTCAGCATTGAAGAACATCCCATACTTTACTTTGGAGAAAATCATACTACTCCCGGTGATCATGTTAAGGATATTGCTAATATTTGTGTAATCCATGAGATTAATGAGATGCAAGTTACTCACAATCATGTTGGCATCTTCATTCAAAGGGAAAGCTTTGCAATGGTTTAGGAGTCTTGCCTTAGGTTCTATCTCGAAATTGGAACCAGCTATGTATAGCCCTCCATGAGCAGTTTGGAGAAAAGGGAGACAACTTTTCCCTTTTAGAGCAGCTGACAACCATCAAGAGAGCTCCCAATGAGCAGCTGACTGACTTCAACTTTAGATTTCAAATGACTTGGGAGAGAATTCCAGGTGGCGGTAAGGCCAACAAAGAAGGTGCTTTTCTATATTACCTTAAAGATTTAAATTCTGATATTTCTATGTTAATTCAATCCATGGGAGGAAAAATTGTCCCTGTTGCTTATAACATTGCCATTAGAGCTGAAAATTGTTTGATTCAAGCTAGAAAGCTAGCTCCTAGGCCTCCAATGCCATTGTTTCCAAGTTTAGAGAGCCCAAACACTAATCAAACACCTAATTTAGCTCCTATTCCCACTCCTAAAAATCAGAATTCAAGTGAAGCTTCTACTTCATCTCCTAGTGCCTCAAATGAACTTCAAGAAGTCATGAAGCAATTGCAAAATCTAGGCAATGAGCTGGTTACACTCAAGAGGCAGTAAGCCCAAGGTTTTAGACCTCCCTTCTAGCCTCAAGCTTAGCCTAACAGGCAGCCATACCAACCTCAAAGACCACCCAATCTAGCTGCAAATTTAAACCAAGAAAGACCTCCTGCTAATAGACCATTTCAGCCCTATAATCCCAATGCTATATCTGCCTCTAAGGCATTAGTGCCAGTGCAAAACAACATAGCTCAAGAATATGATTGGTGTTTCCCATGCAATGAACCTCACAACCAGATCTATGTGCTTCAACGGTGCCTTGAATCAAGTATTAATGGTGACAACTACTGGTGTGGAGGGCGAAGGTAGTCAAGGAAATAACCAACAACAAGAAACATTCCAACAACAATCAGCTCCAAATGATACCACACTTGTAAACTGGCAGGTAGAAGATTTTTGTGGCATGAATCAAATAGTTTCCCAAAGTGTTGCAGCCAACACAAGGTCAAAAAGGAGGAATTTGGGTGAAGAACAACCATTGGCTCCAAGTAATCCACAACCTCCTACTATTCCAAAAATTATTGGCAAACAAAATTCAGTTCCAAACACACAAGGGCTGCCTAAAACAACTCCTAGGCCAGCTCAAACACCAGTTGTTGCTGCCCATATGCAAGGAATGAATGTGTAGGCCAAGGGACAGCAAAGAGATGCTTCATATCCATTCAACATCATTTATCAGATGAAGAAGACAAATGTAAACATATCAATGTGGGAAGAGCTTTGTTACAAGCTGCCATGAGGGACTGGTCAACTTCAAACCAGCAAGTCCAAATGTAAGAGAAGGTGCTCACAAATGCTACCCAGCCTTAGAAGAATCATGGAGGACAGCAAGGTAAAATGTTGAAGCCCCCTCCATTCTATGTTTCATTGATCATTGGAAACCATTTAGTACACAATTGCATGATTTTTTCCGGGGCAAGTAGTTCAGTAATGCCCAAGAAAATATCCAATCAGTTAGGGCTTCGATATGAATTCATATCCAAAGGGGTAGTGCAATTGGATGGGACAGCAGTAACAACAGTTGGAGTGATTAAAAACTTGAGTCTTACTTTGCATGCATGCCCCAACGTTGTTGTTTTGCAAGATGTCTCGGTAATAGACCTTCCACCACTCTTTGCCCTATGCCTGTCAAGGGATTTCATAGCCAAGATTGGAGGGTACTTATCTACTAATTGGACACACATGTTGTTTAGAACAAGATATGGAACTAAAGCCACAATCAGATCTGAGCCTATTGCAAACTTTCACATTGAGCCTTACACTCCAAGTCAGATCAATACCAATTGTTCAACGTTTGATCAAGAGGATTATCCTAGCACTGCTGAAACTGACACCAAGGTAGGAAGCATCCCAAATCTAACTCTTGATGAATGGGCAAACAAGGTGCATGCTTTTGATCCTTATCAAGAAATAGAAGAATCTGAGCTAGGAGTCTATTGCATGCATGAAGAAAATCAGCCTATTCCTAGCATCACCAAGCCAGACCACAAGGATGAAAATGAGGTATGGTAGTTGTTTTTTGATGGATCAAGGAGTAGAAAAGGTGTAGAAGGGGGAGCTATGCTTGTTTCCCCTCAAGGAGTTAAGTATTATTCAACTTTTAGATTTCATTTTGCATGCTCTAATAACACTATTGAATATGAAGCTTTGATACTAGGATTGCATTGGTCAATCAAAAGAGGGATAAAGAACTTGCAAGTCTTTAGTGACAAGTGAGTTGATTGTCAACCAAGTTAAGGGGCAACATGCTATCAAGAATGATCTACTCAAGTGCTACAAACATAGGGTGTGGGACCCGTTGGTCGTCAAATAGGACTTTTTAGAGAGCAACAGACAGGGGACGAAAAGTCCCTCCTCTTTAATGGGAGAGGTTCCCTTATTCTGAAACGAACTTATTTACAAATGTGCAGAGTATTGTTTTATGGTCGAACTTGGAAATATTACGAAAGTGTTTTCCACAAGGATCATCGATTCACGCAAGGACTGAGGAAAGGGAAAATGAAGATGAGCGAGAATAGCAACATTCAGAATTATAGATAGCAGAATAATTCTTTGTGTATGCGAAGCTTCAAAAGATTTAAGACAAGATCATATGAGATTAAATTTAAAGACACAAAGTTCCATAAATAACCTCCTTCAGATTCATAAATCAAGGACACAAAGTTCCTTCTTGGTTGTACAAGATCACTTTGTATTGGCAAAACTAAACAAAGATGCAAATCGAGAGACTAACGAGTTAAGGATAAAATGATCTTCACAATATGAAAGGAAAACACAGAGATAACGAGAAACAGATAGACAAAGAAAGAAAAGCCCTTTTGTATTGATTTCTTTAAGATCTATTTTACACTTTCACCAATATTCCAAGTTCTTCCCCTCCCCTAAAAATGGCGTGGGAATGCCATTATATAGCTTACAAGTCGGTTACTCTTTGTAACCGTTTCTTTTAACCAAGAATAGTTAAGTACCACAAATGCAATACCTTAACTAATTAAAAAGAATACGAAAGAAAAGAAAGAAGAGGAAAGGAAGGAGAAGGAGACAGGTGGCCGGCTACTGGGGAGGGACCCACTGTCTTCAGAATCCGCTGCCTGAACTTCTTCAATGACTCAGCTATATCTCTGCCACGGGGAACAGATGTGTTGGTCGCAGACTGAGTCCAAAATCCCAGGCATTTCTCCATCTCTTTATCAAACTCGACGTGAGTATGATAGTCTTTGTTTGCTTCTTCAATGGCAGACTGAAGAGAGAACAAATTTCCTTTATCTTGTCCTTAGAGATGGAGTCCTCCTTGAAAAGATTATCTTTGACAAAAGCTCTGAACTGAGCTTTGATTTCTTGTAAGGACAAGGGAATGCCAGAGTTTTCATCCTGAAGATGACAATGCATATCTTTGAACGCTGCAGCTGCCAATGTCTTGAAAGCTTCTCCCTTTTGCCAGTTATTCTTCATTTCATCTACAGCTTCTTCCAGGACTCTGATTTTCCACTCTACGCTGTAGACCCAAGATTTTGATAGATTGTCTTTGGCATCATCGAAAATCTTATTTGCCAGTAAGATATTCTCATCTGTCTGTCCCATGAGGCGAAGGTCTACAATACAACTGCCCCAGAGTTTAAGCTCTTTGTCCATGACCCCAATGGTAGAGGACAGTTTCTGTTGCAAATTATCTACCTTTCCATGTAGCTTAAAGGCTTCATCGATGAAGTTTAGCCCGGCAACAAGCATGTCATCTACCATGGCTTCAATAGCTCTACCATAGACAAATACTTGTGCATATCTTTAATACCCCGCACTTCATCTTGGCTTAGAGTTACGGAGGAGGTAGAGCGATCGAGGAGTAGGATCCAAAACTTTGTCTTTAGATAGAAGAGACTTGATGAAACCTGTAAGAACTCGGGCTTGCTCTTCCAGCTGTTCGATAGTTTGTTGTCCTTTTTCCACTCTCCCAATAACTCTTGTGACTGTTTCCTGGAGGTTATGAATCTCGCCTTCAGGGGTAGATTCTCCCATTGGGATTCTCAGTAGCTCCAAGTCAGATACTTGCAAGTCCTGTTCTGATTTGTCCATTGCAGGCTTGGCAATCTCCAGGAATTGCTGACCTCGAGTATCAGATACTATTCTGGAGGTGGTTCTTGCTTTCTTGGCACGGGAAGGCGTGGTGCCCAACATGGCTGCAACAGCATCAAAATTTGGTCCCAAGTTTTGGGAGGATGGTTTCTTCTTCCTTTTGTCAACCAAGGGTTGCACCCATGCAAAAGAGGAAGAAGAATCGCAGCGAAGCAAGGGGACCAAGAGACAGGAGCTCATGACACTCGAGTGCATGCACTTTTGTTGACTCAAGCCGGGATGTGGAAGGAGCACTAGAGACAATGGCGAGAAGAATCAATGGTACACTTGAAGTTCGGTGCTCGGGCCTCCTTGTCTTTATCTCGATGGGTCCTCGGGAACATTTGTAGGAGTTGGCCTCTCACTTTCTTCACTTTCACCGAGGATGATGATGTTCTCTCGGTCCGATAGGCAATTCTACTGTTTCTCCCGAAGATCTCTTTCCACCGCCCTTCTTTACTTCCTTGAGCTTCTTCTTATATACTTGAGTGGATGGAGAAGGAGTAGATTCCGCAGGTCCCTGAGCTGCTGAGGCAGGAGGGGTTTTCTTTGGTGTTTCGGACCCTGGAACCGGTGCTTCTCTTATTGGTGTCGATTCATCCTTGGAGGAGGATTCTCCCGAGTGCCTCCTGAATTCTCGGACCTTCTTATTGAACCAAACCTTAGTTCTGACTAAGACCGGAGCAAGGATTTCAGCCAAATCATCCCGCTCTTTTCTGTTCCAATCCAGGTCCTCCAGAGGGGTGTGTCTGATCACATTTTCATACTCATATGAGTATAGCTCAGAATTATCATCTTTGAGGCCTTCAGGAACTTGGTACAGACCGAGTTCTTGAATCAAATCTAAGGAGAACCTGCCATAATGCCTTCTCCTGGCCTCAAAGTCGCCTGCATACCGGCCCCCAGTAGTCTTACGCATCTGCCACATGGTGGTAGGCTATCTTGATATTCATGTTTCATAAACTTCTTCAAGTCAAAGCAGTTTCTTGGCTTGAAGAAATGAACGATGACAGGGACCGAGTTCTTTCTACATTCAGGCATCCGTAGGTCTGTTTTACATGTGTAATTTCCCGGAGAGATGGGAAAATGTACGCCAAATCTTCTTGTCTCTGCAAGTTCTCAGGCAACTTGTCCAGCTTTCCTGCATACCTCAATCAAGGCCATTTTGTCATTGCGAGAACATGGGAAGCCGCAGAGGAGTACTCTCATAACCAAAGCAAGCTTTGATGTACGAGAACTTCCGAATTGGACGAAGTAGGCCCCATACCGTGATATCAAGTTCATGGCTTCATCTCAAAATCTCTGGCGGTGTCGCCCTCGAGCAATCGGACCACGTACATAGTGAAAGCATCATTAACCCTTCAAATTACGGTTCTTTGGTCTCCAAGGTAAATCAAGGGCAATAGGCATACACTGGGTTGCCTTTGTGGCGTCTATATACGAGAATCCAAACCATTGCCTTGATCTTTGCTTTAGAGCATACATTAGATATGAAGTCATGAAAAACTTTTGTTTGCAGCACGTTGGATAGCTGCTCAAAATCGATTCATGCTTTGATGATCTCACCAGATTGATATTTTGCGTACCCTCGCATACCATGCTTGATGAGCGGGCACATCCGAGAAATGGAACTCGGCTTGGTGGAAGGAAAACCCATGACCCGAGCTAGCAAGATTATGAAATCGGCGAGTTCTTCGTTGAAGTCCGCTCGGACGAGGGTTTTGGTGAGGCGGAAGCTCCTTCTTAGGGTTTTAAGCCGAGACTTCGCCACCCGTGCTCTGTACTTATCACTATCTTGATCGAACATGGCTTGCGCTTGGGCTTGGGAAACAACTATGGCATTGTCCAATTTCGGGATCCTCGGAGCGGCAAAGAATGGCGGCGCGGCTCAGCTCGGCGATGAGCTCTCCATGTACGTTTGTCAATTCACTTGAGGCGGGGTCGAAGTGAGCTCCGCATGCAAGCACCTTTATGTCGGCACCGTATCTTGAAATGGGAATCCTCCAGACGCCGCACCACTGTCATCATGAATTGTCTGAGCCATCGGTGAGGGATTTGCATCTTCCATCCTTGCCCAAAAATCGTTGAAATCGAGATGTCGGGCCTCGCTATCTCCAATGTTGTTTACAGTGGACTCGAGTGGAGAAATCTGTTCTTGTCCTTGAAATTTGATCTTCATGTCGATAGTTTCAGGGGAACAAGGTTGCAAACTAGACTTGGAATGGAAATATAGAAGCAGAGGAACGTGCGCAAGTTTGTAAGCGGCAAGGGTTTGAGCAAAGGATAACAAGGAAGATGTGAGAAAATGCAAAGGGGAAAAGTTCATTATATAGCCGTTTGGGGAGCGGAGTGAATTCAATGCGTATTTAATGAACGCAACCACCAATTTTGAAAAGCGTCTAAGTATGGATGACACTAGGCACGCTAGGGACATGTGAGACGCGAATGCGCGAAACACGCGGCTCGGGCGAAATGGAGAGAGAATACACAAAAAGCTTTCAGAACAATTGGGACGAAAATGCGCGAGGTACGCGGTTCGGATGTTTCGGCCGAAATTGGAACAGAGGGCTCGTTTGGACTCGGGAGATTCGGGACAAAAAGTTCCGAAGTACGCGAATTGACCGGCTCGGCCGAAAATGAAACAGGGCGCATTTTCTGATTTGGGACGAAGAGCTTTGAAGTACGCGACTCGGGAGTTTCGGCCGAAAATGAGAAAGTTCGCACTTTTTGACTTTGGGACATTTGGGACAGCTAAGCGCGAAGTACGCGGGAAGGATGATTCGGCCGAAATTGGAACAACACGCAAAATAAGTTTTGGGACACTTGGGACAAAATGTTCCGACGGGCCCGAAAAAGGGACAGCTTCGGGGATTTCGGCCGATCGGAGAACAGAGTGCGTTTTCGTACTTGGGACAGGTGGGACAAAAAGTTCCGACAGGCCCGAAAAGAGACAGAATGACCCAAAACACAGACTTCTTCAATTTCGCGACTTAGGCACCTCAGAGAAGAACACTTGAGACTCAAAATTTTGAAATTTTACTCTTATCAGAGCGGGGAATTTTGAGTGGACAACAGCTGGCTCCTTCTGGGGATGACTTGGATTAGATTCATGAAATGAGACAAGGCAAGAACCTAGATAACTCAGTGAAGCAGATCAGTGCCTTATCCATTGGGCAAACGGAGTCAAAAACAAACCAACACAGAGGGCAACGCACACAACAGAAGGGAAACACACCAAAAGCAGAAAAAGCAAAAACACTGTACATAATATACAAAGGGACTCCCTAGTCACCTAGGACTTGAACAACTTCAAATACTGCCCACTATAAGGAAGTGGGAGGGGGGAACCATCCATGTAATCAAGATAGAAAGAGTCCTTACCAGCAAGGTGCCTTATCTTGAACGGTCCGAGCCACAGGGAATCGAATTTTCCATGGCTACCACGAGGTTCATGCCTTTTGTCCCATAGCAGAACGGTATCTCCAACTTGGAACTCTCTGAACCTAGCTTTCTTGTCAAACAGAATCTTTACCTTCAGCTGGTGAGCAGATATCCGGTCAGCAACCTGCAATCTGTCCTCGTTCAGTTTGTGCAGGTACATGATTCTTTTATCCAGAGCATTACTGAAACTAGTATCCTCGATGGCCTTCATCAGGTGCAAGGCTGGCAGTTCCACTGTCACTGGTAATTGGGCTTCTACTCCATACACCACTTGAAAGGGGGACATTCCAATGGCTCTTTTAGGTGTGATCCTGTCTGCCCAAAGAGCATCATAAAGCTTCTTATGCCAGTTTCGCTGAGACTCATTTACCAACTTCCTTATGATAGTCACCAGATTTTTGTTGGTGGATTCTGCTTGGCCATTTCCCTGTGGGTAATAATCTGAAGAATGAGCCAGAGAGATGCCATACCCGTAGCAGAAATCCATGATCTCAGTTGAGGAGAAATTCGAAGCATTGTCTGTTATAATCTTGTTAGGTACACCATACCTGACCAAGATGTTCTCCTTGATGAAGTTGCATACTACTTCAGAAGTAGTGCTCTTGACTGGGATAGCTTCCACCCATTTGGTGAAGTAGTCAGTGGCAGTTAGCACATGCGTGTGGCCAGCACTAGAAGCAGGATTCAGCGTACCAATGAAGTCTAGACCCCATTGTTGGAATGGTTCCTCGATCACAACTGGCTTGAGAGGTAAGGACGCCAATTTAGGCCTTCCCACAAAAGTTTGGCAGGCCTCGCATTTATCCACCCACTTGGATGCATCCCTGAACAAAGAAGGCCAGTAATACCCTCCCCGGAGTATCTTGTGAGCTGTGACTGTTGATGAATAGTGCCCTCCACATGCTTGATCATGGAAAGCTGAGAGCAACTTTCTCTGCTGCTCCTTGTCCACACACTTCAGAAATCTTCCATCTAAGCCACGCTTGAACAAGGCATTTTCCCACAGTACGTATTGTGCTGATCTCAATTTAACAGTCCTCTTTTCCTTGGCAGTTAAATGAGATGGGCATTCCCCATAGGTGAGAAAATGGGCGATGTCAGCATACCATTCATCGACTGAACTAAGGAATAGGACAGTAGGAATGTCAGCTTTCTCCTCTAGCAACTCATGTTTGGCTCCTTCAGCAATGAGCTCACAAAGACCCTTTCCACGAACCAGCTTGGTTGGCTTGATATCAAGGTCATACTCCTGGACTTTGGCCACCCAGTTTCCTCTCTTGGATCCAAATTCTTGCTGTGTAAGAATTGATTTAACAGTCGTATCTGGAACCAGCACCATAGAGTGAGAGTTGAGGATATAGAAACGGAACTGCTTGACAGCTTTGACTACTGCAAAAGCATGCTTCTCCATCATGGCGTATTTCAACTCATGATTCTTCAGGATATAGCTCATGAAGGCAATTGGCAGCTCATGTCCATCAGAGTCTTCTTGGGTCAAGACAGCAGCCAGGGTATTGTCTGTAGCATAGCAATAGATGATGAAATCTTTGCCGAAATCAGGACAGGCCAAAACTGGAGTTTTAGCTATAGCTTTCTTGATACCCTCAAAGGATTCCTTTCCTTCAGAAGACCAACCAAATGCTTGCTTCCCTTTCATCATCTGAGAGATGTTCAAAGTTAATTCAGCAAAATCAGGGATGAATCTTCTTAAAAAATTGATCTTACCGAAAAAGGAATGCACGCCTTTTTTACTGGTAGGGAGAGGAATTTGCTGGATGGCCTGAACTCGCTCAGGATCAATCTTGATGCCATCATTGGAGACGATGTGCCCTAATAGCTTTCCTTCTGTAACACAGAAGACAGATTTTTTAGGATTCAAGGAAATCCCATGCTCTCTGCATCTTTGCAGGACTGTTTCCAGGTGGTCGAAGTGATCTGCTCTCGTCTTTGAAAACACTGTTAGATCATCAAGGTATATGACAATACATTTTCCTTTCAAGCTCCCAAAAGCCAAATCCATAGCTCTCTGGAAAGTGGCACCAGCATTAATCAGCCCAAAAGGCATTCTCTTATAGGCAAAGGTACCCCAAGGAGTGGTGAAGGCTGTCTTGTGTTGATCAGCAGCATCCACCTCTACCTGATTGTATCCCGAGAATCCATCCAGCATAGATAACATCTCGGACCCCGTTACAGCTTGCAAAATCTGATCCATCATAGGCAGAGGGTAGTTATCTTTCAGAGAAGCCTGATTCAGGTTCCTGAAATCAACACAGATGCGGATCTCACCATTCTTCTTCCTAACCGGCACAATGTTTGCAATCCATGTTGAATGGTGAATGGGGAAAATGATCTTAGCCTTCAATAATTTCTGAATCTCCTGGAATATAGTGTCGGCTATTTTGGGATTATACTGCCTTTGTTTCTGCTTGAAAGGCTTGATTCCTGGTTTGAGAGGGATAGAATGCTGCATATCTTTTGGCTTGAAGGCTTTCAGATCCTCATAAGAATATGCAAGAACATCCTTATATTTCCTTAGAAGATCAATTGCTCTTCTCCTCTCGTCGGTTGTGCAACATTTCCCGATATTTACCAGCTTGGGATCAGTAGAACTCCCTATATCAATTCTATCATACTCAGCTGATTGCTGAGGTCCAGTAGAAGCTTTAGATTTCACATACCTGTCATGCTTGTCAAACAACTCCTCCAAACTCACCAAACCTTTGGGAATCTTGTTTCCTTTGAGATTGATGCACCCATCCTGATCTGCTTCTTCTCCTTGGGTGACGGCTTGGTCAGAGGACACACGCTCACGAGGCAGGTTGACACTTCCCTCGAAATACAGTTGCTCGAAATTCCCCCTGAGTTCCAGGAAGGAAAGCAAATGCTGGTCATCGTTGAAAACTTGCCAGTTATTGGTATTGTCAGGAACACTAGGCCGGTGGACCATTTCAATAGTGAACTTATCCTGAGAGAATTCAGGATGGGGAATCAGTAATGACCCTGAGACAGCCAGTGAATCAGCTCTGCTGTTCTTTTCTCTGGGTATTGCTTCAATAGAGAAGGCATCAAGGAATTCAATTGAATCCCAGACCTGATTCCGGTAATGCTTCAGCCTTCCGTTTTTTACTTGATAGAGGCTCCTGACTTGCTTCACAATCAACTCTGCATCGCCACGAGCCAGAAGATTCTTTATGCCACGTTCTTTAGCCACTTGCAGTCCAAGAATGAGAGCCTCGTATTCTGCCGTGTTGTTAGTGTTCTCGAACTGCAACTTGAATGAAAAAGGGTGTAAGCAACCTTCAGGTGATACCAGTAGGACACCGGCTCCAGAACCAGCCGAGGAACAACTTCCATCAAATTCCAAAATCCAAACCCCGTTGGGATCTTTAGGTGATATCTTGGGAAGTTGGACTTCATCGGGGACATGATCACGTAGTTACCATGACCTATGTCTTCATAGAGTATCTGTGCCTTAGGATCATCTGTTTTCTGCACAATATACTCAGCCTGTTTCTCAGGGAGTAACTTCTTTATTTGTCCGAGCACGAGTGCATGTGACCAGTCCATCTGGATTTCTCCCCCCACGTCCTTACAGAAGTTCCTACTTAACAACATTCCATAGGAAGGAGGAATGTCTACTACTAGGATGGTAGCCAAGACTTTCTTTTCAGGTAAAGCAGCAAAAGCCACTTGTGCATCTTTAATCCTTCCAACTAAAGGTACTTCCTTACTTTCCATGGAGTAGCAAGCTCCATAAGTGCGAGTAAGGGTCAAGCCTAAAGCATGGGCTACCTTAGCAGGCATCACATTATCTGAGGCTCCAGAGTCTATGACACAGTTACTGAGCCTATGGCCAGCTATAAGAAGTGTTACGTAAAAAGGCTTGATTTTGTCTCCAGGTGAGGTGACAGCAGCTACCAGACTGGGTTGCGGTGCAGAAGGAGGAGTAGGCAAGAGGCCTTTAGAGGTGGTCTTGGAATGGGAATTTACAAATTGGATCATCTTGGCAAAAGCTTTAGGATGAGTCTGGTAGTATTCAGCTTCTGAAATTTGAACCTTAGTCTTTTTAAGATGATCAACAATGTCAAAGGATCCAGAGGTGGATGGGCCATCATCATTTGGAATTCTAGGCTTATCAATTCTGGGAGAAAAAGAAGAAGAAACAACCTTGGTAGCAGGATTGATGGGACTTACCTTTGGTGCAGAAGAAGTAGGGATAGGAAATCCCCTTTTCGCAATAACAGGGATAGTCACTGACTGCTCCTTAGATTTCTTTATGGGCTGCGTCACTTTTTCTTTCTGCTTTGTTTGTTCCCGAGTCATGACAGCAAATGATTCGCTGTTCATGTCTGCTACCACTTCATCATGATCTTCTCTATCATCGATGCCTTCAGTAGTAAAGAAGTTGACTCGAGATCCCTCAAGTTCTTCTGCCTCATCATCAAATTCCTCCAGGAACTCCTCGCAAGCATCATTATCCTCGTCATCGTCCGGCTCTTCAACTTCGCAGGTTGCATTCACAGGAACCCTGACAGGAGGACCTTCAAGCGCCAGCCTTGTATGAGGTGCAGGCAAACGATTTCTGGGTGGGAAATTCCTCCTCGGAACGTCTGCATACGGGGCATGCTGAGCTAGTTGTTTCTTTATAGCGACGAGATCATTTGCAAGTTTCTGGACTAATGGATCAGTATTGGGCCCAGAGGTGGAAGGGGAAGAAGCAGCAGATTTAGCTTTGGGAGGATCTCTCTTCAACTTCCCTGACATGATCAGGTCGTCTTCGACGCTAACAGCCAGTTCTTGATCCAGAATTAGCGTTCCAAGATTAGCCCTTCTCAGAGCATAACTGACTTTAGGCGTTTGGGCATTCAAAAAGAAACATTTTTGAATTTGATCAACCGGTCGAGTATTCACAGGAATCTTGTTGATCAATCTGTTGAACCGAGCCACAAATTCTCGCATGGGTTCTGATGGGTCTTTCTTTATCTGAGAAATCTGGGCAAGCAGGGCATGCACATCTTCAGCCGGCTTGAAACGGCTTTCGAACTGAGTTCTCATTGTATTCCAGTCGGTGATGGCACCAGCCGGGAGGTGATAGAACCAGTCAGCAGCATTATCCTGTAACGTCTCAACGAACAGCCTTACTGAGACGTCTTCATGTTCGACTCCCAAGACTCCACATGCAACTATGAAGGCTGCAATGTGTTCATCAGGGTGTACTTTGCCATCTCCTCTGAACTTGGGGAAGTTCTTTCGGTTACCTCTAGGTAACTCATGCAAAGGCTGAGTAAGGGCCAGAGGCCCGACACGCTGACCCCATGGCAAATGTGCCGCCATTCTTGGAAATATGGCCTGAAGGGGAACTTTAACACCAGCAAGGGTCAAAGCTCGCAGATTGGGACTGGCAGGTCCTGAAGGAATACCACCCGTAGGACTTCTAGCTTGAACGGGCGGAGTGCTCGTCGAACGAGTTCTTCTATTTGAAGGGAAAGGAAAACCTTGTTGCTCCAAAAGCTGAAACTGAGAGTCTTCGATACCAAGGGCCCTTCTCCCTCGAGTGAAACGCGGAGTCGCCAGATCAAAGGATGATCGAAAATTGTAGTACTGGAATGCGATTTTCCCAGTGAGTCGCCAAAACTCAAGGTCATCAAATAGGACTTTTAGAGAGCAGCACATGGGGGACGAAAAGTCCCTCCTCTTTAATGGGAGAGGTTCCCTTATTCTAAACGAACTTATTTACAAATGTGCAGAGTATTGTTTTATGGTCGAACTTGGAAATATTACGAAAGTGTTTTCCACAAGGATCATCGATTCTGCAAGGACCGAGGAAAGGGAAAATGAAGATGAGCGAGAATAGCAACATTCGAAATTATAGATAGCGAGAATAATTCTTTGTGTATGCGAAGCTTCAAAAGATTTAAGACAAGATCATATGAGATTAAATTTAAAGACACAAAGTTCCATAAATAACCTCCTTCAGATTTATAAATCAAGGACACAAAGTTCCTTCTTGGTTGTACAAGATCACTGTATTGGCAAAACTAAACAGCATGCAAATCAGAGAGACTAACGAGTTAAGGATAAAATGATCTTCACAATATGAAAGGAAAACACAGAGATAACGAGAAACAGATAGACAAAGAAAGAAAAGCCCTTTTGTATTGATTTCTTTAAGATCTATTTTACACTTTCAGCCAATATTCCAAGTTCTTCCTCCCTTAAAAATGGCGTGGAAATGCCATTATATAGCCTACAAGTCGGTTACTCTTTGTAACCGCTTTCTTTTAACAAGAATAGTTAAGGCATCGCCAAATGCAATACCTTAACTAATTACAAAGAATACGAAAAGAAAAGAAAGAAGAGGAAAGGAAGGAGAAGGAGACAGGTGGCCGGCTACTGGGAGGGACCCACTGTCTTCAGAATCCGCTGCCTGAACTTCTTCAATGACTCAGCTATATCTCTGCCACGGGGGACAGATGTGTTGGTCGCAGACTGAGTCCAAAATCCCAGGCATTTCTCCATCTCTTTATCAAACTCGACGTGAGCATGATAGTCTTTGTTTGCTTCTTCAATGGCAGACTGAAGAGAACAAATTTCCTTTATCTTGTCCTTAGAGATGGAGTCCTCCTTGAAAAGATTATCTTTGACAAAAGCTCTGAACTGAGCTTTGATTTCTTGTAAGGACAAGGGAATGCCAGAGTTTTCATCCTGAAGATGACAATGCATATCTTTGAACGCTGCAGCTGCCAATGTCTTGAAAGCTTCTCCCTTTTGCCAGTTATTCTTCATTTCATCTACAGCTTCTTCCAGGACTCTGATTTTCCACTCTACGCTGTAGACCCAAGATTTTGATAGATTGTCTTTGGCATCATCGAAAATCTTATTTGCCAGTAAGATATTCTCATCTGTCTGTCCCATGAGGCGAAGGTCTACAATACAACTGCCCCAGAGTTTAAGCTCTTTGTCCATGACCCCAATGGTAGAGGACAGTTTCTGTTGCAAATTATCTACCTTTCCATGTAGCTTAAAGGCTTCATCGATGAAGTTTAGCCCGGCAACAAGCATGTCATCTACCATGGCTTCAATAGCTCTACCATAGACAGAATACTTGTGCATATCTTTAATACCCTGCACTTCATCTTGGCTTAGAGTTACAGGAGGAGGTAGAGCAGTCAAGGGAGTAGGATCCAAAACTTTGTCTTTAGATAGAAGAGACTTGATGAAACCTGTAAGAACTCGGGCTTGCTCTTCCAGCTGTTCGATAGTTTGCTGTCCTTTTTCCACTCTCCCAATAACTCTTGTGACTGTTTCCTGGAGGTTATGAATCTCGCCTTCAGGGGTAGATTCTCCCATTGGGATTCTCAGTAGCTCCAAGTCAGATACTTGCAAGTCCTGTTCTGATTTGTCCATTGCAGGCTTGGCAATCTCCAGGAATTGCTGACCTCGAGTATCGATACTATTCTGGAGGTGGTTCTTGCTTTCTTGGCACGGAAGGCGTGGTGCCCAACATGGCTGCAACAGCATCAAAATTTGGTCCCAAGTTTTGGGAGGATGGTTTTCTCTTCCTTTTGTCAACCAAGGGTTGCACCCATGCAAAAGAGGAAGAAGAATCTGCAGGCGAAGCAAGGGGACCAAGAGACAGGGGAGCTCATGACACTCGTGGTCCAGTACAAACATTTGTTGACTCAAGCCGGGATGTGGAAGGAGCACTAGAGACAATGGCGAGAAGAATCAATGGTACTGGAAGTTCAGTGCTCTGGGCCTCCTTGTCTTTATCTGATGGGTCCTCAGGAACATTTGTAGGAGTTGGCCTCTCACTTTCTTCACTTTCACTGAGGATGATGATGTTCTCTGGTCCGATAGGCAATTCTGCCTGTTTCTCCTGAAGATCTCTTTCCACCGGTTCCTTCTTTACTTCCTTGAGCTTCTTCTTATATACCTGAGTGGATGGAGAAGGAGTAGATTCCGCAGTCCCCGAGCTGCCGAGGCGGGAGGGTTTTCTTTGGTGTTTCGGACCACCGAACCGGTGCTTCTCTTATTGGTGTCGATTCATCCTTGGAGGAGGATTCTCCCGAGTGCCTCCTGAATTCTCGGACCTTCTTATTGAACCAAACCTTAGTTCTGACTAAGACCGGAGCAAGGATTTCAGCCAAATCATCCCGCTCTTTTCTGCTTCCAATCCGTGTCCTCCGAGGGGTGTGTCTCGATCACATTTTCATACTCATATGAGTATAGCTCAATTATCATCTTTGAGGCCTTCAGGAACTTGGTACAGACCGAGTTCTTGAATCAAATCTAAGGAGAACCTGCCATAATGCCTTCTCCTGGCCTCAAAGTCGTCTGTACAGTCGGCCCAGTAGTCTTCTGCATCTGCCACATGGTGGTAGGCTATCTTGATATTCTGTTCAATAAACTTCTTCAAGTCAAAGCAGGTTCTTGGCTTGAAGAAATGAACGGTGACAGGGACCAGAGTTCTTTCTACATTCTGGGCATCCAGGGCTGTTTTACATGTGTAATTTCCCAGAGAGATGGGAAAATGTACGCCAGAAATCTTCTTGTCTCTGCAAGTTCTGTGCAACTTGTCCAGTTGCTTGCATACCTCAATCAAGGCCATTTTGTCATTGCAGAACATGGGAAGCCGCAGAGGAGTACTCTCATAACCAGCAAGCCTGATGTACGAGAACTTCCTGAATTGGATGAAGTAGGCCCCATACCGTGATATCAAGTTCATGGCTTCATCTGAAAATCTCCTGGCGGTGTCGCCCTCGAGCAATCGGACCACGTACATAGTGAAAGCATCATTAACCCTTCTGAAATTACGGTTGCTGGTCTCCAAGGTAAACTGCGGGCAATAGGCATACACTGGGTTGCCTTTGTGGGCGTCTATATATGAGAATCCAAACCATTGCCTTGATCTGCTAGAGTATACATCAGATATGAAGTCATGAAAACTTCTTTGTTTGCAAAAGACGCTTGGATAGCTGCTCCGTCAGATTCATGCTGATGATCTCAGCCCAGTTGATATTTTGCGTACCCTCGCATACCATGCTGATGAGCGGGCACATCCAGAAATGGAACTCGCTGGTGGAAGGCAAACCCATGACCCGAGCTAGCAGTATTATGAAATCTGACAGTTCTTCGTTGAAGTCTGCTCGGACGAGGGTTTTGGTGAGGCGGGAAGCTCCCTTCTTAGGGTTTTTAAGCCAGGACTTCGCCACTCGTGCTCTGTACTTGTCACTATCTTGATCGAACATGGCTTGCGCTTGGGCTTGGGAAACAACTATGGCATTGTCCAATTCCGGGATCCTCAGAGCGGCAGCAATGGCGGCAGCGTCTAGCCTGGCGATGAGCTCCCCATGTACGTTTGTCAATTCACTTGAGGCGGGGTCGAAGTGAGCTCCGCATGCAAGCACTGTATCAGCACACTGTACTGAAATTGGGAATCCTCCAGCGTACGCCAAACCACTGTCATGAATTGTCTGAGCCATCGGTGAGGGATTCGCATCTTCCATCCTTGCCCAAAAATCGTTGAAATCGAGATGTCGGGCCTCGCTATCTCCAATGTTGTTTACAGTGGACTCGAGTGGAGAAATCTGTTCTTGTCCTTGAAATTTGATCTTCATGTCGATAGTTTCAGGGGAACAAGGTTGCAAACTAGACTTGGAATGGAAATACAGAAGCAGAGGAACGTGCGCAAGTTTGTAAGCGGCAAGGGTTTGAGCAAAGGATAACAAGGAAGATGTGAGAAAATGCAAAGGGGAAAAGTTCATTATATAGCCGTTTGGGGAGCGGAGTGAATTCAATGCGTATTTAATGAACGCAACCACCAATTTTGAAAAGCGTCTAAGTATGGATGACACTAGGCACGCTTGGGACATGTGAGACGCGAATGCGCTAAACACGCGGCTCGGGCGAAATGGAGAGAGAATACACAAAAAGCTTTCGGAACAATTGGGACGAAAATGCGCGAGGTACGCGGTTCGGATGTTTCGGCGAAATTGGAACAGAGGGCTCGCTTGGACTCGGGAGATTCGGGACAAAAAGTTCTGGCACGAATTGACTGCTCGGCCGAAAATGAAACAGGCGCATTTTCGATTTGGGACGAAGAGCTTTGAAGTCACGCGACTCGGGAGTTTCGGCCGAAAATGAGAAAGTTCGCACTTTTGACTTTGGGACATTTGGGATGACTAAGCGCGAAGTAATGCACGCTGGAAGGATGATTCGGCCGAAATTGGAACAACACGCAAAATAAGTTTTGGGACACTTGGGACAAAATGTTCCGACGCCCGAAAAAGGGACAACTTTCGGGATTTCGGCCGATCGAGAACAGAGTGCGTTTTCATTACTTGGGACAGTGGGACAAAAAGTTCCGACAGTCCGAAAAGAGACAGAATGACCCAAAACACGAGACTTCTTCAATTTCGCGACTTAGGCACCTCGGAGAAAAACACTTGAGACTCAAAATTTTGAAATTTTACTCTTATCGAGCGGGAATTTTGAGTGGACAACAGGACCTCATTGAAGATTTTGAGGGATTTGGCATAAAATCTGCTCTAGAAAAGAGAACCAAGTCATTGATAGGCTTGAAGTAGTTAGGGCAGCCTTTGACGTTGTTGAAAGCATCCAAAAAGATAAGGCACAGCCAAACATCCATATGGTTGTAAGGCCTTCGATCAAGGCAAGACAACAATGTAAGTTAGAAAGTGTTTGAAAATGACTAGAAAATCATCCATTTCTTACAGAAGAGGCTAAGTTCTCAGCTAAAAATTAGGAAAATTTGGAGCAGCAAAGATGGTGACCAAGTGGTACATCTGAGAACCAACAAACTACTAAAGGGACTTATTACTTTGGAGTCCATTTTCAATCCTAATGATCAGTTTAGGAAGGAGAAAGCAAACATTCAAGTTAAGGGAGAAGATTCAGTGTCCATCTTGGTGGAAGAAGGAAAATCACTCCGAGTTGGTAAAGTGACAACTGAGCAAGAAAGGTATGAGTTCATATAACTTTGTCAAGAATTCCCTGATGTGTTTTCTTGGAGCTATGAAGATTTGAAGGGTTTCAATCCCAAGTTATCTCAACACACCATTGAATTGGATCCAAGTACTAAACCCATCAGACAAAAACAAAGGCCAATCAATCCACACATGGAGCCTCTCATGAGAAAGGAATTGAATAAGTTGATAGAATCAAGAATCATATTCCCTATCAAGCATTCTAGTTAGGTATCCAACTTGGTCCCGCTTAGAAAGAAGAGTGGGGAAATCAGATTGTGTGTTGACTTCAGAGATTTGAATAGAGCATCTCTCAAGGATCATTATCCACTTCCTTCTATGGAGCAGATTTTGCAAGTTGTTGCTGGCTCTGAGAGGTTTTCATTACTTGATGGCTATTCGGGGTACAATCAGATTATGGTGAAAGAAGAAGATCAGTTCAAGATAGCCTTTACAACCAAATGGGGAACTTATGCATACAGGAAAATGCCATTTGGGTTGTCCAACACTAGAGCTACCTTCCAAAGAGCAATGGACATGGCATTCAAGGGTTTGATTAACAACATTGTGCTGATATATCTTGATGATATCACTGTTTTTTCAAAAAATGCAGTAGACCATCTCTTTCATTTGAGACAAGTGTTCTAAAGGTGCAGAAGATTTGGAGTATCCTTGAATCCTAAAAAGTGTATTTTTCTATCCCATGAAGGAAAACTCCTTGGCCACATTGTCTCCAAAGAAGGATTATCAATTGATCCAGAAAGAGTTGAAGCCATAAGAGCACTACCATTTCCAAGCCATAAGAAGGCCCTTCAAATTTTCTTGGGAAGAATAAATTTTGTTCGGAGGTTTGTCCCAAATTTGGCAACCCTTGTCAAGATGATCACCAAGATGTTAAATAAAATCATGGCTTTCAAATGGATGGCGAGAAGGAAAGGAAAGTTTTGAAGCAATCAAAGAGGCCATCTCTCAAGCCCCAACTCTCATCAACCCGAATTCTCCAAGGATTTCACCTTTATGCATTTGGGGGTGATGATACTATTTCTATAATTTTGGTACAATAGAACAAAGACAATGAGGAGCAATCAATTTATTTCTTCACCAAAGCCTCCGGAGGATCATGAGGTGAGATATTCTTTCATTGAAAATCATGTTCTTGCAAAGAATCGAAGCTTGAATAAATTCAAGTATCTAGTTTCAAACAACAAGGTTCAGTTGCTGGTTTCTCATGTGGGAGTTAAAGATTTCCTCCTCAACAAAGACTTGAATGAAAAGAGAGCAGGTTGGATTACTCGTGTCATGGAGTATGACATTGAGATCAAAGTCACCAAGTTGGTCAGAGGAAAATAATTGTGTGAGCAGATGATTTTGAGCAAACAAAAGGAAGTGTGCAATGAGGAGGAGGTTGTTTTGGCATTGGAAGACAACCATGAGCAAGGAAGCACTCAAGAGGAAAATAATGGTGTTCTCACTCCTTGCTAGACCAAAGACATAATGCACTTCCTAAGCACAGGTCTATGCCCTCTAGAGATGAAAAAAACCAAAAGAAGACACTTCAGATTGCAAGTTGTCCCATATGCCCTTGTTGATGGTGTTTTGTTCAAAAAGTACATGAATGGAGTGCTGATGAGATGCATTGGTACAAATCAGATTCATAGGGTGTTGGAAGAGTTCCATGGTGGACCGGATGGTGGTCATTTTGCACCCATAGTGATAGCTCTAAAGATCATGAGGGTTGGCTATTATTAGCCCAAAATTTTCAGTGATTATTATGCATGGGTCAAGAGGTACAGAATTGTGCATTCTTCATAGGTAAAGAGAGGTTGGCTTCCCTTCCGTTGCATCCAATTTCAATTGACCATCCATTCATGCAATGGGGTTTGGAATTCATTGGAGTCATTAATCCCAATTCAAGCCAAGGGCACAAATGGATTTTAACGCCATAGATTACTTCACCAAGTGGATCAAGCAATAACACTCAAGGAAGCAAATGAATCTAACATCCTAGAATTCTATGAGGGAATAACAACTAGATTTGGCATACCTGCTATAATAATATCAGATAATGCATTGGCATTCATTGGGTCTAAGGTGACTGAATGGGCTATCAAGAATGGGATCTACCTAAGCACTTCATCAAACTATTACCCTCAGGGTAATGGCCAGGATGAATCTACAAACAAGAACTTGTTGAGGATCATTAGGAGGACTCTCGATGAAAATCAAAGGTCTTGGCATACCAAATTGAAATCAGCCTTATGGGCTGATAGGATAACTCCTACAAGATCTACAGGTAACTCCCCATTCAAGCTTGTTTATGGAAGAGAGGTAATTTTTCCCATGTCACTTGAGTTGCCAACATTGGAACTCATGAAATAGTTGGAGTTGTTGGAGTTTGAGCCCATGGAAGTCAGATATGCAGAATTGATGGAGCTCCAAGAAGTCAAAAATTAGGCATCCCAAGCAATGGAGAAGGATCAAGCTTTGATCAAGAAGACCTTTGATAAGAAGGCCAAGGATAGATATTTCTGAGTTGGAGATCTAGTGTTAAAATGGGATGCAAATAGAGCAAAACTGAGAAGGCATTCAAAATTTGATGCCATTTGGAGTGGACCATACATGGTCACAAAGTGTAAGGACAACAATGCCTTCCAATTGTCTTCATTAGATGGTGAAGAATTGTAGATTCCAGTTAATGGAATCCATCTAAAGCATTGCTACTAAAGGGAATTCTCCACCTTGTACATATTAGCTTAGATTTTCATTCCTCCAAGTGTTTGTGGACATTGTTTTGCTGTAGATTAGCTCTGTTTTCCCTAAGTGCTTTGACACAAGCTTGTTGTCCCTGCAAATGTGTCTTGCAAGCCTTGCTCCAATCAAATGGTGTTCCACCCTCCATCTTCCTCCTTGTAGTGTTCTAGTTAGTTGGGGTATCAAGCAGAGAATTTAATGACTCCATGCCCAACGGATTGCTTCGAGCAACCTGTAACTTCATCCAACAGTGATGTGAGATGACCCCTCTAAGTCACCAAAATTGTTATCCAAAATGCACTCAAAACTTTCTCGGAAATGGCACCATTGGATAGAGCTCTTTCTCACTTTCCGTAAAGGTAAATTTTTCCTCCTTACTCCATGTATTTTTGAATTTATGGCACCGATGGAGTTTTAGTGGGAAAATTTCCCTAAAAGGCCCATGCCAATGAAATGGCACCACGTGTCCAAGGAAGTGGCGGGGGTCAGAGGAAGACTTGGATTTTTTACCAAGTGTTTGGTAAAATTTCAAAAGGGATATTTTCCCCCCGAGCCCGCCATCCAATCAGATCTCGCCACATGTCCAAGGGGAGAAAATTGAAAATTTGACTAAGTGTTGGCGCATGGAAAATTTGGAGGAAAGGCCCGCGCCCAATCATGTTTCGCCACGTGTCCTATGGCATCGGACCGGCGGAGCGCAGAGGAGAAGTTAGAATTTTGGTGAAGTGTTTTTGCCAAATTTCAAAAGGAAAGTTTTTGGCCCGCTGCCCCCGCCAACTAATCATGTTATGCCACGTGTCCTCGGGGGTCGAAGTTGAGCGCGGGGGGAGATTGGGATTTTTTCCCAAAGGGATTGCGCAAAAGGAAAAATGTTTGTAGAGGGTCCAGTAGTGAATGAAATTTTACCACGTGTCCCAGACCGGTGGAAGGTGGGGAGAATTTGGGAAATTTTCCCAAAGGGAAAGAAGGAAATTTCAAAGGAAAATCACCCCGAGCGCGAACCAATGGAATCTCGCCACGTGTCAGGTGGCGCCAAAAACTCAAGACAAGCCCGCAAGGAAAATTTGAAGGGGAAAGCCCACATCCAATGGGGTTTTGCCACATGTCCAGGTCAGAAAAATGGTCAAAAAGTGACGGAAAAATTTAGGAGTAAAGGCCCGCGTGAATCACCTTCTGCCACGTGTCCTCAACTCATCGGCCCGGCAGTATTTTTGGAAAATTTTCCAAAGGGCAAAACAATGGAAAATGAAGCATTAAAGGCCCACACCCAATAAAATCATGCCATGTGGCACTTGAAATGGAAAAGTGTGGGGAATTTTTGAAAATTTTCCAAATGACCAAAAAGTGGAAAATTTAAAAAATTTGCCCGATATTCGATTTGGCCCTGTTTTGCCCTAAAATTTCAAACGGCCATATCTTTCAATCCAGAGCTCAGTTTTTCATGTTATTTATATCAATGGAAAGATGGTGAAATTATCTACAAGATTCTAGGGTCATTTTTGCATTTTGATGGATTTTGGAGAGAGAAAATTGAAAAATTCCTTTGGCACGTGGTCATGGACAGAAATGACGTTTCAACCACCATTTTTAATGAAGAATGGCTCGCATTCTCTCCCAAAGATGGCGGAAAATGTCGAGGATGGGCCTATAAGGATGCCCATGTTGTTTTACCACATTTTTGGTCAGTGGTTGAAGCTCTCCCACATTTTTCCGCATTTCTCTCTCTTGGGGTCGTGGTTTGCATTGTAAAAGCCAGAATGGGTTCATTTTTGAAAAAGGGAAACACTTTTCAGCTTTGTAACTTCCCTTTTTCTTCCCTTTTGGAAGAATTTGTGGAAATATTTACCTTTCCATGTAATACAGCACCCTTTTGCCTCTTGATCACTGTAATGCATTGTATTGGATCTGAAATGTTAATATATTCTCTGTGATTAAAATTCCCTCAATCCTTTCATATATCTACCATTGTTTTCCTAATTTCTCATTACATTTTGAGAAATTTGTGCATTCTTTGTGTTGTGTTTTCTTATGGATTGTGTATATATTGTAGTATTAGGTGTCTGCAACTCCTTTAGTGTATCACCTCATTAGTATTAGCTTCATTTTTTTTTTTGCATTCCTGTCTTTGTCCCTTTGGAATTTAGAGTAGGAATTAGGAATTCAAACCTCTACAACTCCGTAAGTAATATATCGACCAGGAGGAGTTGAGGAACCAGCCTCTAATCTAGATATTTCTCTCCCATTTTACAAGTCTCACACTTGGGGAGAGGATTCAATGTTGTGCAATCACACTGGATGCCCAAGATGTCAAACTAGAAGTTTGATCAACATCCAGGGGTGCTGCTGATTTACAACAACACCAACCACTATAAGCGTGGGAAGTGATTTGACATAATCCATAAAAATCATTTGAGGAGTACCATAGGAACCCCAAAGTAGTCAACACATTGAGGGAACTGGATGACGAAATGGGTACCTTTACCCAACTCGACTAGTAAAACCTTATGAGATTAGAGTCATGGATATCTAGTAGTGGTGACCCTAGTGCAATTGATTTTTTAAAGATGTTTTCTATGGGTTTTAAATGGGATCAAGTAAATATGGAAGGTAGCACTAGCACCATAATCGATTAGGTATACTACCGACACTAGTTGAGAGAGCCACCTAGGAAACCAAACATTTTCCAATCCTAGCTAAGGTAGAGGCCAAAAATAACCATTAAAAAAAATCTCTTTTATTTTCTTTATTTTGTTTTGTTCCTTTTCGTATTATCTTTCCACACATGTATTTATGTATTCACATTAGTATATTTTCACATTTTCCAAACACTCCTTGTTTGGATTCATCTTTCACATTCGTATTTGTTCACATTTTCCAAACACTCCTTGTTTAGACTAATATTTCATCCTCTATTAATATTTCCAAGTACTCTTTACTTGGATTATTTCTCATGTCCTTTTCAATATCCCAAACACTCCTTAATTTGGATCATTTTCTATTTGGACTTGTTGTTCACCTCTTTTCTTATCATCCTTTTTCTTCATTTTCAATCATTCACTACCTCTCTTTTTACCCTTAAAAATCCTCTTTTTGGATATTTTATCTCTTTTCCATCCTTTCAATCTTTTCCTTCATTTGGAATCACTTCATTGTTTTTATAACCTTTCTCATATATTCCTTATTTTGGGTCTATCATGTTTTATTTCTAGTCTCCAAATATTCTAGTTGGGACCTTTTCTTTATCCCTTTCATTTGATCTTAAATCATTCCTTTGGAATTCTCATTTTCCCATATTATTCTTCCTTTATCGAGATCATCAAATTTTCCTATCTTTCAAATTTATCTCATCTTGAGTTTATCCCCATTTCATTCTAGTCTTAAACTTTGGATCATATTCCCAAAATTTTAAGCTTTCACCCCCTTTCACATCAAGTCTTGAGTTGTGGATATCCATGTCCTCACTCAAGCATTCTCATTTTCACGACTTACGTATTGACATTATCATATTTTACATTGTCATGATCAAGTCCTTCACATCTTATCTTTCATTAAGATTTGATATTTTCATCCTCTTCTTACGTACTTTAGTTCAAAACCATCATTGTCGAACTATATGCGTTCATTTTTTCACGTCTCTAATTTGAAAATCCCTTTGTTAAATTTTAGAAATCTTCATCATGTCTTTTTTTTCAACATCCACGTCATTGATACTTGATTCTTATCTTTTCATTTGCTAAACCTCTTCCTTCTTAACTATTTCTTGTTAAGGGTTGAGTACATCGCATACAATTTGACTCCTTTTTTCATACCCTCTTCCATTTTATCATTCAAATTGCTATAGGTTGAGCACAATAAAATATCAAATCACTAAAATCCTCTCCCTATCTATAATTCACTTTTCTAGAGGTAGAAAAGATTCCCAAATTTTCTATCCTCACTCCTCCATTTTAGCATTCACTTTTCTAAAGGTTGAGAACATTTGAACTTTCATCGCTATAATCCTCCTCCCATCTAGCATTAAATTTTCTAGATGACATTAACTTTCCTATCACCTTGGACTCCTCTTCCATATTGGCATTCACTTTTCCAAGGGTTGAGTTTATCATCACTTTCGCATGCTTCTACCTTGACATTCACTTTTTAAGAGTTGCATCATCCAAATATTCCAAACACCTTGTCCATCTTAACATTCACTTTGTTAAGGGACATGTTATCGTCGAACCTAATCGTAAAAATATCTTCCATCTTAGCATTCATGTTGCTAGGGTTGAGTTATCTTTCACATCTCTCTTTTCTCCCCCCTCTTTTAAAAATTGAGGGAACAAGGCACAAAGACTACAATCCTTTTGGAAGAAGCTGAAACTTGATCTGAAATCCTTTTGGATATCACTCTGATAGTGAAGAGGACCAAAATGAAGAGGAACTTCAAAATGATATTTCTCTTGAAGAACAGGCCCATGTTGAAAATATCTTACGTATGAAAAAATAATTTTTTTTTCATCTCCTCGAGATGGGAGAAAAATTACCCTTCGACTTTGACAAGGATGTTTTAAGAACATTACTCGGTAAGCCTAAAACCAAAAAAGTTAACCCATTCATGTCAAATAAAAATGAAAATGGATCTAGCCCTAATAACACAAATAATAAGGATAGAGGAAAATCCACCTCGAATAATAAAAATGATGATGATCAAAAAAAGTAAAATAATCACTGGGAATAAGGAAAATCTACTAATTCATCCACCATTCCTACTAAAGTCATCATGGATCAAATTAATGAGATGGATAAATAATTGATATCTTATCTTTCAAGGTCACTACTAAACCTTCTAACAAATATTCACCAAAGAAAACTAGTGATGATCCATCTAAGAGCCACATTTCACCCAAAAAAGAGAACAACAATCCTAAGAATGATGTTTCATCATTTATCTTACAAAATAATTCACCATTTTCCCAAGAATGGAAAATGATGAAATACACCATATCGAGTATGCAACACCAACATAAATAATTAAAGTTTGATTAATTACGTCCTTACCCATTTGATAAAGAAATTTTATGTGTACCCTTTCCCAAATCATTTGAAACGACCAAGTTTGATAAATAAAAGGGTAAGAATGACCCAAGAGAGCACATCAAGTAATTTTACATGGCATGTCAGGAAGTGGCATACAGTGATATGCTCTTATTGTGTCTCTTTCCACATAGTCTAGGAGGAAAAGCCTTGGACTGGTTTCTACACCTCCCCAAAGTTTCTATCCATAATTTCACATACCTCTTAGAGAAATTCGTTAAACATTTCTCATTCAATCTAGACTCTGAAATCACAATGATGGATTTTTGCAATGTTAAACAATGTTCCAACAAAACCTTCACACAATTCCTACAAAGATGGCATGGGATTGCTAGTCACTTCCCATGCTCAATCCCTAAAAAAAAATCATGAGAATATTTGTGCCCAATCTTAACAACAAACTATCCTTTCACATGCAAATGCATTGCCTCAATAATTTTGAGGAAGTTATTGAGAAAGGATCACAAATTGAAAAATCCTTTGTCACAAAAGGTTTGATTAAACCTCACTAAAAACATAATTGGACACCATAATAAAAATAATAGTAGTTCTCACCAAGAAAAATATATAAACATTAACCAAAATAAAAATGTTGTCAATGATAGTGTAACAAACAACTCAAGCTAAGCCAAAAAAAATCCAAACGACCTCCTTTTGTTTTCAAGTAAAGAGGATTCATCTTCACGTGACTCTAAATAATGATGTCTTAAACCTTTGAGATAACCTCCCTCTAGTGTCCTACGATAAATTCTCAATGCCAACATGGTAACATATCCTAATATAAGACCTTGGGTTGAAGGAGAACCCAAATCCTCTTGGTACAAAGCTGACACTTATTGTGACTTTCATCATATCGATGGTCACCAAATTGATCAATGTGTATGTTTACATCACTATATCTAAGACCTCATCAATAGCGGGAATATTACCATTGATGAACCTCCATCGAATAAAACATAAAATTAAAATATTAAAGTTTTTACAAACCCATTCCCAAAACATGGTGTTGATAACAAGAATGTTGATAAAGGCCAATCCTCCAATAATGTTGAGTTCAAATCAATTATTTCATTTATTGAGGAAGTGCCTCCTATAGTCACCACCATCAAATTCAAACCTCTAACTAATGTTGTAGCCACACGCCAAAATAAAATATGGGTTCCCGTGAGAAATATAACCATCTACATATTGTAAAAGAGCCTCAAAATTCTAAACCAGTGGCTCCCTCAAATCAGAATTCAACCTCTAATGATAAATTCTATTAGCGACCACGCTTAAAAATAGTAACCATGCATATATCTTTAATGGAGTTATTAAAAGAGTTTCCTAACTTACAATACATCCTCACTCATTCTCTTCATGAAGCACATGTTCCTCTAACCCTTAATGTCCAATAGTTTTAAGATATGATCCCAATTGTTTTTCTAAAATTCTTATCTTGTCTTTTGGCCTCAAGGATATGTTGAACCCTAACCTTCAAAACAATAACTCTTTATATATTGAAGCCTATATAATGAACCATAAGGTCAAAATAGTTATTATAGACAATGGAGCATCTCTTAACATTTTTCTAATGAAAATTCTATGTTGTCTTGGTCATACAATGGATGACTTAGATGCTAATGTTATTACCATTTGTGGTTATGAAAATATTGAGCACCAGTCCTCTGGTACTATCACCTTAACTATACAAGTTGGTCCCAAAATTTTGGACACCCTTTTTCATGTCATGGATGTAGAAACATCATATAACCTCCTTATGGGTAGACCAAGGATACATGTGATGCAAGTTGTGCCCTCCACTTTCCATCAATATATAAAATTCTTGCACAACAACAAAGAGTTCAACTTACTTGTTGATGTTAAACCCTTCGCGTAATGTAAAATCCTAGAAGAAAGGTACAATGTAGCTAATTATTATCCATCTACTAATTATTTAGTCAAACCTCACATCATTCATGTTTCTAACAACCGTGTTTCCTGAAATGTTATTATGATCTCATGCCTTCACGTCTTCTCCCAAAGCATCTACATCTAAAGAATCACTCGAGATTAAACTCTATCATAAATTTATTGGAGATTACGCACTTAAAAATTCATTTCTTTTTGGCCAACTCCCATTATCACCTTGCATTATTTCTTGTTGGTGAACTCCCATTATCACCTCACATCTATGGCTGACCTATTTCTCCCCATTTATGAGAACCTCTAGTTTACTATCTAGGAAATACTCTTTGGAGATGATATGGATATTTAGAATATGAACACATTCAAGGCTCGACAAATCTTGGATATATGAGGATCAGATTGCTGAATTTTACAAATCCACTAATTATACCAAGGCACATAGAATGATGAAAAATATGAACTGGAAAGGAAGAGGACTTGGCCCATAAGGACACGACACTCTTGAACATGTTGAAATAAAATCTAATCTCTACACACATGGTCTAGGATATGAGACCTTTGAGAAGAGACCATTCATATTTGATGTCTTAACTAGTGATGAGGACTCAGACTCCGAAGTTGAGACCGGTTCCACACATAGCCTCTTTGAGAACCTTGCTGAAACTACACTCTTTCTCAAAGATTTATCCATCCAAACCCTTGACGTTTTTACCCTTCCCTTATTGATTAGGACCAAAAATGTCATATTTCCATGGACCTCTTTCAAAACAATGAGGCCATCTAGGATTTCCTTGGGGCTCGAGACCCTTTTCCTTTGTCAAATCACAAGAAGGGTTTTGATATAAACCTTGACATTACTGCCTACTTCAAAGAACTTGAAATCTCCAGTCCAAAAATAAAAGAAGTTAAAATAGAGAAAAAAAAAAATCATATCTCGCATAGTGAAAACCTTTCTGAGGTGCTATGTGAGAAACAAAAATTGAAAAAGAAAATAATGCATATCTCTACTGAAAACCTTTTAGAGGTGCTAGAGAGAAGAGATTTGGATCTAGAAATATATATTTGCCTACATAAACCTATATCGTCATTTTAAAATAATAAGACTTCTAATATGTTTGTGGAAGAAATGAAAAATATCAACATCAACATAGAAAACCAACCTAAATTACTACACCTTGGTGTTAGTCTCACATAAATTGAAATCAAATAATTCACAGGGATTCTAATAGAATTTAAAGATCTCTTCTCTTGGTCTTATGAGGATATTCTAGGCATTGATCCTTCTCTTTAGTTCATCACTTTATGGTGCACCCAAGCACTAAGCCTATAAAGAAAAAGTTGCATAAGATACATCCCAAAGTCACATTGCTTATCGAGGATGAACTTTAAAAAATTCTAGATGTAGGCTTCATAAGGTTCATTGACTATTCAAAGTGGATATAAAACATGGTACCAGTTGTGAAACAATTCCCCTCAAATTCACATTTGCACAAAATTCCATGACATTAATAAGGTATGTCCCAAGGATGACTTCCCTTTCCCGACATCAAGATGATCATTGATTCTACTGTGGACCACAAGATGTTATCTCTTATGGACATATTTTCAGGATACAATCAAATTCAAAATTTAAGAAGACCAATACAAGATAACTTTCACAACCCCATCGGGGACATTATATTACAAGTTCACGCCATTTTTCCTTAAGAACACCGTGCTGACCTACCAATGTGCCATGAATGTTATTTTCATGCCTTTCTTCACAACATAATGAGGACTATGTCGATGAAATACTTGCTAATTAAAAACCATATTCGACCATCAACTATTCTCCATCATATTTTTGAATGATTAAGGGAATAAAAGGTTTGACTTAATCCTAAAAATTTTCTTTGGTGTCACTTCCAGTAAACTTATGGTATTTATTATCTCACAAAGGGGAATTGAAGTAGACCCTACAAAATTCAAATCCATCATGGATATAGCACCTCCTAAAAATCTATGTCAGTTAAGAAGATTACAATTTAAAATACAATCTATTTTTCCCTTCATCTCTCAACTCACGGACAAATGCCATCAATTTAATCAACTACTTAAGAAAGATGCCCAATTCAAGTGGACACATTACTGTCAAGAATATTTCGCTAAGTTGAAAGAATATTTGTCCACTCCATTGGTACTCATGCCTCCAAAACAATACAATCCTATATTGTTATACATTTCTACAATAGAACATTCCATAAGGGAATTATTGGCACAACACAATGACAAGATCTAGGAGAAAGTTGTGTAATATCTCGAAAGCGGGACCCTTCTTGAACATGAATTCAAATAATCACAAGTCGAGAAATCTTTCTTGGAATTCACATACACTTTTGGAAAGTTGTTGCACTATTCGTTAAATCATACCATCAAGCTAATTACAAAGTTAGATCCTCTCAAGTATTTACTTTCAAAACCAATGATAACATGAAGGATGTACTGGCTAAATAATACTCCTCGATGAATTTTATGTCAAATTTGTAAACTAGAAAGCTATAAAAGGTCAATCGCATGGCGATTAATTGGTTGTAATGCCACTACTAAATTTCCAACCCTTACAATTTGAGTTTCCAAATGAAGACATGTTATACATTGATGAAGTCCCTTTATGGACTCTATTCTTAGATGGATATTTAACCTAGAAAATCCCGTTGAGCTGGGATTTTTTATGTACACCAGATGGGAATATAATCATATCATCTTTCCATGTACTAATAATATATTCAAGTATAAAGCATTTTTAGCATGCCTAGGCTTCGCGATCTCCTGACGATTACCATATTTGATCATCTTCGGTGACTCTATTCTCATCATCAAGTAAGTCAATGATGAGTATCAAATAAAATATTTGAATCTTCTACCCTACAAGCGTATGGTTGATAGTCTCAAAGGGTATTTCTACATTATCGGTTTTGAAATTTTCCTCATCCATAAAACAAAGTGACGGATGCCATGGAAACTATTTCATCCCTTATTGTATTTGAATCTAATCAAACTCACAATGAGTTCCTTGTTGAACATATTTTGGTGCCCACATATGATTTTTCAAATCCACCATGGTCTCATGTGAGATTGTTGGTCCTAATCACCCCTAGTATCATGATATATACACCTTCATTAAAACTAAATTCTACCCACCAAACTTAAACTTGACTATTAAAATATCCTTAGCACAATGTGCCTCACGCTACACTATCCTCTCTAAATCCTTATATCGAAGAGGATATGATGGGAATCTCTTAATATGTCTCGATTAGGATGAATCTAATCAAACACTAGCCAAATTACACTCGGGTATTTGCAGCGCACAAACCATTGGAATGGTCCTTGCAAAGAATATGTTGCACTTTTGATACTACTTGGCCTACAATGAAAACACACACATACAACTATGAACATAAATGTCATGCTTGCCAAGAGCAAAATAATCTAATTCATGCACCTTCCCAAGCTTTGCATCTTATCACCTCACCATGGAATTTTTCTAAATGGGGGCTCGATCTAATTGAAAAATTAAAACCCATATTTTGATGGCCATACCTTCACTATAACCACCATTGAATATTTCACCAAGTGGGTCGAGGCTATGCCTATCCACTACGTTTCTAGGTGTAATATTTCTAAATTCTTATTTAACCATATTATCTATCATTTTAGAATTCCCAATGCCATTGTCACTGAAAATGGTGGTTCCTTAAAAAATAATAATGTTATATCCATTTCTAAAAAATATCATATGCACCTCGTAATGGGCCACTCCATACTACCTGCAATGCAACGACCAATCAAAATATTCAAACAAGACAATTAATTCATCTTGGAAAAGATAGTCATTAAACATGGATGAAACTGGTATACACAATTGTACCCCACCCTCTAGGACTACCGCATATCTTTTCTCACTCCTATTGAACAACCCCATTTTCCCTAGTGTATGGCTCTAATTCCATATTACCCATCGAACTCACACTTCCTTCACTTCATGTCTCCCTCTACAACACCTCGTACATGAAGAGGTTTACTATTACACATGCCTTATAGAGATGGAGCTACTAGATGAGAGATGCATTCACACTTTGGATCATCCATAGGTATATCGGATCAAATGTGTTGTAACTATAACCACAAGATTCAACCATGATAGTTCAAGATTGGTGACTTGGTTCAGAAATAAAATCAGAAGAACACAACCAAGCCACATGAAAAACAAGGAAAATTCGAGCCTAATTGGTTGGGTCCTTATATTATCACTGTGAAATTTGGATCTAGTGCATACAAACTATCTACTGAGGATGGAAAAGAGTTAAAAGAGCCTATAAATGCCATTCATCTAAAGAATTTATACTCCTGAGTCTCTAAAGAGTAACCCTTGTGTTGGGGGTATATCAACATGCTCACTGGATATACTTGTTTCACCTTGTCTCCATTTTATGTCATTCCACCTTGCCTTATGTCGCATGTTCTCCCTTTCAGGTCATCTTTCCCATTGTCTAAAACTCTTTTTTTCCTATTTTCATGCTTCCTTTCACCTTGTTCATGTGTAACATGTTGGTTATGGATTGGGAACCCATTTTTCACTCTTCTTTGGTATGGGTCAAAATCCAAAAAGAATAAAAAATATTAAATATTTGCAAAAGTTCCTACAACTTTCACATTTTTCACAATTACACCAATGCGATGCGCTTTTGATAAATTTAATTTTTATCTCTACCCTACTTCTTGTACCAATTTTATGATTATCACCACTTATTACTCCCTTCATGATCTAACTTCACTCGGTAAAATTCATATCATATCACTTTCCAATGCACATCCTACAAGAGTGTCATGAGGAGTTTCTAAGCATACTCTGCTCTCCGCAGCTTACCCTATTCCCATGCATTTCATAAGTTGTTTGGGCACATTTGAATTTATTTTCATTTCATAATTTCATTGTGGCACATATTTAGGGCATATATGATTGTCTTATTTTTATAATCTTGTGCTTCATTGTTAACATTTTATTTTTATACCACTTGTCGTTTGTGTGATCACATCTTGGTTTCTCTATAACCATGGTGCCTACACCTACTCAGTATGTTGGGTTTGATTCTTATTTTTTTGTTTATTTTTCTTTATTTTTATTCATTTTACATGCATCCGGGTTAAATATCTTGACTCCTTCCTAATCATGGTGACATCTCTATTGTGTAATAAAAAAATAAAGGTTGCTCTTATATTCACACTCTCCAAATGATGCTCATGATATGAGTACAATCCTTTCCATCCTTGTTCACTCATTTTTTCCCTCCTATTAAGTGATTGTCCACCACTTTGTTGAGTCGCCCACCCACTTGAGAAGGCATTCCCTTACCATCCTATCTTTTTGGGGCATCTGAATGCTTCACCACTTTCCGCTCGCTAATATGCATGTGTATACTATCTTTAAAACACTATTACTTTGCAATATCACTTTGAAGAGTGGAAAATGTAGACACCCTAGAAATACATACATATTTATATCATGATGTTCTACAATTATAATTAATAAAATTAATTCTATCTTACCGCAACATCCCCTTTGGAATTAATTAAATTAATTCCATCAATTAAATACCCCCTTATAGAATTAATTATATTTCCTAAGTCACATTCCCACCCCTTAGAATTAAATAATTTAATTATACTATGTCTTTGGAATTAATTAAGTTAATTCCTACACCCTTCTAGCTAATATAATTAAACATTTAATTAAATAAATGGTTAATTATTCCCTCACAATTAAATACTAATTAATTTAGTTATTAATTAAATCCTTTTATCTAATCACACTCCAATTCACTCTACTTCCAGAAGCCTATAATGGTGGGGGCAGAAATGATGCCCATGCAACCACTTCTAGGGTGAATTCAAAGATAATGATTTCCCTATAAAGTCAGCAAGTACATAGATATAGTCATCTTACTATTTTAGGTAATTATAATTATTACCTTGGAGCCAATTCAACCCAAGATCCACTTCTCATGGCCTCACCCTCATCTATAAAAGATGGGCATTTCCTTTTCCAATCCATCCCTAGAGATTTGAGAAAATTACATCCAATTGCTGCCAATTTGACATCCTCATCCTTGTGAAATCTTTTTGTAGCATCTGCAAACACCTTTGGAGATTAATATCAAAGAGCACCCACAATCTAATATTTAACAATATAAAAAAGTTTAAAGATTATACGGTCTTATCTTGAGGTTTGGAATAAGTCTACAATGAAGGTATAATCTTGTATTTGTTTATTTATCTTTTATTGTATGTTTATTTCCTTGTTCACACGCTATCACCTTCAACACTATTGATGTATCTCCTATCTCTAGTTCAGAAACTTTCCCACCTCTTTTTATCACAACATGTATTTAAAACTTCCTCATTAAATAGATTTTAATTGATAATGTCTCTATCCTTAATGTACATCCTAATTCTCTTCTTATGCCCATGGTATTTCTCCTAGTACAATCAACACTACTACTATTTTTTTCATGTCTTTGATAACATTACAAAGTATACCTTAAGTACTACCACTTTGTATATTCTTGTTGTCCCTAAGCTATTACCAACCACCTTTCACATCATGGATAATTTCCTTCATTATAATTTTCTCTTGGGTCACCATTGGATACATTTCATGCAAGTTGTATTGTATATTGTTCATCATTGTTTCAAATTCCTTCATAATAGAAAAAAGCACACTATAAATTTTGATCCTTACTCCTTTCCATATTTCCAAGTTGATATAACAAATCCAAAAATTCCCTCTGTCACTCCATTACAACCCATATCTATTGATAAATTAGACACATATGTTGATTGAGAAACTATTCACCATCCTAATTTTACACCATTTACTTCTCTTGAGCTAACCAAATATCACAATATACCTACCTAATATTTGAAACCAATAATTATTCTTGA
This sequence comes from Taxus wallichiana var. yunnanensis, assembly GCA_018340775.1. Classification (NCBI taxonomy): domain Eukaryota; kingdom Viridiplantae; phylum Streptophyta; class Pinopsida; order Cupressales; family Taxaceae; genus Taxus; species Taxus wallichiana. The sequence goes on along the minus strand of CM031235.1, from coordinate 611,318,004 downwards.
TTTATTAGAAGGTGCTACCCATCAAATTAATGCACTGGATTAATCTATTGATAATGAAAATGACACTAGTACCCTCATCAATAAATGTTTTTATAAACATGATTTTAATCTAATTGATGAATATAACTCTATATTTCATTCTCTTTCTTTCCAAAAAACCTAGGGATTGTCAGGTTGATTCTAATATATCTAATACTAGCACTCTTATCCCTCATCTCTCTAAAAATATTACCATTCCACAATAATATGTTGTTAATATATTGGATTCCATATGATTACCGTATCATACTACAATCTTGTCCCATCTCAATACACCTCATTAATAATTTCCTCTCTTACTTGATCAAGGCATCCTTCTATTACTATCGTAGCCCGAGATTGCACCCTTATTGAGTATACCAGATTCAACACCACAGAGAAACATAAGAATGTCCCCAAAGTGTGGGACCTTGATCCTTGGGAGACACCTATAAAGAAGGTATTGGAAGCACAATGACTAGGGGGTGAATCATTCCTTTAAAAAGTTTTCTTTAGATGTGTTTAAATTTCATACAAAAAGGATCCATTCAACATTAATTAACAAGAGTGAGATTATTAAGTGTGAAACAACCATCCATAGAAACATGAAGTAAGATAGTACACATGAACACAAAATATAAAGTGGGAAACCATCAAGGGGAAGAAAACTCATTGAACCTCCACATATATTACTCAATAAAAAGGACTCTCATGAATATTACACATCGTAAAATATTTATTTAGTGAGTCACAAACCCCACAAGGATCACAAACCCCTAGTTTAGTAAGGCACCAACCCTACAAGGAGCACCAACCCCTTAATTTAGTAGAGCACCAACTCTACAAGGAGGATACAACCCCCAATATGACTAAGCACCCACTCTTCCACTTGATATGAAGATCAATTAATGTACTGCTTCTCCACCGACCGATTGTTATCACTTTGTCAACTCTCCTCACTCAAAACCCTCTCAAATTTCTCTCTATCCTTCTTTGCTAATACTTGCACCATATATTGGTTATTAGGTCAAGTTTCCTTGTAGATTCTTATCCTCTACCCTTCTCAACTTCTTGTCATCTTCTTGTATCTACTCTAGAGCCCTCTAACCTCTTCACACTCTTCCTTCTTGCTTGCTAAATTCTCCATTCACTTCACTAGCTCAAATGAGAAAATACACTTGCTTTATATACATGAATCATCTCATAACCCACATAGGTCAGAAAAGGACCATATGACCATGCCAGTTGATCATAAAAAACATAAAAATAAGCATGACACATTCATATAAATAACTTAAAGGGTTCTTATAGGTCAGCATAAGCCTAAACAATTCAAACATGTTCACAAGGCCTAAAACACAAGTCTTCACTCCAACAGTCACTTTTTGAATTTGAAACACATAAGGAAGTTTCACAAAGGCTCCATCAGTTCATGAAACATCAACAAAATCCTTTAAAAATCATCTACATGAAAAATAACCTCTACAACCTCTATCTTAATTATGACTCACTTTGTTTGGCAACCAACTCCCATTAGATATTAAGCACCTAATTATTAGTCTTCAAGAACAAACAACTTCATACATTAGAACATGTTTTCAACAAACATATGTCACATCAATAGAAATATCTCATCTTTAGGAAACTCACACAACTCATGTCATTCTTCAATTCAGGGCATAAGGTGTAAAAATGCTTCCTTCACTGAAATTGCTTAAACCTTATTGTAAGACTCAAGAACTAGTCTTGAGCTAATAGAACTCTAACACCTCAAACTACACTTCCACCAATTAGAAAAATTAAATGTAGTCCCCACAAAAATGTTCATGCACTCACATACATATCTCACACTCAATTTATCGCTACATACATGTTTCTTAGATCTTCTTGATAATCATAATAGGGTTTATTAGGTCATTAGGGATTTAACATGAAAACACATCTTCTAATCAACCTATAATATCATAAACATCATAATAGACCTCTACAATATATTTATAACTATATAACCCTATTGTATTGTGAAAAACATTAGAAACACCTTAAGACCTCGGTGACTGGTTTTAACTTGATTAGACCATAAATGGTAGGAAAAATTGGAAGACTAATTACACAAAATACTTGCATAGAAATTTTCTAGATATTTTAATGATGAATTAACACATATCCCAAGAAATCTCTCATAATTGGTATTTCACCATGAAACCTATAACACATGTCTATACTAGCAAATCTTTTTAAAATAGAGGATTTTTGTACCTTACCATCACACTTGGAACTTGATAAAGCCAATAACATGAGATATGAAGAGTATTATACATCCTGGACAATCACATTAGCTTCATGAAGTTATTTTATGCCCAAATAGTTCATATTTTGTCTATTGCTTTGAAACTAGGGTTTAAGAAGGGTTTAAACCCACTAGTCTTCTTAATAATGGTTCATAAAATTTTGACGTCCATTTTACCTCATTATTCTTGAAAAACATTCTTATCTCCATTCCCTAACATCCACAAAATTCCCAAGTCCCCATGAAAAGTACACATGTGTGGGTGAGCATTCAAAGTTGACCATCGAGCTGGGAATGACTATTTTGAGAGCTCGATAGATCCTAAAACAAGTTTCCATGATTTTTCTTCAATATCCTCGACCTGAAACTTTGTACATACCTCTATAGTGACCTCCTCCATGTTTTCTAATGCTCATCCATACTCATATACCTCTGAATCTCACCATGAACCTGTTGTTACGAACTCACAAAGCACCTCGGATGCGAGATCAAGCTTCTAGGTTGATCACTCTAGCATCCAAAGCAGTGATTGCACAACATGGAAACCTCTCTCGAAGCGTGGGACTTGTAAAGGCGAGAGAGGAATCTCCAGAGCAGCTGGTTCCTGCTCCTAAACTACTCCGCCACGAGCTATTCCAGGTGCAGACATGCTAATCTAATCCTAATCTAACCATGCCAAGGAGACAGAGAGAGAGAGAGAAAAAAGGGAAAAGACAGCAAAATCCTACACTAAAATGGTGATACACCAGAGAAGGAGAATGTTGAACATCTATCAAAACTACCATGGAACAAGGAGAGGTGAGCAATGGGAAGGATGGACAGACGATCATCACGGTGCACAAGGATAGATTTCACACGTAAGATGTCCCAAAACTCCATGAACACAGCTCCAAACCTGTAATGAACATTAGAACATGCACAAATACCTGTAATGAAGAGAGGCAAGAAGAGAACAAGCAAAAACGAGCAAGGATGGACAGATGCATCACAAAACATGTTTTTGTTGCTCAGCTCAGTTTCATAGAACATCATTTCAATAGTAAAAGGAAAAACGCCATTACAAAGCAAGGGAGGAGGTTCAAACTCCATTTTCAACCTGGAGAAGAAGAGAAGGGAGGGCAGAGCTGAAAAGATGAACAACTTGTGTTTTTAAATGAGCCAAATCGCTTTTACATTGCATGGGTCGAGCCCAGGAGAGAGAAACGCAGGAAAATGTGCAAGCCCATTCCTCATTGACTGCAGATGCATTAATACGGCATAGGGCACCTTACAAACCCATACCCTACCATTTTTGACCGATTTGTAGGAGAATGCGACCCATTCTGCATTAAATTGGTCGCTGAAATGTCACTTCTAGCCATGAACACGCGTCAGAGCCATTTCTCAACTTTCTCTCTCTAGAATGCACCAAAATTCAAGATTAACCCTAGAATCATGTAGAGAATTTCATAAGCTTTCTGTTGATATAAAGAACGTGCAAATCTGAGCTCTGGATCGAAAGATATGGCGATCTGAAGATTTAGGGCACAAAACAAGCAAAAACGGATTTTTTTAAATTTCTTCCGCGCTCTGCCACCTGGATGACACGTGGCATGCATTGATTGGTCATCAGGGGCATGGGGCAGACCTTTACTTTTAGCTTTTGGGTGAACTTCTTGCCAAATTCTCTAACTCCTCCCCGAGCTCCGAGCTTCCCTTCCTCATTGGACACGTGTCCTCTTTTTATTGGCTCGGGTTAGTGCTTGAAACCTCGCCCTTTGAACTTTTGGAATTTTCTCCTTGTGACACGTGTCATGATTTGGTTGGTCCACAGGTCTGCCGGCTCTTTCGCGTCTCCCGCGTCTTTTTGTCCCGGATGTCCCAAGACTGTTTGGGACAAAAACCTTCGATCCACCTCGAAATGGGCTTCCTTGTCCCTCATTCGGCCAATGACGTGGCGTTGCTTGATTGGCTTTCGGTTCCTTTGGCTATCTGCATCCCACGCATCCCTTTGTCCCAACTGTCCTAGTGCGAAAGTTCCCCGTTTCAGCCGAACCAGCCAGTTCGCGTCCTTCGCGTCTTTTTGTCCCAAATGTCCCAGAGCAGTTAGTCGATTTTCTTCTCCTTTGGCCGAACCGGCTTTCCGCGTCCCACGCGTCCCAACGGCCCGGATGTTCCTTTGCTCTGCAGACTACCTGGCGGCCTTTCAGCCGATTCACGCCCAGATGTCCCTCATGTCCCGACTGTTGCGAGGACTAGGACTTAGCCATTTTTCATGATTTTTCCTGGCCCAAGCTTATTCTCTGTGACTTTTTCATAGTTTCTCAGAACTTGCTCTTTTCTTCTTAGACAGGGGAGTTAGAAAAAATCTGAGGGGACCCTAGAAACATGATTTTTTTCCCTAAATCAATCTATTTGCCTGGGACTTGAGAATTTAATGCATGTTATCAAAATTACCCTGGGGTGAATTTTGGATAACAATTTGGTGACTCAGCGGGGTCATCTGCCTGCTAGATGAAGTTACCAGTTGCCTGAAGCATCCATTGGGCATGGAGTCATGGGTTGTAACCTGCAACTGATCTGAACTTTGAAAACTTCCCTCTGAACCACTTGAATCCCACCGGACATGGAGTTGTTCTCACCAAAATGCCACTGGGATGATCTGTGCAAGAGCAAAACCAGCACCACAAAACTATGTACATAACTGAAAATCATACATGCTCCAAATGGAACATGCAGAGTGTGCACAAGCACTTCTTCTGCTGAAAGCAAACCTACCTACCCTACTCTAACTGGAGCAAAGGCAAGCTAAACAAACCCTGTAATTGGTTGTGAGAAATAGCTTCCCTTTCTCAAAAGTGGCAGCCATGCAATTGATTTGGCACTGATCATGGCTGTTAGGATGAGTGGAAAATCAACAAGAAGCTGGTCTTCTACCCAAATCATCAAGGTATCTACTGAAGGAAAATTCAATACCTCTTTTAGTTGCTCTGCATTTGGATTGAAGAGGTATGACAGCTGATCCTCGGTACTTTGTAGCTCATCCTCATGCTCAGAAGCAAGCATGACTGGTTGTGACTTCTCCTTTGGCTCGAATGAAGCCAAATACCTGATTGGGCAAGGTCTGATCCGTTTGATATGCCCATAGCTCTGACTTTCAACTCCAAAAATGGAGTCTTTTCGTAGACCTTGAATGGATGGTGTGGAAGAAATGGTGAAATTCTTTTGTCCTTTCTCCTCTTCCAATGAAGAACATGAAAGATTAAAATCTTCCAATCTTGGTTCCAAAGAGCTGCTATAAGATGCAGGCTGCTGCAAATGAATGTTCTCCTTCATGACAGTAGACTCTTGTGTTTGGAATATGGATGATGAAAGAGAGAATGGTGGAAATTTAAATGGCTATTCTCCATCAAAACAGTCCTCCAAAACTGACAGATAAACTGCCTCATGACTGTCCTGCTGCAAATGTTCAATCTCTCCCATGGTGTTCTCTTGATCTGCAACTTGACCACCATGGTTTCTTTCTCCCTCCAACATTGAGTTTGAGAGATCAAACTCCTCTTCAGTACTAGAACTTGAGAGAGGTGAAGTAGAAAGAAGAACTGAAGGTTCTCCTGTAGCCTGCCTTGTTCTCAAAGCCCTTGGATCTGCACTCTCCTCCTCCACAACTAGAATGTGCTCCTCTTCTTTTGGATTAGGAGCAGCTTCTCCTTCCTCTGATGTTTGAAGACAATCTTGCTCTTGATAGAACTCTTCCTCCAGCATGAAGTTTGTCAAGTCAAACTCTTCAATCTGCTGCTCTAGAGGACAAGTTGGGACTGCAAGAACTTCTTCTGCTGCAACAAAATCAGTCCTGACCACCATTTGTTCTCCGACTTCAACCTCTTCTGTAGGTTTAACCATCAAGGGGATCTTTGTCATCCCAAATTTGGCAGCCCAAACCTTCAAGTTGTCTATCATTTCTTTTCTTCTTGGCTCTTCCTCTTGCTATCCTTGATGACTGATTTTTGCAATTTCTTCTTCCCCACATGGAATTGGGAATGCAAGAGGAGGGATGGGTTGTAACTCAAATGGCTTGGAAATTTTTTGTGGTGGTGGAGGTAGAAACTCTTGTTTCTTTGGAGGAGGGGGTATTTCTATTAGCTCTTGTGGAGGGGATGACTGTTTGGAAGGAAAAAGGAGAGAAGAATTGAGGTGTGGTGGAAGGCTGAGAGGTGGAGACATGGGATCAACACTCGGGACAGCAGATGGGGTTTGCAATTCCAAATGAGATGATGCTGCTTGAGTAATGGGAAGAGAAAAACCAGATGATGGTGTAGAACTTACCCATTGACAAGGTTGTTCAACAACAAGTGTATAGGCCTCTATTTCTACTGTCCATTGTGCAAGTTGGGGTAGCATCTTCATCATGAAGTCCAGCTTCTCCTGAGGGCTGAAGTGTCTTGGAAAAGGGCCTCCCCATGGACAAGGAGTCCTACAACCAATTCTAAAAGCTCTCATTTGAGCTGTTGCTCTGGACTGCACCATATTTACCTCCATCTTTTGGATTTTCTCCAACAGACCAACATCTTACATTTGATTGTCTTCATTATATGCATACTCTTTCTCTTGGAAAGCTCCATAGCCAAACTGATTTTGGCATTGCTGCTCATATGGGTATGCATGCTGATTTTGAATTTGTTCAAAATGCTGATTTGGAGGATCTGTAAAACATGTTGGAGGTGTGATATATTGCTGCTATTGTAAATGTGAGTTCCATGATGGAAATGAAGTCATGATTGCACAACTTCATGGAATGGAAAAGAATGAAAGAGATGGAAAGAAGGATGAAAATGGAAATGGATGGAAAATGGGTCTACAACTTCAGAAATGGGTTGCTGATCAGATGGAGTCGCCAGATGTGTTTGCAAGTGCCTCCAAAGGCTGAAATCTTCACAGGAACACACCAACCTGCAAAAGATGAAGTGGAAGACCTCTAAGGTCCCACCCAAAGATGCATGCGTAACTATTGTTGCAAACTCACAAAGACCCCCGGATGCGAGATCAGGCTTCTAGGTTGATCACTCTAGCATCCAGTGTGATTGCACAACATGGAAACCTCTCTCCAAGCGTGGGACTTGTGAAACTGAGAGAGGAATCTCCAGAGAAGGCTGGTTCCTGCTCCTAAACTACCTGCCACGAGCTATTCCAGTGCAGACAAGCTAATCTAATCCTAATCTAACCATGCCAAGGAGACAGAGAGAGAGAAAAAAAGGAAAATAGCAAAATCCTACACTAAAACGGTGATACACTAGAGAAGGAGAATGTTGAACATCTATCAAAACTGCCATGGAACAAGGAGAGGTGAGCAATGGGAAGGATGGACAGACGCATCACAGGCCCAAGGATAGATTTCACACAGAAGATGTCCCAAAACTCCATGAACACAGCTCCAAACCTGCAATGAACATTAGAACATGCACAAATACCTACAATGAAGAGAGGCAAGAAGAGAATAAGCAAAAACGAGCAAGGATGGACAGATGCATCACAAAACATGTTTTTGTTGCTCCAGAAGTTTGCACAGAACATCATTTCAATAGTAAAAGGAAAAAACACCATTACAAAGCAAGGGAGGAGGTTTAAACTCCATTTTCAACCCTGGAGAAGAAGAGAAGGGAGGGCAGAGCCAAAGATGAACAACTTGTTTTTTTTTAAATGAGCCAAATCGCTTTTACATTGCATGGGTTGAGCCCAGGAGAGAGAAACATGGGAAAACATGCAAGCCCATTCCTCATTGACTGCAGATGCATTAAAATAGCATGGGGCACCTTACAAACCCATACCCTACCATTTTTGACCGATTTGCAGGAGAATGCGACCCATTCTGCGTTAAATTGGTCACCGAAATGTCACTTCGCCATGAACACGCCTCAGAGCTATTTCTCAACTTTTTCTCTCTAGACTACACCAAAATTCAAGATTAACCTCAGAATCATGTAGAGAATTTCATAAGATTTCTGTTGATATAAAGAACGTGCAAATCCGAGCTCTGGATCGAAAGATATGGAGATCTGAAGATTTAGGGCACAAAACAGGCAAAACGGATTTTTTTAAATTTCTTCTGCGCTCTGCCACCTGGATGACACGTGGCATGCATTGATTGGTCGTCAGGGGCACGGGGCAGACCTTTACTTTTATCTTTTGGGTGAACTTCTTGCCAAATTCTCTAACTCCTCCCCGAGCTCCGAGCTTCCCTTCCTCATTGGACACGTGTCCTCTTTTTATTGGCTCGGGTTAGTGCTTGAAACCTCGCCCTTTGAACTTTTGGAATTTTCTCCTTGTGACACGTGTCATGATTTGGTTGGTCCATGGGTCTACCAGCTTTTTCGCATCTCCTGCGTCTTTTTGTCTCAGATGTCCCAAGACTATTTGGGACAAAAACCTCCGATCCGCCCGAAATGGGCTTCCTTGTCCCTCATTCGGCCAATGACGTGGCGTTGCTTGATTAGCTTTCGGCTCCTTCGGCTATCTGCGTCCCACGCATCCCTTTGTCCCAACTGTCCCAGTGTGAAAGTTCCCGCTTAACCAAACCGCCGCCATTCGCGTCCTTCGCGTCTTTTTGTCCCAAATGTCCTAGAGCAGTTAGTCGATTTTCTTCTCCTTCGTGAACCGGCTTTCCGTGTCCCGACGGCCCGATGTTCCTTTGCTCTGCAGACTTCCTGCGGCCTTTTGGCTGATTCGTACCCAGATGTCCCTCATGTCCCGAATATTGCGAGGACTAGGACTTAGCCATTTTTCATGATTTTTCCTGGCCCAAGCTTATTCTCTGTGACTTTTTCACAGTTTCTCAGAACTTGCTCTTTTCTTCTTGAACAGGGGAGTTAGAAAAAATCTGAGGGGACCCTAGAAACATGATTTTTTTCCCTAAATCAATCTATTTTCCTGGGACTTGAGAATTTAATGCATGTTATCAAAATTACCCTTGGGGTGAATTTTGGATAACGAGAACCATGACTTACTCATGCTTTCTTGTCTTGTCTTCATGAACTTGCTTCTAAAGGACCTTGAATATACACCATATACTTAAATTATGACCTTTGATGCCTTATACACATGTTATGAAATGTCAAAACATACATCACATGCTCATACAAGTATTCTCTACTCCATATCTCATGCTACCGTATCATCTAATATGCACTATGTCTAGGATTAGGCCTAAAATGGCTTGTATCACCACATGTCTTCTAGTAAACTAACACATTTTCTATCTAACGAGACTCATTAATACCTCTAACACATATATTTAAACATGTTAGAAACCATACCAACTCGTGGATCTTGAACACCCTTTTCCATCAAAGACAAACAATGACACAATGTCCAATGATTTCCCCCTCTATCATTGATTTCAACCATCTTCAAAAAAATTAATGGAAACAAAACATGAAAGCACCTTCGTTATGTTTTACGGAGCCTATTTTCATGTTAGAGTGTGGTACACCTTCTATGTGTTACACTCGGGTATTTTTATGGTGGTCCTGCTTGCCACGGTAAGCTAGTCGGGGGGTTCGGGGTGAAACCCTCAAGCAAATTTTCATGGGTGGTTTATTAACCCATGTGTAATGGGTAAGTAACTGATTATGGGCTGTTTTTGGGCCCATGGTTTTTCGGTACCCATTGTTTTTATACCCACGGTTTTGTATCAAACGCTTAAGCAATTGTCTATTTATATGGTCTTATGCATATGATACATGACAATCAAATGTATTGCAGATGTGTTTTGAATTCGTGTGTGAATTCTCAGAATTTGTTGAGCATAGCTCCAAACGGATCTCGGTATTGTATTGAGAGATTGGAGGCTTGTAATAAAATTTGAGCAAGTGATTCTTGGTGGACATAGCCCAAATTGGGTGAGCCACGTTAAATCTTGTCTCTCTATGTTGTGTTATTAATTCTACACTTTTATTTGAGATTTGTAATATTTTCTACATATTAGTTTCTACTATTGCGATTCAAGGGATTATTCCACATATTTTATCTCTTATTTCCTAACAATTGGTATCAGAGCTTGGTTTGGTTTGCTGAAGTGTTGAATCGCAAGGAAAGTTTTATCTTGAGTGGGGGCTATGGTAGATGATGGAATATCTAGGGTTGATAAATTCAATGGGCAGAATTTCAGTCTTTGGAAGATGCAGATGGAAGATTACCTTTATCATAAGGATCTTTATACTCCACTATCTGAGAAGGTGAACAAACCCTCGAGTATGATAGATGCGGAATGAGATTTGTTGGATCGGAAGGCACTTGGAACAATCCGGTTGTGTCTTGCATCTTTGGTATTATTTAATGTTTCAAAGGAAAAGACTACAAAAGAATTGATGGATGCATTAGGAAGTTATATGAAAAACCCTCTTGCCTCTAATAAGATATTTTTAATGAAAAATTTGTTTAATATGAAGATGTCTGAGAATGGTTCAGTAGCAGATCATTTAAATGATTTCAATATGGTTGTGAATATGCTAGCTTCGGTTATAATAGAATTTGATGAATAAGTTAGGGCTTTATTAATTCTATGCTCTTTACCTGAAAGTTAGAATAGCCTAGTAATGGCGGTAAGAAACTCGGTTCCAGCTAACTCAAAGTTGAAGTTTGAGGATGTTGTAGGGGTGATTCTAAGCGAGGAAATGTGAAGAAAAATCTCTAGTGAATCTTCTACTTCAGGGAATGCTTTGACAGTGGAAACTAGAGGGAGACAGAAGAATAGAGGAAATTGTGGAAAATCAAAGGATCGGGAAAGGTCAAAATCCAAAAGCAAGATAGTATGTTGGCACTATGGAAAGTTTGGGCATGCAAAGGACTGTTGGGAGCTTCAGGATAAGAAGAAACAACAGGAAAAAAAAAAGGAGGCAAATGTGGCATCGGGTAATGTATGCCAGGATGCTTTGATTCTTTCTTTGCATAATATTAATGAATCTTGGGTTTTAGATTCAGGGATTCTTTTCATGCTACTCCACATAGGCATTATTTTGTTGATTATGTTCAAGGGGATTTTGGGCATGTTTTTCTTTGTGATGATGAGCCTTGCAGTATAGTTGGAAAAGGTTCTGTTCAGGTTAAGATGCAGAATAGGAATACATGGCTATTGAAGGATGTCAGACATGTGCCTACATTAAGGAGAAATTTGATATCGGCGGGGCAATTGGGAAGTGATGGTTATACTGTGATATTTACAACTGACTCTTGGAAGGTCACTAAGGGTGCTCTTGTGGTGGCAAGAGGTAAGAAGGTTGGAACCTTGTATTTAACCACTGATAGTACTAATGATTGTAATCTTGTGGCTTCATATGCAGATACAACATTATGGCACTATAGGCTCGGTCATATGAGCCATAAGGGCATGGACATCATAAAGAAGAATTTTCCTGGATATACAGAAATAGGTTTGGATTTCTATGAGAACTGCATATATGGGAAACAGAAGTGAGTAAGGTTTCTCAAGGTTGGACCTACAAAGAAAGAGAGTAAGTTAGAGCTGGTGCATTCTGATGTGTGGGGGCCAGCTCAGGTATCATCTCTTGGGGGTTCAAGTTATTATGTTACTTTTATTGATTCTACAACAAGGAAAGTTTGGGTTTATTGTATTAGAAACAAATCTGATGTATTTGACACTTTTGTTAAGTGGAAAACCTTGGTAGAGAATGAAACAGGTCTTAAGCTAAAATGTCTCAGGTCAGATAATGGAGGGGAGTATTGCAGCAATAAATTTAATGATTATTGTTCTAAGAATGGAATTCGTAGGCAAAATATGGTTCCGGAACTCCGCAAAGAGGGATGGAGTATCGAAAGGATGAACAGAACAATAATGGAACGTCTTTAGGAGCATGAGGTTACATGCGGGACTACCTCTTTCTTTTTGGGTAGAAGCGGTGAGCATGGTTGTGTACTTGATAAACAAAGGACCCTCAAGTGCCTTAGATGGAGGCATACTTGAGGAGGCTTGGTATGGTAAGAAAGTTTATTATTCATTTCTTAGAGTCTTTGGGTGTGAGGTGTTTGTTCATATAGACAAGGATGATAGGACCAAGCTAGAGAAAAATCAGAAAAATGTACTTTCATTGGTTATGGTGGTGATGAATTTGGATTTAAATGTTGGATTATTAAGGACAAGAAAATCATTCATCTAGGGATGTGGTCTTTAATGAGAAAGTCATGTATAAGAAATAGTTGTAAGAAAACAGGAATAATCCAAGAAAGAATATGTAGTGGTAGAGGATCTTCTCGGATGGGATAGTGACCCATGAATCGCTTTAGGAAATGACTCAACAGAACCCCAAAATCCTTCAAAGAGGAGGTCTTCTAGGGTAAGAAAAGAACCCGAATGTTTTTCTCCTCTTTATTATTTATTACTCACTTATAGTGGAGAGCCGAGAGAGCTTTGATGAAGCAATGCGGGTAGATGTCGGTAAAAGTGGGAGCAAGCCATGGATGAGGAGCATAAATCTCTCATGGAGAACCGGACTTGGGATTTGGTGAGATATTTTCTCCTGTAGTAAAAATGACTTCCATTAGAACTGTTCTTCGAATAGTTCCAATGTAATACTTGCACTTAGAATCTGTTAGATGTAAAGACTACATTTCTCCATGGTGATTTTGAGGAGGAGCTATATATGTAGCAGCCAGAAGGATATGAACTCAAAGGTAAAGAGGAGATGGTGTAGAAATTGAAGAAGATATTATATATCCTGAAACAATCTCCACGTCAATGGTATAAGAAGTTTGATAGCTTCATGATGGAGTAAGGTTATATTAGATGTCATTTTGACCATTGTGTGTATACAAAGAAATTTGAGGATGAAAGTTATATTATCATGTGTTTGTATGTTGATGACATGTTGGTTGTAGGTAAAAACATATAGGAAATAAAAGTACTCAAGAAACAGCTAAGTGAATCCTTTGATATGAAGGATTTGGGGGCAGCCAAACAAATCCTTGGTATGAGGATAACTCGAGATAGGAAGGAAAGGAAGTTGACTTTATCTCAGGAAGAGTACATTAAGAAGGTATTGGATAAGTTTAACATGTAGGATGCTAAATCGGTTGGGACTCCTTTGGCAGGCCATTTTAAGTTATTAAAGGAGCAATGTCCAAAGATAGAGTAGGAAAGAAACCAGATGTCCAAGGTACCTTACTCATCAACAGTTGGCAGTTTGATGTATGCTATCGTGTGCACTAGGCTTGATATTGCCCATGTAGTGGGAGCTGTGAGTATATTTATGAGTGATCCAGGTAAAGAGAATTGACAAGTAGTAAAGTGGATCCTTCGGTATTTGAGAGGGACCATGGGGATAGTTTTGTTCTATAGTGGATCAGACACCTCTTTACGTGGATATGTAGATTCAGACATGGCTGGAGATGTAGACAGTAAGAGGAGCATGACAGGTTATATTTACACTATAGGTGGGACAACAGTGAGCTGGATTTCATGACTACAGAATCTGATGGCTTTGTCAACCATGGAGGATGAGTATGTTGTTACCACAGAGGTAAGAAAAGAGATGATTTGGTTACAAAAATTGCTTGAGGAGTTGCGGCATAAGCAGGAGGAATGTAAGTTGCATAGTGATAGTCGAGTGCTATACACCTAGCTAAGAACTTTGGTTTTCACCCAGGACAAAGCATATACAGTTGAGATATCACTTCATTAGGACAACTTTGGAGGAAGATAAGTTGAAGCTGGAGAAGATTCATACCAGTCAGAATCCTGCAGACATGATGACCAAGGTGGTCACAAGGGATAAACTAAAGCTATGTTCAGCTTTTGTTGGCCTTCGTGGATGAAAGTGAAGGGTTGAGAAGCTTGCTCAGTGGAAATCAGTCTCCAAGTGGGAGATTGTTATGTTTGTGGAGCCTATTTTCATGTTAGAGTGTGGTACACCTTCTATGTGTTACACTCGGGTATTTTTATGGCAGTCCCGCTCACTTTGGTTAGGGGTTAGGGGATTTGGGGTGAAGCCCCAAAGCAAATTTTCATGGGTGGTTTATTAACCCATGGGTAATGGGTAACCATTATGGGCTGTTTTTGGGCCCATGATTTTTCGGTACCCATTGTTTTGATACCCACAGTTTTTTGTCCATGGTTTTGATACCCATGGTTTTGTATCAAACTACTTAAGCAATTGTCTATTTATATGGTCTTATGCATATGATACATAGAAAAGAAAATTTATTGCATATGTGTTTTGAATTCGGTGTGAATTCTGAGAATTTGTTGAGCATAGCTCCAAATGGATCTGGGTATCGTATTAAGAGAGTGGAGGCTTGTAATAAAATCCGAGCAAGTGATTCTTGGTGGACATAACCCAAATTGGGTAAGCCACGTTAAATCTTGTCTCTCTGTGTTGTGTTATTTATTCTACACTTTTATTTGAGATCTGTAATATTTTCTCATATTAGTTTCTCTTTGCGATTCTCAGTAAGGGATTATTTCACATATTTTATCTCTTATTTCCTAACACCTTCAGGACTCCCTTTCCTTGTTTTTGAGCACACTCTCCCCCTTTGACATCTATGAAAAATATCTTAGTAAACTTGACATGTAAACAACATCAACAATGCACAAAAAGTTACTTGTAAGATCCCCTTGGTTTGTAACCATCTTCTTGTCTTAAAAAACTACGGATGATCAATGGATCTAGTTTTCAAGCATGCTCATTACCCCCATGAATATATACATAATTGTTTTTATCTCCCTTCTTGTTGTATACCTTATTTTGAACCCGAATCGCTAAGATTCGTGTCCCTTCTTTTCTTCACCTTATACTTACTTAGCATTAATAATCAAAACCGTCTCCCCTAAGATGATGCATACTCATACAACTCACACAGACACATCATACAACCTACTACATACCTATTTTATCACATTTTATAGTCATGGAACCGACTCCCCCTTGGACCATTCTTTCTACTTAACTAATGACCTATATGTCTCATCTTTAATCACATATTCTTACATCCCATACTTAATCCCTTATCATGGAATCCACAACATATAACGATGCAAATACACACCAACCAAATGATAGACACTTTAAGGTAAAACAAAAACAAATTTTCATACCTAGACCAGCTACTCTTTTCTTCTCATGACAGATGCCAACACTTTCTAACTTTCTCTTATCTTTCTATAACAATCATAAAAACCCTATTATAACTTCACCTAACTATCACTAGGTATCCTTCATTATCTTCATAAATTAGACACATAACATGCATAATAAACAAAATTCAATGCATATATACTAGATTTCATTATTGTTGTAGACCTTCATGAAAACATGTCTCACATACCAACAATATTGTAGAAAAATTCAACCTTGCTCATTACTTAGGATACCTTCATGTCACAACCTATCTCCCACTGGGATGATGCATCCTTCTTTCAAGAACAAAAAACCTACTTCAAGATTCTTCAAGACTCAACAATTTATAAGATACCAATGCAAACCTTCATCATTACTGTATGTTACAACCATTCCTTTCTGATTGGCTTAATGATTTCTTGACTTGTTTCAATTCAACCTTGTTGAGATTGACACACATGCTCATGGAGCTTAATGCATGTACCTTGTAATAATCCTTCAAATCTGCTCTACATTCTTCTTAATCCCTCTTCATCTCCTAACAATGTCAAATGATCTCTTTGCCTATTTTATTTCCTTAATATTTATTGTATCAAACATGTCAACCTTCTTTTTGAATCTCGGCAAATCATATTGATCATGAATGACTTAATATCCATAAAATCTACTTGGATTATATTCTACATTCTCGAGCACTTTGACTATCTCGAACAACTAAATCACAAGCTCATTCTTAGACCAAACAATCTTGTTCACTAAATTTTCTAGTAATATGTATTTCATCACTTTGCAAGCTCATATTTCTTGTTATATTTCTTTTCAAATAGTGTTATAAACCTAAATAAGGACATATACTACTGTCCCCACCTAGAATACACCTTTCTCATTCTTTAAGACATGTCAAGATTTTATGCAACCTTTCATACTTTACTCAAGACACAATAGCACACTAAACATACCTTATACCATCTATCACAACTATTAACACATTATTATCATCTTCTATCACTCCTCTTAATGTTATAGACTTGGTACTTCATAATTAGGACACAAGACTCTTTTTAGAGGTATATCATAACCTAATGCTTTAAACATCTTTGCAAACCAAAATGGGAAATATTCATATTCCTCATGATGACAACACAGTCATTTCCTACTTAACCACATTATTCCTTTATGACACACCACTTATTTGTCTCAAAGTACATACCTAAGCCCAACACAACAAGCCTTTATATTCTTTTACAGACCATATACTTTTTTAATTGCATTCATGACCTAAATTAGGTCATAAAACATTAACTATAAGCACAAGTAACTCGTAAAAATGCTCAAACATGCTAGGCCAATAACCAAACCTTCTTGGTGAACCACTCCACTTATAGAATGATCATACGAATTGAACAAAATTGATCAAGTAAACACAAACATGCCTTATTAAATCTTTAGACATTTGTATTAGATGACCACTTGCCATAATTTCTTATATAACTGATGAATGTCTTCATGAAGCCTAATGAAGACACCCATGCTTCTTAGGGAACTAAAACAATACAAAATTAGGAGATTCCCAAATCTCCATGTCCTTCTCATTTAGATTACAATTAGTTTTTAAGGCCCTCTTGATCTTCATTGGATCATTAGTCTTGAGATCCACTTTTTCTATCTTCTCATCCTTTATTTGAAATAATTTAAACACAATTCATCAACTGGTTTGGACACAATTTTTGCAAACATTCCACCATTGCTAGTAGATGGATCTCTGAACTACACATCACTAGTTTTTGTTTTTGTTTCTTGACCTCATACTTAGGATGATCCTTCTTATTCATAAAATCAGACTTGGTTGTCTTAGGATCATCTTTCGGATTGATCTTCTCATTTATCAATCTTTTATCTTTCCTTCGGGGCCCGAGACCAACCACGTTGTACCTTGGATATTCATTTTGATAGCAATATCTCACAATGTGACCTCATTTATGAAATTTTTAAAAAACATCATTCTTGCCTCTTAATTGATATGAGTTACATTTTCTTCTACAATATATAGCCCTATAATCATATTCATTGCATGCATAAAAGCAACCATTGAAAGAGCTTTCATAATTCCATGAATACTTATTCCTTGAGAACCTTCTTTCACATTCTCTTGCCCTATGACCAAATTTATTGCAAGCATGACAATAACCATTGAAAGAGTAACCATACCTCATTGCATTTAGTTTTCTAACATAGTTAGACAATTTTAAATTTGTATTCTTGGCTAGGTTGTAATTCTCATTTTCCTCCTTCATGTCTTCATAGGTATGTGTACCTACCTTGTTATCTACACAACTCTTCATGTGGTATCCTTTGAAACCTAGGCCTATTTTGTCACTTGTTGACCTTTGATTGTTCAAAATATCATTTAGAGCCTCGATCCCTTCTCTAACTTCTAATAGTTCTTCAACCTATTAGATTCTTTCTCCAAATCTATCTTCAAGGACCTCATATCATCTTCTTACCTTATGCAATATTTTTCTTTGGATTTTAGGTATTTTTCACTAACCCAACTTGATATTCTAACTCTTTGATGGCTTGATTATGGTCAATATTCATACAACGGATCTGTTCTTCCAATCCCTTGACCAAGGACTCCAAAATTTGTTCTTCTTTATTTGACACATTAACTTTTTTTCAACCTCATATGCTTTTCCTATTGTTGTGCTTCAAGGATCTCCTTTAAGTAGTTAAAATTTATTCAAAAGGAACTTGAGGCTTTCTTTTATAAAAATTGTTGGAAGCATAATGACTTAAAGTGGGGGTGAATCAATACTTAAAAATTTTACTTTTGATGTGTTTAACTTTCTTACATTCAAAGAATCCATTCAAAATTCATTAACAAGAGTGAGATTATTAAGTGTGAAACAACCATCCACAAGAACATGAAGCAAGATAGTACACATGAACACAAGATATAAAGTGGGAAACCCTCAAGGGAATAAAACCCACTAAACCTCTGCATATATTACTCAACACAAAGGAATCTCATGAATATTACACATCACAAGATATTTATTTATTGAGGCACCAACCCCACAAGGAAAACCAACCTTGAGTTTAGTATGGCACCAACCCTACAAGGAGCATCAACCCATAGTTTTGTAGATAAAAAACTCTATAAGGAGGATAAAACCCCCCAAGATGACCAAACACCCACTCAAGAACCTAATTTAAAGATCACTTAATGTTATTTTTTCTCCACTAACTAATTGTGATCACTTTGTTAGCTCTCTTCACTCAAAACCCTCTCAAACTAATCTCTCTATGTCTTCACTCATACTTGCACCGTATAGTGTTGATTAGGTCAAGTGACATTGTAGCTTCTTCTCTTATTCCCTTATCATCTTATCGTCTTCTCACCCTCTTATATTGTCTTTTCTAGAGCCCTCTAACCTCTTAATACTCTTCCTTATTTCTCGTTCGATTCTCCATTCTCTTCACTAGATCAAATGAGAAAATTAACCTTCTTTATATATAGGACTCATCTTATAAACCATGTAGGTTAGAAAATACTGTATGAAAATTTAAGGTTTTTCATAAATAACATAAAAATACTCATTAAACATTCATATAAATAAATTAAAGAGACCTTATAGGTCGGCATAATCCTAAACAGCTTAAAACTTGCTCACAAGGCCTAAAACACAAGTCTTCACTCCAACAAATCACCTTTTGAATTTTAAACACATGAAGAATATTCACCAAGTCTCCATCAGCTTAGGAAAAATCAACAACATCCTCTAAAAATAATATACATGCACAAGAGCCTCTACAACCTCCATCTCCAAAGCATGATTCACTTCATTTGTAAAACAACTCCCATTAGGTCTTAAGCACCATATTATTAGTCTTCAAGAATGAACAACTTCATACATTAAAACATGTTATCAAGGGAGATATGGAACATCAATGAAAATATATAATCCTTTTAAAACTCACAAAACTCATGGAATCCTTCAATTTATGGAACAAGGTAGAAAAATGCTTCCTCACTAAAATTTCTTTAACCTACTTATACGACTCAAGAACTAATCTTGAGCTAACATACCTCTAACACCTAAAACTCCAATTCCATAAACTTCCAACACTTATAACACTTCAATGTCACACCCACCAACATGTTTATGTACTCACATACATATCTCACACTATGAATTTCTCACTTACATACCTATTTCTTATACATTCTTAACAAGCATAATAGGGATGATTAAGACATTAGGGATTTAACATGAAAACACCTCTTCTGATCAATCTAGGAGCTCAAAAACATTGTAAAATACCTCTACAAGTTATCCATCACCATATAACCTTGTTGTACCATGAAAAACATCACAAAAACCTTCATACCTAAATGATTGGTTTTGACTGATTAGGCCATAAGCGGTACGTAACATTGGAAGAATGATTTCACTAAATCCTTACATATAACCTACCATGATATTTTCATGAGAACTTAGCACATAACCCAAGCTAGCTCCCATAGTTGGTATTTCACCATGAAACTCGCAACACATGGCTATACTAAAAATCTTCTCAAAATAGAGGTTTTTGTACCTTACCATCACACCCGTAACCTAAAAATGCCACCAACATGATATTTGAAGAGTCCTCTACATCCCTGAACCTTCACATTAGCTTCCCTAAGTAATTTTATGCCAAAAACTTCATATTAAACCCACTAGGATTCTTTAAAATGTTTCATGAAAGTATATGTCCATTCTACCTCATTTTCTTGCAAAACCTTCTTAGCTCCATGCCCTAACATAAAAAAAAGGTCCTGGGTCCCCATGCAAAGTACACATGTGTGGGTGAGCATTCAAAATTGACCATCAAGTTGGGAATACTAGTTCTAAGAGCTTGGTATAGCCTAAAACAAGTATTCATGCCTTTTCTTTAATCCCGTGACTCAAACTTCGCATATACCTATGTAGTGACCTCCTAAATGTTTTCCAATTCTCATCCATACTTAGATACCTCTAAAAACCACCATGAACTATGACTTTCCCATGCTTTCTTGCTTTTTTCAGGAAATTTCTTTTAAAGGACCTTGAATACGCACCATATACTTGAATTATGACCTTTGACACCTTCTACACATGTTATGCAATGTAATAACATGCATCACATTCTCATACAGTGTCCGTTATGCTCCATATAACATGTTGGCATATCATTTGTTATGCACTAGGTCTAGGATTAGGCTTAGAATGGTTTGTATCATCACATATCTTCAATTAAACTAACTTTTTCCCATATTACGAGACTCATCAATACCTCTAACACATCTCTTTAAACATTTTATACACCATACCAACCTTTTGAGGTCGAACAACCTTTTCCATCAATGCCACTTCACATCAATGATAACAAAAATGACACAATGTCTAAAATAAGGTCATCTTCCTCTACCTATCCAGCTTGACGCTAAGACTACCCATAATATATGCTATAAATATCTTAGGGAAAGGGGAAGGAGGAATGCATGAAATGAAACTTAGATAAGGGAATGGAAATGGTGCTAGAATAAAAGGGGATTATCTCTGTGAGGTGAAGAATAGAAAGGAAAATATAGGATGAGAGGGCATATATATGCCACAAATCAAAACTATGTGAATAATTCCATTCCACGCATCTTAAACACAAATAAATAAAGACACATGAAAATATAACTCTGCACAAGACATCATATAAATGAAAAGAGAGGTAAGAGACATAGTAAACACAAGTAAAGGGTAGATACGAGCCACAATAAAAATATTGTATTGATAAAATAGATCATGTTCCATTACATCACTATGATGGCACTAAGTGCACTACATGTGACCAAATCAGAGGTCTGCAACTCATGAAATATTGGTCACCATTTTAGCATGGTGACTTTATATTCAGGAGAGGATCCTTTTTAAATATTGAGTTTTCCTTTATATAGAAAGAAGAGAATAGAGAGGGAGAAAAATTAGATCATGTTAATAATTAAAAGATCCAGCCACCCTCTCGCTTATTAAGTACAAATCGTGATTCAATGCTTGTAGAAATGTATGGCCAATATAGGCTACTTGAAATCTACTCTATCAATTTGTCTATGAATGTGGACTTCAACTTGTAGGATTTAATGTTGGTGGTTGGGACTAATTCACACTTTTGAACTAGATTAGGTATAACTTTTGTACAATCCATGAATTTTAGATGATCAACTATATTCATTATTTATTTTGCATCATTTTATTTTTCTATTATGATCCATGGAATTATTTTGATTTTTATGGTCATTCATGGATTTTGGTAGCTTCTAAATGAGCCACGACTTTTTTTTCCTTCCTTCTCCTAAACCACAACCATAGTTTTTGTTTCTATGGAATCTTTGTGTACCATGGGTATTCTACTCAAATATTCTTCTTTTACTTCACCCTCCACCACTTTTCTCATGATCTCAATTTTTGCATAACCCTTTTTATGCAGCTTAAACTTTTCTTATTCAATGGAAAACCACTCCTTTATTCCATGGGTTTCATTTGATGCATGGATGTTCCTTGTTATGCGGATTTTTTGTGTTTTGTAGATTTTCAACCTTACATGGTTTTCCTCCCGCAGAATTTTCATATTTCTTCCATGTTCAACTCCCTTTTCTTTCTTCATGGTGTTGTGTAGCCCCCTTTACCTTGTTTTTGGGTGTATGACTTTGTGTTCCTTTTCCTTTATTACATGGAATTTATAAAACCTACGTTACACTATGCTTTCTAATTTATGTGGAAGACTAAGTTCCTTGATTTCACAACTATCTTTTTGAAGCCATATGAGTCTATGAATCGAATGAAGTTGTCCAAATAGCATGGGTTATATTTTGGAAAAAAGTTTGGCAAATTTTAAGGGACATTTTCTTGTTAGATAAACTCGATCGGTATCTGGCATATCTATTGGGTATGCATTCAAGCATACATCTTGAAAATTGATACCAAGATTTTAAAATAAACATTGAATCTATATAAAGCATTAAACTTGCACTTGGTTTGAGACCGATATTTGGAGCTTTAAAATAACACCATACTTGGAACTATCCCAAAATATTTTTATTTATTTCCTACTAGGGTGAATGATTCGGATTGTGCATAGATTCAAAGAGGCTCACAAAAACTATGTATAAAAGAGAAATCATACATAATCTAAATGGAGACATGAAAAGTGTGCAAAGCACTTATTTTGCAAAAAGAAAAATATTGTCCAAAATAACTTCCCTAGTTATTTTGAAAACTTGCAATTCCATCCTAGCTCTAAGTTTAACATTTTAGGTTGTGCACACCTCGATTGTTTTCCTAGCACAATTGTATGGCTATAGTTCTTTGTGTGTACCCTTGCACACCCTTCATCCTTATTCTTTGTGCTTCCTTCAGCGCATGTCCCACTTCACTTTGTATTCTTCTAACCACTTTCATTCCAAGAGTTTAGTGCACCCTTAGTGCGAATCACGCTGACTTTCCTTCTATTTTTATTAATTCCTTAGTATGTTTTCCCCATGTGTGCCATGTCTTCTCAAATCCCGCGCATTTCATCATACACACTCTTTTCCCTTTCACATTCTTCCTTTGTGTACCATATACTTGCACTTTCCTTTCATTCAGAATATGTTTTCTCTGCACACATCTTCCTTCATACAATAAGAGTGTGACATGCGTCTTGCGTGTTCAATTTACAATATATATCTTTGAATCTCCATAAATTCTACTATATAGATCATATTCATGCATTATTGGTCTCATTGGAAAGATGTTGATGTGGGATAAAATCTAGGCTATTCAAAATAATATTTTAGTGGGATTCGGTATACAAATAAAAGGTAAAATTCATTTGGTCCATTAATGTACACATCCAAATTTGACTCAACCACCCATATTTCTTCATATTTGGTCTTCTTCCTTCTTCCACAAGAAAAACAAACATGGGGAGGCGGATCTCGATATCCTTGCAAGCATTTATTACTTATTATTGGTGGTTTTAAGTTTGAATTTTATTTTCCTCTCTTCCTCCTCTTCTTATTTCCTTCTTCTTCTATAAATTGTAGAGAATTTCTCATAGTAAAATATTGAACTCTCTTGATTTACAAGAGTATTATTAAAAGTAATGATTTTTCATTCTCGAGTTGTAGGCATTGGATCTTGTTGTTTTCATGTGGATACTTACGTCTTCCACCATTTTAATCAAGTGTGCATCTTTGGAAGAAATAAAATATTTGTTTTGTGGTTATTCTTTTCCTTAGCTCATTTTTATTATATCTTCTTTCATTTCCCCTTGCAGTGATAATTTGTTGTGCATTTTCATGTCTTTTACGTGTTCTTATCTCTGTTGTACTCCATGAAAATGAGTGAGTGAATATGTTTTAGACTGTGGCATGGTTGTCTTCCTCCTTGCACATGTTTTCCCTCACTTTCACTCAGTCATGTTTGTTCATCCCTCTTTTTGGTGTTATCATATTCCCTTCGCTTAGGTTTTTGTTTCATAAATATCCTTCTCACCTCGGTCCCTTAGAATTGTAGAGTAGTGATACATAGTTACATTTCCTTCCTAGGAGTAGTTTTAGTAGTAGAAATAGGTAGAGGAAGTTGGCCTTCTCTAGAGGTCTATGTCAAGAGAAAGTCCTGTAAATTGGAGACAGATCATGTTGCCTCAAAGCCTCAATTCATCTTGATCTCGGGAGATATGCAATTTTGAGCTCCAACAAAAACCTAAAATACTCTTACTCTAACTAAGAGAAAAATAATCTAAACATATCCAGATACTAGTTAGGGAAAATTACTTCCCTTCCTTACAAAATACAGCTATGAGATCATTTTTATAACTAGATCAAGTGGTGGAAGGGAAAATATGGTTTGCACCCCCCTTTTATAAAAATATTAGTCTCAATAAGAACAAACACCTCCTCTATTTTCTCTTCTTTTGGTTTGGATAGGTGCATCACCTAATCATTGGCACTTTAAAAATCTTCCTCATGTTGTGATGTGAACATGACTAGTGGAAA
The DNA here is from genome assembly GCA_018340775.1 of Taxus wallichiana var. yunnanensis. Lineage (NCBI taxonomy): Eukaryota > Viridiplantae > Streptophyta > Pinopsida > Cupressales > Taxaceae > Taxus > Taxus wallichiana. The sequence goes on along the minus strand of CM031235.1, from coordinate 611,293,535 downwards.
ATTTGATCTTGGATTTGACCTAGCTAGATATCTAATTGAACATCCAACTCTAAGAGCCAATGGACTGGTTCTTCTAATTTTCCCATCTCTTTTACATTCCATTCCATGAATAGAGATATCATACATATGTTTTGTAACTTGGAGAGGATTTGTAGGTTGTTCAAATTTGTCTTAATTTGTTTCCTCCCAATATTTATCTCTAATTCAACATTGGGATCCTCACTCTCCTCCTCAACATGAAGCTCAATCTGATATTCATGTTTGATTTCTTCCTCTACTTGTTTCTCCTTGAGTATTTCCTTTAAATATGATCCTATGAATGAATAAATGGATAGATCAACATATTTATCTTTAAAAGAGAGCATAAAGATTTAAATGATATCTTCTACATCCAAATCCTTAGAGTCTAATTTTTCCTCCTTCATCTTATGCTCATCCAATATATCCTCCATTGTAGAAGGTTCTTGGTGGAGAAATTTCTTGATCTCAAACTTCTTGCTCCTTATCCTTCATACTTTGTAGTTGATCTTCATTATTTGGCTCTTCAATTAGGTTCCCTTATAAGTTTTTCTTATCACGAATCTCATCCAAAATGGATTTTGATATATGAAAGGGGGAAATAATTGAGTTATTGACTAATTTTTTAGGGGTGTGAATGATGGAGGATTTGTAATATTCTCTTGTAAAGGAATATGAATAATAAGAGGATCTTTGAGAAAGTTAGGGATTTAAAGATTTGGTTGAGATGGTGTGGATTGAAAATAAGGAATGGGAGAGATATACAATAGTAGTAAAGGATTTCCCCATTGATAGGGTTCCCTATAACTAGATTGATTAGATTTCAGTATATCAATCAAATCTAAAATTTGAGTTGAGGATTCGATCATTACCTCTAGCTTTTGTTAAGGTCCATACCATCTTGGCAGAGGATAACCTCATGGAAAGGGATACCTAAAACTAGGTGTTTTAACTGTCATGATTTCAAAAATTCCCTTTCATTTTGCATGGTTTCCTCCATATTATCAACCTACAACTAGAAATCATAATCATAGATGAAAACACCTCCATTTTATGCATATTCCAATTCTTTAAAAATATCATGGTTAATAAGATAACCATATGGATAAGTGGGGGTTGGATCATAGGCATATTCATTATGATAGGCTCATAAAAATGATTTGAGGGGAAATTTTTAAAAATATATATGGAGGGGAATGATACTACTCTTGAAAATGAGGAAATGAAGTCATGATTGCACAACTTCATGAAAGTAAGGAAAATGATGAATGGAAATGGTCTAATAATGAAAACAATGGGTTTCTAGATATGTTGACTCATCGATGTGTTGGGATTATGACTCATAAGTATAGAGATCACTAAGAAACACATCAATCTTAGTGAAATGAGTTGTAATTGACTCAAGATGTCTCACCGGCATGTTTAAACTATTTTCACCTAATATTGCACCCTTGTTGAATCTACCAGATTCAACACCTCAATGAAACATGGGAATTTCCCCAAGGTGTGGGATATTATTCCTTGGGAAAAAATCCAAAGAATTTCATATTCCTCTATATATTTAACCTAACGTTAACACTACTCCTAAGCTAAACCGCAAATCTACAGAGGCAATTGGTAAGGAGGAATGTGCAAAGTGAAACTATGTTAAGGGAATGGTTATTGCACTAGAATAGAAAGGGGATCTCTCTCTATGAGGGAAATAATATAAAAGAAAACATAGGATGAGAGGGTAGATACATGCCATAGATCAACACTATATGAACCATTACATTCCACACATCTTAAACACAAAAAAATGAAGAAACGTGCAAATATAACCCACACACAACATACTAGAAATGAACAAAGAGATAAGAGACACAATAAACACAAGTAAAGGGTAGATAAAAGACATAATAACAAGATGTTAGTGATAAAATACAAAGTCCATTACATCATTGGGAGGGCCCTAAGTGCACTACATGTGACCAAATTATAGGTCTCAGAACTCATGAAAGCACGACCACTATTTTAAAATGGTGACTTTACATATGGGAGTGGATCATTTTTAATATAGAGTTACCCCTTATATAAAAAGTAGAGAACTAAAAGGGAGAAAAATTAGATCCTATTAATAATGAATAGAACCAACCACTCATCATCTATCAAGGACCAATTGCAATTCAATGCTTGCATGTGTATGGCCAAAAATGCTACTTGAAGGCCACTCTATCATATTTTCTCGAGAATGTGGACTTCGACGTGCGGGATTTTATGTTGGTGGTTGGGACTAATTTGAAATAATTCAGTCTTTTGAAATTTTCTACAATCCACATGTTTTAGATGATATATTATCTTCCTTATGTCTTTCGTGTCTTTTGATGTTTCTATTGTGATTTGTGGCCTTGTTTTGATTTCCATATTCCTTCACAAACTTAGTAGCTTTAGAATGATCCACAGACTTGTTTCTTTCTCCTAATCCGCAACCATAATTTTACTTTGCATGGCCTCTTCTTGTATCATGGGTCTCCTACTAAAATATTCTTCTTTTACTTCAATCTCTTCCACCTTTTTGTGGTATCCGACTTTTCGTGTAACCATTTTTTATGTGGCTTCAACTTTTCTTGTTACGTGGAAAATACTCATTTGTTCAACAAGTTTCCTTTGATACACAAATTTTATTTTTTCGATGATTTTTCTATGTTCCATGGATTTTCAACCTTTCACAACTTTCATCTCCTAGACATTTCATATTTCTTTCATGCTCAACCCCATTTTTTACTTTAGAGTGTTGCACAACCTCTTTTTATTGTTTTGTAGTCTGTGGTCATTTTATTTTATTGAACAAACTAAAAAAACCCGTGATACACTATGCTTTATGATTTTTGTGGAGTACTAAGTTCCTTCATTTCATAGGATATATTTTTTGAATCCACATGAATCCTTAACTTGAATGAATTTATCCAAATAACATGGGTACTATTTTGGACAACAGTTTGGTGACTTTAAGGGGAAATATTCCTGCTAGATGAACTGACTAGTAACTTGGCATATCCATTGGGCATGGATTCAAGCATACATCTTGAAAAATGATCCCAAACTTTTAAAACTAACCCTGAATCTACATGAAGCATTGAACTTGACACTAGTTTGAGACTAATCTTTGGATATTTGAAAGAACACTATACTTATAAGTACCCCAAAATATTGTTTTTTCCACCAAGGTGAATGATATTGATTATGCATAGCTACAAAGAGGCTCACAAAAACTATGTACAAAATATAAATCATACATGATCCAAATGGAGACATGCAGAGTGTGCAAAGAACTTGTTTTGCAAAAAGAAAACCTAAACTACTCTTACTCTAACTAAAAGCAAAAAACATAAAAAAAAATCTCGATACGAGTTAGAAAAATAACTTCCCTTCCTTACAAAATGTGGTCATGAGATCAGTTATGCTACTAGATCAAGTAGTAGAAGTGAAAACATGGTCTGCATCCCTTTTTTATCGAAACATCATCCTCAATAAGAACAAACACCTCATGTAGTTGCTTTGCATGTTGTTTGGATATGTACATTGGCTGATCTTTGGCACTTTACAAATATTCCTCATGTTCTAAAGTGAACATGACTAGTGGAAAAAAATTCTTCTCTCTCGATATAGCTAGATATCCGATTAGACATCGAACTCTAAGAGCCAATGAAATAATCCATTTGATTTTACCATCTCTTTCACATTCCATTCTATGAATAGAGATATCATGCACACTTTCCTCAACTTGGATAGGGTTTGTAAGTTGTTAAAACTTGTATTTGTTTGCTTCCTCCCCAATATTCATCTCCGATTCAACATTGGGATCCTCAAGATATCCTCCTTAACATGAAGCTCTATCTAATCTTCATATATGATTTCTTCCTCCACTTGCTTCTCCTTAAGGGTTTCCTCTAAATCCGACCCTCTGAATGAAGAAAATGATTGATCAACATATTTATCTTCAAAAGAGAGCATGAATGTATCAATGATATATTTTACATCCAAATCCTCATGGTCTAATTTTTCCTCCTTCATCTTATGCTTAGCCCATATACCTTTGATTGCATAAGGTTCTTGGTGGAGAAATTGCTTGACCTCCAACTCTGGATAATATCCTTCAAACTTTGCAAACCGATATTATTTTTTTGGCTCTTCATTTGGCTACCCTTCTAAGTGTTTTTGATCATGAAGATCATCCAAAATGGGTTTGGATATATGAAAGGGGAAAGAATTGAGTTTTTGACTAAATTTGCAGGGGTGCAAATGATGCAGGAGGTGCAATATTCTCTTGTAAAGGAGAATAACTAATAAGAGGAGATTTGAGAAAGCTAGGGATTTGAAGATTTGGTTGAGATGGTGTGGATTGAAAAGAAGGAATGGAAGAGCTATACGATGGTAGTGCAGGATTTCCCCATTGACAGGGTTCCCTACAACTAGATTTATTATCTTCCATTATTTCAATCAACTCTAACATCTAATTTAAGTATTCGATCATTACCTCTAGCTGCACATTAAGAAATATACTAACTTGGAAAAGGACCACCCCATGGACAGGGCTCCCTAAAACTAGGTAGTTTAGCTACCATGATTTCAAACATCTCTGTTTCCTTTTGCATGATTTAATCCTTATTCTAGACCTGTAACTCGAAATCATCATCAAACATGAAAATTCCTCCATTTTCTACATATTCTTGTTCTTGAAAAACATCATGGTTAATAGGATAACCATATGGATCAATGGGGGTTGGATCATAGGCATATTCATTAGGATATGGCATATAAAACTGATTTGGAGGGGAGTTTAGACACCCCAATTTCATACCTCTCCTAAATCAATTAAATTCACCATTCCATTTCCCACAAAAATCCACATCGAATTAATCAATGTTAGTTGATTAATTATCCTTTTCAATCCTTAAACTAACATAATCCTCCTCACATGTCATTATTCTCCATATTTCTCCACTTGTGAATTAAAAATACAAGTTTAATCCTCACCCACTCTTTGTGGCCCCCACTCACCCAATCATGCCCACATTTTCAAACTACGATCACTTAAAGTCCTCTAAGTTAATCAAATTCCTAGGCTATAAATAGAGCCTCACCCCCTCTCTAAGACACATAAAAATATCAGCGAAATCATGTCGAGGTCTTGCATTCTTTCAAAGACAGAGCATCTACTCCACCTTCTCCTAATGTCCAAATAGCCCCACTTTGGTCATTCCAAATCAATTATCCCCACATCTTTGGTGCAAAGTTTGAATTGATCATTTCTACAATGAAGGTCTTTCTCACATTGACGAAGCAACTACACTTCAAGCATTCTCGACTCGTCCACATTCTATTGCCAATTCCGAGGTTTACAACGAAACACATGAAAGGAGGCATAATATTAGTTTGTAATACTTTCTTACTAATCGGTGATTTCTAAAGCTTGCATTTTGGCACACCTAATGGGACTTATCCACACTATGTTACCATTGATTTCAAAATTAGTGGTTTTATCCATTCTCTGTTTACGGTTATTTGTTGTTATTGTTTCATTTTACAGTGCCTTATGGCGCCATTTGGCTAACCTTCACACTGTGGGAAGTGTTTTTGTTGTGCAATATCTTATGGTGTTTGTGCAGATTATAGTCACAATGAATCTATGGTTCTCATCACATTTCTGACCTCCCGGTGATCGGTGTTTTATGACCGGTATTTTGTATAAATTCCATTACTAGTTTCGTATACTCATAAATCGTGTTAGAAGTACCAAATTCCATGATTTATTAATATATCTAGGTTCATTTAACTGATATATGCTTTAATGGATTTTTAGTGTTTATCGATCTACAGTCTCGTTTTATCATTGTTATTCAGAGTCTCACAATGTTTGCAGAAGTTTCTCATAGAAAAAACAAATCTGATTTATTTCATTAACATTCTGCTGCACTCTTATCCTTGGTGGTTCCTTGACCGAGCTTCCCGTCAACCCACCCGGAATCATTCATCCACCCCGCATAGACCCGTATCATTTCACTGCAGCCAACACGATCTACCAACTTGTTTCCACGTACTTTAATCATTATTAATTACATTTGTCTTAGAGCTAGATGGTTCATTTGATTTCTCTGGGCTTGAGACGGCTACACTCACCTCTAAATTTGCATTTCCCAAATATTATTCCTACTAATATCAGACAAGCCACTTTCTTCTGGTATTAATCGTGAAGCTTGGTAAGCTGTTGTTGACGGTCTTATATCCATATCGACTCCATATTTCAGTCGGTATTCTGTCCTAGTCAACATTTCAGGTGTCAAACCTCTTATAGCGGCCATGGACTCTACAGATTTCTCCCTATCGAACGTGTTCTACATTAGCACTAGCTGATTGGGGAAACTTTATTTTCATTTACTTCTGCCAACTTGCCATCCACAAATGGTCAAACCCCTACTCGTGCCCAATCCACTTTCCTCGCCTCGATCATCTTCTTCCCTAGTCTACTCAAACTCGAACTCGAACTCGAACTGCCTTTATCAGACATTAATACATCAGGCTATCGATCTCTTTTTTTAAGTGTAAGCTCTAACATTGGCTCGCCACCTTCCATTTGGTCATCCTATTTCCTCCTTCGTGTCAATTCGTCCCTAACTTACGACACTAACCAATATCTCCATTTCATTTACCAAATATACTTGGATCCCTCACCAATATATCAATCCATTATTTCCACCTACTACGTCCATCCTATTAGTCAATATCCCATAATATATCTACCTTACCATTTTCCATTCAATTTGTCTTTTTCCTCCTTCAAATTCCTCATTTTCAACATACAAGTCCACATTTTCATCATGAAATTCTACACTTCCTAATCACCTTTTGTCTTGTCCTCTTCCCTTGGTCCACATAGTAAGGTCGCACTGACATAGACTAAGTAGTCACTCATACTTTTTTATCTATTCGGGATTTCTTGTTGATTAGTTTGTTTTACTAGGATTTTAATTACCTTCCTATTTAATTAAGTATTTTATCATTAAAATCTTTTCGTTGGTTTTGGTGGATTTGTGTGAAATAGTTACCAATTTTCACAATGGATTTTTTGATATGGATTTTGTGACTTCTTGTGTGACAATTCACAATCCTAAAAATACTATTTTTTTGAGATCTATTTTATGACTTGTCGTATGATATTTATCAATTTTTGATATTATTTTTCAAGATCGTTCTTATAGTGTTTTGTGTTTTTGAGTTTCGCTTCACAATCTCCAAATTTAATTTTGTCATCTTCACTTTAAGGCTTTTATTTAGCACTTCATGATTTTAAAGATTTTTTTTTGTGATCATTCTTATAGTATTTTATGAAAGTACAAACTTCTAATCGTTCTCTTACGAGTCCTTTTCAACAACGTTTCGCTAAAAAAGTCCAATTAGCCCCTTATTGCGTGTTCTAATCCATCTTTTACACATTGTTGGTCACCCGTGCCCCACAAAAATAAAATTTCCTTAAATTCAACTTTTCCACATCCACACCCACACTCTATCATTTGCATTTTCTTCTTCATGATTTCTTATGTTGTTTGATTCATTTTTTTTTGGATTGAGGGTAAATTGAGGGTGTTTGAAAGAACCCACATCCTTGTACAATTGAGGATTTTTCTTGAGAGGAACCACAACACTCGGTTACTGATAAGGGGACCACTATTTAGGAACCCAATTGGAGCAACCATGAAACCATAGTGAAGAGATGCGGCGACCAATGAAACGGCCGCAACGAGTGGGACAACTATCAGTGAATGGAGCGAGAGGAACAGCCACCCGGCGTCGGCGATCGAGAGGAGCACCACCGAATCAAGCGTGGCCAGCGGCCCACCAAAGGTGGATGGCGAGAGCATCAACAAGTGAGCGGAGCACCACCGTAGTCGGTGCGAGAGGAGAAGCAAGCGTCAGGCAGGCGAGAGGAGAAACCACCAACGTCGGCGGTGAGAGGAGAGCCACTAGCATCGGCGTGAGGAGTAACCACCGGTGTCAGCCACGAGTAGAGAGAATCCACCTCTACGGCTCGAGGAGGATCGTGCCTCGGGGATTTGAACCTGGGTGGGCAAGCACATAACCATGTGACTTGACCACACCACTCCCACCCCATCGGCTAAATTTAGGCTAGGGATGTACCCCCTAGGCGACATGCAAATGCCCCACTCCACATGCCACGGGTAAATCAGGATATGAAATCCTGGGGGCTGGGTTTGAACCTAGGTTGTTTGCTCTACAGGCTAAGTGCCCCACCAGTTCACCATAGGGTCATCCCCTTATTGTTTGATTCATTACTCAAGTTCATCTTTCTTATATATTTTAATTCTACTAGCTTCATGTTATCTCGATTTTCATCTTCATCATTATCCGCTTTTACTTAATTTTCCTTTTTATTCGATGGTTTAATTGCAGAACTTACATTTACGGGTTTCTCGAATGCTCTCGATGTCTCTTACAACTCATATTGTGATATCCATTGTTGTGTAGTACAAGATCTTTATACGCTCATGGTCTCTTAGATGACTCTTTTTATGATACCCATAACCTGCTTGTAACAATTTTAAGCTTATCTTTTGTCATCGTTTTCCTTTTTTTATGTGAAGCTAATTGCTACCGCAATCACACATATGCTCTTGTTGATATCTTGTGCTAACTAATCAGTCCATTACAATTAGCTTAATTAATCACTGCATTTTATTATATTCAACTTCATTTTCTGTAATCGTGATTAATTGCTAGATTTATTTACATTTCTAACAAATTTTATAATGGCATCTGTGTATGCTCTTTTCTTGCACCTTCAAGTGATCTGGAAAATAAAAAATGGCCATGATCGTTTAGTTTTTCTTTTCTAACATTTACTGTAGGATCCTCAATTAAAGAAATTTAAAATTTGAATCAGCATTTCATGTTAACCAGTCCTTTCATTATAAATAGCTTAATTAAGTCATTGTATTTAATATAGATTTGTTTTTTGTCTTTAACTATCACCTTAATCATTACTGGTTTTCTTCAAAATTTTAATATTTGTCCAATTGTTGGTTGTGTATGCTCTTTTCTTGCACTTTCGGAGATATTGAAAAAAAAACAACCACGATAGTTTACTATCCATTTTTATAATCTTTTGTCCACATGATAAAATACTAACGTATTTCATGTAGGACTTCCTCACCGAGAAAATTATCAAAAAAACTAAATCTGCTAACACTTTCGTAGGATTACCTTGGTTAAAGAACGATATGAAAACTCGCTAAAAAACAAAAAAATTTAAAAATTAGCATGCTTAAGGTACACTATCTTTTTTTGCTAGTGATTTTATTTCAAGTTGGAAAGAAATTTGTTGTTAATCACTTCATCATTTGTATTAGCATGTAACGAAGTTGATTTCATCACCACTTACGCTACACCGGTGACGTGGAATTCATTACCATGCACCACCATCATTTGCATTTACATTGCACATTGAGACTCAATCTCAAAATAACGTTTAGTATCTACCTCACCTCTGGTCCCCACTTACAAGTAATGTTGTCATGATTGGGACTACTACAAGTAATCATTAGTGCAAATCAGCAGCACCCTCTGGATGTTTTCTCAAATTTCTAGTTTGATAATGGGCATCCAGTGTGATTGCACAACATTGAATCTTTTCCCCAAGTGTGGGACTTTGCAAAAAAAAAAATGGGAAAAGAATCTCCAGATTAAAGGCTAGTTCCTTCACTCCTCTGATCAGGTGTATACATGAACTTTGTAGAGGTTTAATACTAGATCCTACTCTAAATTCCAAGGAGATAGAGATAAAGGATGCAGAAGAAATAAAACTAAGTAAAAGTGGTGATACACCAAGGGAGTGGTGAACATCTACTTTGCAAAATTGACACAGATCATAAGAAATACAACAAAAAATATGCACAGATTGCTATAATGTAATGAGAGATCAAAAGACAATGATAAACACATGAGAGGATTGGGAAAAATCAATCACAGAACATACATTATCATTCCCAAGTTCAATACAATGCATTACGATGGCCAGGAGGCAAAATATGTGCTGTAGTCTGTATGAGAGGTATGAAACTCTACAAATCTACCTACTGAGGAAGAAAAGAGAGCTTGTAAGAGCAAAATGTCCAACCCTTTACAAATGAGCCAAATCTGGCTTTTAATGATCAAGCAGAAGGAGAGAAAGCAAAAATGCGAGAAAATGGATTTATGAACTCAACCACCAACCAGATTCCTCAAATTTCACCTACAGAGTGATGGGCTTCATGGATGAACCCATACTTAGAAGTACATTGTTCTGCAGATCCAAAAAATGACCATACTTCATTAAATTTGGTGGTTGAAAGTCAATTCTATATTTTTTCCATGCCAGGGACATTTCTCCATTTTTCTCCCACAATTCTCCATCAAAATACAAAATTGGACCCTCCATTGTGTAGATAATTTCACCATCTTTCCAATGACACCAAGAACATGAAAATCTAAGCTCTGGATCAAAAGTTATGCCCCTCTGAAGATCTAGGGAAAAATAGGGCAAAAATGGATTGGCGGGACGAAAGTTTAAAATTTTCCCCTTTTTGAATTTTGGGAAAATTTTCCCAAAAATTTCCACCCCCGCCACTCCACTGCCACGTGTCACCTTTCTATTCACTCGTGGGGCACACTTCCAATTTTTTCATTGACACCGACCATTGCCCGAACAGGGACACGTGGCACCTTTCTATTGGCGCGGGCCTGAACTCCAAACATTTCCTTTGACATTGTGCCCCTTTTGACTATTGTCGGCCACATGGACACGTGGCATGTTTTGATTGGTGCGGGCCATCGGGCGGAGTTTTATTGCACCATTTGCCACACTTTGACGAAAATGGAAAAATTCCCCCCGTGCCTCCACCGACCGGTCTATGGACACGTGGCACCTTTTCATTCATTGTGGGCCTTCGGGCCAAAATTCTTCCTTTGCACCAATTTTGGAAATTTTTCTAACTTCTCCCCACCGATCCGACCTCCGACGGCCTCCTGGACATGTGGCCACTTCCTATTCACTAGTGGGCCTTCGGGCCAAAATTTTATTTTTGTGCCCCCAACCAATCTTGGCAAAAATTTCTAACTTACCTCTACTCCCCGCCATTCCACTACCATGTGGTGCCTTCCTATTCGTTGCACCTCCCTAGGGAAAATTTCCCTCCAAAACTCCATCGAGCCATAACTTGCAAAATACAAGGAGTTAGAGGGAAAAATTTACCTTTCTGGAAAGCTGAGAAGATCCTCTACCTGATGAAACCATTTCCAGAAAATTTTGAGTGCCTGAAAAGTGAAAAATTCAACTGAGGCACAAGGAAGGAAGGAATGAAAGGAAGTTAGCCAAAAATGAGCAAGGGGCTTATTTTAGATAATAGTAACACCTAAAATAATTGTAACAAAAATTATAGACATCATCCCTATCAATCTTCGGGAGTAATAAGGACACCATATACACTTCCATCCCCCCATAACCTTCCACATTTTCACAAAGTATTCCTTGGATGTGGTTATTTACTATGAAACAAGTAAGAATTGGTGAGTCCCCTTCAACATTTTAAGGGATCCTCTTACCAATTCTACCCCCATATAGAATTAGGTATACATCGACTAGGATATTTCAGAGGAGACATATTTTTAGAGCGATAAAATCCTGTATCCACCCATTTCACAACATACTATATGTTTTATAAACAATTATTTTTCTCGAAGGATCTTCCTTTTAAGCCAAAACATCAAATGAACATGACTGCTTGCTGATTGAAAACAAGTTAGTTTATCATTTTATATATCATTAAACTTGGATGATACAAATATGTCTATTGTAAATCTCAAGTCCTAGCATGTTCCACAAAATATTTCAAAATCACTTCAATATCAAAAAATGATTGAATTAATATAGCAACGAAAAACCATACATTGATTAGTTAAAAAACAAAGTTGTCATAACTTATTTTAAGCTATATCAAACCTATATCGAGTGACTTGTTTGAGATCACTCTTTATGTCATCAATTATCGAGCTTGCTTAAGATCCCTACGCAAACAACATCCCTCATATCTTGTTTGAGCTATATCCAACTAATACCGAGTGAGTTGTTTGAGCTCACTTTTTATCACCATTAATTGGATAACGTATTTAAGATACAATGGAAATGAATCCTTCATAGCTTGCTTGAGATATATCATACTAATATCACTTATTTGAGCTCACTCCATATGTCATCAATCAATTTTATTTAAACTACATCCAACAAAAATCCATCATAGCTTGTTTGAGCTATATCCAACCAATACCGAGTGACTTGTTTGAGCTCACTTTGTATGTCATCAATTGTATAGCTTATTTAAGATACACTTCCAACAAAAATCCCTCATAGCTTGTTTGATATATATACAACTAATATCAAGTGAGTATGTCATCAACTCTTGTTTTTATTTAAACTACATCCAACACGAATCCCCTCATAGATTTTTTAGCTATATTACACCCGTATTGGTTTAAATTTTTGAATTCACTAAGTTCATCAACACTTGATTTCTTTTTTAAACGAAACCAATCAACAAATTCATCATAGCTTGTTTGAGCTAACCCACTTGTATCGAGTACCTTTTTTGAGTGTAATCTTTACATTATCATCCATGAAGCTTGTTTAAGCCAAACCAATCAACAAATTCATCATAGATTGTTTGAGTTATATCCCACTTGTATCGAGTACCTTGTTTGAGTGTACTCCTTACATTGTTTCCCGCTAAGCTTGTTTAAACCAAATCTAAAACATATTCATTATAGCTTGTTTTAGCTATATCATATTCGGCTCGAGTGTCTTGTTTGAGATTTACTCCTTATATCCTTACTTGTTAAAGATTTCTTAAGCCAAAACAAGGATCGCAATCAATAGGTTGAGTTCTTTATCGCACCTTTCTTTGTTCTCCTTTTCTTTAAAACATGATGAATTCATCTAAAACATCACACAATGAGTTATTAGAACAAATTAATAAGATGACAACACAAATCTCTCATATGGATACCCAACTTAGTGAACAATCATCCAAAAATCCAACCGTACAACCTAATGAAGACATTACTCCATTTAATGTCAAACAACAATTTACACCCCTTGGAGAAAGTCTCTATATTTTTCATCAACTAAAAGATGCTAAACTGATAAGATATCTAATTACAAAACCCTTTGGCGAAGAGAAACCTATGCCATATTGGTACAAACCTAACACATATTGTGACTTTCATTACATTGATGGTCACCACATAGATAGATGTGTGAGATTTAAGAATTATATCCAAGACTTAATTGATGATGAAGTCATCTCTATAGAGCTTGATGACAAAGATATTACAATCGAAGACACATCAACTCGACACAAATTTCAATGAAGATCTCGACTACTTGTCTAAAATCTTGTACATGCTGAAATATCATGAGATCACCATGAAAAATGTCAAGATTCTTTAACTACAAACCAATATATCTCTTCTTCAATTTTTCTTCCATTAGTTCAAATAGACATTGAGCTTGTTTTAGAAAACAACATTCTCACAACATATAATGAGACCTTGACCTTGATTCAAGTCTCCCTTTCAATCCAAATAGACATTGAACCTTTTTTAGACAACACCATTCTTACAACATCTAATGAGAACTTGTCCTCACTTCAATACTCCCTTTCAACCCTTGATATAATTGTAGACACTATAGAAGAGGGTCCATCATCAAACACCATTGAGCTTGATTCTATTATTCCACTACTAGATCGTATGCCAACCATCTCTAGCCTTGTTTTCCAAACACAACCACATCACGTTTGGACACTTACAACAACACAACCTTCCATGTCTCATTATGCTTCCAACAACCAATCTTGTAAACATCTCATCACCATGTATTCCCACCTATCAAGACTTCTACATACATACATTCTATGAGGTACATATACCCAATAATTTCCTTACACAAATTTTCTAAAAACTTTAATTGTAAATATATCATCAAATCAATTAATTCACTACCAAGAGAAGCAACAAATAAAACATTAAAAACTATCATGGAACAAATTTTCCACAAACATGGAAAAAATTGGCACACACAATTTTATCCCTCTCTTGGGGCCTACCACACATATTATCACACACTTACTAGATCTACTCCATTTTACATGTTGAGGTTGAACTCCCATCCTTAAAAATGTCCCTTAACGATGTAATCAATGAAGATGAATATCGACAGTCATGGCTTAACGAACTCAAGCTTCTCGATTAAAAATACATAACTCCCTAGATCATCTTTAGGTATATTAAAATTTTCTATGACGTAGGTATCACAAAGAATTCAAACCTAGAAAATTTAATGTCAGTGATCTCATTCTCAAATAAAATTGAAAGAACAAAACCAAATAACAAGAAAAATAGGGGAAATTCAAACCTAATTGGTTAGGTCCCTATGTAATCGTAGAAAAATTTGGCTCGGAGCTTATAAATTGGCCACCAAGATGGTCGGGAACTTGAAGAACCATTGAATACACTCCGTCTAAATAAATTTAATTCATGAGGTGCTCTTTATCTTTGGAGAAAAATGCTTGTACATTCCTCCTATTTGACTCATATCCAAATAATTTTAAACTTGTTACTCTATTGGCAGATATTCCCATTATAAAAATCACATCTTCATATTCATCATCATGAGACAAGTGTTAATATAGATCCTATTAAGTCTTGTGTATCTCATACTTCTTATAATTTCTCCCATTTTGGCTACTTTTGCCTATGGTCATACCTAGAATCTTATTGATGGTAATATATTCCTTTCAAAGAAGTTCTCTCTTTCACAACAAATCTCTAAACTTATTTACCTTGGTCATTTTACCACCAATCTCAGTCTTTGTTTTTTAGCCCTCGTGTCCTACTAGTCCCGTGGGGCTAAGATTAGAGGAAGATGTCCCTTCCTAAATAAAAAAATAACTATAGTGAAAATCAATAAATCACATCACAAATTTCGTCCTTCACAGAGTCTTTGGTTTTGAGCCCACACTTATTACTAGTAGTATGGGACTAGGAATGAAGGAAGGTGCCATTACTCATCTACTTCTTGTCTTCGTGATGAACCATTTCCTCTTATTGGTGGCATGAGGCAAAGCGTAGAGGGTCATTCATACTTTAAAACTCATAAAAATGTCATAAAGATCCAAAAATTAAAAAAAAACAAACAAAATTAATACTCACCTACATCTTGTCTTCGGTAATGAACTCTTGCCTCCTACTAATGGCATGGGGCAAGGCATAGGAGGTTGCTATAAAAGTCCAAAATATTGTAAATTTAAAATTTCTTATAATTATAAAATCCCCAAAGAAGTAATTTAGATGCCCGTAAAGAGATAACTATCCCTTCTTCTCATATCTTACCAATCATTAGGCCATGTAACGGGCTAAGTCTAAGTAAGTGACCTATAAAGTAAAAGTCATTTCGAACATGGTTCAAGAACATTAAGAGGTATTAAGTCACAATTTACCAAAATGGATCATTGTTATCACTTTTCTCTATATTCATTATATTCATCCCACGTCCTTCTTGACTCTCGATGATGAGCCCTTGCATCTTACTAGTTGTGTAGAGTCACGAATAGAGCTAAAATTATTTTCATCATATCATCATAAGAATATTCTACTAGTGGAGTGTAAATTTTTTTATTATTCAACTCATGCATTACGATGAGGAAAAATGTACATGCATATGATACCCTATCTTATCACCTCTCATAAGAAGTTTACATTCTAGTATAAGATCCGAAAAATCCCAAAAACAAATTGAAACATCCTACAAAAATCCCAAAACATTCAAAAATACTACAAATATCCCAAACATATTCAAAAATTCAAATTAAAAAAAAATCCATAGAATCTAAAAATATCTAAACGTTCATAAAATACCCAAAAATCCAAAAACATTCAAAAATCCCAAAAAAATTAGAAAAATATCAAACAATTCAAAAACATTTGAAAAATATCAAAAATCCAAACAAACATTAGAAAACTCTTAAAATCCCAAAAACATTCAAATAATCGAAGAAATCCTAAACATGTCAAAACAATCAACACAATTCAAACTTTGAACTCGTTTCCCTAATAAATGTTCCAACCACTTTATGACTTTACAATCCAAATCATTTCTCCCTCGCATGAATCCTCGCTTGGGGAAAATTTTGGCTCTCATTGATTTCCTTATTTGAGGACGATGACCCAATCCATTCTAAATCATTGTACCCCTTCTTGGGGGCACATTTAATCAATCATGATTGTGAAACACATTAGGGACATGTTTGAAAGTTCTTGTGTTGCATTATTAAATTACAAGTTTATTTGTTATCTTGTTTCTTGATTTTAAGTATCATGGTGTTCCATCTAATATGATTATGTTAGATGTTGTTACTTATTTTATATGATTGCATATCGTATAGGGGCATCATATATTTTTGATGGTCCCTGTCTATGCTCTCTTACACTTTCATATCATACCGGGGCATCATACCTTTTTGATGGCCCTTGTCTATGCTCTCTTACATGTCATAGTTTAGTCATCATGATCTTCTATATCACGATGCATCATGTTATGTGCTATATTAAAATTAAGATGCTTTCATCACATGAGTATCTTCTTACATGATCAAAAACTTACTTTACACCCCATCCATTCCCCCTTCCTAATAAATTTTCCTTTGTGAATCCTACTTGATCATTGTTGTAGTTTGTGAATCCTACTTGCAGATATTCCTCATTCAGATTTCACTATCCCGCAACTCCTCATCCCCCACCATGATCAACCTATATTTTATCCATTATTCCTCCCTCATCATTCATACTTGTCTGCCATTTATGTGCACCTCGTAATTCTCACCATTCTTATCCCTTTTCACAACTATGTGGCCTTCCCTTCCATTCTTCCACTTTCAACTTGACAATCTTACTTAACTATCCATATAGTATGGAACTCTTGTTGGAGGTATACCTTCTTCCTAAGATATTCCCACCGTAAAAACTTCTCCACCATCTCCTCTTCCATTGAAAAACAATCACCACCACAAAAATATTTCCACTCCCCCTCTTCTTCTTAACAATCTTGCCTCATCACTCCCACAACAAGGGCATCCTAATTAAGGATTCCCCTTGCAATCTACATTCTAAACCACATATCTTCCTCCATCCATTCATTTTACACAGTCTTTTGTTTCCTTCCTTCCTTTTTTTCACCTCCTCTCAACCCTTGTTCCATTATTGCATATACCATTCCCTCTTTTCTCATTCTTTCTAGTATCCATCTTCTTGGTAATCTTACTTACACATCCTTGTAGTATGAAAAATTTACTTGAGGGTTCCCCTTTAGTCCATCTTGTCATACAATCTTCCCCCAACTCCTTCAATCACTTACTTCTTCCCATCATTCTTCTTCTCGACTTGGTGATCCTACTTACTCATTCATGCAACATGGAAATATTACTTAAGATTCCCTCTTAAGGTTTATTTTTCATCTTGCACTTCCCCATCCATACAAGTTCCCTCCATACCATTTTTTCTTCCCCTCACTATTGTCATCTACTCAACCAACCATTATACTACTCATTACACTCCATTCTTGTCTCCCGTCCCATATTCACCATCACTATCGATTTGGAGATCTTACTTAACCAATCTGCGGCATGAAGATCTTACTTAAGAGTTCCTCTTAAGGATAATTTACCATCTTTCACTCCCCCATCACTAAATACTCTCTCCTCTTAATTTTCCTCGACATTCCCCATCCTCTCATCCCTTCTTTCATTCTCGCAAACACCACCTTCTGATTCTATACTCTTCATCCCACCCATCTCTCGCTTGGAAATCTTACTAAATGTTTCTCCTTAAGTTGAAATTTTTGTTATGGACTTATCCCTAACCTCATTATTTTTTCCTTTGTTGATCGTTTCTTCCTCTCATGTCCCCGACCAACAAAATTTTCCTCTTACCATTATCACTTCTCAACCTATCATATCACAAAGTACGTTTTCCATCTTCATCCTATAACCATGTTCCTTTCCCCCACTTCCCCCTTCGTGTTCTATATTTCTTCTTTTCACTCTCTTCCATTCTTTCCATATCTATTTTACTTCTCTCCACCTTGTTCATCCTTATCCTTCGTATCATCTCCTTGCCTTCATCTTACCAAAAATCATCACTCATCCTTTCTTTACTCTTTCCACTCCATCTTCTCGAATTCTCCCACATATCCACCCCCATGTCTACCTACCATTGTTGTTGGTCTCCCTAACATTCTTTCATCATCATATTCCATTTCCATGCTAATAATTATTGTTGGTCAACCCCTAAAAATCACTCATCATCATTCTCCATTGCCTTTTTCACTCTCTTTGTCCTCTTCCATGTTTTCCACACTCTTTCCCTCATCATTCACCAACAATAATTATTGTTATTCTTCCCCTAATGTCCCCTCACTAACATTTCCTCTTCTATCCCTCCCTCTCTTTTTCTTCACCACCTCTCCATCTTCCCTTTGCCTTTTTCAATTTCTTTATTGTCTTCATCAAACATCCTTTTTATATTTTCTTGTAATACTCTTATCCTCATCTTGTGCATCTCTACATATTTTCCACTCCATGTCATTCCTCCCTTATTTATTCTCTTTACATTTCTAATGTTACCCACTCTGCACCAAATATCCTCATTCAACATTCTCTTCCTTTTGCATCATTTCCTCTCTTGTCCTCTCCTCCTTCCCACTCTTCATTCTTGTCTCTCTCTTTCTTTACATATTCTTCCATTTTCCCCTCATTCTTCCTTCTTACTTCCTAATCATTACATTGTCTCTCTCTCTCTCTCGCTATCCAGATTTTTTACCATTTTATCCTCCACATACATCTCCATGTTGTTTGTTTCATATTCCCTCCCGATATGATGCCTTGCACCCTTCTATCTTCTCCTGTATATCTGCACTTTGTCATCTCTTCTTCCTCTAGCATTTTCACCTTCCTCCCTCCCTCCCATTATTTTATCTACCAACTTTACCATTTTCATCTATTATGTCCCCATTTATCTTCCTTTCTATGATCTTCTCCACATCTCTTAATTTTCCTATAGTTTCTTTTTTTTCCTCCATTCTATCATCTCTTTCATCTTCTTTAACTTATTCATCTTCCTCATCTCCCTAATTTTTCCATCATTTCTCTCCCTTTATTTCACACCTACCTCTTCACTTATTCCACTACCCTCATTTTACATCTTTCTCTACCTTTTTCCCGATTTATCTTCTCGTCTTCTCCTTCTTGTTCTTCCTTCCTCATTTCCTTCTCCTATCATCCTTTTCTCTTATCCTCTCCCTCCTCCGTCTCCATCCACTATATTCCATACCCTTGTCTCCTTCACCTCTAATTTTTCTTTCCTCATAACATTTTCACATTCTTCACCTACCCATAATCAACCACTACTTCTATCCATTCCTTTTTCTCTTTCTACTCTCAATCGTTACATCCTTAAACACATCTTCACACCTAGCATTCAAGGCTAATTATGATCTTTCCTCATTTACGCACCGCCGCTTACTCCATTCTCTTATACCCCATTCTCATCCTCCTCTCCATAATGTTGACCTCTCCTCTTTTTGAGAGATCTATCATCTCTTTCATTCTCATCAGCCCTCTCAAGGGGGCATCATCACATATATCCCTAATCACATCTTCCCATGGAATTTTTGTCTTGGAGGATACCATAACATTCATCACCTACCACCTTCTATTCTCCCTAACAAATGTTTGCTCTACTTTTTTCTTAGAAAAAGTAGATTGAATTCTTCCCCCATTCTCACGAGCAAAAATTTGTTCTACTTTTTTCTTAGAGAATGCTTTCTCTTTTCTTCCTCTAATAACTTCTTATTGAAGGAAAACCTTCCTTAAGAATAATCTCTTCAAAACCTTAAATACCGCTTCTTGGGGCATCTTCATCCATTCCATCTACTTTCTTTTAAAGGACACTACTTTCATAGTACCCTTCCAAAGAGGGGAAAATGTAGACACCCCAATTTCACACCCTCCTAAATCAATTAATTTCCCCATTCCATTTCCCACAAAAATCACATTGAATTAATCAATGTTAATTGATTAATTATCCTTTTTAATCCTTAAACTAACCTAATCCTCCTCACATGTCATTATTCTCCATATTTCTCCACTTGTGAATTAAAAATAAAAGTTTAATCCTCACCAACTCACCTAATCATGCCCACATTTTCAAACTGCAATTACTTAAAATCCTCTAAGTTAATCCAATTCCCAAGCTATAAATAGAGCCTTACCCCCTCTCTAAAATACACAAAAAAATCATCGTAAAATCCTATCATAGCTCTTGCATTATTTCAGCACAGAGAACCCCCTCCACCTCATCCTAATATCTGAATAGCTCCACTTTGGTCATTCTAAATCTATTATCCCCACATCCTTAGTGAAACGTTTAAATTAATCATTGCACGCAACAAAGGTATTTCTCATTTGATGAAGCACCTACACTTCAATAACCTACACAAAAACACTCAAATATTTGCAAAAATACGAAATCAAGACTTATTCATTTTACTTGAGGTGTTAGCACTTTATATTATCCATGTTCTTCAAGTTTTTTGGTTTGTTAGATAACATCTTTATTTCTTCTTTACACACATACGTTCACTTGGTATATTAAGATGGATTAAAGGAACAAAAATTGATACATGCTTATAGGAGCACACATCACTCCTTACATTCGTCTCTTTAGGGAATCACCTCCATCTCGTATGTGTTATTGTTCTATTATATTACATTTTCCACTTCCTCATTTATGGTCAATTATATACATTACGTACTTGATATTTTTCATACTAATGGAACTAACACATGTATCCTATGAAAAATTGACATATCTTGTTTCACATATTTCACCCATGTGGGATGTTATATCATATTATCATGTTTTAACACTCATGTTTCATGTATACTTGTTTGTGTGCATATATTATTGCTTGATTGTGGATTTTGTGCCTTTAATGTCTTATGACACTATGGGTGTCCTATTTTTGTGACATCATGCATATTATTTTTGTAATTGCTTACTTTTATTTGTTGGTATATGGGCCTTGATTTTATTGTGACACCATGGGTGTCCCATGTTTTCGGGATTTACATTGTTTGTGTGACATTGTTATCATACTTCTTACCTATTATTACACTATTTTGTATTTACATGTATTTATAATTTACCATTGTTATCAGATATTTGGTTTTTATCTATCATTATAATTAATTTCATTACACGTCATGGTCTTCACCATGTGTAAAAAAATATTTTTGCAAGTACAATTTATTTTATGTGCCGACCACTTTAGCACTCTACACTCTACTATGGTTTCTAAGACATCTCTATCATTAGCACACATATTTTTATTTTGAGCCACATGATCAACATGGTTTTCACACATATTTTTGTAATTTCTTACTTTTATTTGTTGGTATATGGGCCTTGATTTTATTGTGACACCATGGGTGTCCCATGTTTTCGTGGATTTACATTGTTTGTGTGACATTGTTATCATACTTCTTACCTATTATTACACTATTTTGTATTTACATGTATTTATAATTTACCATTGTTATTAGCTATTTGGTTTTATCTATCATTATAATTAATTTCATTACACGTCATGGTCTTCACCATGTGTAAAAAAATATATATTTTTGCAAGTACAATTTATTTTATGTGCCAACCACTTTAGCACTCTACACTCTACTATGGTTTCTAAGACATCTCTATCATTAGCACACATATTTTTATTTTGAGCCACATGATCAACATAGTTTTCACACATGTCTCAAAAGAGGGTGCATCTATTCAGGTTCATTTTTACACTTAAAGTAGACATAGATAGAATTTTGGGGGTACACACAAGTATAAAAAGAGTACAAGAACTTAGAAACATAT
Source organism: Taxus wallichiana var. yunnanensis (assembly GCA_018340775.1). Taxonomy (NCBI): domain Eukaryota; kingdom Viridiplantae; phylum Streptophyta; class Pinopsida; order Cupressales; family Taxaceae; genus Taxus; species Taxus wallichiana. Next base: position 611,271,452 of record CM031235.1, on the reverse strand, counting down.
CGAAGCATAGAAATATAGAAAATTATTCACATGTTAAAATCCATACAAATTGCGCCAAGACCATATAGTATGATTATGACCTTCCCACACGTTCTTTCCCGAGGAAGAAAATGTTATTGATTTAACATGGTAGATCTTGATAATTTTATTGATATGCAAATACGAAAATTACAAAACAATGGAAAGATCTAAAATGTATATAAGCATTGAAAAAATTATATCTAATCCATAAAAATGGATCAAAATATCTAAAATAGGAAATATGTAGAAATAAAATATTTCTGTAATTTCGATAGTAACTACTGTCATGAGATATCTGGGTACACACATAACAGAAGTTTCCCTCAAACATAGGGATCATACCCTATCTCATAGTCAACTAACAACTAAGGATAACTAACACCTATTCAATTAAGCTAAATTAAAAAAATAAATACTTTAACTTATTAAATTTATTCAAATATCCACTAATGATGAATTATGCTAAGATTTATTTCTAACATTACCCCCCTTAATTCAACATGGTCTTAAGTGAATAGAAGAGAAATTCTCTAAAGCCCTCAAATTTGTCTCGAGCAAGTGACTTTGTGAAGACATTTACACACCGCATATCATTAAGTAATATTGAAGATAGATTTTGTTGTTTTGAACATGTTCATGAATAAAATGTACATGCACCTTAAAGTGTTTAGTGCACTCATAAAAATTGGATTCTGAGCAAGTATTATTACTTGTTTGTTATCAACATGTAGGATGGTTGGATCTTTCTATGGTATTCCAAAATTATCCTTCAAGTATACTTCGAGATCCATATTGCTTCACGCACAACTCCACCTACTTTGCACAATATTCGATTCTATAGAGGAACTTGAAACACAAGTCTAATTCTTACTCCCCATTATATCATTCAATATCACAACAAGAGTACAAATCTTGAAGTCAATATCCTATCATCTTTGTTTTCTACATGATCCGAATTTGAATATCTTATTAAAAAAATTTACTATTCTTGTTGTATTCTAGGACATAGTCCTTAGTTCCTATGATGTATCTTAGTATCATATTTGCTGCTTTACGGTGAGAAACCATTGGTTCTTGTGTGAACTCATGAAAGATAGTTGAGTGCATAGCTAATGTTTTTCCTAGTGTAAGTCAATTAGATGGGACTCCCGATAAAATGTCAATAGAGTTATATTTACTTGTGGTGATTGATATGTTCAAGATAGTTGAATTATTGTTTCCATAGGTGTTGAAATTGGCTTACAATCCATCATATTGAACTTCTAGAGATTTGACCTAGAATATTTCAATTGTGATACAAAGATATAATTTTTTCTATTCCAAACTTCAAGTCCATGACAATAAGTGAGAATCTTGAGATCGTTCATGTTAAATGATCATGTTAGATATTTATTTGTTGACTCAATCCTCCTTACCGATACTCCAAAGTGATGAACGAGATCATTGACATATACTACAACGATCACTATCTTCCCTTACTTTTTGAGATAAATATTAGGATCATATGGACTCTTGTTGAATCCATGGTGAATGAGATGCTAGTCAATTTTTATGCACCATGCTTTGGGAATCTTCTTTAAACCATTTAGTGATTTTATGAATTTACATGCATTTTCCTTTTAACCTAGCATGACAATACCTTTTGGTTGAGTCATGTAAATGTCTTATTATAAATCACCATTAAGAAAGGCACTTTTCACATCCATTTGGTGGATTTTCCAACCAATTTGTGTAGCTAGAGAAAATATTAACTCAATGTTATTATCTTAGCCGTGGAAGAAAAATTATCCTCATAGTTAATGCCTTATTTTTTAGCATATCCTTGGCAACTCATCTATCCTTGTGTTTATCAATATTTTCTTCTACTTTGTACTTCGTTTTGAAGATCCATCTATATCCAATCAGTTTTTTTCCTAGTGGAATATGTATAAGCTATCATGTATTATTTTTCATAAGCAACTTATATTTTGCATCCATATCTTTACAAGGGATAAACTATAGGGATTTTAAAATTGTGTACATCTCATTAGTTTCAAAAATTTACTCATTGACCTCATTTTGATCCATACTAGGATTCCTCATTGCCTTTGGTAGATGTATCGGGAATACTATCCAACTTTAAATATCTAATCATACATGTATACCATGTAGGCATACGTTTAGTGGTTTCTATGGGTGGTTGATTTTCACCATGTTCCCCATAATATTGTCATCATCAAGGTGATTACCATCCTCTATTTTCACTCTAGGGATGATTTTTTATCATGTGGGTGTTTGGAAGGAGCATCTGTTTATTTATTCTCATAGAAATCAACATTCTTACTAGTGTATACCCTTCTCGTTTTAGGATCCATAAGTTTGTATTCAAGTGTTTCATCATTGTATCCCAAGAAGATAATTTTTATGATTTCATATCAATCATAGTTCTTTGTTTCTTAGAAATGTGCATACTAGCTTTACATCCAAAACTATAAGGTGTGATATATATGGCTTATGCCCTAACCATTCTTCTTGTGGTGTTACTCCATCAAGAGCTATAATGGGAACTCTATTTAGTAGATAGAATTTCATTTTAGTTGCTTTAGACCAATTTGTTTTTATAAATCTATATCATCAATCATAAATCACACCATATCCCGATACTATAATTTTTCCTTTCAACCGACAGAGAAAGAGAGAACAAGGAGCATGCGGGATAACTCACACATCAACCGAGTTGCACTCGAATGATAGCGTGAAGAAGTTAGATGAGGAAGAAAGAATCCAGCCATGAAATGTGCATGTAAATAAAAAGGTTCTTTTCATCCTCATATCTCTAAAAAAGGGGTACAAATAGGAGTGTTGACTAACTCCCAATGCATGAAAATCATACCTCCACAAGTGGAGAAGAGTAGTTACATTTATGAAATGTAAAATAACTCTTATATAACTTACTAAAACAAACTAACATGTATGAAGAAATATATGATGGAAACTATCACACCCCCTAAGACACCTAAGACCTATGACCTCACCTAAGTGAGATGACTCACCACGTGATGTGGACAATTTTGTAAGATGAAAAGGAAAGTACACACACCAACACCCCCTTCATCATAACTTAGGATGAGGTGGAAAGTTAGAAATGAGAAATGGGTCTCGGAAGCTATTCCTAATGAGGAACCCATAAAAATAAGGATCTCAAGTAGTGGAGGGAAACCCAGGGGAAATACCATCCACTTACAAGAGATGGAAGACTCCCTAAAAAAACCTAAGAAAGATGTGTGAAATAGGTCCCCAAAAATTACATCCCGATAAGGTACCCATGTATAAACAAAAATATCTCTGGAAGAAGAAGAAGAGAAGATAGGAAGGATACAAGAAAGATATAATATGTGAACTCGCACTGGATCTGAAATCTACAACTCTAGGAAGTCTTTAAGAAGATTCTCAATGATGTGATCCTCATCCTATAGGTGAAGAAGATCCAACCACATAGAACAATTTTCTTTCCCTTCGGAAGGATAGAAATGGAGTATTGGAAGTTTTCCCACACCGTGAAGGAAAATGAAAAGAAGCAAGAGTATGAAGAAATATGAATATGGTCCATTGAAATGTGAGATAGGTATAACAAATTAGTGCAAAGGAATGGTTGGTCATTCAAACATGCACTGCATCTTAGATGTGGAAGATCCACATTGTCTCGAGACAACAATGGAACCATCCCCAAGTTGTGGGACCTTACACACTTGGGATGGATCTCCGGAGAAGGTCGATTCCTCTACCTACCTCTAACACTACTGCTACTCCTAATGCTGAAAGAAAATCCTAGACTAAACATGCCAAGGGACTAGGGATAGAAGGATGTGCAGAAAGGGAAATCCTAAGCTAAGGAAGGTGATAACACCAGGAAAGGATTGATCACTCTCCATGAGTGGCAAAGGAAATAGAATAGGAATGGGAGAAGAGGGAAGACAAGAGTTGCTTGCCAAATATCAACACGTGGGATATGCCTTATAACGCGTGTAAAATATAAACATGGGGACTACAAGTGGGGAATATGCACATGCCAAAAAATGCAAACAGAGAGGTGAGATGCAATGAAAACGAGAAAGGGAAGACAAAAGTTCCACAAAACACGATTTTATTGCTTAAGGGATGCACATTCATTTACATTCATGGAAGGAGGTGAGAATACATTGCAGATACCATGTCAAGGTCTGAAACCCATGGGAAGTCAGCCACCATTTTGGCATGGTGTCATTACAATAGAGAGGGATTATTTTTACAAAGAAGAACTCTACTATTTATAGAAGAAGAAGAAGAGAAAAGAAGGAGAAAAGGAGGGAAACTCGGATTCAAATCTATAACCACCAATAACAAGTGATAAATGCCTACAAATCTACCTGCAAGGTTGTCGAATGCACTTCCCCATGTCTATTTGGTGTGTGGAAGAAGGAAGAAAGAAAGATTTGATTGAAATTTGGTGGTTGAGGTCGATTAGATGTGTGCATTGATGATCAAAAGATGTTTCCCTATTTTCCACCTACCAAATCCCACCTAGATTTGAATTTGAATAGTCCAACGTGTAGCTTGTGTTAAGCAACTCTTTGACAAGCCCAGGCACACACCGATCTTAGCAATCGCATAAGAGAATTTATGGTTGTTAGAATTCTACAGGTCGCTCTGACACGTAATGACATGTGGTGCACACTAATTGACTATTAGGAAATCAAAGAAATGTTAATCTATTTTGTCTTTTCTACCATGTGTCATACACCAAGAGTTGTCCATATTTAGAAGCATATTGGCACAATTTGATAGGTTGCATGTAGCACACTCAAGTCCGGTAGATAACATGGCACAGTGACTAGTGCGTAAGATGCAAGGCGTGAAATTGAGAGGCGCAAGGTGCATGTGTGAAGGACAGGCACGTGAACATAATGCGCATGGTAGGAAAGAAGGAATACTTGCCGAAGATAAGTATATAAGTAGGGTGTGATCATCCAACTGCGAAGACATGAATAAAATGAGCACACGAGATTTTAGTGTATGCAAGCACACAAGAGGAATGCCAGAGACTTATCCATTTTGGAAAACAAGTCTCAAAGGTGTGCGTAAGGAATGCATGAAAAGGTAGCAAAGAGAGCAGGTGTACAAATGGAAGGAGAAAAGGGGAAATGGAAGGATATAGAAAAATCTAGAGGGAGAAGGAGGAAGGCATGAAGTTAGCACAAGATGAAGAAAAGGAATGAGGATGCAAAGGGATAAAAGAGGAAAGGTGCGTAGGGTGCATGGAAGAACTGCAACTATGCTAATGTGTCAAAAGAATAATCTTGAGTGCGTGTAACCTGAAATGTGAAACATCGAAGTCGAATGAAAATATAAGCTATCCAGATAACTAGGAGATTTATTTAGATAACAGCTTTTGGTGAATTTCGATGCCATCTTCTGCTATATGAAGAGACTAGTAGCCCTAGAATTCTATTGGGCATGGAGTCAAGCGCTAAACTTGAATCTAATCTACAACTTGAAGAACATCCCTTAATTCACTTACAACACTATTTGAAATCTGAACCGCACCGCTACTCTCATGTGAAGATGTTCTAATTTGGATTCATGAGAATGAAAAGCTTTGCACTGTATAGCTAGAATTGCCTATTCTGAAAATTGAAGTGTCATCCGAGGAAGATACAAAAAGGGCATGTGGGTGCAATAGGAAAGGAAAGGTGCTAGAAGGAGAGCACCCAAATAGAAGCACAAAAATATATACAAGAGCTAAAACTCATACATGTTCCAAGGGAAATATGTAGAGGTAAACCTAATATAACCTAAACTAACAAGAGGAAAATGATGCTCAAGTAAAACCTATAACAGGCAGGGAGAAGTAGCTTCCCTTTGTCACAAATTGTGACCATGTAAGTGATTTGGAAGTGAACATGGTCGGGAATAAGAGTGAAAAACTGACTTGCAGATGGTGTTTCACCCTCCTCAAAGTATCAAAAATAGAATATATACCTCTTGAAGTTGTTATTTTCTTGGATTTGGGAGGCATTATTATCGACCTTTGGCACGATGAAGCTAAACCTCATGCTTTGAAGTGAGCATGACCGGTGGCAACTCTATCTTTGGCTCTAGGCTAGCCAGATATCTGATTAGGCATGGTCTAATCCTTGTAATTTTCCCACTACTCTGAATCTTAATCCCATAGATGGGATCCTCATGGAGACTCTCCTCATGAAGGGGAGTGATTGTAAGATGGGTCATGAAAAATTGGGGTGTGCGTGATTCTTCGTCTACAAGTAACTCAGTCTCCTTTGGGAGTGTGCCATCTCGAGACTAACTAATTTTCCTATGGAACAAGTGCCTATATGATTTCCTCTTCTTATTTAGAGTCACATGAGTCATTCCATTCTTCAACTATTCTCAGTTATTGAACATGATGATGTTGGTTTGGAAAGGCACATTGGGAGGGGGTTGTTCATCTATGGTACAGCTTAGATAGAGGGGAATTGGATGGAAATGGGAGGATTGGCATGGAAGGCATGGAAGGTACACGGACAAGAGGATTGGAACTATGCATGAGGGAGAGATGATGACAGATAAGTATAGGTGAGTGGATGGAGAAGGGATGAGATTCTCAATAAGGGTAGTGCACAGGAAGATGGTGACATGCGCATTAGGATGAGATGATGTAAGTTTGCGTAGAGGTGTGGGAGGGTTGTAAGATGGTAGTGTAGGGTTTCCCCATTGATAGGGTTTCCACACACTATATTTTTGAGCCTCCATTAACTCCACCCACTTTGTAACTTAAGGTAGCATCTCAACAATAAATTGCAACTTCTGCTAGGTGTTAAACTAGCCTGGTATAGGGCCTACCCATGGACAAGGGACCTTGTAGCCAACTCTAGCTACCTTTATGGAGCACTTGAATCTAAGCTACATCATGTCCATCTCCATCTTTTGTACTTTCCTCTCAAAATCAGCTTCTTCCATGGAGTCACCACCATCATTTGCATAAACATGTTCTTCATAAACATTTTGGTTAGAAAAAAGTGGGTTATATGCATTTTTAGGATAATGGGGCTTATAAAACTGATTTGGAGGAGGATTTTGAAACTGTGGTGATGGATAAAAATAGTTCTGCTGCTGCAAATGAGAATTTCAGAAGGGAAAGAAGTCATGATTGCACAAATTCAAAAGGGGAAGGTGTTAAAATGGAAAAAGGAGAAATGAATGAAAGGATTGGAAAACTAGTCTGTAAATGAAATAATTGGTGTGTTGGGATCTGTGGATTCACCAGATGTATTGAAAAATGCCTCTAAAGGCTGAATCTCAGAAAAACACATCAAACTTGTTGAGATGAAGATGTAAATATCTTCACTCTTCTCCCACTGGGCATGCCAGAAAATATTGTTCATTCAAATGTGCACATGTGTCTCGGATCTAGAAGATCCGAGCTATTCGAGACAACAATGGAACCATCCCCAAGTTGTGGGACCTTACATGCTTTGGACATATCTCTGGAGAAGGCCAATTCCTCTACCTACCTCTAATGCTACTACTACTCCTAATGTTGAAAGAAAATCCTAGACTAAACATGCTAAGGGACCAAGGATAGAAGGATGTGTAGAAAGGGGAAATCCTAAGCTAAGGAAGGCGATAGTGCTAGGGAAAGGGTCGATCACTCTGTACAAGTTGCGAATGAAATAGAGCGGGCACGAGATAAGAGGGTAGATGAAGTGTGCCACAAATCAACACACAGGATTGGCCTTCTAGCATGCATAACATATTAACATGGGGACTGTAAGTGGGGAATATGCAAAACATGCTAGAAAATGTAAATAGAGAGGCGAGATGCAATGAAAACAAGAAAGGGAAGACAAGAGTTCCACAAAACATGATTTTATTTCTTGAGGGATGCACAACATGTAAATTCATTTCAAGAGGAGAGAATACAATGTAGAGACCATGCCAAGGTCTCAAACCCGTGAGAAGTCAACCACCATTTTGGCATGGTGTCATTACAATAGAGAGGGATTATTTTTATAAAGTAAAACTCTATTATTTATAGAAAATAAGGAGAAAAGGAGGGAAACTCGGATTCAAATTTGTAACCACCAAAAACAAGTGATAAATGCCTACAAATTTTTCTGCAAGGTCGTCAAATGTGTTTCCCCATGTATGTTTGGCATATGGAAGAAGGAAGAAAGAAATATCTTATTGGAATTTGGTAGTTGAGGTCGATAAGATGTGTACATTGATGATTAGAAAGATGTTTCCCTATTTTCCACCTAACAAATCCCACCTTGATTTGAATTTGAATATTCCAACATGTAACTTGTGTTAGCATCTCTTTCGAAGCCCAGCGCATGCCAATCTAAGCACTAATGCAGCAGTTATTGTTTTTAGAAGTCTACAAGTCACTTTGACATGTAATGACATGTGGCGCACACTGATTGACTGAGGAAATCAACCAACAAATCATTTATTTTTTTCTTTTCTACCACATTTCATGCACTGGTTGGTTTTCTAGATTTGGCACCCTATTGGTGTGCTTTGATAGGTTACATGTAGCACACTCAAGTATGAAAATGACGTGGCACGGTGACTAGTGGAGAAGACACAAGGCGTGAAAGCAAGAGGCACAAAGGTGCGTGCGCGAACACAATGCACATGGTAGGAAAGAAGGTATACTTATAGAAGGAAGGTATGGAAGTAGGGCATTATCATCCAACTGCGAAGACATGAAGAAAATGGGCACGCGGGAGTTTAGTGTATGCAAGCGTGCAAGAGGAATGCCAGGGACTTAGCCATTTTGGAAGACAAGTCTATAGAGGTGTACACAAGGAATGTGTGCTAAGGTAGGAAAGAAATTAGGTGTGCAAAGGAAGGCACAAAGGGGAAATGGAAGGAGATAAAAAAATGTAGAGGGAGAAGTAGGAAGGCATGAAGAAAGTGTAAGATGAAGTAAAGGAACAAATGATGTAAAAGGATGAAGGAGGAAAGGTGTGTGGGGTGCATAAAAGAACTACAACTATGCCAAGGTGTCAAAATAACAATATTTATCGCGCACAACCCGAAATGGGAAATATTAGATTCAATACAAAAATATAAGTTATCTTGATAACTAGGAGAGTTATTTTTCTAATAGTAACCGAAGGTAATGCCATGAGTGTAGAATTGTCGGTGTGGGAGAGAGGAACATCCACCGAAAGAATTTCCAAGTGAAGTGATGGTAAAGAAATAATGCCCAAAAGAACAGAAAGAGGATCCATAAGAAGAGGTCAATCAATGATTGTCTTTGAAATAGCGTAAGTGATAATATTCCTAAAATGGCACTCCCAATAAAGGATATTAATGAATCCTCTGAAAAACCTATAGAAGTATGAGAAACACCTTGTATTGTGTCATAACCATGCACTATAAAGAGATGATGAAGGTTTGATAGATACTCATCCCAAAAGGGTGGATCAAAAAATAGAAGAGATATTTATAATAGGTAGGAATCATCAATGAATGCAAGACTAGAAGTGGAAAGGGCCTCACACACTAGAAGTGGAAAGGAGGTAGATGTAATGATAGTATGAGGTTGGGAATGATATTGCCTGATGTCTGATGGGAAGGGAGGAGTGTCAACATTCTCTAAAAGGTGGCCGAGAGAAGGAGAAGAGGAGTCCTCATCTGTACTCTCATCATTAGAACTAGAAGAACAATCCTTGCCATCAAGGATAGAAACAAGAAAGTATGCGTCATAAGAATTTTCATCACATGAAGAAGGAGAGGAGATAACTATATCAATAGGAGAAGCAACAACATCAGTCTCTGAAGGGTCTCTAAACAAGGACTAAAAATAATCCAAATAGTGTGAGGATAATATGAGTACTCCACGCGAAGGTGGATAGGTCTATAGACATGTATCAACAAGTAGCTAACAACATGGTCACAAGTTTCGAGGTAGTTTTCAAGATGATAAGGATCAGTCGGTGCAGGAACTTTCCCATACATAAAGGGATAAAGCCTCTCATGAGTAAATTAACATTCCATAGAAGCACACTACCAAGATGAAGTGGCGGAGGCTAAGAATCAATCCTACAATGATCAAGTCTAGAAAAAACATCCTCCATGGTGCATCCATGAAGAGAGAAAGAAAGAAGAATGTAAGAAAAGAAGGGTGAAACAAAACACACAAGGTTTCAAGATGTTTGTCTCAGCCAAGAATGCATCTACATGCAATACAACACCCAAGATAAATAATAACCCTATGTTTGTGGCACTTTATAAGTAGTGCATTGATTAAAATAAGTTTTTTTGTGGGACGTAAGACAATTAACCACTCACCTTATAGTAGGTGACGAATCACGTAATAGTGGAGGCCACATTAAGTATTAGTCAAAAGCATAGGAACAATATGTAAACAAGTACAAAATGGCATAAGTAAGGAACAAGGGAATAAAATAATTTTTGATGTGAGAAAAAGTGTCTCATGCAGCATAAGGGGCTCTCTTTCTGCAAGGTTGTGCCATATGCGCTCACTAGCCCAGAAGTGAAGAAGAGCACTACAATTCAAAAATGACTCAAAATGAGTCTAAAAAGGTCACACAAATTCCAAAACAACCTCCAAAATGCACACAAAACCACCAGAAAACGCCAGAAGGACCTACAAGCCACAAAACACACTACACACTCCAATTTTACTATTTTCGAAAAAGTGAAAAAAATAGGGCTCAATTAAAAACTAGTTTACTTGATTAATTAATTTCCTAATTAGCCTCTTAAAACCTCCTAAAATGACCACCTTTAACTGATTATTGGATCCTAATTAAATTATAACCTAACAATTTATATTAACCACCCTTATTAATAAAAACAACCCCTTTAATAACAAGACCCGCTCTTAATAAAACCCCACTTAGTTTAAAAGGGATCAAAATCAAAAAGTAAGGCAAAAGGCAGGATTGCTTTGAATAAGTTCAAGGGTAGGTGGGCATAGATGTGGTTTGAGCGAGCCATATTATGGCTCGATGAGCTAAAGGAAGGAGACCGAGGATTTTTCATATGAGTGAAGTCGTGTGGCTTGATGAATATGGATGGATCCACGTGGAGCGTTTGATCATCTTGAGGCAATGGGTCATGTGTGAAATGACAGAGAAGCCCAAAATATCAGTGTAACACACGACATGATGTGGTGTAAATTCAAAAATGCATGCCAAGGAACCGATTGGGAAACACTTACAGAGAGCGATGAGAGGGCCAAACAAGTTCCAAACAGATTGGATGGGAAGGACCAAAGGCACAAATAGGAAGGATCTACAAGCTGGTTGTAATGACAACCAAATAAGGAGATAAGGAGGACGACATGTCAATGATGGGTGAAGCCAAATGAAAAGCAACCCAAAATAGGACCGAGTCAATCATGAAACTAGGAAGGCTGACATGTCTCACAAGCTTGAAGAAAGGTACATAGAGGAAAATGTAGGAGAACCATAGGGAAAGCTTTGTTAGAATGCACGCAAATGGTTTGGCATCACAGGGGCTAAGGCACAATCGTAAAAGAGAATGGAACCAACACTCGAATACACGCAGGGGAAAAAAAGTGTGCTTAGGAAGATTCGAGCCAAAAACACAATTAAAACCCAAAAAAACAATATCCCAATGCACACGTAGAGCACAATGCAAAACAACTCAACAATGTAAGTGTAGAGAAACACAACTTGCCACAACGAGCTAGGAAGATTCGAGAATGAGCTTGGTTGGAAAGCCAGTGCTCAACACACTTGGGTGAGCTAACCAGGAGGTTAACCGAGTTTGGAGAGATGGAAGAGCTCAATTAGAGCAAGGGATTTGGGACAAAGCATGTCAAGAGAAGGGAAGGACACAAAATATTCAAAAAACTAGAAAATATCCAAAAAACTGACAAACTTTCCAATAATAATAACATAAATACCTCCAAAAGTATATTTTCCACCAAATTAAGCTATAAACAGAAAAATATGGAGAGAAAACACTTAAAAATCTAGAAATGACCTACACATCCTCTAAAAACACACAAACCAACAAAAACTCCATGAAAATTGAGATTATCCAAATCAATGTAAATAACGATGAATGGAATAACAATTACGAAGCTTGCACAAGAAACCAATAAGAACATGAAACCAAGAGTAGTAGGTAACAAAAAATGGAGAGTAGTACGGATCCCAAGAATGTTCTCTGATACCATGTTGGAGAAAGAAAGAACGAGGATCATCCAGGATAACTCGCACATGAACCAAGTTGCACTCAAATGGTAACGTGACGAAGTTCCATGAGGAAGAAATCACATAACCATGAAATTTGCATGCAACTAAAAATGATTTACTTGTTCTCATAGATCTGAAAAATGGGTAAAAATAGGAGTGTTATGTAACTTCCAATGCATGACAATCATACCTCTGCAAGTGGAGAAGAAGAGTTACATTCCTAAAAAGTAATTCATGTATGACGCACTTATGCACACACCGACATATATGACAGAAGCTATGATGGAATCTATCATACACCCTAATACACTTAAGACCTATGATCTCACCTAAGTGATAAGACTCACCACATGATGTGGAAAATACCACAAGATGACAAAGAAAGTACACACACCAACATCAATAACACTGCTTTTTTTTGGGTGTATAAAGAGGAGTGATTTAACAAAAATTCCATGTGTTTCCAAAACTCATTGAACTCATTTTTGGTGTATTCTTCCCCTTGATCTAAGCAAAGGTTTCTGTTGCTCCTTGAAAAATCATCAAAAAATAGCACAAAGTATTGAAACCAAGATTCGATAGGTCTCATAGGTCTACACACGATTGGTATGCACCAAGTCAAGTTTTTCCTTATCCTAAAATATACTATGTTTGAATGGTGTTCTACGTTGTTTTCCTACTAAATAATTCGACATTTATTTGTACACTTTTTAAGAGGTGGAAAACCCCTAACCATGTCATATCGAGTAAGTGTGTCAATATTTTTGGCCATTTTGTGGTTTTGTTTTCATTTATGTCAACTCCCATTGATGGTAAATGGTTTCATGATGTTTTATGATTCTCCATGTGATGTTTTTCAAGTGTCAAAGCTGAAGGTTGATTAGTAGTGTCAATATTTGGTGATTTCTAAGATTTCCTGGTGCATGGTTGAGTATGCCTAGTCATGGTTTGAGTCTTCCCAATCTGGTTGGAGTGTGTTATGAGGTCATTCATGTTCCATGAGGTATGTTTTAGGAGTATATGGGTCTCGCATGTGGTCGGTGTAGACCCCTATAATTTAGCTCCAGCAATTTAAATACTTAAATTGCGTTAATTATACTACTTCCCACAAATTGATGACATATCGTCAATATAGCACACTTTCTCTTCTATCGTCATTAATTAATTACATTACACTAATTAATTAACCCTTCTATCCAACAAAGACGACAATTAATGACCTTCCGTTAATTAAACCCCTTTCTACTTGAATTTAATTAATTATTCGTAATTAATTAAGTTTCCTCTTCTATTAGATAAATAAATCATCATTTATTTAGCCTAAACCTTTCCTATTCCCTAAATCATACTAATTGTATTTCTAAAAGCTTCTATAAAGCTTACTCACATATTAATTAATCAATTGGGTTAATTAATAAATCCTCTCAAACCCCATGAGTCACTACAACAAAAATTAAACTCCCCTAAGGATGACTTAACCCCCTTTTCAACCATAGTCACCGTATGATGGAAAAGTGACAAGCGAGCATGGGAATCTACAAGTAACTCCTCCTTGCACCCGACCTCCCGAGGTTGTGCCGAGACATCCAATGGGGATGGAATACACGTGGGGTATAGGCAAACTAGTTTGGCAATCTTATGTCTTCGACATGCACTAATGGAATCTACGAATCTAAGGCAAAGAACACCCTGCTAACCTAAACTGGCATGATAGATAGGTCGGTGAGGATGACCGCTCGAAGGATTCAATCAATATCGAGATCTGGCATGATCCGATCTATAGGTTGTGGGATACGGGAAAATGACCTGGAATTGTTTCGTGTATATCTCCAGATAGGGTCATAGGATGGATGATGGATATATAGTGGATTCTACGGTCGATTCTCTGGTCTAGTCCAGAAATCTTTAGCTTTGTTAGCTGTTATGTCTAACAAGGATAACTGTGTGATGATGATAGGTGGAAGTGGAGTAGATCTGAATACTAATGTGCATAAACCAACATCAATGTCAGATTGCCCCGTGGGTCCGTTGGGTTGTGGGATTTGTGGATCACAACCATAGATTCGTGGTTGTTGTGGACCTTCAATGGTCATATGTGGAATCAATCCCTAATCCCTAATATCCAATAGTCGTATGCCTTTTCGGCCTCTATATTTAGAACTGTAAGTTGTGCAATCTTCTTAGAATACCTTACAGGGCATTCTCGACAACCTCGAATTCTTAAGCTAGTGTCTATGTCAGTGAGAATGTCTCCTGCGTCTAGCTGTGGGGCCAAAGGGTCACAACTAAATGTTTTCTCTCTTTTAAGCCCTTCTACAGTCATGCGGATATTTGTCTAGGGTAATCTGTAGTTTGGCTGGTTTGACCAAAATGTGTGTGCTTGGTCGTCTTCTATGTTTAACCCTCTTAACTGTGAGCTGATCTGTTGTAAGTTTGTTGTTGTTCGAAGACTTGGATTCTAAGATTTTGATCTATATCAGCTATTGTTGTAACAAGATTGGGTTGAGGCACGATTGGCTCGAATACGTATTCTCTGGGCTCTCTAGGTCCCGTGATTGTCATGCAAAAGAAACAATGTAAATCTAACTGCAACAAAGTAAAATTAGCTATGTAAAGTATATCTACAACATATATGACTTCTCTATTTTTGTGTTTTTCTGATGAACTATTTGAATGATCTTGAAAGAGAAACTATTTAAGATATCTAGAAATTGACAACTAAACTAATAATGAAATTAAAACAAACAACAAGTAGCAGTATAGCTACTTTATTGTGTAGTTGTAAATCTATTCTAAATAACCGAGATAACCGATCTAATCTATTTGAAAGACTCTCGATCCTACCTCGGAAGTGAGAGTGAATCATAGTTTCTTAGAAACTATCGATCCCCATGACTTCCCGGAAATATAGAAAGTGAGATTAATCTGAAATGAAATGATTGACTACTCTATTTGATATGTTTTAACTAGAACTTTGAAAGCTTGAACCTGGATTTTGCGGAACAATGGGCGAATCTAGTTGTGTGTGGCTTTGTCCCCTCAGTGTGATCTCTTCATTCCTTTGTGCTCACATGAATCTAGAAAAGCATGTGATGTTAGCATCAACAGAAGTAGGTATTGGGATAGTGGCAGTTTAGGATGCAGACTGAATACAATGCAAGTAGGAGAGGGATAGCGCAAGAGAACAGAGCTTGGCTTATGCAATTCCTAGCGGGATTTATTGTGAGTCATACAACATAAAATGTTCAAAACCTGAAACTATCCTATTTGATGAACAAGACCTGTAACTTTAATGGCTTCCTACTAAAAATCAAACTATCCTATTCCAATGAATTGCATGAAATAGTAACAACACTAGCACAAGAAGATTATGTGGCTTCCTAATAGCTAAACAACACTAACCATGCATGCAATAAATAAAACTATGAATCCTAAGCAAAATTGAAAGACTAAGCTATTGAAATGAGAAATAGAGAGGCAAATTTGAGTGGCCATTTTCTTGAGCACAAGCTAACTATTTATAGAATTCCCATTTACCAAAAGGTGAAAACCAAATTGAACTCTTTAACCATAAACAATACAAAAACACTGTTCTAGGGAACTAGAATCATAAATACAAGAAAAGGTGGTGAAAAAAAGCTGGTCAGCATTGAAATTTACATGAGTCATGTTAAAAATAACATTCTGGAAAATGCGTGAAGGACCGCACCTTGAGTAGGGTGGCGGTTACAGACCGCCACCCCCGCTAAGGTGGCGGTCACGAGACTGCCACTCAGGCAAGGTGGCGGTTTCATCACTAAAGATCAAAATGCAAAGAAAAAGGAGGGGAGAAAAAAAAAAAAAAGCATGCAGGGGATAAGTGAGGCATGCAGGATGCTAACGCATACTTGGAGAGATTTTCCGGATCCCGATCACCTTGCGAGATACTGTATCATCATTGGGGCTCGTGTAATCGTGTGTTACGGGTGTATTACCCTACAATTTTGGGTATGTACATATTTCCCCCTTGAAGAAGTGTTTTAGTAATGAAGAGGTGTAGAACGGTGGGTCCGATTATGGTGGTCCCAAATGGGAAGTTAAAATTTATACCGACACGCCTGTGTGTCGAAATGACGCCCTCTAAGATTCCCACTACTACTGTAAAATGAAAAGAGGACTCAAGTGTAGATAGATAAAATAGATTGAAAAATAAACACTAAAATGATATGAAATGAGGATGTACCATTTGTGTGGGGATAAGAACTTACCTCCTTCTAAGGCACTCCAAACTCGTGAAAAGGGGCATTCAAAACAAGTCGATGCTATATATATAAAAGTGGGCCGTTTTCCTATTCATTTACGCGTGTCGATTTGATTGATTTTGAGCTCTGGGACCCACGGTGATGGTTTTTGACAAGAGCATAGTCAAAATGTTCATGACGAGATTGTGATCATGCCTCTGTGAGCGGAACACCGACCCACGAGATCACAGGTTAGTTTTTCTCGATTTACTGTTTTTATCCCCAAAATGTTAAAATGGTGAAATCTTTGTCATGGGGGATTATTTTTGAAAATGTCAGTTTTAATAGGGTCACTTAGGGGGGGCACCTAATGGGTAGGCTTTGTTTTGGTCAAAATAGTCATTTTTGGTGTTTTTAGGTGTCATTTAGGGCATGTGACCCACGTGGAAATTTGGGACACGACCACCGCCCTGAGCAGGGTGGCGGTTACATGACCGCCGCCATGCTTAGGGCAGCAAGCCATTCTGCAAAGACCGCCGCCTTTAAGGCGGTGGTTATGGAACCGCTGCCCTGCTCAGGGTGGCGGTTCTTCATAGAATGCTAAAAGAATACTTGTTTGAAATTATTTTTGTGTTTCTAGCATTCTTATATGTCTTAATGATTTTTCTAATGTCATTTTGAATACTAACTTACTCCTTTTTGTATGTTTTTGGGTGTATGCAGGTGAAGGAGGAGTATATCAAATGGAGTCGAGAGAGAGAGAGTGTGTGTGATTAGCTTCCAGCAGTATTGGATGCACTTTCTCAGGATGAGCAGGACACTCTTCAGAGGGCCGGTATATTACATATATCATGGGTCCCGCATGTTGCACCTTCTAGTCACATACTTTGTGACTTGTTTTCATATTGGGATGCTTTGATCGAACACTTTTCAATTTCCAGGAGTCAGGGGTGAGTGGACCATTACTTTGGAGGATGTTTACCGCATCTTGGGGGTCCCGATCATCGGAGACGGCTCACACTTGAGACAATAGGGTCATGGGCTCAGATAGCACAGTGGGCTTCATATATGGGAGACGCAGTTATCTCCACTAGTTCAAAGAAGGGGGTGAGGGTCCGATCTATTCCTAGCCTACCTATCCCCTTGA
This sequence comes from Taxus wallichiana var. yunnanensis, assembly GCA_018340775.1. Classification (NCBI taxonomy): domain Eukaryota; kingdom Viridiplantae; phylum Streptophyta; class Pinopsida; order Cupressales; family Taxaceae; genus Taxus; species Taxus wallichiana. The sequence goes on along the minus strand of CM031235.1, from coordinate 611,253,843 downwards.
TTCACTGGCCATTATGGGGATCCTTGCCTCGAGATTGATCAGGGGACAAGGGAGGAGACACTTTACTTTATTACTAGTCCCCCATCATTGCACAGATTGAGGGACATGGCTAGATTTATGCCTGGGAGCTGACATACTTGGGACCACCTATCATGATTTGTATTGGGTGGTTCGTTTACAGGGGTAGTCATTGAGTCATCCGACCTTGGTTATGAGTTGGGTCTATAAGCATTTCATCCCTTATGGGAGAGGTGTAGAGGTGGCGGATCCTAGAGCCGTGAGGGCAGCTAGATGGACAGATATGTCGGTGCTCAGAGCACCCCACCAGCCAATCGCCTCCTTAACTACTGATGATATGGAGGCCACACCCTATCAGGCCATGGTAGGGTTATGGGGCGAGGAGGCCCTTACTTTGATCTCTTTCTCTACCACAGGGCAGCTTGTGGATAGGATGGGGAAGGTGGAGACACATCCTTTTGCTCAAGTGCCTCAGCAGTTTGTCCTTCCTTACATCGATATGCTTCCCCCAGTTGTGTTAGTGTTTAGATCAGTCCAGGAGGTTAAAGGAGGTCCTAGAGGCAAGGGTTGGACCATTGTTACTCCTGGCATTCCTATTGCAGCCAGACAGGTGGTACATGCTTGAGGGAGAGCCGGTGCTCCTCATGCACCCCTACTTCAGATTGCTGCCGGTCTCACCCACACAGCAGCTGACGACCCCATTGATATAGACTCTGAGTCCGAGGAGTTCACAGGGGGAGAGATGGAGGAGGAGACCGAGGCTGAGGTCAGTGAGTTAGGTGGAGAGGAGGACAATGATCCTGAGTGGCATGACACTCAGGATATCTTACAGTGGAGAGGGCGGAGCAGAGTGCGGAGAGGGTGACCCTAGCTTCAGAGGAGCCACTTTCTCAGGGCTTGGGTGGAGAGGATGAGTCCATAGTAGGACATTATGTGGCCCTAGGCATAGGAGGAGTGCATCAGTTAGTGGTGGCATCTGTGGTAGGTGCTGACCCTAGAGATCCATCTTGGAGGCCCGAGAGATCCGAGTGAGTTATCATCCTTCTTTTTAATGTTTGTTTTTAGCTATGATTGTCTTAGTTGCTATCTCTCCTTTTGTTTACTTTTGTTTTTATCTTTTGAGTATTTCTAATTTGTTTTCTCCTTTACTTACAAAGACTTCTGATGAGTGGCGAGACCTTATTCGTCGGGTATGCACTGATACCCTAATGATCCCCATGGAGAAGACCCATGCGAGAGTTATCCATGGATGCGGGGAGCCCTCAGCAGCCGATAGGCATACCAACATTTTTGCCCCTGTCTAGCATGTGGCCAAGATGGTGACTACCCTTCAAACCGAGTTGGTAGGATATAGTACAGCAGAGCATCTGATGAGGAGTCACTCTCATGACAAGGCCACAGCTTCTCCTCGGGACCGTGAGCCCTCCGTGCACTCAGAGTGCCGGCATAGCCAGATTCCTAGACATGGGCATGCACCTTTAGAGGGATCTCATAGGGGTTGAGAGGCCACATGGCTCTCTTAGATTATTTGTATGATGTATTTTGTATTTCCTAGGCTCTTTGAGCATTTTGACCATGCTTAGCACATGATGGCATTGTACATGAAACTATATATATATATATATATATATATTCTTTTTGGATCAGACTCTTGGTATCTATGATTTTTTGATTCATTTCCACATGTAAACTATAATGTTGTTTTTATATGCTTTTCAGAATGTATGTAGTGGAGAACAAATGATACAAGTGCTTCCTTTCTTTTTGTATTTCGTGATGCTTGATGTATGATAATGTAGACATAATGTGATCTTGAACTTTAGTTTCTATAAGCAATTTGTCAAGATTTCATATTTGTTGTGAAAAATGAGATGATAAACTGGTATGATGAGCGATGAAACTTGCCCCATTCCTAACTCCACGTAACTAGTAAGATGAGAGGGATCATCACCGAGAGCTAGAAAGGGCACAAGCTATGAAATTTGTTGAATGGTAGTGATGAGAGATAGACAAAGATTTGGTGGAACCAAATTAGGATGCTACAAAAATATTCTACTCGAGTGACTCCATAGTTTAGAATGCTACTTGCTTTGTGGTTTATCTAGACTTAGATCCGTAGATGGCCACATGGTAGACAAAATCTGGTTTTCGGGGTTTTGAGCTCTCTTGGAATTTTGGACATCTAATTCATTTGTTTTTGACTCAAGATTTCAAAGGTTCATTTGAATTGTTTTCTTATGACCTTCAACGTTTATTTATCAAGAGGACCCCCTACACCTTGCCCCATGCTACTAGTAAGAAGCGTGGGCTTATCACCATGGACAAGGTACAGGTGAGTAAGGGCATTCCCATCCTTTCCCAACCCTATGTCACTAGTAAGAGATGCAAGCTCATCATCAAAGGTTAGTAGGGCAAGGAAATGTGTAAAAATAAAATTTTCTGTTTGATCTACATTTGATTTATATATTTGAGCAAAATGTCAGTATGTTCTTATTTCCAAAGAGATATGCATACGGGATAGATGTGACACGATGAAGCTTCTAGAATAGACCATAGGCAAGACACCTATCCTAGGAAGAAACTAAAAGTGAGAAAAATTATGCAGACCTTGGTATGGTTACCGTTAAGACTTTGTCATATCTAGCTTTATTTGATGAGATGATTCAGAAATAGGTGATGTGATTATGAAAGTGAAGAAGTATGATTTGCATGATTATGCCAATACCATCAGAAGTTTGTAATGAATTGCTTTGAGAATAAGTTCCTTGATCACAAAATTGTATGCGAAACAAGTGGAAAAAATGAACCTAACTACATGAAGATGCAATGTAGATATAATTATACAAATAGTGTGGGTTTCTTATGCATAGAATCGTTTAAGATGCAAGGAATTTATTGTCTCATTGAATTCCTCACCTTCCAGTGTACATAAGAGATATGCACCATTTCCATAGTCTTTCGTGACTCGGTATGGGCCCAACCATTTGGGCCGGAATTTCCTTCCTTCACCAATATTTTTTTCAATCCAGTTGTCTAGTCTTAGAACTAGATCTCCTTCATATATATCTTATTCATAGACCTTTTTGTTATACTTGCCAGCACATCCGGTCAGCATAAACTCTATGTCATTGTTCAACATCTAACCTGGCCTCATCTAGGCTTTCTAGTTGGGAGAGACATGCTTCTCTATAAGCATCTTCATCCAGAATCCCTTGTAATGAGATGCGGAGACTGGGTATTTCAACCTCAAGTGGGAGAACTACTTCTACTCTGAATACCAATGAGAAAGGAGTTGCTCCTGTGGGTGTTCTTATTGAGGTTTGGTGGGCCCACAAGGCCGGGTATAACTTTAAATGCCAATCTTATTTATTTTCTTTTACCGTTTTAAGGAGAATAGCTTTTAATGTCTTGTTTGTTGCTTCAGCCTATCCATTGGCTTGAGGGTAATACAGGGAGGCTGTATGATGGTTTATTTTAAATTTACTGCATAGCTCACGGACTTCGTCATTCTTAAAATAAATTCCATTATCTGAGATAATGATTTGTGGGACACCATACCTGCAAATGATCTGGTTCAAAATGAACTTGGCGATCACGGCACCTAGTACAGTGGTAAGAGGCATAGCCTCTACCCATTTAGTAAAATACTCGGTGGCCGTGATTATGAAGTTATGGCCATCTGTAGATGAGGGAGAGAATTTTCCTATCAAATCTAGGCCCCATGTAGAAAATGGCCATGGAGTTGCGATTGGTTGTAGAGATTTTGCCGGCATGTGAATATTGTGGGAAAATTCTTGGCATTTATGACACTTGCGTACAAACTCTACTGTGTCGTGTTCTAGAGTGGGCCGAAATATCCCATCCAATGTATTTTGCGAGCAGTGGCATGACCACCAAAGTGGCCTCCACATATTCCACTGTGAGATTCCTAGAGAATCCTCTTAGATTCTTCTATGTCAACACACCTTAGAAGCATCCCATCGAAATCCTTACGATAGAGCACTTGTTCTATAATAACGTATTTAGCTATGATAATGCGTAACCACCTTCTTTGTTATGGTGTAGCACCTTCTAGATATGCATGGCCCATGATATAATTAATAATATCAGTATACCAAGGACATTCAGAGATGGGAGGTCTAGTTTTGATGTAATATATGCATTCATCGGGAAAATCTAGATCTACTAGATCGCCTCCATCCAACGGGTTATCAGCTAACCAATCTACAATGATTTGTCCCTTAACAGACTTCGGTTTACAAAAGTTAATTCGAATTCACCCATTAAGGTTATAAAGCGTCCAACCTTTTTAGACAAAGATCCTTGCGTGAGGAAAGTTCGTAAATGGTTTGTTTTTACAATGACCCTTGTTTCTTGATTTAGCATGTAATGTCTTAAGCATTTGGTTTTGTGGCATGGCATTCTCGCTCTGCTTGCGTATAACGTGTCTCATCATCGAGTAATGTTTGGCTAATAAAATAGATCACACATTCTCATTTTCATCATCTTCTTGGGCTAGCATGCAGGCTAGCAAGACATTGGTAGCTCATGAATATAAGATTAAAGGGTGGTTTGGCTTAGGAGGCATTAGCGTAGGTGGTGACAACAAGAAACACTTAACTACTTCAAAGCCTCATTGCAGTCTTCGGTCCAATCGATATTGTAATCTTTCTTGAGTAGATTGTTGATTGGATGAATGGAAAAGCTTAAATATGGGATGAATCTTCAGATTGCACCGAGTTTCCCAAGAAATGACCTGATTCCAGATTCATCCGATGGTGGGATCATTTCAAGAACAACCCATATTTTAGCTGGGTCTACATCGATCCCTCATGATGATATAATGTAACCTAGGAGCTTCCCTCCTGTCACACCAAATACACATTTTTCTGGGTTTAGTGTGACTTCGTATTCTATCAAACGTGAAAGAATGATGCGGAGCACTTCCGGGTGATCACAACACTTCCTGGCTTTAGCTAACAAGTCATCTACATAGGATTCCATGATTTTGTGTATAAGATCGTGAAATATATACGTCATTTCCCATGTTGGTATGTAGCGCCAGTGTTCTTGAGATCGAATGGCATAACAACATAGCAATAGGTTCCCCAAGGAGTTATAAATGTGGTTTTGGCTTGGTCTTGTTCGGATATTCTGATTTGATTGTATCCCGAGAATCCATCCATGAGAGACAAAAGCTCAAATCTAGTTGTTGCATCAACGATGAAATCTATGGATGGTAACGGGAAGTTGTCCTTAGGGCACACCTTGTTAATGTCTCAGAAATCTATGCAAATGCGTATCTTCCCATTTTTTAGAACGGGAATGATATTAGATACCCACTGAGAGTAATCGACCGGTTTGATGAATCCCACTTGGAGGAATTTCATTACTTCTTCTTTCACCATGAGAGCTACCTTGGGTTTCATTGGTCTCAATTTTTGTTTAATTGGCTTTACATCTGATTTGGTGAAGAGGTTATGTACCACAATGTGTGGTGTAACCCCTGTCATTTCTTTATAATTAAATGCAAAATCCTTCTGATGTTCTTTGAGGATTCGAGTGTGGATTTCTATTTCTTCTAGAGTTAACAAAGATCCTAGTTTCAAGATCTTTGGTTCTTCTTCTGTTCCAATGTTAATATCAATCATTTCTTTGATTAAAGAAGTGTTACCTTCTTCAAACTCAGGCGGGGCTGAAGGTAGTTCCAGATCTTCTCCATTCTCTACCGCATATATGTCGAGTTCCTTTTGCGGGGGAAGCTCTATCATGGGATTTTCAAAGTATGAAGACGAATGTGGGATTAAAGACAAATCTACCATGTGATGGGTGAGATGTAATGCTGCATAGGCATTTAAGTAATCAAGAGTAGCTCTATCACTATCAATGTGATCTAAGCTAGTAGACTTGTTCTCAGCTATGTTCATTAAAAGAGGATTTAACATTTTCTTCACTAATGGTTCAGTGTGAAAGGGATACCATGAAATGGGTGTCCTCTAACTCACTTCTTAGAGTGAAATGCGAAGCTGAGGTTGCTATCAAATTTGTGAGAATATTTTGTTCTCGCGGGATTGCTTCAATTGATATGAAATCAAACTCTTTGCTCAAATCTAATACTGTTGTTTTTTAGAGCTGTAAGTGTTTAGCTCTAGTCTCATACACCTCAGAGACTTGGTTTACTATTAATTGAGAGTCTCCTAACACCCTGATTTAATTAACACTGAGCCTTTTAGCTAGGATGAGACCAAGAAGGAGGGCTTCGTACTCGAGCCATTTTTGTACATTCAAATTTTAGTTTAAAGGTGAATGGTAGGATTTTTCCTTTGGGTGAAGTAAATATCACACCCGCCCCGACCTCATAACGACATCTAGCTCCATCAAAATGAAGAGTCCATTATTTAATTGGGAAGATGGACATTGGGATATTTTTTCCATCTATTTTGTCCGCTTCGGTTACTTCTACCATGTAGAGTTCTTCTGCTGGAAGAGAACCAACTCCTAGGGTATATCCCATGCCTACAGAATCAAATGGCAGGAAAATTGGTAGATCATGTTCTAGCAATTCAAAAAAAAATTCTATAGTTCCTAATAATATTGTTTCTACAGTGTTAGCCTCTTCCTTGAGGGCTAGGATATTCTTTATTAGGTTCATAACTTCTAACTCCGTTGTAGGTACCAACTTTCCTTCCGGTTTCGAGTCGGTTGGCTTGTTAAGTTGGTTTGTTGGGAGTTCAAACTCAGAGTGAATGCCCTGGTCTTTTCTTCAGGTCTGCTAGGTGTATATCGAATGGTTTCGATCACCTTTTACTATGAATACCTTTCCTAAGTGCAAGAATCTTACTTCTTGGAATAACGTAGAAGGGATTGCCTTCATACGGTGTATCCACGGTCGGCCGAGGATCATATTATAGTTGGTTTCCTGATCTATAATATAAAACTTAGTGAGGATTTTTTTGGGTCCTAAGGTGACTGGTAGTATTATAGTCCCAATTGAAGTGGCCTTAAGGCTATCATAGCCTCTTAGCATATTCCGAGTCATGGAACAATTTGTCTCTCCATACCCTAGCTTTTGAAGGAAAGAGAAGGGGACTATGTTAACTGCTGCCCCATCGTCAACCATTGCACATTTAACGTAATTGTTATAAACCCACACTTGCAAATGTAAGGTGGATCACCTCTGCATGCAATCTCAGTGTCTGTTGGCATTTTGTTTATTTCAAATATAAACTCGGTATCCCTATCCGGCTGCCCCGGAGGGTGGATATCAAAGTCTATATGGTTTACCTGTGTTTCGGGAGGTGGAGTGATGTTAATTAAATGACCTAAACCTAATGCTTCTAAAAGAGTAGCCCTGTGGGTAGGAGAGTTCTTCAATAAATCCAAAAAGGAGATATGAGAGAAGGTCTTTATTAGGTCATTAATTAAATCATAGGTACCTACGGGTTTTACTAACGGCTGTTGAATGTTATCCATCTCTAGTGGGTAACTTGGACTTGGCTGAGAGGAATAATCTTGTGTCCTTGTTACAGCTTCCACGGGTAGCTCAGTGTCTAACTCCACCAAACTGACTATCTTGGGTCGTAGCTGATTTCCTAATTGCGGTGCAACAGGTGGATTTAGCGAACTCAAGGATTCATGATCATTGTTTCCTATCATTACGCTCTTATTTGTCCCATTTAGATTTAATTTTTTGTTATTGTGATTTGGGAGCGGATCATTGAAGATCTTGAGGGGTGCATTTTGAGGGGAAACTGCCCCTATAAAAGTATTTGGCATTGGTGATGTAGGATCTACCAAGAACATATCTATGAAAAGTTGTCTTTGTTCCTCTGGAAAACATTGCATGAACTTATTGTAATCACGACACGTTCTAGTGTCATGGCCTCAAATTTTGTGGAAACCACAATATGAATTGGGATTGTAATTCCTAGGTTGTTGGTTTGGTGCATATTGTGGTCCAAAACTCTGATTAAACCATTGACCATTAGGATTTTGCATTTGTTGTCTTTGGTTTTGGTTTTGGTTCTGATATCCAGTTGAATTTTGACTTGGACCGTGTGTCTGGGTCTGCCTTTTGTTTTTGTTGTTGTTGTGGATGATTAAAATCCATTGTATTGATTTTCGGGGTAAAGTTGTTGTTTCGTTGATTGTTAATCGGCGGTGGAGCATTTACAACATTTGTTTTTTTGTTTGGTCGGTTACTCCATCCGTGGTTACGCTGCAATTTTTGTTAAGGATTTTAGGTCCTTGATTGATGTTTGTGGTAGTAGGATAAGTTGTAGTATTTTGGCTGGGGGTGATTAGCCTCCCATTTGTTCCATACATCTTGTGACCGCTATCTATTACCACTTGATCTATTTGGAGAGTGCTCTCAAGTACTTCATCATAAGTCCTTAGTGGGAACTTTTGGACTTCTTCCTTTACCTCTCTACTGAGAGAATGAAGGAATAAATCACATAGTTCCATTTGGTCCATATTTGGAGCACTTGCCGAAGAATAAAGGATTGTATGCCATCTTTGGATGAAGTGAGCAACAGATTCATTGTGTTCTTATTTAATGTGCAAGAACTCCTAATTCTGTTCTCAATAGTTTGTTTATGTCAAAAACCTTGATGAACTCTGAAACGAGTTGTTTAAATGAATGTATGGAAGCTTCAGGTATTCATAATACCAATCGAGGGCAATTCCCTCTAACATTTTGGGAAATATTTTAGCAACAACCCCGTCCCAAGGGAGCAGTTCTCGAATAGCTATGGCGTAGGCCTTGATATGTGCATTCGGGTCTCCTTCCCCTTTGTATTTGGGAAAATTAGGAAGAGGTCTTGGAAGCATGATGCTTTGTATAGTGAAGTCTAAGGGTTCTTTCAAATATTCTGAATAAGTCCCTATCGCATAGGTTTCGACCATCGATGGTGCCTGCTGAGGGGGTGGAGGTGGGATGGTTTGTTGGTATGGCATGGCATATGCATTTGCAGGGGCATAAGGCAATCCATGTGGTTGAGCGAACATGCTGGGAGAAGAGAACATATCTCCTTGCAGGATTTGGAATATATGTTCAAGTATGGAGGAGTATTACCCAGGAATGGATTATTTTGTACTAGACTAGGAGGTGTCATATTTTCCACCGGAATGGTGTTAGAAAGCACAGTTCTAGTTGGGGTTTGTTGTGAATACTAAGGAGGCATGCCCAATGTGCCTATTCCTGTGAGGAGGTCTACTTGGTTGGGACGATGCGAAGGATTGGAATTTCCTACCTGCATGAATTGAGAATTTTGACTTGCTTGAGAAAGCTCTAACCCTCTAACTTTTTCTACTAAAGTTGAGATGACTTCATCTGGCGAAGTCATAGTATTTTTCCTTAGTGGCATTTGTCATATATCCTGAGGTTGTATAGGCATGTGGTACCCCACTATGAATTGATCGTTGCCCTGCCAAGTTTCACCGAGGGTATTTCCTATAGGTAGCGGCATGGAGGTGTTTTCTTGAAACGAGACCTCGGGTTGTGTTTGTAAACTTCCTATAGGCGGGTACATACTCCGAGAGCATTGTTCATTCTTGGCATAATGCACTGAATGTTCATCATCTAAAAATGGATATGGATCCGATTGTCTACTAATTTGTGGTCTAAGCAATACCTGAGGAGACGAACCAGATTCTCCTGTAAACGTCATGGCATTCGAGCCTGAAGGCTCTGGGTGTTGCATTTGAGCGAGCTGATCCAACTCCTCTATTTGGAAAGAAGAACTATATCTAGTCCTTGGGGGCGGAGTTTGTGTTGACAATTGGTTAGTTGAATAGTTGTCACCCCATGCTGAGAGCGAGGGTGATGGCTATCTATTCAATTGATCATAATATGCTTCAAGACCTAGGAGAGGTCTGCCATATGCGAATCCTGACATATTCGGGGGGTATATGAATACCCGTAGAATAATGGGAAAGAGTGAAGGTGGATGGAAGAAATATGAAACACTAAACGGGGAAAGGTAAAAGGGAAGCAACTGTTCCATTCACGTCGGGTTCACCAATTTTATACGATGGAAAAGTGACAAGCGAGCATGGGAATCTACAAGTAACTCTTCATCGCACTGACCTCCCGAGGTCATGCCGAGACAAACCACCGGGGATGGAACACACGTGGGGTATAGGCAAACTAGTTTGGAAATCTTATGTCTTTGACACGCACTAATGGAATCTGTGAATCTAAGGAAAAGAAGGCCCTTCTAACTCGAATCGGCATGATAGATTTGTCGGTGAGGATGACCACTAAAGGATCCAATCAATATTGAGCTCTGGCATGATCCGATCTATAGGTTGTGGGATACGAGGAAAATGACCTGGTATTGTTTCGTCTATATCTCCAGATAGGGTCATAGGATGGATGATGGATATATAGTGGATTCTACGGTTGATTCTCTGGTCTAGTCCAGAAATCTTTAGCTTTGTTAGCTGCTATGTCTAACAAGGATAACTGTGTGATGATGATAGGTGGAAGTGGAGTGGATCTAAATACTGATGTGCGTAAACCAACATCAATGTCAGATTGCCCCATGGGTCCGTTGGGTTGTTGGATTTGTGGATCACAACCATAGATTCATAGATTCGTGGTTTTGTCTAGCTATGGGGCTAAAGGGTCATATCCAAATGTTTTCTCTCTTTCAAGCCCTTCTACTAGTGTCATGTCAAGTGAGATATTTGTTTAGGGTAATCTGTAGTTTGGTTGGTTTCACCAAAACATGTGTGCTTGGTCATCTTCTATGTTTAACCCTCTTAATCGTGAGGTAATTTGTTGTAAGTCTGTTGTTATTCGGAAGACTTGGATTCTAAGATTTAGATCTATATCAACTATTATTGTAACAAGATTGGGTTGAGGCACGATTTTCTCGAATATGTATTCTTTGAGCTCTCTAGGTCCCGTGATTGTCATGCAAAAGAAACAAAGTGTAAATCTAATTGCGAGAAAAGTAAAATTATCTATGTAAAGTATATCTACAACATATATGAATTCCCTATTTTTGTGTTTTTCTGATGAACTATTTGAACGATCTTAAAAGAGCAACTAACGATCTTGAAAGAGAAACTATTTAAGATATCTAGAAATTGACAACTAAACTAGTAACGAAATTAAAACAAACAAAGCAGCCGAGTATAGCTACTTGTCTGTGTAGTTGTAAATCTATTCTAAATAACCAGATAACTGATCTAATCTATTTGAAAGACTCTCGATCCTACCTCAGAAGTGAGGAGTGAATCATAGTTTCTTAGAAACTATCGATCCCCACAGCTTCCCCAACAATATCAAAAGTGAGATTAACTAAAATGAAATGATTGACTACTCTATTTGATATGTTTTAACTAGAACTTTGAAAGCTTGAACTTGGATTTTACATAATAGTGGCGAATCCGGTTGTGTGTGGATTTTTCCCCTCAGTGTGATCTCTTTGTTCCTTTGTGTTCATGTGAATCCAAAAAGTGTGTGATGTTAGCATCAACAAAAGTAGGTATTGGGATAGTGGCAGTTTAGGATACAAACTGAATACAATGCAAGTAGGAGAGGGATAGCGCAAGAGAACAGAGCTTGGCTTATGCAATTCCTAGTAGGATTTATTGCGAGTCATACAACATAAAATGTTCAGAACCTGAAACTATCCTATTTGATGAACAAGACCTGTAACTTTAATGGCTTCCTACTGAAAATCAAACTATCCTATTCCAATGAATTGCATGAAATAGTAACAACACTAGCACAAGAAGATTATGTGGCTTCCTAATAGCTAAACAACATTAACCATGCATGCAACAAATAAAACTATGAATCCTAAGAAAAATTGAAAGACTAAGCTATTGAAATGAGAAATTGAGAGGCAAATTTGAGGGGCCATTTTCTTGAGCATAAGCCAGCTATTTATAGAATTCCCATTTACCCAAAGGTGAAAACCAAATTGAACTCTTTAACCATAAACAATGCAAAAACACTATTCTAGGGAACTAGAATCATAAATACAAGCAAAGGCGGTGAAAAAAGCTGGTAAACATTGAAATTTACATGATTCGTGTTAAAAAGAACATTCTGGAAAACACGTGAAGGACCGCCGCCCTAAGTAGGGTGGCGGTTACAGGACCGCCGCCTAGGTAGGGCGGCGCTTTGTCACTTTGAAGATCAAAACGTAAATAAAAAGGAGGGGAGAAGAGAAAACAAAGCATGCAGGGGCTAAGTGGGGCATGCGGGATGTTAACGCATACTTGGAGATCTTTTCTAGATCCCGAACACCTTACAAGGAGACCTGTATCATCATTGGGGCACGTGTAACTATGTTATAGCGTTGCGGTACCATATAATTTTGGGTACGTACGGTCACCCCCAACTAACTCAACTTAGCTATTATCCCACATGTAAAGGGATGTAGTGATTATTTTATCCATTGGGCTATATAAGCATCCCTACTCTTACGATTCTACTTACACCTAAATGATCATAAAACCTATACTATAGCCATTTTATCATCTTAGAGCATTCTTCCATTAAAGGAGCTAGCTATCTTCATTTATTGCATTCATCCATCCAATTTTGAAGTCATATGGAGATATTTCAAGTGGTCTTGTAGCCATGGATTGACAAGAATCCATTCTTGAAACCTTGGGATTCAAATATACAATCAACCTTTTGATTACTAAGGATCTAAATAGGTTCATTCTATTGATTAACATTTAATAGAGATAGAGATTAATTTCTTAGCATATTAGTTTGATGTTTATTCATGTTCTAATGCAAATATGTTGGTAGATTAGTCTTGTTTAAGCTCTAAGAATGATGGTGCATAGATTTTAGTTTAGCATTGTATTGAGGCTATTAGGTGTTAGTATTGATTTTACTTGCATAGCTAACTAATTCTTGCACACATTTGGCATGCCCGGTGGGATGGATCCTTAGTCCCTTAGCATTGTGGTTCAAATTTTGTTGTTATTTAAATTTTTGGCTAACCCTTGATATGCACATGTGTGAATTAATTTTGAATTTCTTATGATTTTTGATAACTTTATATGTGTTGAGTCTTGCTTATAGATATAATTTAGATGGGTTCTTGTCAATTTTGAGCTAACTATCCAAAAATTTGAGCTTTTTGAGATCGATTACGTAATTTTCCATGTTTTGACGTCACTTCTAGGTACATGCATACACAAAAATGATAGAGGCACATACACATCCAAATGCTAGCGTATGTGTCTAGAGTCTAGCATATGCATCATTCTACCAGTGTACATGATATATTTCCCTATGTGTTTTTTTGTTTCTTTTCTATTGGCGCATATGCACGACCCCCGAGCGTACATGTTCATACTCCGAAATACCCATCTGGTAGTGCTTATGTTTCACTCGTTTTAAATTTGTGGGCATACATGTCCAAAGTTCAACATATACATCTCACTATCGGTGTACATGACTTTTTGTCTTCTGAGTTTTCTAGTCTTTCTATCTACTAGCGTATGCGTTTAGACCTTAGTGTACACACCTATACCCAAGTGTACCTATCTGTTAGTGTTGTTTCTTTTACTATTTTTTTCTTTGAGCATATGCATGCAAAGGCTAGCATACATAACTCTCTTGTATACCCATTAACTCACTATCGGTTTCCACGAGAGGACATACACATGCTAAAACAGGCGTACACACCCAGAGTTGAGTGTACACATCACAGTTCAGATTTGTGATTCACTTTAAAATTTATAAAAACATGTTTTCAGGATTTATTGACTCCTTGCAGTTTTTATTGAAGATTAACTTATGATTTTCAGGTTTATTTGCATGTTTTTGCTAACTTGATTTGATTTTTTTAAAGGGTTAAATGAACATTACATGCTTAACCATGAGATTGGAGTCACATATGCTCTTCCCTCACACCTTCTAGGTGATCTTGGGAATCAGAAACAATTTCTATATCTCTTTTTCCTTGAAAAATGTTGAAAAGGATGTCAAATTTGGTTAAAATGAAAAAATTTACATTTTAATCAAGTACTTTCCATTGTTGATTTTGTAGTTGGATTTTATGTCGTGTATGTTCTTCTCATGCATCCTAGGATGATCTTGAGAATCAAAAAAGTTTTCATCCTTTTTATGTGTATGGAAAACTACTAAATTCATCATCCAAGACCTAAAAACTTGTCAAAGAATGAAGGCTCAGACAAAATAAAACTACTAATGCAGTTTTTGTGCAGGTTGCCAAACGCTGTTCAAGAAAACCACATTAAGAATAAAAGATAGAAAACACACCATAATCAAAAGACTATATTTGCAAGTTTGGATAAGGGTATGCCCCGCTCTCTTCTAAGACATAACCCCTTTGGCATAAGCCTTAAGCTACAACAATGGGGGTGGTCCTAGGAACCCCAAAATATTCCATGCAAGAGGGAACCTTATGGATGAAACAGGAAGTGCTCCACACTACCTACTTGATTAGTGATACATGTGAGATTTAGCATCAAATTTATTTGTATCGCGACCCCAGTGAGATTACATGATGGATGCATTTATTGCCCACTATTCTTGAAGGGAGTAAATTAAAGATGAGATACTCTTTGAGAAACCTTGGCAAATCAAGCTCTCTTCTAGATAACTTGTGTCACCTAGTTAAGTGAACCACCTAGGAAGCTATCTTATTCAGGAGCCAACTTTGACCATATCAAAACAAATTTGAGTTGAGAACCATCGTAAAGGGAGAACTTTCTCGGAATCTAAATATTATATTTCAAACAAGAGGAGATCCCATGAAAGTTCAAACGGATCATCATTCATCACGAATATTGTGAAGCATTACTTTTGTTTAGTTTTTCACTCACCCTAAGGTGAGTTGAAACTCAGCCAAAGTGATGTCATACTCTCTTCAACCCCAATTGATCTACTTCCTTCACTTTCTTTTGACAATTTTGTTGATCAGAGAAGAGTGACTACCCTTGTGTTGTTAATTTATTTTATTCACCACTTTTGTGTCCGTTTACACTCATCCATGTTTGCGGCTGAGTTGTTAAATGTCTAAAGTGAGTGGAGACATTTTCGTATCATTAGCAGCCTTTTTGATCTTAATACCTAAGTCAATATCATCAATCATAGTTAGGCTTGATTCATCATATTGACTCTCCTTTGAACTGTTATCTTTTTTATATCATATCACAATTTTTTGGATACTTACATCTTGTTTCTTGTAAACTTGGCCTAAGTTTCTCGATTGTAATGTTACGCTATGTGCATTCTAACAATTCCTTGGTGTACTCTAACATTAGTTTGTTTTCAAACATTACCTCGATTTTGAAAAGTGTTGAGTGTTACCATTTGTGCATGTTATATCAATATCATTTTGATATTAATACCTTACTTTTCTGAAAATTTTGGTTAACATATCTTAGTGGTATTGTTGTGTCACTCACAATCATAACTATCACTTTTTGAGATATAGGTCTTGATTGGATTCAAGCTCACTTTTAGTATACTTTGTTTGGGGATCATATTAAATTTTTGTTATTACTTACACCTTGTTCATTTCTTTGAACTTGACATAAGTGGTGACATTTTTTAACCATCTTAAACACCAACTACCATTTGAGAACAAACTTAGGAAGTATGACATTTTGATTGATTGGTCTAAAATGAGCATTGTGTGATTGTATCTTGTTTGTCACTTTTGACTTATTATTTTAAGACAATCACTTTGACACATTGATTCTTTGACATTCATCATTCTTTGAACCATTGACATTCTTGGACATTTGTAAACTTCCACTTAGGTTTGGAAAATACCTTTTGAACAAATTCAAAACACCTTAGGAATTTCTCATACATCATGGCCCCCAAAATAAGATTGGGAGCTAGAATACAAGTCATTGAAAAACAATCATGGGAAATGTCAAACAAACAAGGGTCAAATCCCTTTATTGGTCATGATTTAGGACCTCTATTTTCCATAGAAAAGGAAGTAGAAGAGATGATAGATCATAGTGGTGATGAAGCAAGATCACCACGCATGGAGTTTGAATTTGACCCCACCCTATTAGATGAATTCCTTTTTATAAAAAAAGATAGGGTACTTGCGAGAGTGGTGGAATTAGGTGCTAGAATGCCAACAGAACATGAAACTATTCCACCCACAAATGAGGCTAATGAGGAAGAACCACCTCTCATTAACATGGATGACATTTTAACACATGGACATGCTTCCACATCAAATGTAGAAAACAACAACATGGTGGGTTATAAATTACCATTCATCAAGATGCCATGTAGAGTACAAATAGAACATGAAAACATGGAAAAACCCCCATGTAATGAATATGATGAATAAATTCATGAGGAAGAAGTCATTATACCATAAAAATTCAAAACCTTAGTCAAAAATTAGCTTTACTAACATCTCATGTACAAAAAGAAACAAACAAAAATGTACATCGAGAGAAACCTAAGGACAAAAATAGTGAACTTCACATAGAAAAAAAGAGGAGGAACATAAAAATATATTCGTGTGTATATGCCAGCTTCCCCCACTAAATAAAAACTTCTTTCACAAGAACTATAATCGATGAAAGCAACACTAACAAGCCTTTAAGCAAATAATGGGGGAAATAGCAAAATATATCAATACAAAGAGTTATGTCCCCATCCATTTGATAAGGCCATGTTGCTTCAACCATTTCCTAAGAAATTTGACATGCCCAAATTTGAAAAGTATATAGGGAAAGGTGATCCACGCGATCATATGCAATATTTTTACATGGCATGCCAAGAAGTGGCATACAATGACAAGTACCTCATATGGATCTTTACGAAAAGTCTAGGAGGACAAGCCTTGGAATGGTTTACTCACTTACCTCATGGGTCTATCTTCACATGGCTTGAACTAGCAGAGAGGTTTTTACGACATTTCTCATATAACATGGAAAGTGACATAACCATGGCAGACTTGTGTAACACTAAACAATGTCTAAATGAAACCTTCACAAGTTTTCTACAAAGATGGCGGGGGCTAGCTAGCCGCTTCCCTTACTCAATACCTGAAAAGCAACTTGTTAGCATATTTTTACCAAATCTAAATCCAAACATCACTTTTCATTTACATGCATTTTTTGTTTGGAGATTTGAAGAGGTCATTGAGAAGGACATACATAGAAAATTCCCTCATTGCAAAAGGAATAATCAAATCATCTTCTAAGGATAATCAATCTACCAAACCAATAGACAAGCCAAAGATCTTTAAAAAAACAAGAATGTGGTAGGAGATGGAATCACGGATTCCAAACATATACAAGTGGTCCAAGTTGGTCAACCTTTTAAACTGACTAAAGGGTTGATCCAACCACCAGCCAAGCATAGAACGTTCACTCCTCTTAATGAGTATTTTTCTAAAATCTTGAAACAATTGGATGTAGTCCACATGGTGACTTATCCTACGACACAACCCTTTGATGACAACACTCTTAAACCTTCATGGTATAAAGAGCATGAATATTGTGATTTTCATTGTGTAAAGGGACACAAGATAGACAAGTGCCTAAGACTTTGCCACTACATCCAAGATCTTATTGATAATGGAGAGATAGAAGTTGATCCACCAAAGAAAAATTAGACACCAAATGAAAAGATGGGGATATTCAAAGAACCATTCCCTAAGCATGGTAAGAAAAATGAGAAGAAGCCAGATCAGGGAGAGTCATCCCAAAGTTACAAAGCCACAAATTATCTATATACCAAAAGTGATAACAATCATTACAACTCACTCATTAGATGTGTTCACTCTTTTGATGAGCATGTGAATACCATTAGGATCAAGGGAAAATATTGCACTACGGTAATAAGGTGTGCTCATCTCATGATCTTAGAACCTCCTCTATTTACCCCTCAGATGGCTAGTATAACATCTTAGAGAAACTTGAGAAGACATCTGCCAAGATTTCAATCTTGGACCTTCTTAAAATATCGAATGTACATAAGGACATCCTATACAAAAATATCTAGGGGTTAGGAGTGCTAATGGAAGTAGACCCTTCACATTTACAAGCCATGGTGGAAAACATTACACCAGCTAGAACACATCTCATTTAACCACAAGGAAATCCCTAACGAAGATCACACACATAATCTTCCCTGTATATAGAGGTATTTTTTACCCACTCGGAAGATAAAATAGGTGCTTGTGGACAATGGGTCGGGGTTGAATATATGCACATTGAAACTAATCAAATAGTTGGGACACATAGAGGAAGATCTAGAGTCCCACATTATCACCATAACCGCTTATAACAATGTGGAGCGGGAGTCAGCTAGAACAATAACACTGTCAATGGAAGTAGGGCCTACTTTCCACAACATGAAGTTTCATGTCTTAGATTTGGAACTTCCATACAATATGCTTCTTGGTCACCCATGGATCCATGTCATGTAGGCCATACCATCAACATTTCATTAGTGTATTAAATTGAAACATGAGGGACACATTGTTACCATTCAAGGTGATCCAGAACCCTTCGCTCACTGCAGATCTCTCAACATCTTTACATGTAGGGGTACATATACATGTCCCTCCACTGATATTGTTATTCCCCTCTAGTCAAAATCTCTTGAATCACGGGTAGATTCAGACTCCTAAGTTATTGTGCTCATGAGGCTTCTACGTCCACTTCTCCATTTGATTCATGGGAGATGAAAATCCTTGAGTATGGTTGTGGAGAATATAATGTGCAACAAGCTCTCCTAGTTTTAGATATATCTTTGTCACCAAAAATAAGAGGCAGACCCAACTATCACTTTAAATGGCCTAAAGATGAACGTACTATAGGGACATTCTTACTTGGTGAACTACTTGCAGAAGAGAAATTGTTGGACCCACCTATAACTTGGGTCCCATGAGTACACTAATCCTACCTGCTAAGAAACCCCATAATATGTTAAATCCAGTAGAATGATGTATTCCATGGGTTACAAAGGAATCAGATGTGGAAAATTTGAGCAAGGAGCAAGAGAACCGGTCCCACTTCCACATTTCAAAATAAAATGCTATGGTATTGGTATTTGGCCATATGGGTCACATCCCATGGATCAAGATGCTATCTACTCTAAGCATGAGGATATCTCTGCTTATTCAAATAGCGACACAGATTCCCACTATAGCCAATATGAGGATATGGATACCGCTATCCTTACCATAACCCCCACTAATCCTAAATTTTACCTTATATACCCTACCCTTGTCGATTGGGACCAAAAATGTCATATGCCATTGGATATCTTTGAGAATGATGAGGCTATTGCAGAATTTATGGGCATATGTGATACCATTCCTATCGGATATCATAAGAAAGGTTTCTTCATTGACTTAGATACTTGTGCGTACTTCGGTGAGGAAGTTGAGATCCATGGTCAACAAAATTTAATAAAAAGCAAGGGTAAAGTTCCAAAGAAAATCCTTGGAAAAAATGTACTTCTAATTCACACAATGAAAACCTCTTTGAGGCATTGGCTGACCAACAAGTAAAAAAATCAATAGACAAAAGAAGTGACCATGCTGAGGGTGAAAATCTTGTAGAAACACCCTTGGAATAAGATCTCAACCTTCCTCCCGATCCTATGTGTATGGAGGATATGTCAAAAATTCTCATAGAGGAAACTATTGATGTGAATATTGGAATAAAAGAAGACCCAAAGATAGTCAAGCTAGGAGCTTCACTTTCAACACAAGAATAGAAGAAATTCACCTTGCTTCTCAGATAATTTGTGGATATATTCACATGGTCTTATAAATATATGATGGGCATAGGTCCAACTTTGGTGGTACACAACTTAGTAGTGCACCCAAACGCAAAGTATATTAAACAAAAGATAATGAAAATACATCCACAAGTAGCCCTTTTGGTTAAAGAGGAGTTAGAGAGACTATTAGCAGAGGGTTCATTAGACCCATTGAATACTCTGAGTGGATATCAAACATAGTTCCAGTATAAAAGAAACCAATTGGAATCAGAATTTGCACATACTTTTGGGACATCAACAAGGCATGTCCAAAAGATGATTTTCCTTTTCCTAATATTGACATGATTGTCGATTCAACTACGGGCTATGAAATGTTATCTCTTATGGATGGATTTTCAAGATACAACCAAATCAAGATAGCAGAAGAAGATCAACATAAGATGACCTTTACAACCCCTTAGGGAACATTCTATTATCAGGTAATGCCCTTTGGCCTCAAAAATGCTAGTGCAACCTATCAACGGGCCATGATAGTAATATTCCATGATATGCTACATGACATCATGGAGGACTATGTAGATGATATCCTAGGAAAATACAAGACAAGAGAAGACCACCTTGAAGTTTTGCGACGTATCTTTGAATGTCTGCGGGAGTATAAGGTCGATTGAATCCAAAGAAATGTGTATTTGGGGTATTATCAGGGAAGCTACTAGGCTTCATTATATCAAGGAGAGGGATTGAGGTGGACCCATCTAAAGTCGTAATTACTTAAATTCCTCCTCTCAAGAGTATCAAACAACTTGCATGACCTATAAGGGAAGATACAAGCCATTCGTCACTTCATTTTACATCTTGCTGAAAATTTCATTCATTCACCCATCTTCTTAAGAAAGATGTTGAATTCATTTGGGGACCAGAGAAATAATAGGCCTTTGCCTTGCTTAAACAATACTTGGCCAATCTACCTATCCTCATGCCTCCAACTCTAGGTGAGCCACTTTTTCTATACATATCTGCTACCCAATTTTCTATTGGTACTTTGCTCACACAATATGACCTAAGCCAAAAATAAAAATTAGTGTACTATCTCATCCATACTTTAATCTCCTATGATCTCAACTATCCCCAAATTGAAAAATCTTGTTTGGTTATATTTTTTACCTTCCAAAAACTTTTCCATTACCTATTGAATACTAAAACCAAGCTTATATCCAAGGTTGACCCACTCAAATATCTATTGTCAAAACCCACCCTTACGGGTAGAATGGATAATTGGATCATTCTACTCAGTGAATTTGACATTGAGTACATACACCAGAAGTCAGTTAAAGGACAAGTGCTTGCCAACCAATTAGTAGAAGCACCTTTACCTAGAAATAGAGCCTGTGAGTTTGGATCTACCTGATGCATTGCTAATGTATATTGAAGAATTTATTATGTGGAAAGTACATTTTGATGGATCGTTTACTTTCCATGGTTCGGGGGTAGGTGTAGTGCTAATCACTCCTTTAGGAGACCCCATACCACAAGCTTTCCATCTTGTCTTTCCTTACAAAAATAACATTGCAAAGTATGAGGCACTCATCGCTGGAATGAAGTTGGCTATAAAATGGAATATCCACCACCTTAAGGTCATTGGTGACTCATAATTGATTATCAAGCAAGTCAATAATGAGTACAAGGTCAAGGATGAAAAAATCATCCCATATAGAAAGTTGGTGGAAAATCTGAAAGAATATTTTGTGCGCATCACCTTTGAACAAATTCCAAGGGCACAAAATTGATCTCGTAGATGCAATGGAAATAGTGGGTTCTATGCTCTGGATTCCACTAGAAACCAATGATAGGCATTTTTTGTTGAAAATCTATGTCATCTTGCATATGACATGCTAGATCATTTCCTAGCATGTGAAGTTGTTGGTCCCCACTCCTCATGGTATGCCCATATTTTTAACTACCTCCAAAGTGGTACCTTTCCTCATAACATTACCCATTCCGAAAAAAATACTTATCCACCAAATATCTTGTTACACCCTCCTAGGAGGCACATTTTATCATCGTGGCTACGATGGGAATTTGTTGCATTTTCTAGATGTAGCAGAGTCAGTCCAAGCAGTCAAGGAGGTACATGAAGGAGTATGTGGCACCATACAAACGAAATGGTATTAGCAAAAAATTGTTAAGGGTGGGCTATTACTGACCTACTATGCAAATAGATTCCTCCAACCATTTAAGAAAGTGTGTTCTATATCAAAAGTATGGAAATTTCATTCATGCACCGTCATAACCTTACATAATAACAACACCATGGCCATTTTCTAAATGGGGATTAGACTTGATAGGGAAGCTCACCCCTACCTCATTTGATGGTCATACTCACATCATCATGACCATAGAACACTTCACTAAGTGGGTGGAGGCTGTTCCATTGACTTATGTTATAGGTTCTCAGATATCAAAGTTCATCATGAATGACCTTATTTTTCAGTATGGCATTCTGGCTACCATTTTTACGGATAACGATAAGTCATTCAAGAACCAGATAGTAAAAGATATTTTCATCACTTTGAAATAATTTAAAGTGGTCCACGCCATATTACCCACAAGGTAATGGGAAATAAGAATCCACTAACAAAATACTGGTTTCGAATCATGGAGAAGATGGTGAGTAAGACATGTCGCAACTGGAATTTACAAATCCACCCAGCCCTCTGGGCTTATAGGACCTCCATTTGCACTCCTATGGGTGTGACACCCTACTCCCTAGTATTTAGAACTGAATATATCATCCCATTAGAGATTGAGCTCCCTTCTCTAAGAATATCTCTTAGGGATTACCTAGATAAGGATGAGGATTATAAAGTGGCCAAACTCACAGAATTAGAGCTCCTAGATGAAAGATGCATCCGCACCTCAACCATCTCAAGGTGTATCAAAACAAAGTCTCATAGAATTACAACAAAAGGATCATACCTCATCAGTTTGAGGTTGGATATTTGGTGATGAAAGAGAACTAGTTCAACACAAGGGAAGAAAGAGAGAAGAAAGGAAAGTTTGAACCTCATTGGTTAGGACCTTATGTCATTGTGGCCAAATATGGGTTAGGAGCATACAAGCTTTCCCATCCTAATGGTGATGAGCTCCATAAACCCATGAACACCATGTATCTCAAATGGTTCTATGCTTGAGCATGGCATGGGAATGGCATGAAAATTGTGAAATCAACAAAAAAAAATCAAAAAAGGAGAAAAAGAAAAGAGAAAATAGGTCATCTAAATGTGAAAACCACACAATTTTGGCACTTTGGATAGGTCCCTTGGTGAAAAATATTTTCGGTGCCTTGGGAGGATTCATTGTCACAAGCATCCTACATCTAGGGGTACTTTTACTTAGCGTAAGGCTAGTTCCACACCTACATCTGATATTCTTTGTGAACGTGTCCTATCAAGCCTTGATCCGGATGATTCTCCTCTTATTTGTCTATGAAAGGATTGCCTTTGTATATTCCTCATCTAACATTGGGGGAACCTTCACGCTTTCACTTTCTTGTATATAACATGTGGCACCTACCCTTTTATATTCCCATCTAATGCTAGGGGCATCCATGTTTCTCGATTTCTTGTGCATAGCTTTGGAAAATGTTGAGAACACAAAAAATTCAAAAACATGAAAACACAAAAACATTCAAAAATTTTGAAAACAAAGAAACATTAAAATATGTTCAGAAAACACAAAAACATGTAAAATGTTCAAAATATCCAAAACAAATCACATAATACTTGAAAACCCCAAAACAATAGAAAATCGAAAATATAAAAACAATAGAAAATTGTTTTGTAAAACTCCCAAAAACAACGCAAAATGCATTGAAAAACAGTACCACAAAAACAATTGCTTTAGTTTACTTACTTTGTTTATTTGTTTGGTTTCTTACTTTACGTTATTTTTGGTTGTACATACATTGTTTGTTTAGTTTTTACTTGTTTGTACATTTGTATTGTCTTTCTTAAAACATACTTACCACTTGAAATTAATCTTTTCTTGCTTAGAATAGATTTATTTGTATGTGTGCCTATGGAGTGTGTTTTATTTGCATGGTTGTACATAGTTTCTTTAGGTTGATTTAATGTGTATATTTGGTAGATTTGTTAACATTTTCTTGTGCTTGTTTGTTGCTTGTACATAGTTTTGTTATCACATCATCATGTCTCCATCTATATCATCACATCTAACATCATCTATACATCATATATAAATAAAATGCTAATTTTACATCATACATGTACACTAAGCTAATCATCACATATTGTATCATCAAATGGGGGAAAGAGGGATCACAAATATCAAAATCTATCCCCACACCAATATCATCATATCATCATGTGTAATAAATCAAAACAACATCATATGCAATAAAAAATGATAACATCTACGGATATATCATGAAATCAATAAACATGTGATACATCATCAATAACACAAGGTCCATAATAATCATCATCATCATCATAAATATTAGTGTCAAATGTCCAAATATACATGTATGTCTCAAAATGTACATCATCTGGATACAAAACCAGCCATCATGGGCGTAGATCAAAATAATCCTTCATCACGAGGCATGAAAAAAATAATACATGTACATCGATAAAAAATAAGCCTTCATAAGAGGCATTTATCAGATGCATCATACAAAATACATGATCAAAGCAAGGAAGATTCATCCATGAATCTCTCCCTCACCTGGGATGCCTAATCTGGGAGTGGAGGTGACATCTACTGCTGGTGAGAAGGCCCTGCCACTGTACTATGTTGCACATCCGGCTATTGTACTAAGGGAAAAGATATAAATGTCCATGTGGGATCTAGTCCCTAACCTACTAACAGTAAGTTTCTCATAAGGCATAATCCTCTCCACCCCTCTAGAACTGACTTGAGGTAAGTTAACTTGTAATAGGAAGCTTCCCCATTGGATCGCATGATACTAGATAGTATATATGTCTATCCATCTGTTGTGGCTGCCTCTTTAGCACCATATCTCTCTCCTGTAACTCGGCCTACATCATCATGTGCTTGTGTCAATAAGGTAACCTATATATATGTGTCTATAATAATAGTGAGGACCTGAGCCTATTCCTGCTATAAGGTGCTCATAATTTGTGAGATTTGGGCTATCATCTGTCATATCTACTGAAATCATGTAGCACCATCACCTCCCCTGGACCATCCTGTGCCCCGGCCTCATCCCGATGAGCTTTCAATGTCTAAACCTATGCCCTAGCCTGATCTCTTTTGGTTGTGAGTGTTTATACCTAGACCATGGCCTAGTCCCTCTCCATTGTAACCTACGCCATGACTAGATAGTTATGATCTGCTTGAAGATGAAATTGAAGTGTAACTATTTGTCCCCCATTTCCGCCCTCCTCTCCAATCTCATCCATCATATTCTCTCCACCATCCCTCTACAGGGCTAGAGGTGGCCCCTCTGTGGAAATCCTCCTATAGGATGATCTTGTGGAACTCTTTGTAGATAGGACCTACTATAGTGGGACATCTAGTCCTATAACCATGCCCACTTGGGGCATCTCAATCTACCATACCTAGACACGTTGTCTTTGTACCTATTGTTGTATGGGTGGAGGACCTGTCCCCAACCTGTCATCCTCATCCTCCTCCTCCTCCTCCTCCTCCTCCTCCTCCCCACCATTGAAATCCTCCTACTCACCCTCTTTGTGTGCCCTTACCCCTACAGGCCCATCCTGTTTGCTACGGAATAGTAATGAAGTGGTAACATCACATACCAACATTGTCCCAAAATAGTGGTCCCGATCTCGGCATACCTCAAAGGAATCCACTGATGTGGAACCATCTGATCAAAACTAGCTTGGGCCTTGGCTGGTTGAATTTGGGGCCCCATGTCAAATATCTCGAAATCCCTGTGGGCATACCACATGTATGCACCATGAACATCCTGAACACCCCCAAACTAATGGCAACATTGGTCCACATGATAATACTCCATAATGTAGCCCCTTTTTCCTATCAAAATTTCTCTACCATCACTATACTGAGCTCATCAAAGCATCCTCATCCCACTGATAATAGTGGTAGGGCCTCCACACTATCATCTGTTGTGTAAGCTCATAGAATTCTACCTATAACAATAGGTGTTACCTGTATGTCGTTGAATGTCGCCACCTGTTGAGACCCATCCCATAACAGATGGATCCTCTAGATCTTGAGCTCGTAACTCACCTATAAGGTGAGCAATAGCTATATGGTCCCATGACCAGATCTGTAATAAAAGTGTTGGACCCATGATCTTCTGACCGTGGTATGTAATCAGATACATGTCCCAATACAAGTTTTCCAACATGTATTGGCCCTAACAATATCTCTCACCTCATAATAACCCTACTATAACTCCAATGAGGCCAAGCGGAAAGGTAACGCCTATCTTGTCGGGAAAATAATTTCACTGATAAGTGCCATCAAGTATATGGTAATGCGATGAGACCGTGGATCTATGATGCAATAGTTTAGATAAATCGTCATCCCTCGGTGGGGTATGTCCAATTGGCCAAACACCTCAATAAGACAATATGTAATATCCTCATCATCAGTAGTATACTCAACTAACTAGCCAACTATGGGAACATGGAATATACACTAGACATCCTCAGTGTAACTGTCATCTCCCCTGTTGGGAGTTGGAAGCACTTGAATCTATGAGTGCCATCTCTCAACCAAGGCTGTAAGGAGACCATGGTCTAAGGTGATCATACATGTTTACACCACATAAGACAATCTAATCACATCTAGCAAGATCGCAAGCATCCACCGGTGACATGGACAAAATCTAGCCTCTATGGTAGCTAGTTGGATATGTCGCTCCTTTGTTTGAAGTGATGGTAAATGGAACTACAAAAGACAATCCACATGTTACAATTCTCTTCTATCTAATTTTGTCTATTTTCTTCTATCTAACTAATTTTTCATCTCAATTCCCTCTTTTCATTCGCTAATACTTCTTCTGGAACTTTGGAAAGTCAGGATTCATCCCTTCTTTGGTATATATGTGCCCATTTGGGCATGTACATGCCTATGTAATTTTTGTGTATGCTTATACCTGGAAGTGATGTCAAAACATAGAAAATGACATAATCGATCTCAAAAAGATCAAATTTTTGGATAGTTAGCTCAAAATTGACAAGAACCCATCTAAATTAGATCTATAAGCAAGACTCAACACATGTAAAGTTAGAAAAAATCATAAGAAATTCAACATTAATTCACACATGTGCATATCAAGGGTTAGCTAAAAATTGAAATAACAACAAAATTTGAACCATAATGGTAAGGGACTCATCCCTTATTTGGCATATACAAGACCATTTGGGCATGTACGCACCCCTTTAGGTGTATACGCATCTGACCTATGTACACACCTTCCATCATGCATATGCACCCATAGTAATGTGTACGCCTATGCCATAACTAACCTACCTACCCTGGCACATACGTGGCCCTTTTTCCGCATATACACGCCCTTCTACTCATGTATGCCTCGGCATACCTATTTCCTAGTAACTAGTGTGTACACCCCCATTTTGATGCATACATACGAATTTGGCATATACGCCCACACGTACATAGTTTTGGTTGTGTACGCTAACCTTCGGATGCGCAGACACGTCCTAGGGCATGCGTACACATTCTACCCTAGCTACTAACCCTGTAAATGTGTAATAAATGTAAAAAGGACAGAAAAGTGTTAAAACACTCACGAATGGTCCATTATCATCATATTGGGCATACTCTCAAATGGTTTTGGCTTGTCTTTAGTGGCTTTGAACACTAGTCATCTCGCTAATCGCTCGTGGTATCTTGTGGTAAAAATTTAGCAGAGCTCAAAATAAATAAAATTGATTATAATGATATACCCCCTCGGGGGGTATATATCTCATCGTTTTACACCATCACGATTCCCTAGGGGAAAATTTTGACCATTATGATTCTTTTAACACTTATTCTATCCACCGTGATGATTATTTTTATTAAATAATCATTTTTAACTAATTTTCACCATGTTGGGGCATATTTTTATTACCTAACACCTTTTCTTCTCCTTGGGAATTTTTCTTGCTTCTTGGTGATCTTCTACCTTCTTATTTATTTTACTAAAAATCAAATTTTCCAAAAAAATCAAGAAAATAGAAAAATCCTAAAAATTCAAAAATCATAAAAATCATAAAAATCACAAAATTGGTAAAAATTGGTGATAGGCCCATAATGAAATTGAAACTCGTATCTTGTGTATGGTATTCATCCCATATATTTCCAATATTTTCATGTGTTCATGAATTTAATGACTTGTAGATCATCATATCTACAACCATCTACAAAGCTAGCCTACTTGCTTCATCAGTATTCTGGGGCACATATTGTTGCCTGATTTTGTTTCATTGCGCACAACGCTTTATCATTGGACCCTGCATCCTTCATCATTTCCCCTAGCATGTATCCTTTCTTGGGGCATCATATTTAACCCTTTTTCCAATCACAAACATTTGGGGATATTCGGCTTGATAAAAAACATTTGTGTAACCATCTTGACCATTGTTGGTTTGAGTATGTGCATTTGTACTTGTTTCCTTGTTAAATGAGCTTGTTTCCTTCTCATATTGCATTACTATGTATGTTGCATTGATTTGGTGTTTTTCAACAATGGGAAATTGTTTTTAGTATAGATTTTCATGTCATTATTCTTTTTTAGTATACTTATCTCTTTAATAAGGACCGATGACGTAGATCCTTGGCAAAATGATGATAAGAAAGTTGTTCTACACTAGATGTAAGACTAGTTCTTCCCTGGCCTTCTTCCTCTCTTTCTTCTCGATCATTCTCCTATCAAAATTATTCTTCTAATTCACTTGGGGCATCCTACCCCTACCCATTCTTCTATCTATTTCTCTCATCTTTTCAATCGTCAATCACCTTCTTTCATCACCACATCGATACTCGAGGGGGCGTCTCTCACTTCTACTAAGTTTTCTTCTACCTCTTCAAAATTTTACCTGTCTACTATCTTTGAAGTGGCGTCACTTATGCCACCCCAAAGAGGGGAAAATATAGACACCTATAATTTAGCTCCAGCAATTTAAATACTTAAATTGCGTTAATTATACTACTTCCCACAAATTGATGACATATCGTCAATATAGCACATTTTCTCTTCTATTGTCGTTAATTAATTACATTACGCTAATTAATTAACCCTTCTATCCAGAAAAAATGAAATTTAATGGCCTTCTATTAATTAAACCCCTTTCTACTTGAATTTAATAATTATTTGTAATTAATTAAGTTTCCTCTTCTATTAGATAAATAAATTGTCATTTATTTAGCCTAAACCTTTCCTATTCCCTAAATCATACTAATTGTTCTTCTAAAATCTTCTATAAAGCTTGCTCACCTATTAATTAATCACTTGGGTTAATTAATAAATCCTCTCAAACCCCATGAGTCACTACAAGACAAATTAAACTCCCCTAAGGTTGACTTAACCCCCTTTTCAACCATAGTCACCCCCAACTAACTCAACCTAGCTATTATCCCACATGTAAAGGGATGTAGAGATTCTTTTATCCATTGGGCTATATAAGGAGCCCTCCTCTTACCATTCTACTTACACCTAAATGAGCATAGAGCCTATACTATAGCCATTTTATCATCTTAGAGCATTCTTCCATTATAGGAGCTAGCTATCTTCATTTCTTGCATTCATCCATCCAAGTTTGAAGTCATATGGAGATATGTCAAGTGGTCTTGTAGCCATGGATTGACAAGACTCCATTATTGAAACCTTGAGATTCAAACATACAATTAAAATTTTGATTGCTAAGGATCTAAATAGGTTCATTCCATTGATTAGCATTCAATAGAGATAGAGATTAATTTCTTAGCATATTAGTTTGATGTTTATTCATGTTCTAATGCAAATATGTTGGTAGATTAGTCTTGTTTAAGCTCTAAGCATGATGGTGCATAGATTTTAGTTTAGAATTGTATTGAGGATATTAGTTGTTAGTCTTGATTTTACTTGCATAGATAACTAATTCTTGCACACAGCCAAAGATGGTCAATTCATGGGTTGTCATGGTATTTTTATTAGATAGGGTAAAAAATAGGGATAGGCTCCTAGAGGCCGAGTACAAAAAGATTACATCGTGACAGAAACAAAGTGAGACAAAAAAGGAATAGGACCCCCAGAGTTAAACAGACTTAACTCCAAAATAGAGAAGGGGGTCTAAGAAACAGTGAGCAGAAGAGAACTAAGCCATTAAACAAGAAAAATAGAGAAATTTCCCCAAAAGTCTCAGTAGACAATTTGGAAGAAGTTCCATTAGTTAGCTTTACTTTTGTTGGAGGGTTTAACCTCCCTGGTCTCTTCTTTTATGCTAGAATAAGAATCCATATTCTTTTAGGGGTTCCTTGATGTCCTCCTCAAGTATCCTCCTCAGACTCCTCATCCTCCTCTTCAACATCATCAGAACTGATCCACCTCCTTTTCCGCTTCTCTTTTTCCACAACATCCAGACGAGCACCCAAATCTCGAACCAGAGAATCCAACTACTTGATATCCCCACGGATGTTCTTCTGGGCCAAGAATATTTGCTTGGTGGCTTCAATATTGTCAATCATTCCCTTTCTCACCACCGTATCCAAATACTAAACTTTGTTCTTCCACATATCAAGACCATGCTCTCCTTCCGGGTAACTTTATCCTTCCCCTTTGATGGACCAGCTTCCTGATTTTCCATCCCTTCCACATTCTTCCCCTCACCCATCTACTTAATACCTAAATTTCCCTCCCTCATCTTAGACAGACACTCGCTAGGGTAATATCCTCCTCATCTTCAATTAGGGGCATTTGTTTATCCTAGCAGTTTCCCATTACGAAACAAGAGAAGAATGAGGCCCTCATGGATGGGAGACTCCACCTTACTCCATTGGAAATCCCTCACTGAGGTGGTCAGAGACATGAAAAGATAGAAGGGAATACTAAGCAATTTCTTATGTCTAAACATGTTCAGAAACGACAAGTGGTGGGTATATATCTTGCGATATTTACCCTCCAGAGTCAGATACTTCATGATGTGTAGGCATACCTCTCTCCACACCCCAGGAATATAGGAATGAGTGATGCCATCAGTGAAGTAATGGAAAATTTCCTTTCCCACAAATAAATTATTGATTTCATACTCTCTTTGATTCCTATCCTTGAATATTTTTCAAACCTTCCATGTCCATGCCAGTAATATGGGAAATGGCTTCCTCCGACGTATCAATTTCCATGCCATGGATCACCACTTTCCCCTCTTTCCACACCATCTTGAACTCCATAGTAAGCAAGGGATCATGCCCTTGGAGTCTGGTGATAAATTTCCTGAAACCCCCAATCCTAAACAGGTTCCACATAGACTTATCCTCCATAATACGCCCATGGCTGGACGGCTTGAATCTGGTTCTATCACCACCCATGGTAGCCAAATTTTTACTCCAATGCACAACACTTTGAGGTCTATAATTTTTGAAATTAGACTTTCCTTTCCAAGAATAGCTTAATCCAGACTCACTTTTGCAATATTGGAAAATGAACCCATTATTCTCCCTCGCGCTGCTTAAGGTGAAGTGCTTACAACTTTTCATGATTAATAATATCATTAATATGCATAGGTATGACCTCACCTTTTTCCACACTTTGAAATCATTACTTTGAACTCCCTTATTTGTCAAAATATCCACACAAGTATTTCTGATGCAAGGGATATGAGTAATGATATGAGAATCAAAGTACTTAAGGTGTCATGGGTTTTCATGCTCGAGTCATGTGATTTCATGCATGTTTCTATCCTGGAACATGCGTAAATGAGGTAGAGATATGAGATTTAGATATGATGATTCTTATTGAAGCATGGTATCATTATATTTACAATTTAATTTATTTTTATGGTGATTTTATGGTCTACATTCAAAGTGGTTAAGTGCTTCATGAGGTACTTGTGAAGCAAAAATGAGAAACAAATAGGTTTACATAGGTAAGTCACTATGGCTGGAGATTTTTAGGCATATCTCAGCTAGATGGTGTGCATGTAAAGTTATATAAGGTTTTCATGGTGATTCATGCCAAATTATAGGTCATTCTAAGAAATATTTTTGAAGATATGAAAGTTTTGGCAAAATCGAGTAAGTTACAAGAGTGTGATTTTCAAGTAAATATGGACCTTCCGATGATCTCTATGAACTATGTTATTTGCATGGGGGCCTGAGATATTTGTAATATATTCTTAGGTCAGTTATTAATGTTTCACAAAAATAATTAGGTGGTTTTATCAACATTTTTTATGAACGATCGTTAAGAAGCTAAAGTGGTTTGAAACCCTAGCTAAACCCTAGCTAGGATCAACTTGCTGAATAGTGGTTATATCAGCCATTTTTTACTCATTTTTAACAAGTTATTATTTTATGTTGTAGAGGAATATTCTTTCTTTTCATAAATGTATGATAGAGTATGTTTTGATCTGTAGGTCCCACTTTGAAAAAGGCTTGTTTATGAAAAAATTCGGTTTGTGGGAAAGTTCTCCAAATGGGGTAAAGTATAAATTGGCAGTTATGATAGCTATGGATTTTTTATAGATGTTAATTAAGGTATTAGGTCATGGTGATTCTAAAAACGTGCAAAGTGTGCTCCATTTAGGTTGACTGGTCAAAGGAAAATTTTGAGGCAATAAAAAGTAGTCTTTAATGAAGTGAGCATAACAAGAGCTACAAGAGGAGTTAGGAGGTGATTCAAGTTGTTTTGGAAAGAGGATTAAGATATATTTAAATTTATATAATTTTTGGCTCATGATGATGTGTTTTTATAAGGTTTTCGTGTCATTTTTGGACAAAAATATTTTTTCCAGTGTAGGACAAGACAGGATCTGACTGAATGTTTTGAGTTATTTGAAGCATGAAATGGATTAGGTGATGATTTATATCACCTGGAGAGTGAATAGGGATTAATTTTGAATACAATTAATCCATTTAAAGGTATTTATTTTTCCTATAAAGGTGATAGCTAGATGATATTTGAAAATAACTTTTTGGACAGTCTATTTGGTGAAGGCAAAAGTGGTTGAGGTTTGAGCGTGTGAATTTTTCATGAGTTATAACTTGATTATAATTGTTATATGGGCATTTTAATTTTCATAAATTTTTCACATGACATATTTTGTATGTTTTGGAGTGATCTAGTGGCATAAAGATGTTTCCGAGTCCGAAGGGTGTATGAAACATTTGTTTTTATAAGTCAATGAACAGTGGTCCCTTTAAATGAAATATTCTTATTGGTTGAGATAAATTACAACCATGCATGATGTTTAAATGATAATTTAAACATGTTTGGTTATTTATGGGTCATGAATAATCATGGTTTTGGAATGAAGATATTTTTTTCATTCTAATGCAAGGGTTTTTAGGATTTTTAGTGCAAGAAAAAAGGTTTTTGGCTAGGCCGACCTATATGGGTCATATGTGACTATTATAAATATTTTATTTGAATGTAAAGAAATTTTATGGTTTGAATTTATCATTATGGGCCGACCTCCTTTGGGTTGGAGAGAAGAAAAGCATATAAAAGTGATGTTTAAGTTGATTTGGTGAGCTAGTCTTGCAAAGGGGAGAAGTGTGACCTAAAGGAGAGATATTTACAGGTATGAAGTAATTTATTTAAGGATGATAGAGTGTGTTTCATATTTAGTAAGTTATTTCAGCATGAGAGTAATATTTTAGAGGAAATACTAGTTGAGAAGGAAGAAGATTATGAAATATTGAATACCTAGGGTATGAGCTAGGGTTTGATGCAGAAAACATATCAAAGATAAAAATATTCAGGTGGATAATTTCATGATTTTTCATCCTATGGGGTTATATCCTCCTTGTGGAGGAAGTGATTCACTAAATTGGGGGTTGATGTTCCTTTTAAGGTTGGTGCTCTACTAAACTAGGGGTTAGTTCTCCTTGTAGGGTTAGTACTCTACTAAACTAGGGGTTGGTTCCTCACTAAA
Source organism: Taxus wallichiana var. yunnanensis (assembly GCA_018340775.1). Lineage (NCBI taxonomy): Eukaryota > Viridiplantae > Streptophyta > Pinopsida > Cupressales > Taxaceae > Taxus > Taxus wallichiana. The sequence goes on along the minus strand of CM031235.1, from coordinate 611,219,985 downwards.
TTTTAAACATGGAAATATAATGTTTGTTTTTGGTGGTTTTTCTTCCTCATGAGGGTTTCCAACTTACATATAGTGTTCTTGTGTTGAGTACATTGTTTCTTGTTCTTTTGGTTGATGTTGCATATCTTAATAAGCACACATGGTTATGAATGTTGTATAAACAATCTAAATTGATGAATGTATGCTTTGGTAAAAAAAATAAAAATATTTTTAGGACTGATTCAACCCTTCCCCATCTCATTCCATTGTGCTTCCAATAATTGGTATTAAATAAATTCCTTGAGAAGCAAGTTTAATAACTTAAGGGACATCCTACTAGCACTAGATATGGGTAATTCTTCAAATATTGAGCCTATATTGAGGAGAAGGAATGAAATATCTCAATCATGTATTGATGCCTATCAATATTAGGTAAAGGAAATGGATAAGGTTCATGATCAAGCCATCAAGGGTTTGAAATATCAAATTGAAAGTTTATCCAATACCCTAAAGGATAAATAAGACTCTTGTTTTAGGTATGAAGAAAATTTGAAAGCCCTAGAATCAGATTTGGAAATTGCATCTAGTAGGTTAAGGATGTATGAGAGGCTTGAAAAGAGCTCTAAGGATCTTGATGAGTGTTTAGAAGGTCAAAGAGACACAAATGACAAAATAGGCCTAGGGTTTCAAGGAAAGAATGATGATGAAGCTGGTCCAAGTACTAAATCAGTTGAGAAGGTGAATAATAAGTCTTATCCAATAAGGTTTAACCTCATTAGATAACCTAATGCTATGAGGTATGGTTCATCATTTCATGGATATTTCTTTTTTTTCATGATTTTGGTCATAGAGCCGTAGATTACAAGAGAAGGCCTCCTAGGATTTGTGAAGGCATCTTAAAGGGTGAATGTCATTCATGTTATGATTATGGTCATAGGGATAAGGATTGTGGTTTTTATATTAGTGTTTTTATCCAAGAAGGAATAGAAGTGTATTTTCCTTCAATTTTCCCAAATCAAGACATAGAAAAAAATTTCCAAAACAACATGTTTATTGCAAGGTCTGATCCAAAGGTCAAGAATACTGATTATCAACTTACCATGAAATGTATGGATCCTATCAAAGAATATTCTAGTAATATAAAGGTTTTAAAAATTCCTATCCATGCAAGAGAGATCAAGAAGTCTCATTAAATTATTAAGGAAGACCATATGTGCCTGAATGTAGTTCATGAGAAGCTGAGAATTCTAGGAGTTTGGAACACATCAAGTGTTGTAAGGTATGTTGTATAATCCATTCATGTGTCTTGAAATATTAGTAGGTGTAGTTTTGTATGAATTTGAGGCTTGTATGTGTTTCCTTGTGGAAGTTTGTCAATGTCTTTGTCTCCATCAAGTCATAAATAACGATGTCCATCAAGGATTGAAAGTTGTCTCAGAGTACTGAAACAAGGTGTTGAAGGTCCATTCTTGTCATAAAATGGTCTATGTGTTTGAGGTGTGTAAAATTTCCTTCAAATATGTCTTAACTTATGATCTTGCTCAAAAATATGTCAAGGAGGAAGATTTTGATACCTCTATTTTTGCATTTCAGAGTCAATGTCATGTGTGATTTTCTTTAAATCCTCAAGATGTGTGTGCTTAAGTAATTATGTCAAGTATTAATGGTGTGCTCTTAGAGGATATGTACATTTATTGATCTGTGAATAAAGCTCTATCAAAATTATTCAAGGTTTAAGTTATGTTTGATCCCTAGTTTTTGGATGTTTGGATTACATTCAAGTGTATCAAGTGTATTATTGGTCATAATAGTCATCCTTAATGTGATAATTTTTGTGTAATGGTGTGTGTATTGTGAGTAAGGTGTCTTAAGTTGTGACTTAGCAAAAATGAGGCTTGTAGAATCTCAACCAAATCATTTCTTAGTGATTGAAATTGGTGATAGTTGATTGAATTCCTATTAAGAGTACTCTCATCTCATGTATATTGTGGAAAACAAAGTCAAAAGAGTAACGTATGAGTTCAATGTATACATCAAGCTAGTAAGTTTGTGTAACATATACCATGATTATTTATCATCCATGTTCCTAAGAATTTGTGTTTTACCTCAAGGAGGTTTGTGAATATATGATAGGTGATTTGAGTCAGTGATTCATCAAAGGACTATGTCAAGGAGTTGTAATGATCATATTACATATTATCTAAGAGCCTAAGAAGATATCATAGTAGAGAAATATAGGTTGCAGTAAGACTTAAAAGGTTACCATTCCGTATTATTGATAGGTATTGCATCAAAACAGAGCACAATATGACCATAGAGGAGAAAAAAGGGTTGTTTTAGGCATTCAAGTAGGCACAAGGTTGTCTAAAGTCACAAATTTCTATGTGGTCATCTAAGGTATACAAGGTTTAAGAAGCATAAGGGTCTATAATTATTATTTAGGTATTCGAATTTTGTGTTGATGAACTATGAAGAACATATGTGAAGTGTCTATAGTGAACAAATGGTCATGCTACAGTAATTTCACAGACATATCAAACCTAAGTTGGAGGATCAAAACCTATTGAAGGGATGTTGAAACCCTATCAAGAGCATCGTGAGTGAAGGGGCATCACAAGTTTCTAATAATGTCCTCAAGAAGTCTGCATGTTTTTTTTAGGTGAAGGAGTTGTGGTAGCTAATATTGCTTGATAAGGTTATGAATTTTTAGAAAAATGAATCACTCAACATGTAGGAATTGTCCATCCAATGAAAAAATATATGTTTCGGGGATGTAAAACAGTCATAAAGGCTTATTATCGGGAGATGTGAAATGCTTTCAAGGAAATGATATGCTTAGATGTATAAGGTATGAAAGATGATATGTTATAGGTATGGTCATGTTAGTATATATTTCATCTTGAAGGTCTACAAGGGAAGAATATGATGCTAGAGGTATAAATGATGGTATGTGTGATGTGTTTGGCTCTTGAAGTCATAATAGTGCTCATAGGAATATAGTTTAAATATTGATGTTCTACGAGTACAAGTGAGTAAGGTTATTAGCCTACAAAGAAGCTAGTGTACATGGCTTGAAAGGAAGTATCTAAGTGATTCTAATATTATCCATGATGTCAAATGTTCTTTTCCAAAATCAAGGAAAGGATCAGGTTTTTATAATGAGTTTTGTGCACTAAAAAAATAATAATTTGATGAACTAAGGTTGTTCAAGTGTCATAAGTAACTATAAAAACATGTAGAGAGGTCACATAAAAGTGAAAATGTAAGAACTACAAGGTAGAAGTGATTGTGATAGGTTTTTTGTGATTGTTCAAGAGTTTGAAGGTCGTCAATGATATTTTTGTGCATAAAAATGGGGAAATGAGGTGATTTAGATATGTAGCAGTGATTATTAGGGCTTGAAAATATCATATTGTGTTAAACCCTATGTCTGGAAGCTAGAATGAAACCCTCACTAGGGTTTAGTTCAAAATATTGTATTTAAGCAGCTAAACATGGAATAAATGATTGAAAAATTGGTACATATTCTCTTGATAAAGTGTGTATTGAGTTTTTATATATCTAGATGGTGAGCTCCATGATCCTTGAATATTTCTCTAACAGTTGAATAAATCAGTCTAGGTATAGTCAAGTGACCTATTTCAAGATCTAGATCGAGTGGATTTGGTAGTATTTTGAGGAGTTATGAAAACCTTGATCAAAGATCATTCATTAAAATGGGTCTTGAGAAATATATTTTTTCAATCTTGAAATCCTTCATATGAGAAGTTAAGCCTAGAAATCAGTGGTGAAAGGTTTTGTAAGTTGAGAAAAGTACAAATTGATATGTTATAGTTGTTAGAAGGTTCTTGAATGAGTGAAAGCTACACTTGACCTAAGATATGAAGTGATTTATTCTCCAAGGTAACTCAAGGAATGAGAACATTAGTAGAGGATAACGTGCAAGTTCATCAGAGTGTAAAATTTAGAAGAATGATATTAGTATGACTGAATTCATGACCAAGAAATAGAGGTACAATTCAAAGAAAGAAAGAATATGATGTTAGCGAACAAAGATTTTTCATTAAAGAAAAAGGGGCCAATTCTAGTCATGTACTAGTCATTTAAGTTCTTTGAGTAAGGAATGAAGTTGGTGACAGGTATAACAAGGTCTAGATTTTTGTGTCGGTGTAGTAGACTCGGAAAGGAAGTTATACAAGTGTGATCATCCATGAAAAGATCGAATTCATAATAATTTGCAAGGTTATCTCATGTCTATATCAAGAAGATTAAGGAGTTACAAGGTTCTACAAGTGTGGCCTCAAGTTTGTGAAGCATTGTGCAAATTTGTTTACAAAGCCGGGTGAGTTATTAGTTGAATTTATTAGTTAATATATGATGGTTTGGAAAAAGGTAAAGTTTTTTATCTCATGGGTATTAGATCTCAATGACATCACATCAATATTAATGTTTGGTTTGGAATAATCTAGGGTATACTTGAGATGCTTTCAACCCTTGAGATAATCAAATACAAGTCGCTAGGGTTCTTTAGAGGCTAGGGAGCTCCTCCTTAACCTCAATAAGTATATAATATGTTATTGAGTTGCAAAAGTCAAGATATAGGTCAAATGAACTTTTAAAGAAAAGAAGTTGCTGGTATATTAACGAGTATGTGCCTTCAATGCATGATTCAAGATCTAGAGCAAGGATATGAATCCCATAAATGTATATAAATCATACAATGAATAAATGTTGTGAAAATGTAGTGTATGCCTCCAAGACAAGGAATGTGAAGAAAAGAAACTTAGTGCTTCAGGATTTGTGATAGTATACGAACTATGACTAGTCGATTAAGGTATATCAGGTATGCAAGGTTGATTGCATGGTGCCCTAAAGATGTTCAAGGAGTTTTCTACGTTTTTGTAATATTCCAAAGGTATGTATAGAAGGACTGTATAGATGAGTTGGGTACAATGGATAGTGTAATCAAATAATATGTTCAAATGGCATTGAAAGAAGGTTTAAATGACTGAGAAAGTCCTTCAAGGAGTGTGACAAATTGATTGTGAATCTACACAACATTCAAGCAAGGTATGTATCCTAAATTTTGTTTTTTTCCATTAAATTAGGTTGGTATAATCTCGGGGAGTGATGAAATTTTTTTGTGTTGTGTATGGGTTCTTATGACCCCGAGAATTTTTCCAAAAGGGAATTGAAGGTGGAGTTTAGGGATCATGGTAAAAGATGGTATTACTTTCTGTGGAGAAAGATTTTTGTGATTTCTTACATGATTTAGACCTAGAAAGAGAATTAATGAGAAAATGAAGAAAAAAGGAGTATCATGCTCACGGGGAGTTTTTACAGGTCCATAGGATCTTCTATTGCTTCTAAAGGAGTCAAACAAGGAATAATACAATCCGAGGGGGAAATTTGGGATAGTAAGTCAATTTTTTCATTATTGTCATTATGCATTATCTTGTGTTATCATATTTCATGTCTAGGAATATGTGTGTAGCCTTTTTGATACATGGGAAAGGGGAAGAGAGGCTCATAAACATGGTAAGGGTCATATAAGTTTGTTGGTCGTGTTGGTTGCCATCAATGTTTTTAAATGATGGTTGTCATCAATGAAAAAGGGGGAGATTTTTGGCCATTAGGTGGTTGTGTTATCATTGATGTCAACCCCATTGATGTAAAATGGTGTCATGATGTTGTATGAGTCTCCATGTGATATTTTTCATATTTCAAAGCTGAAGATTGATTAGTAGTGTCAAGATTTTGTGAGTCCTAGGATGTCCTAGTGCATGGTTGAGTATGCCAAGTCATGTTTTGGGTCTTCCCAAGATGGTTGGAGTATTTCATGAGGTTATTCATGGTTCGTGAGGTATGTTTTAGGTGTATATGGGTCTGTATGAGGTCATCATGGTCATTTCATGGGTTGTCATGGTTGAGTCGGTCATTCCAGACTTGTTTCTAGTACTTAGAACATGAAGAATGAGGTTATGATATAAGATTTGGAGATAAATATTCTTTTTAATCATGGTAGCAATATTTTTATAGTGTACCTAAGGTGTATGGTGATTTTAGGTCTGAATTCAAAGTGGTTTGGTGCTTCTATGAGGTCCTTATGAAGCAAACAATGAGAAACATGCAGGTTTGCATAGGTAAGTCATTGTGGATAGAGAATTTGAGGAATATCCAAGATATATGGTGTGAATTTAAAGTTATATCAGGTTTTCATGGTGCTTCATGCCAAATTTTAGGTCATTCTGAAGAATTTTTTTAAAGATATGTAAGATTTGGAAAAACCGGGTAATTTGTAATGTGATTTTAAAGTAAATATGGACCTACTGATACTTGTTGTGAACTGTATTCTTTACATGGGGACCTGTTATTTTTTTCATATCTTATTAGGTTATTTATGAATTTTTAATAAAAATAATTATGTGGTTTTATGGTCAATTTTTTATGAACGATCGTTAAGAAGCTAAAGTGGTTTGAAATCCTAGTAAAACCTTATCTAGGAGCATCTTGTAGAAGAGTGAGTATATTGGAAATTTTTTATTATTTTTGAAAAATTTATGATTTGATGTTGTAGAGGACTCTTCCATATTTCTAGAAATGTATGATAGATCATGTGGTGATATGTGGGCCCCACTTGAAAAGGATTGTTTCTAAAAATTCAGTTTGTGGAAAAGTTCTCCAAATGAGGTAAAGTATAAATTGGAATTTATGATAGCTCAGGATTTTTTTAGATTTTCATGAAGTTTTCAGATCATGGTGATTCTAAAAAAGTGCAAAGTGTGCTCCATTTAGGATGATCTGGTTAAAGGACAGGTTTGAGGCAATCAAAAGCATTCTTGAATTAAGTGAGCATAACAGAGTTACAAGTGGAGTTAGGATGTTATTCAAGTTTTTTTGGAAAGAGGATTCATAGATATTTCCATTTATATAATTTTTGTCTCATGATTATGTATTTTTATAAGGTTTCTAGGTCAGGTTTTGCACATGAATATTTTTGCCGGTGCATGATAGGACATGATCTGCTGAAATTTTTAGTTTTAAGAAGTATGAGGTGGATTAGGTGATGTTTTATATTACCCAGAGATTAAAGAGGGATTAATTTGGAATATAATTAATCCATATATATGTCTTTATTGTTCTGGAAATTTGATAACTAGCTAATCTTTGAAAATAATGTTTTGGGCAAGTTGATTTGGTGAAGGTAAAAGTCACTGATGTTTGAGCATGTGATTGTTTCATGACTTCTAACTTAGAAATATTCTACAGGTCTTGGAATTTTTATAAATTTGTCACATGACATAGTTTGGATGTTTTGGAGTGATCTAGTGGCATAAATATGTTTTCAGGGTCCTGAAGGGTGTAGGAAACAATTGTTTTGAGAAGTACAAAGAACAAGTGGTCCCATTAAATGAAATATTATGATTGGTTGAGCTAAATTAAGAACATGCGTTATTTTTTAAATTTTAATTTAAACATGTGCACTTATTTATGGGTCATTACTAAGCATGGTTTTGGAATGAGGGGATTTTTGTCATTCTAATGCCAGGGTTTTTAGGATTTTTGGTGCATGAAAAGTGGTTTTTGGATAGGCCTACCTATATGGGTCGTATGTGACCATTATAATTCTGTTATTTTAATTTCATCAATGTTTATGGGTCAAATTTATCATGAGGGATGGACCTCCTTTGGGTTGGAGAGAATAAAAACATATAAAAGTGATGTTTAAGCTCATTTGGTGAGCTAGTCTTGCAAGGGGGATAAGTACGACCTAGAGGAGATCTATTTTTAGGTATGAAGGAATGTATTGAAGGATGATAGAGTTTGTTTCAGATTTAGTATGGTATGGTAGTGTGAGAGAAATAGTTTAGAGGCAACACAACTTGATAAGGAAGAAGATTGTGTAAGATTAAAGACCTAGTGTATGAACAAGAGTTTGTGAGTTGAATAAGTGATCTCCATCAGTTTTGGAAGAAACAATATCATAGATCAAAAATATGCAGGTGGTTGATTTGGTTCTTGGTCATCCTAGGGGGTTGTAGCCTCCTTGTGGAGTGGGTGCTTCACTAAATTAAGGTGCTCCTTGTAGGGTTGGTGTTATACTAAACTAGGGGTTGGTGCTCCTTGTGGGGTTGGTACCTCACTAAATTTAAAACATGAAAATATAATATTTTTGTTTTGGTGGTTTTTATTCCCCATGAGTGTTTCCCATTTATATATGTTGTTCTTGTTTTTAGTACTTTGTTTCTTGCTCGTGTGGTATATGTTACATATATTAATAAGCACACATGGTTATGAATGTTGTATGAATAATCTAAATTGATGAATGTATGGTTTGGTATATGAAAGAAAAATATTTGTGAGACTAATTCAATCCCACATCTCAGTCCCTTATGCTTCCAAAATATATATCTAAAACTCACATGTCCAATTCTTCGATGTCATAGTTGAGTTGATGTTGTATCCTTGACTATAATTGCTTGATCATTTCGCTAAACAAAATCCAATTGAAACATTCTACCCACATTTGAATATTTTGCAACAATTTTCAAGATTCATGACTTATCTCAAATTAGGAACATATTTTTACCGCATTTACAATAAAAGTAAATTTTAAGATTGTGATCTAATAATTGACTCACAGAGATAACAATGTTTTTGTTAAACCAAAGACATAAAGAACATCCGTAATTTTGAAATTATGTTTCCCAACTAGTATTGAAATGGAACCAATCCCTTCAACACTATATGATGTATCATCACCTAAGTACATATGATTTTTAGTGGGTGTGTTACTCATTATGAAGAACCAATATTTCCTTCTTGCCATGTCTCAAGTTGCACTTGATTCAACATAAAAAAATTTATTTGTAGAATTAGACACTTCATTTCTTGTGTGGAATACAAGAAGTCATCATCATTAAATTGATCTTCCTCTTTAGCTACATTTCCTTGTTGAGTTGGGTTCTTCTTCCACTTTTAATTATTTTTTCCTTGTTTACTTTATTCTTGGCCTAATTTTGATTGTTGGTTATCACTCTTATTGCCACTTGATGATCCTTTTTGGAATTTGTTATACTAGCAATCTTGTAACTGATGTCATTTTTACCACAAATAGGACATTTGTGTTGGGCCTTTTGGCCTTGTTGAGTGTTTAATTTCTTCATAGTTTGTTTACTAAACCTAGATTATTTCATACCTTTCTCGATTAGAAGCAAGTGTCTTCTATTAAGTTTCACTAGTTAAGTGAATAGATTCCTATTGTTTTAACATATTCGGTAGTTGTTCAAAATTCATTATTTGACGAGTTATGTTTAACGTGGTCAAAAAATACTATAAGGAGGAAGAGATCTCAACACTATTGGCATAAGTGATGTATTGGTTACTTATTCTTCCAAAGCTTGAAGGGATGCTCACAAAGTTACAACTCTTCTCAAAAACATTTCAATTTCGTTGCATTTTCAAGTTCAATAGTTGACTCTAGAGATGAAGTATTTTGTTCTTGGTTTTCAACTCATATATTGTTTTCAACTTGTCCCAAGATTGTTTTGTAGATGTGGCCTCATGAATATGAGGTTGAGCCTCATCGAAACACTAAACAAGATTATTAATTTTCCTTTTTGATTTTCAAGATCAAATGTACTTTCTTTGTGTACCATATTTTTTAGATCTTTTTAATGTACTAAAAATTACGGGAATAGATTTTCAAATTCAATTTGTGCAAGGATTTTTGTTTTCCATGTTGGATAATTATTGGAACCCGGAATTTGTGAATCGGAAAAAATAATTTGGGTGTGCGTATTTGTGTCCATTGTGAAAATGATAAATCAAAGAACAATTAAACAATTTCCCCCTTAAAGCAATACGTACACCCCCGCCCCCAAATGATTTTTTATTTATTTTGGGATCATTTTTTTGGTCATTTACAATATTCAACACTATCGACCGATTTATAAATTTTGGATATATTCTAAAAATATGCTTTTACACCTTATATCAACCTTTGAAAATATTTTACAAAAAAAAAATTGACCACAATCTCCCTTATATTAGTTTCGTATCGAATCTAGAATTTTTGAAAAAACATTTGATGTTTTTCACTCAGTGGAAAAAATGTTATGGTGATTTGAATGAAGGTTTCTCGGAATGCAAAACAAGACTCTCAAGAGGCAATGATTTTTTTACTCTTTGGCCTAGTTGTCAATTTACAATGTAAAAAAATTCCACTTTTAGAAGAATTTTTTTATATTTTTTTAAAAACTTAGTGCAATTATAGGGGTCAAATTATTTTGGAGGAATTTTAAATTTAGTAGCACCTCTAAATGGTGTATACTATGATAAAAATATATGGGGAGGGGTTTGGAGCCCGTGACCTCTCTTAAAAGAGTGTCTTGACCAAAGTGGGCTAGCCACTTAGGCGTTTAAGCTCTTAAGGATGATCGTAAAGTTGTAACTATTCTAAAAAACATATCAATTTTTTTATGGTTGAATTTTCAAGTTTAATAGTTGACTCGGAGATGAAGTATTGTGTTCATGTTTTTCAACTCATATATTATTTCCAAATTGTCACAAGATTCTTTTACGACGTGGCCTCACGAATATGAGCTTGAGCCTCATTTGAAACACTAAACAAGATTACTAATTTTATTTTTTGATTTTCATGATCAAATGTAATTTATGCGAAATGCTTTAAATCTTGTTAATGTACCGAAACTATGGCCAATATATTTTCAAATTCAAGTTGTCAAGAATTTTTTTCCACATTGGATAATTATCAAAACCCGAAGTTGTGAATCGGAAAAAATAATTTGGGTGTCATATTTACATTTATTGTGAAAAATGATGAATAGAAGAACAATTGAACACTTTTCCCCCTTAAAAAGGACACATACACACCCCCCCAAAAGGATTTTTTATTGATTTTTGGCTCACTTTTTTGGTCGTTTACAATATTTGGCACTATTAGCCAATTCAAAAATTTGGAAATTTTCTTTAAAAATTACCTACTTTTACACCTTATATCAACCTTTGAAAATATTTTACAAAAATGTGTCGATCGAAATCTCCTAAACAATCTCTATTAGTTCCATATCAGAATCTAGAATTTTTCAAAAAATGTTTGATGTTTTTTCACTCGATGGAAAAAAAGATATTGTGATTTGACCGAAGGTTTCTCAAAATTCAAAATAGGAATCTTCTCGAGGCAATGTTTTTTTGGGCTCTTTGGCCTCTTTTTTTATTTACAATGTAAAAAATTTCACTTTTGGATGAAAAAAATTTTGATTTTTCATTTTTTTGTAATTCCTCTTAGGAATTTCACCGGTAAGTGCAATTGGAGGGGTCAAATTATTTTGGAGGAATTTAAAATGTATTATCACCTCTAAATTTTGTATACTTATGACAAAAGAGAGTGTGATGGGTTTGGACCCCATAACCTCTCTTTACAGAGTGTCTTGATAAAAGTGGGCTAGCCACTTAGGCGCCTAAAATCTTGGAAATATTTAAGCCCAAATATGTATATAAACAACTTCTTCTTAGAAGGTTATTATTTTGAGATTTTAAATAAGAACATAAGGAGAGTTGAGCATGTGATCTCCTAAATGGATTTGCTTTCACATAACCAAAGCATGGCAAGTGAAACGTTTTGATAGCTACATGAATGAAATAATATTTAAATATTTTCTAAATCTATTTTTTAAAAATAATCTAACATTTTATTAAAATTATAAGCGACTTAGCTAGCTAGGGAAATTACATGTAGTTTATTCTTTGGTTTCAACAAAAATCCACTTTTGTTTTGTATTATCTGTCACTTGTAAATTTATTTTTATTTTGACTCCTCTATTTATTTTCCTATTTCCGCAAGTGTGGGCCACAACTTTGAGGAGACACCTCTATTTTTTAAGTTGCGAGGTCTAGCCTACCATTCACTTACAAAGGGTTGGATATAAGCTTAGAGACTGGTTGATTTGAGTTCTAATTCAGCCACACATTATTGAATCAGCCCACTTTTGCATTGTAAATACCCAACATGGGCTTGTCACGTTCTTAGTTGTCTATAGGGGATTCAGTTATGCATTTAAATGCATCCAAATGTTTGGTTGGAGCTCGCCAATACATCTAGATATTATTAACTTTCCCTCAATTCACCCAATAGACTCAAAGCGGCTAAGATATAGTTGTAGCTTGGTTAATGGGAACTTGGCTTATGATCAATAAACTTGTGAGAATGTTTTGGTGATACCTTAGTTAGATCTCCTCCAAATCGGAGGCATTGTGTATTTGTTGTTATCACAGCCAACTTGCTCAAAAAGACAAATTAGCTCGGTGTAGAGCTCAAATAAGAGCTCAATTCTTCAATACATATCAAACCTCAAGAAGAGTTTAGATATGTGGGAGCTTGAAAATCTCGGGGTCCCCACAATTTTTTTGTTTTAATTTCCTCTAAAATTTAAATTATATGTCCTCTTAAAATTAACAAAAATTAATGCTAAATTGAGCTCTAAATCTAGAGGTATAAGACCTATTTTTAATAAAATGCAAGAATTGATTCAAACTAATGAACAATGTCACCTTTATAAATAGAGTTGTGTCCGAGTCTAAAATAAAACCTCAGTAAATCTTATACTACAAATCAAACTTGATTTGGGGTGTAGATTGTGATAGGGGCTGTGAAATGGATGGGGGATTCTATGGCTCCTCTTAGCTCTGAATTTTTCTACATATCTCCATAAACTTCCCTGAAACTTCCTAAACTCTCCCTGACGGAGCGTAGAAGTTTTATTGATATGAAAATATGAAGATTACAAATAATGGAGAGATATGCAATGTATATAGGCATTAAGCATCTTCTCATCAATCCATATAAATATCATATCGCCCTAATTTCTGAAAGTGTACACACATAAAAAGAATTTCCCACAAACATAGGGATCATACCCTATCTCATAGTTAACTAACAACTAATGACAAATAATACCTATTGACTTTCGGCTCATTTTTTTATAGATGGTTTTTTTGTTGTTGATGGGTTCACATTGTAATATCTTTTTGTATATGGCCCTTGGAGCCTTTCCAAAACTTTTATCTATAAAAAAATACCTCTTGACTTAAGTTACAATAAAAAAATAAATAATTTAACTTATTACATTTATTCAAATATACACTAATGATGAATTATGTTAACTTTTATTTCTAATGAAACATCAATTTTATCAATAGTTTCATATTTATAGCTTCATTATCAGGTTTTTGACACATTTTTGGACTTTGTTCACTCGGTTTACTCAACTCGAGATCAATAAAAAGTGCATTAAATACTTCACTACTTCACCATGGAATTTCAGTTTCTATTATAGTTTCAGGATCTTTAGGGCATGGTTCTTCTCCCTTTTATCGCATTTCCAAATTATACTTAAACTTATACTTGGTTCTTATCGGTTATGCGACATATAGTGAGAGTTTGGGGGAACCTATCCTCTTTTGTATTGTATGTTATTATTTGAAAATTTAGGTGTAGTTCCATCTACATCAATGTGATATGTGGGGTTAGGGAAGGTATAAAAGTAGTTAAGGTATTCATAAGTAGTCCTTCCTCTCATCTCATATTCAAAGGAAGATATCGAGTTGTTAAATAACATTGATACATGGTCTTCTTTCTTCACTAGGATGTATTTGTATTTATTTCTTCTTTACATCTACATGTTAGGTTGCATGCAACTAACCCTATAGTTTATCCATTATGTGAATTTGGGACTAATCACCACCAATTTCTTGGCAAGTTCATCAATACAAATATCTAAACACGAGAAAAGCACTTTTTCTTCCGCAAAGAATACAGTGTGTATTCTTCCTTGTTTACATCTTCATTTATATGCAAATGAAAATATTTCACATTACAAGTTATATTTGAGTTAAAGTTCAATTATTTATCATGGACATTGACTACACTCTGTATTGTAGGTTTCATCATGGAGAATTCCAACACCAAGCACAACATGGAAAAATTCAAAACAAATATTCACGAAAAAATAAAAATTGTTTACACACTCAAGTATATTTTCCTTTAAGAATATAATTTTCATTTCATACTTAAAGGGGGTAAATGTAGACACTCAAATTTGGTAATTTACACCTTGACAATACTTGATTTGACAATGCACTCTTGTTATGAATAATACCATCTCTACATTCTCACTTATGAATTTCTGAGGTCCATTTTTTATCTTGTTTATCCTTGCACACTAACATGTCGACACATTCTTAGAATATAGTGCACAAAATCCATAGAAAAAAACTAGCCGACAAGTTTCAAACTTCATTTTTCATGTTTTTTTCCCTAGTCAAGGTGGTACAATTTGGTCGGGAATTTTTATTGGTCTTATTCGAATTATACAGTCTTGGACCGACATGTCCTTTAATCTAATTTCAAAATGACATTTTTTTGGGTCTCATACTTAATATGGGGTCTCATTTATTGGATACAACACCTACAAAACCCTATATAAGCAAGTAAACATTACCTCATTTTCTAACCTGAAAATCCTAATGCAATGCACTAGATAACTCGCTTCATATAATTGAAAAACGCATCCAAAGTTCACTAAATATTGTAATAGAACATCTCAAGTCATTAGAGCAGCACCCACATCAGGTATAAAGCTCCAAACTAAGTCAAGACATTCATTTCTCTCTTACATAGGAACTCAAACATCCTCTCTCTAGGTATTTAAGAAAGTGCTAAAGCCAAAGAAAAAATTGTCAAAGAATTTTTCAAAATTGAGTTATCTATCTAGATATCACATTCTAGGTGGAGAACAACGTGTAGTTTTAGGCCTCTTTGGACTAGTGTAAATGTTGAAATACATGGGGTGCCAAATACCCAATTAATGTTTGTTTTGTGAGGCTCTTCATCCATGGCTAAGGTTAAAGTTAAATATTAGTATATTTACATACCTTCATTGTATATATAAAAACTAGGGTTTGATAATGACAGAAAAATCCAGGAAGGAAAGCATCATAGATATTTACATAAATTAATTCAAAGTAGTTCCAAGAACAAATAGTAGGGTCATGATTGTATGGTACGACCTTAGTAGTTTAGTAGGGCCTTTCCCAAGTGCATTTACAACATAGTTCCTGTTTCAATGGTCATTCTAAAAGGAATGATAAACAGATCATACCAAGCCAAAAAGAAATCAGATGTTAATCAAACACCACACTCAATAAGATGAAATCAATTCTCTAGAATAACTTTACAAAAACCTTTACAAACAAATGAGCAACAATATCATATATTATTATGGAACTCTATGAAGTACAATGAGAAAGGGATTTTCTTATATAGGTAAAGAAGATCAATCTAAGAACCATTCAAGGTCGTAGATCAAGCCATAAATCAAGGAAAGAACTAGTCATTAAAGAACTAGTCAAGTCCATAGATTTAGGAAAGAACTAGTAATAAAATATCTAGTCAATACCATAGATCAAAGAAATAACTATACCTAACAACTAGATAATATCTTCCTAATATCTAAATAAGATAAAATAAATATCCACACACATAAGTGGGTGAGGATAAATAAAATAAAATTAAATAAATTACCTAAGTGAACATGAGAAAAGTTAAATACCTACTCTAACACCCCCTCAAGTGAAGCTATGGACCCAAAATAAAAGTGGCATATCCATAGTATGAGTCCTAGTAACTAGGCCTAATCAGGAACTCATGTATAATATATCTATGAAGAAACAACAAGGAAAAATAGGAAAAATTCCTTCTTTAATGAAAGATAAATAAGAAGGAATATGTTCTCATGAATACCCCCAAGAAAAATTATGAAGCCCCAAACATGCCATGCAACTCAAAGTAGTGAGGTGATGCAAAAGGATTTGTAAATATGTTAGGAACCATTGTTGAGTCAAAATGTACTCCAAGAAAAGAACTCCATCTTAAATGTGCTGAAAAAAAAGAAGTGAGTGTGAATCTCAATATGCTTGGTCCGCTCGTGCTCAACATGGTTGTGAGAAATGTGAATTACACTTTGGTTGTCACACCAAAGTACGACTTGGTGAATCCTATGGGAATCTAAACTCTGTCAATAATTGTCAAAGATAAATAATATGTTGACTCGTTGTAACTATTGCCTTATACTCTACCTCTAAAGATGAAAGTGGAATAGCCTATTGCTTTTTGCAAGCCCATGCAACTAGAGAAGAACCAAGACAAAAAGGTAGCGTAGAATTGGTATGCATTTCATCAATAGAACCTGCCTAATCTTAATCAGAGATCCAACCAACTGAGTAGAACCCCTAGTGTAGTGTAGTCCAAAGTGGGAAGTGTCATGCAAATAGTGCGTAAATCATTTTAATAACCTATCGGTGACTATAATGAGGATAATTTACAAACCGAGATACAAGCCCTATTGTAAATGAAATATCAGGGTGAGTATGGTTCAAATACATGATACTTCCAATAAAATTCCTATATAATGTAGGATCACAAAGTGGAGTGGTACATGTGGAAGTAAGAGTAACCCTAGACTAAAAGTGAGATGGACTTGGCTTGCAATCAGCCATATCAAAAAGGTGAAGAAGATCATGGGTGTACTTTTTCTGAGTCAAATGAATCTCTGAATATGTTTGAGAAATATACAAACCAAGGAAATAATGCAATAACCCAAGATTATTCATGTCAAACTCTATGGAAAGATCCCTCTAAATAGTCTGAATGTGGGATGAAGAGCTTCCAGTAAGTAACAAATCATCAACATAAAAAACAAGTACCACAATATCCTCGCCAACATGCTTTAGAGATATCTTGTATGATCGAGTGTAAATGAACAAAACTAGTAGATAGAAGAAAAGAATACATTTTCTCATACCAAGCCCAAGGGGCCTATTTTAGACCATAAAGAGACCTTCAGAGTCTAAAAATGAAAGATGAGTTATGAAAAAATCTAACAGGTTGCTCCATGTATATTTCCTCTTGTAATTATCCATGTAAGAAGGAAATCTTCACGTCTATCTAGTATACAAGCCACCCCTGTGATGCAATAATAGCAAGTATAAAGCGTAAAAAATGCATCTTGGAAACAAGTGCAAAAGTCTCATAGTAATCAATACCTTCAACTTGTGAAAAACCCTTTGCAACAAGATGAGCCTTATACTTTTCAATGGACCCATTAGCTAAGTATTTGGTTAGGTATACCCACTTACACCTAACCATCTTTCTTCCTTTAGGAAGATATATTAAATTCCAAGTATTATTATTCATCAAAGAAGAATACTTAGCTTCCATTCCATCATCCCACTCCTGTATCCCATGATCTTGTGAAAAGACTATGGATCCTCAGAAATTTCCTGACACAAAAGTCCAGAACCTATAGAATGTGCATGATGATGCCTAGTGGGTGGAAGATCCTATATGAAAGGTGTTTCCTTAGAAAATATAGTATGATCCCACTTAGGCATAGTGAAAACATCAGTGGGAATAGGATCCTCATTGGAATCTATAACCTCCTCATAAACCTCCTCAAATAAGGGATCCTCAAGATGACATAAATAATAAGAAGTAGGCATGGAAGAAGATGAATAATCATGAGGAGAGAAGTGCTCATAAAATTGAACATGTGTTTGAAAAATAACCTCATGAGTATCAGGATCTAAAATTTGATAAGATCTCATGTCCTCACAATACCCTACAAAGATCAATGGTTTTCTCTTCTTATCCAAGGATTTCCTTTTCTTCTTTGGCATAAAGGCCCAAGAATAGCTCCCAAAGACTCAAAAAAATGGGATATTGGCTTAATTTTGAACCAAGCTTCCTCTGGAGTCAAATGATAAATTGTTATGTGTGGTGTGTGATTTTGAATGTAGTTAACACAATTAACTGCCTTTTCCTAATATATAGGAGGTAAATCTATAGAATGCATCATGCGGTTTGCCATTTTCTTTAAAATTTGGTTCTTCTATTCTATTAATCCATTATGTTGTGGAGTATGAGGAAAAAAATGTTGGTGAATAATTCCATGAGTTGTCAAAAATCATAAAACTCTTTTTTAATTACTCCCCCATTATCAATGTGAAGGTTCTTTATGCAACTAGAAGATTGTTTCTCGACCAAAGTCTTTAATACTTGGAAGTGTGAAAAAACAACACTTTTTTACTTGATAAGATAAACCCAATTACGCCTTGATAAATTATCAATAAAGGTAAGTGCATACTTATCTCCATTGAAAGATGGAGCAAGAAAAAACCATCAAGTCACTATTCAAAAGCTCAAGTGGTGAAGAATCTCTCTTGGAAAAATTCTTAGGGAATGGATCTTGGTGTTGTTTCCCTAATGCATAGTTAGGACAAACTCCTTCAAGGCATGAAACTATAGGAAGACCATTAACCATTCCATGAGTGCTCAACTCCAAATATCTATAATTAAGATGTCTAAATCTCTTGTGCCAAAGCTTACTCTCTAAATATGCATGAGAAACCAATCTTGTCCCTATAGAGGAGGTGTCATCAAAACCCTAAAAGTGATATAGTGTAGAACTATGATCAATAATACCTTTAGCAAAAAGTGAATGAGGATCCAACAAAGTTCGTACTTCTACCCCATGTGGTGTAAAATTCATTGTTTTCCTTGACCAGAATGACAAATTTGATATACATAAAGCAAATTTGTAGTGATGTTAGGAACATACAATTCATCTTGAATACTACCACACTCAAGGTATATGTCACCTTTTCCCTTAACAAAAATAAAATAAGAATCTTCAATCTCAATTTTGGAAGTAGAACTCAAACCTAGATATACAAAAGAGTATTTGGAAGAAGTCATGTGATGAGAAGGACTAGAATATATAACCCAACTATCTCGCAAGTGGTGACTGAGATCTCCCACCAACATTAAGTGCTTTGCCACATTGATTAGAAGAAGGTGTAGTGGAGATAGAAATTTTGTGTTTCTTTATTGTATTCTCTAAGGCTTGCCTTTTTTTGTAACACCTATGTTCTTCATGACCAATACCCCCATAAAAAGAGCCTAAAAGGCTAGACTTATTCTTGTATTTTGAATACTCCTAAGGTTTAGAGTTGTTTTCTTTTGGTTTAGGAGCACTTTGAGGTGGAGAAGGGGTAAATTTGGTTTTAATTTTTGTTTTCCCTTGCCCTTAGGATTAAATGATACTAATGTTTTTGAAAGGTGGAAGACTCAAGGTTAGACAATTGGGATTCTTCCTAGTAAGTCTTTCAAAAATGTTTTTAAATTAGGAATTTGGAATGTGTCACCTAAGGCATCCATGCTAGAGAAAAAGGTAGTAGTAAATATTTGGAATGGACCTCTCAAATTAGATAAAATTAAGTAAACACACTCTTCATATTTCTTATCTCTTCCACTCCCCTTCAATTGTGTCAACAAATTCTTGAACTTATTAAGATAGTCTATAAATTATGGAAAATATTAGGATTAAGAGAGGTGACTCGATTTCAAGTTACATGGCTCTCATGTGATCCACATTACCGAATAAACCCTATAATTTCTCCCATATTTTGAAAGGAGAGTCATATTTTTCCAAATGAAACAAAAGAATACCATTGACATAAGTTCCTATCAAATCCATACACTCATCAAACTTGCATCGGTACTGAAATTTATCATATTCTCTAGTGAACACTGGTTGTTCTAAAGAAGTTAAAGCCCATAATCCTTTCTATTTAATGATTGTTTCCATTATTGGTTTCCATGTGTGGTAATTATGTGTTCTTAATGGCTCAACTTTATCTAGTGCATAAGTAGATAAAGACGCCATTCTCAAAAATTAAAAAAATTGAAAGAATCAAAATTGCAACAAGACCCTTCTAGATTTTTCACTTTATAATTTAGTGTATATAACAATATGGCACTTTATAGTTTTAGTTTATTTCTCAAAATAAACAGTTCCAATAGAACAAGTAAAAAATATAAGCACTTTTGAAAAAAACAACACTCAAATCCGAGTTACCGATCAAAAGATAAAAGATTTTTAAGTTTGCACTATAATATTTATCTAAAAATATATAAAAGGCCATGTACTCTTAAATTTGATTTTTTGGAAAAAAAAAAATTTCAATTCTATATCTACAAAATAGGACAAAGAAACAAAAACGAGTACTAAACGTGAAAAACCCATAAACTATTTTCTGAAATTTTTCCTCTGTCCACATGGTTTTTTAAGATCCATGACCTTGATAAGAATTTAAAAACTCCTAAAATTCTCAGAAAATATGAACTCTGCAAATCAAAAGAAAAAAACTCAAAATTGAGCGTGCAAAACCCAAAAAAACCCAAAAATGGTTTTTTTACTCTTCTACCTCCGACACGGATTTTTTTAAGATCTTTAGATTGTCGCAAGCAGAACTCTAAAAAATGAAACAAAAACCCATAATCAAATGCGCAAAACCCGAAAAAAGCGAGAAATGGTTTTTCTTAGAATTTTGCCTCACTTACACAAATTTCAAAGACCTTGATACATTTTTTTAAATCTTCGAGATCCTCACTAAACAAGAGCTCAGAAACAAAATAAAAACCCACAACTTAACCCACTAAACCCAAAAAAAAAAACCAGAAGGGTTTTTCTTTCCTTATGCATTGCTAGCAAAAATTTCCAAGCAGATCTGAACATGCATCCACTTCTACAAAACCAAAAAAACAACTCAAAAACAAATTGTCTCCATCATAGGCTGAGTTTACAATTATTTTTGGGGTTTTCCACCTTCTAAATCCAATGGAGCCCTCTGTTTTGCATAAAAATGCACGTTGCAATAAAATACTAAGAATTTCCAAATATATGAATATAAAAACCTTGTTTGCAAAATAAAACTTACAGATGGATGTCAACAATAATCTCCTTCTTTGATACCATAAAAGGAATGATAAATAGATCATACCAAGCCACAAATAAATCATATGCTAATCAAACACCACACTTAATAAGATGAAAGCAATTCTCCAGAATAACTTTACAAAAACCTTTGCAAACAAATGAGCAACAATATCATATATTATTATGGAACTTTTTGAAGTACAATGAGAAAGGGATTTTCTTATATAGGCAAAGAAGATAAATCTAAGAACCAGTCAATGTTGTAGATCAAGCCATAAATCAAGGAAATAACTAGTCATCAAAGAACTAGTCAAGACTATAGATTTAGGAAAGAACTAGTCATCAAAGATCTAGTCAATACCATAGATCAAGGAAAGAACTATACCTAACAACTAGATAATATCTTCCTAATATCTAAATAAGATAAAAGAAATATCCACACACATAAGTGGGTGAGGATAAATAAAATAAAGGTAAATAAATTACCTAGGTGAACATGAGCTAAGGTAAATACCTACTCTAACATTCACTAGTAGTAAACAATTCAATAAATTCCTATAATCATATGTAGCAATCTATGCATAATAATTCATTTATGTTTTGAAGTTTATATCTTTCATTTCATGCTTTAGAAGGCTATTTTTATATTATATAGTTTATGTTGAAAGTTAATTAATCAAGATAGCCACTTATATCTAATGTGCATCCAATTAGTATAAATATAACCTCACTAATTCAAATTTAAATTAAAACATTAAGTATTAATCTAAAAAAGGTGTAAACAATTACGTACCCAAACCCATATAAATTATTGTGGTTGTTGAAAGGAAAAAAACTTCTTGTAAATGAGTAGTCCATGGTGCATAGTAAGACTGGTACAAATAGAAATGAAGTCTTGTGTGATATAATCCCAATAGATATATGTCACGTGTTACTTTTTAGACCTTGGAAATATGATAGGAAGGTGGTACATGATGGTCACTCAAACACATAAACATTGGTGAAGGGTGAGTATGAGTAAAATTTAAATACCTATAAAAATACAATTGTAGAGATGGAGAGAACTCTACATATATTGTTGATTTCATGGAAAGAATTCTTAAATTTTCTCGAAAGTGGATAGAATTTTTTTGTGTATGAGGCTCATGTAAAAGTAAAAGGAAGGTGAATATGAAAATATAAAGGATATCCCATGATAAGTGAAGGAGATGTGAAATAAGTAATTATATTTCATGTCAAATGATGTTCTCTGTGGTTTACCACCTACATGTAATATCAATAATTATGCAGACTTTATCCTAGGGTATATTCTACCAAACAAAGCCACATATAGGTTGACACCTATAGATAATGGGGAGATGAGGAAGAAATAAAATAGTTTTTTGAGAAGGTTTTGATTAGAGAATATTTAAGCCCATCAGAATTACTTACAATATTGACACTAAATAAAGGAGAAGAGTGTAATATGTGCACTCATTCTAGATTTTTCAACAAGATCGCTATCAAGTATAGATTTTCATTTCCACACAGGGAATATTTGATGGAAAATTTGAGTGGAGAAAGATACTTAACCGAGATTTATCTAAGGAGTGGATACCATTATATAAAAATATGATAAGGAGATGAGTGGAAGATTGCTTTAAAACTATAAGATGGGGTTCGACCCTAGAATATTGACCAAGTATGGAGGCGCGTAGGTGCAAAAGGTCCCAGTTATGGAATGGCGTGCAAGGAAAAAGCACACAAAGGAGGGTTTAAGAGAAGGGTTTAAGCTCGTAGCACATATGATGCATGAAGATAGAGCTAAGGGTTAGGGACTTAGTCAATTTAGACATTTGGAGTAGAACACGTGAAAAGCATGACCCGGTTGCGCATGGATAAGGTGCTAGCCTAGCGACAGGTTAGCCTAGGAAGGAGCATGCTAGAAGCTTCTAGAAGCACATCATGGGATAAAGTGGAAAGCTCAGGCCTAGAGAAGCATGCTCGCATGGAGGACCACATTCGGACACTTGGCACCGGATTTGAGGGTCTTTAGAGGGTGAGTTGGTAGTCCAGGAAAGCTATAAATACAAGTGCCTGTAGAGAGATAAAGATATACATAGAGAGTCAGCAGAGCTCTACGAAATATTATGAGGACTCTATTAGTGGACAAAGGTGGTATTTGGGAGAGAATGCATTAGGCTTAGGGGTTGTAATTTTCTTTTTGGTAGCTTATTTACATAAGTCCAAAGGTAAGTAATGCATGACTACGGTCACTTCTCTGTGACACTCTGTAATGGCTCTATGGATGTAATGAGGTTACTTGTTATATATATACATGAATATCAATGATTCTAATGAAGAATTCTCTCTTATGAGTTCTCTTCCCTTTTTATGCTAAGTAAGAATGCTTGTATGTTTCTTTCTGTCATAATACACGTTATGGATTCTGTCAAGTACTCGGTCCGAAATGAATGCAAGGATCTAGAGGCCATTTTGATCCCTATGGTTCTTTTATGTCATAACTTCCCTTATGAAATATCTTACACAAATCATAGATGATGTTTCCCACTAAACTCACATAAAAGAGAGACTTGG
Organism: Taxus wallichiana var. yunnanensis; assembly: GCA_018340775.1. Lineage (NCBI taxonomy): Eukaryota > Viridiplantae > Streptophyta > Pinopsida > Cupressales > Taxaceae > Taxus > Taxus wallichiana. Next base: position 611,196,571 of record CM031235.1, on the reverse strand, counting down.
TACCCGCACATGCCTTGAGTGAGCGCCTAGCTTTCGCTGGGTGATAGGCCGGTGAGCATGGGGTTCCTTTTTTATGTTAAGGGTAAAAATGACTACATATGGGTTCCTTTCTTATGTTAAGGGAAAATATGACATGGACCCATGTTGTGGATCATTGTGGAAAGGATTATTGGCTAGCTACACTGGAGTACACCATTTCCACGTTTTATTGTCCAGAGGTTGTTGAGTTTGAGTTTTTGGGAGCCCAGAGGATGGTTTCTACGTGTTGTCCCTTTGGATTTGAATATCTTGATGATTACCATGAGTTTAGAGGCATTACCAATGGCTGGCTAAACCATTCGAGTCTTGGTGAGGAAGCTAGGGTGGAGGAAGATGGTAGATTTTACGGAGGAAAAAGAAATGTAGGAGAGACGACTCAAGTATGGAGAAGCACATGAAAGGGAGATTGCTTTAGATGACGTGAGATTACAGTGTGTGATGGATGTATGGAGGTAGATGTTATAGGAAGGATTTTAGGATCACGCAAAGGAAGTGGAACTCGAGCGATCTATGCGACCCCATCTTGGCAAGTGCATAAGAGAAACCCCTTCAGCTTCTGATGAGAGTTAACGCGTGGAGAAAGAAAAACTGTTGGCGCGCATCTGAGCCCACCTAGTGACTGGACCCTGGTGCTTGGTTTACCAAATCAAGGGGATAATATTACTAGTCTAGTTGGTTATATTAGACGTGATTGGTCTATGCCTAGGAGGTATAATTTCTTGTTTGGGATTTCTATGGTTAGAAACACTAGCCCAATGTTAGGAATTTTCGGGCAAGGTATAGGCACACAAGTGTTTGGTCTCACATCTAGGAGTGGCGTGGGGTATACTATTGGTAGTGGGGAATTGTTGCAGACCATAGGCATGCAACTCAATGGAACTGTGGGGACCCTTGGCATGACCACTTCAGGACCTGGTGGGCCTAGTGGATCTGGTGGTTCAAGAGGAGTAGGAGTTGGTGGGTCTGGTGGATCTCGATTGTTCGGGACTCAGTGGGCCTATGGATCTCGTGGTTCACAACCCGGTGGTGGTGGAGGAAACACATGCGAAAACAAAGGCTCTAGCTCAGCAGGATTCGGGCCCTAACCACCCCCACAAGTTTTCTTTGAAATGTCTCTACATTTTCCCGATTATAGAGGTATTGAGGATGTTGCGGAACATGTTCACAAGTGTGAACTGCTATGGCACACAAAGGGTGTCACAACCCTAGAATGGAAGGCTAGTTAGTTTGTAACCACATTGCAAGGGTGTGTGCATAGCTGGTATAGGAAGTATGACCCTTATCAGACAGTGGTGGACTATAATACTTTAAAAATGCATTCTTGGCAGAATTCCACATTCCTGAGTTTGATCGAAGATCATCAACACTTTGAAGGATATTCAGCAAGGAATGGCAGAGAGTGTGCGGGAGTATGATGAACACTTTAAAACTCTCTTGTCTAAATTATCATATGATATTCACCCTTGAGCATGCTCGGTGGTTTATTGGGAGTTGATCACTCCTTTTAGAAGGGTCTTATCTCATAAAAAATTTACAAGCTGCGCGAGGCATTGGAAGCTTTTCTATGCGCCGAAGCTATCGGTAGTTTTGATATCTGGTGTTAGCCTATTCCTAGAGGCTCATATTACTGCTATGGCCAAGCAGTTGGAAAAATTGTCTATGAACTCAGCCCATGAGACTCGCAGTGGTTTGTGGTGCACAAATTTTGAAATAAAGGGGCACATTAAGGATAACTACCCCCAAAGGACAAGATGACGTGTTGTAGTAGTAGATTGTGAAATTTGTCATGGGGACCATGATACAAGTAGGTGTCCCTTGCTACATTGTGTAATCTAGAAGAATGTATATTGTTATTGCAAAACCCATGATACTAAATCTTGTAGGCTAATTGATCAAATCCATGAGGCCTTTAATCATGGGGTGCACCAAACCAGCATTGCCAGTAGTTCCAAGGGTGATGATCACCATTATGAGGAGCACACAGATGAAGGTGCACGTGAAAGAGATTTTTGAGGAGGGTTCCGTGGTCATGGTACATCGCAGGGGAGGAAGGAGTGAGTTACCACACGTAACTGTTTCAATTATGGATCCATGGAGCATTACAAATGAGAGTGCCAAGACCTATTGTAGTGCTCATGGTGTGGAAAGAAGCATAAGTATGAGGAGTGCCCATAATTGTTTGAGCATATGAATCGAGCACCGGAAGGACAAGGGCGTTACAATGGTCAGTATTAAGAAGGAAGACATAAAGTGGATACCTTGAGTAGCACAGGATGTTGGTTTGGAGCCTATCTTGGTAACAACAAGGGCAGAAGCTACACGTGCAAGAGAGATACCAAGACAGAAGAACCTAGTTTCAAGGGAGGAGGTTGTTCATGGAAAGTATCCAGACCCCACACATCAAAAGGAGATATATCAGGACACCATGGATGTCATTCGGAGCTTACAAGGGGAAATCTAGTGTCTAAAGGAGCAATACAAGAGGGAGGAATAAGGAAGGAGAGTCAAGGTGCCAAAGGATGACCTAGATGAGGTCAAGGAGGTGTGTAAAATGCTAAGGCAAGAGAATATCATTCCCTTGCTTGGATCATGGTTTAGAGAGAAGGTACCATGCGCTGGAGGAGAGTGTGAGAGGCAGGTCTTGCACACGAACCTTCCCCCTCACAGCCTTGACTATGACAAGGAGATCACATTGAATGTAGTGGTAGATGGATGGCTCCTTAGCAATATCCTAATTGACACTGGTGATGAGGGTCATCAATCCTTTCCATAAAAATTTTAATCCGGGTTGGTGTCTCAAAGGTTGTATGCATTAAGAGAAGAATATCTTGGAACACAACTCCTTTAAACACAAACCAAACTTGCATAAAATAAAAGCACACATGCAGAAATTTAAATGCACACTTGCATAAATGTAAACACACTTGCATACAAGAAATCACACTTGCAAAAGTAATGTAAACAAACTTGCATAAATTGAAATTTTTGAATGGAAAATAAGCAAAATTAAATGAAACACCTGCAGGTTTACAACAGAAATTACATAACATAAAAACAAAAATTTACAACAAAAGGAAAACTGTAGAAATAAAGAAATAAACATTAACAGAATGAATTACAGACAAATGAATGAACATAAAACTAAATACATAGATCTATCTTCCTTGGAATGAGTGGCCAGCTCATTCCTTGGAAGAGGATTTAAATCATACTTCTGAGATCTGAAAACTATATAATATTTGAGAGGAAAGAACAGATCTTTATTTCTTGGGAGAAAAGCATTACATATCTAAGTGTGGAAGGTTGCATTTATAATTCATGCATCCAACCAACTCCTTATTTTAGGAAATACAATCTGATCTTATATTTATTCTAATCCTAAAAACTAAGATCTCCATCTCCACAAAATATGGAGAGAGATATATTATTGAAGTCAAAGTCTTATCTCACTTATTTTGGGAAGATTTGCTCCCAAATCTTCTCCTTACTTTTCGGTAACAAGAATCATAATGATTTTATTCCTCTACATTATTGGAAGGAGGATTTCCCTCAAAATATGATTTTGACCAAATACCTTTCTCATATTTTCCATTTGACTTTGTTGTTTTTTATTGTGGAACTTTTGACGCTTGTCTGATACGCTTTTTCCTCGGACTGCAGATCACTAAAAGTTAGATCTCTCTTTTTGGTAAAACTTGTAACAAATCTAAATGAGGTTTTTGTTAAACACATTTATTTGAACAAAAATATCTCTCATATTTTCCATTTGACATTTTGTTTCATTTATGGAACTTTTATGCTTGTCGATACATTTTTCCTTGGACTACGAGATCACTAAAAGTCGGATCTCTCTTCTTTGGTAAAACCCAGTAACAAATCTGAATGAGGTTTTTGTTAAACACATTTTATGAACAAAAACCTCTCTCGTATTTTCCATTTGAAATTTTTGTTTTTGTTTATGGAACTCTTAGTGCTCATCTGATACACTTTTCCTCGGACTATAGCTCACTAAAACTTAGATCCCTCTTTATTGGTAATACTTGTAGCAAATCTAAATGATATTTTTATTAAACACATTACTATGAACAAAAACCTCTATCATATTTTCCATTGGATTCTCTGATCTCTCACAATTCCTTGAAAACTGTCAAAATCTGCTTAATTTTGGAACTAAGCCTACGAGTTTCGAACTAACTCTGCGAGTTCCAGAACTAATCCTGTGAGTTTTGGAACTAAGGCTACAAACTTAAAACAACTATAACTTTTGCATATGATCTCGGATTGAGATGATTTTTTTGAACTTGCATAATTTTTTGAAAGGAATCTGAATATGAAATCAGATTTGAGTTTAGATATATTGTTCATGATCAATTCCATTTTTCCCAATACTAACATTATCTTTCCTTTATGGCCTGCATACACAAGACTTTGCATCTTTTCCCAAATAATCAATAGGATTAGTCAACAAAATAGATAACAAAAAGATTTCTAAAGAATGAACAAGATATATATCCTATATTCTATCTTAAGCAAACTATAAGTTCCTACATTACATTTTAATCCACTTTCAAAGGTAACTTGGAAGGATAAAATAATGGTAATTTATGGCCTCATCAACTTACGTAGAGGTTAATGTTCTAACTTTGGATGCATGGCATCAGATGGGAAGACCTACATTATAACCATCTTTGAATGTGTTGTATATGGCAAACAAGACTAAGGAAATGCCCATCAATTTCTTGAAGGATGCAACTATCACTATCCAAGGAGCTAAGTTTACTGGGGACTTCGAAGTCTTGGCACTCACCAAGGAAGATAATTTCCCAACACTACTTGGGCACCCTTAGTGTTACAAGAATAATGCGGACCTTCGGTTCAACAAAGGGTACATCAGCTTTGAGAACAAGGAGGAATGGGTCATTATACCCCTGGCTGATGGGAATTCGACACCCTATATTGAACCGTTGGGGGAAGAAGTTCTAGACAGGATATATGTGTGCTCAATCAAAGACCCAGAGATGATACACCCTACTAACGGGGTTATCTAGTTTGAAGATGCTCAGTCAGTGAGTGATACCACCAGTCTAGCATGTGACAATTGGGTGCATGGGACTTATGAATTAATGGGATGGTAGTTGAGAGGGTCATCACCAATGTAAAAAATGTGTGTATGGTTCGATGCCTTGGAGGAAAAGAACTTCCCAATTATTCATGACGATCCTTCCCTGAGATCTTTGTACATGAATTGGAAGCTTAGTGGAGGGATGGGAAGGAACGAAGAGGGATGTTAAGTTATGTCTTTCTCGGCACATCAGATCGGTGGTGGGATACACATCAGGAGATCCTTTTGGAGTGGCGTCAGGTAAGAGTTTCTCTCTCTGTCAGATTCTCTAGGAGCAATGTGCCCACCATCAGCAAGGACTACCATGGGAAGGAGCCCACCTCATTCCATATCCAGTGTGTGAATGGAGTGCAGGTGAAGGTGCAAAAGCTTTGCCACCATCCCTCACGGGTCCACAAGTTGTATTCTTTACTACGAGTGCGCGCACACATGGTTTATTCATTCGAGACACCCCGCCAAACAATGAATTGGCAAGAGCTCATGGCTGACCTTATTCACACCTTTGAGTATCGGAGTACCAAGCCATCGATTGATAAGGCCTTACGAGGATGTCAAGTGCCTTACCATGGGGGATAGTGCCGGGACGAAAGATAGTTTGTTGGAATTATTAGGTGAACTAGGATTGGGGGCACACTTTGAAGAAGAAGTAGAGGAAAAAAAGAGTTACAAACTTAGCGCGCGTGTTTAGAAAAAGAAAAAGGAAATTTGGTATATGTGATTGATGGAGAGGAATCAAAAAGCTTGGATGTTAACCATTTTGTAGGGACGTGCGAGGTAGTAGACAGTGCAGATACTCGCATGCGCGCCTACCATGAACCCTTAAAGACAAATAAGGTTAACATCGGTTCAAGATAAGAACCTAAGGAGGCTATTATTGGAGACTACTGGTCAGAGAAGGAAGTTTCTAAGATCATTGATCTATTACATGAATTTGAGGATTTATTCCCGCGAGGGTACCATGAGCTTAAAGGCGTTCACTATTCCTTGGGGGAGATGAAGATAAAACTAGAGGATGGTGTGCACCCAGATTATAAAAATACCCTACCGGATGAATCCCAATTTTCACATTAAGGTTAAGGAGGAGATAGAAAAAATGATAGCTTCTGAGATCATTGAGGCAGTGGAAGAATTGGAGTGGATAAGTCCAATGGTAATCAACATCAAGAAGGATGGGAGGATTAGGATCTACGTGCATTATAGGGAATTGAACTCGGTTTGTGTCATCGAGTCCTTGTCTAACTCCCTTCATTGAAGAAATTTTGGAAGGAGTCACTGGGCGCAAAATCTATTCCTTTACGGATGGTTTTTTAGGGTACCACCAAGTCCGAATTGCAAAGGAGGACCAGGATAAGACAAATTTTACCACTAAGTGGGGAAGTTTTGCATACATGGTTATGCCCTTTGGGTTGAATAATGTGCCTATTTTTTTCTCACGCATAGTGGTGCAAGTGTTCCAAGATTTCATACATAAGTTTATTCAGGTCTATTTGGATGATTGGACGATGTGTATGATCTAGTTAAGGACCATTGTGATAATTTAAGGTCAATTTTTGAGAGGTATAGGCGGTTGAGGATATCCCTCAACATTAATAAGTGTGTGTTTACTACACCCTTTGGGACTTTATTAGGGCATATCATATATAAGGAGGGCTTCTTGGTAGATCCTGCTAAAGTGTAGTTAATGTGGGGTTAAGGGAGCCTACTAGCCAAAGCACGGTGCATGGATTCCTTGGGCATACGATCTATTACAATAAATTCATTAAAGGATTTACCAAGATCACCACACCTTTAGAGGATCTTCTTAGACATAAAAGTGCCTTCCATTGGGGAGAGGCATAGTAGAGGGCGTTTAATACATTAAAAGATAGGCTTGTCACCGCACCTATATTACATTTTCCCTCTTGGGAAAATCCCTTTTATGTCCATGTAGATGCCTCGGGACCGCCATTGGAGTAGTGCTTGCACAGCCAGAAGAATGGATTATTGATCATCCTCTGTGTTTTGCAAGTAGGAAGCTAACACCAACAGTAGAACTATACCACAACTAAGCGTGAGGCATTGTCGATGATCTACACACTTTTCAAGTTTAGATAGTATCTACTAGCAACACCCTTTGTGTTTTACACCAACCACATGGCATTAAAGTATTTGGTGAACAAGCCTATTCTACAAGGGCGCATATGTTAGTGGGTGTTGTTGTTTCAAGAGTTTGAATTCACCATTGTAGTAAATCCTAGGAAAAGTAATTATGGACCTAATCATCTGTCAAGAATTGATTTAGGGGAGGATGCGTAGAGTATTGAGGAAACAATACCAGACATGTAACTATTTAGATTGTGGCACGTGCCCTCGGATTTGAAAGAGATTGCAGCATTTGTAAAAGAAGGTGTGGCACCGGAACGAATGAAGATATTGGAGAAAAATCAATTGGCCACATGCGCCGCACCCTACATGTTAATCAGTGGAGACTTATACAATTTGGGATGTGATGAAGTTTTGAGCAGGTGTGTATTAGAGCATGAGTTCCTGGCCATCATGGAGGAGGCACACGGAGGAAGTGCGAGTGGACATTATGCAAGTGATGCCACCGTACGTAAGATATTAATGGTAGGTTTGTGGTGGGAAACCCTGTACAAGGATTGTAAAGACTATTGTAAAGCGTGTGACCATTGTCAGTGCATTGGCAAACCAGGAAGGAGAGATGAAATGCCTTTGTGCCCTATCCCTAGCGTGGATCCTTTTGAAAAGTGGGAAATAGACTTTGTAGGCCCTATTGCACTAGTGGCATGTAGGACTGGGTCACATTATGTCATCACTTGTATAGATTATTTGACCAGGTGGGCAGAGGTAGCCCCGACTAAATATTACACAGCAGCCATAGTGGTAAGGTTCTTGTGGGAGAATATTATCACAAGGTATGGATGCCCGTTGAGTTTGACCAATGATAGGGGTCCACATTTCTTGAATGAGACCATGAGGATCTTGTTCTTGTTATCGAGTTCATGGTGGCTCATCACAAGACTACGCCCTATCACCCAAAAGAAAATGGAACCATGGAACCATTCAACAAAATACTGAGTCATACCTTGACAAAAATTTGTGATGTCGAGAAGACAAGATTGGGATGACAAAGTATTGGCAATATTGTGGGCTTACAGGACAACGTATAAAAGGCTGAACAAATCCACACCATTTTAGTTGGTGTTTGGCATGGAAGCTATTTTACGGTTGAATTTATGTTGCCTTCTCTACAAATAGTGCGCACAGGAGGGTTAGCCGATGAACAAGCACTGGAAGAAAGGATTGATGAGTTAATGAAGCTGGATGAGAGACGATCACTCATCAAGTGGAGCCAAACAACAAACAAAGTAAATCGAAGGCTTTGCATGATTCCCACATTAGAATCAATAATTTTAAGGTTAGGCGGATGGTTTCTTGTATGATTCCAAGTTTCTACGCCACCCTGTGAAGTTAAAAGTCCATTGGTTGGGTCCTTACATAATCTTGTACATCCTTGATTCGAGGTGATGATAGTTAAGCGCTTAATGGGACGAAGTTTCTGGACACTTCAATGAGACTAGGCTTAAGCCCTACTATAAATAAGTCTTCTTGGTGTTTGTAAATAAGAAAATGTTGCCAATTAGTTTAGAAGTTTCCTTTATGCATTCTGTTTCTTGTGTTTCCCTTTCACGTTGTTGTTTTGTTTTGTCTTTGTAGACACCTAAAATATGCTTACACTTAGCATTTCATCCAATCCAATCAATTAACGACACTTCGTTAAATCCCCATACTTCACTCCACTCTCGGATGCCCATTCACGACACTCTTTCAGTCGCATTCTTCCCATATTCATGTTATTTGGCTAATATCTCTCTTATTAGCTAAACATTCCTCCTTTTGACCATTCAAAACCTCCCTAGTTCTCTCTAGACCACTTCTATTGGCTTCGTAGGCTATCTATCAGTCAAAATTGGTTATCCAGACCCCTCCCAACTCTCAATGAGTCTCTAATCACTTGCTAATCAAGTTTAACTAAGCCTAAAGCATGTTTATCCTAATCTAATCTAAAAGTGCTTTTTGAGCTTTAGTCCCACATGCACCCAAAGTTCAAACTCTTCCATTTGGAAAACTATAAATACAAGGCTAAGCCTACCCATTCAAACACACAACTTTACATAAACTAAAGCCAAAACAAGCCTAAGAAATCTTAAGAACTCATTTGCATTAGCCAAGCTAATATGGCATATTATCTTGGGTCATCCACCATTAAAATAACTTCATCTTGCACCCATGTTAGGTTAGTAATGAAATAGCTAAACTTGGCCATGTAGCCATTTAGTGAGATTCATTCACCCTCATGGAGTAAACAACACACAATTTGATTGCTTAGGATCTATACTAGGTTCACTTTCATTAAGATTTCATGGAGTAGAGAGTAGTATACATGTTAGTTTTTGATGTTTTTGTCAAATTTATAATGCTTGCATGTTAGTTTCTCTTGTTTAGCTCTAATCCTATGGTGCATGGATGAGTTAGCAAAGCTTTGAGGTTCTTTAGCCTCATTCCATAGCTTGTGTAACTTTCCAATGCACACATTTGGCACGCCCGGTGGGACACTTATGTCCATCCTCCATTAATGGAGTCACTTTGAAGCTTTTTGTTTTAGTTTCTAACTATTTCTTAGTTTTAATCTTTCTAGGATAGTTTCAAAGCTTTCTATATTAGTTTCAAAGCTTTCTAGATTAGTTTCAAAGTTTTTAGATTAGTTCAAGTTTTTAGTTTCACTAATATTTTTGACTAAAATGGAAAAAAATCATGTTTCTTAACTAGTTTAGCTAGGTTTTTCTTGTTTTTTTCTCTTTGCAGGATTAAAGGAGGTGAAGTGCTTTGGCAAAAATTGAACCAAATCGATAAATTTTTGATATTTTTGAAAAATCACATGTTTTTTAGCCACCTATAGGAAAGGGGGCACACACGCCATTCTGTGCACATAGGCACAACTCTCACTATGTTTTTTTACAGAGGGGCGTGCATGCACCAAAAAAGGGGTGCAGGCACAAAAAAAGTGGTGCAAGCATCATTAACAATCTTCCAGAGGCCATAACTTTTGCTCCCGAACTCGAAATGACTCCGTTTTTGTTGCGTTGGAAAGGTATTGAAGTGAAATACACAATGGAATCATAAAATTAGGATTTTGACTTACCAAAAATTTATGGTTTACATTATTAGGTAAATATTCATTTTCTAACGTATCTTAAAGTTCAAAAAAGTGTTTTCTTGGCCATTCTAACACTTTGAAATATTTTTGTAGCACTAATCAGTTATTTGTAGGGTTATTTTGGTTTTATTTTTGACTAACTTAGTTAAGTGTTTCATTTCTTAGCTTGAGCAAGGTTTGTAAAGTGTGTATGCTCTCTCCTCGCACCTTCAAAAGTGATCTTGGAGATCAAAAACACTTGCACAACTTTGTATCATATGTTAAAAACACTTGTTCTAAAAGATAAAGTAATTTTTATGTGATTTAGTAAGAATTTTCACACTGCATATGCTCTTCCTTCACGCCTTTTGGTGATCTTAGGAATCAAAAGCAAGGTGTAAATTCCCTTTATTGATATCAATTTGCAATGGAAAATTACTAAACTCATTGTCTACAGGACCTAACGCTTGTCAAAGAAAGGCGTCAAAGACAAAACACAAACCCGCTAATACACATGTTTCTTGCAGGTTGCCAAATGGTGTGCTACTTAAAACCACATTAAGTTAAGCAAGATAAAAAAACACACCATATTCAAAACATTGTATTACAGGTTTCGAAAAAGGGTACGTCCCTCTCCGCTCAACTGGAACATAACCCCTTTGGCATAACGCCTTAAGCTACAACAATGGGGGTGGTTCCAGGAACCCCAAAGTAGTCCATGCAAGAGGGAACCTTGTGGATGAAATGGGAAGTGCTCCACACTACCTACTTGACTAGTGATTCCTTTGTGAGATAGAGTTACAAGTTGTCCCTATGCGACCCTTTTGAGTACACGATGGATACATTTATTGCCCACTATGCTTGAAGGGGGCAAAGTCGAGATACTCCCAAACTAGTTAGTGCAACTTTTTGGGTAAATCATCCCACTCGTGGATAATCTTTGTAACACCTAGGACGAGAGAACCACCTAGGAAAATATACTTTGGCCAAGAGCCCACTTTGACCATTCTAAAAATAGTGTTGAGTTGTGAGCCATCATTTTCATCACGAAATGTGTGACACGTTACTCTGGCCTAGTTCTTCACTTACCTTAAGGTAAGGTGAAACTCTGCCAAAGTAAAGCCAACATTTTTCACCCCCATTTTGATCTGCCTCCTTCACCTTCTTTTGACACTTTGTTGATCAAAGGAAGGGTGACTACCTTTTTGTTACCAATTGATTGCTTTTGCCACTTTTTGTCCATTTACACCCATCCATGTTTGCGGCTGGGTAAGTTAAACATGTAAAGTGTGTGGAGGCATATTTATATCATTGGTAGCCTTTGTGATCTTGATACCCACGTCAGATCGTCATCATAGTTAGGATTGATTCATCATTTTATCTCCCTTTGACGTGTTACCTTGTTTACATTGTCTCAACATAATTAAGATACTTATGTCGTGTTTTTCGTAAACGGGATCTAAGTATCCGCATTGTGGCATTACGCTGCACACATTTTAACACATCCTTAGTATACTTTGACTTCGTTTGATTTCAAACATTTTCCCAAATCTTGAAGGGTGTCGCTTACTTTGTTTGCGTCGTTTTGATACCACTTTGACACTAATATCTCACTTCTCCATGAAGCTTGATAGATGTGTCCAATTGGTGTGGTTGCGTGGCTTACATTTGTAAACCTCACCCTTTAACATTTAGGCATTGTTGGTTATTAAACTTATTGTGGTATCCTTTGATTGGGATTCACATCTACTCTTTGTTAATTTTTACGCCTTGTTCATTTTGAGCTTGACGTAAATATTGACGTTGTGTTGATCATCTTTGCATTGCATTTTCATATGGTGTATTTCCTTGTTGATTGGATTTGTGTTCACACTTGCATGATTGTTCCTTGTGATTATTCATTTAAAAAACTTATTTTCTAGGACAATCCCTCTCGATCTCATCGATATTGCATCATCACGATGTCTATTTTCCTTAGACGTTCTTCAAAAATCATGTACGCATATCAATACTTACAAAATTTCTAGTTGGTTGTCCTTATGCTACCAAAATCAGCATGTCGCTTCCTTCCCTTTGAAGGAGTTCCATCACACTATCTAGATCTAGACATTTTTTCTTAAAATAATGCCAAAATGACTAACTATTACCCGGTTCCCCATACTTACAAAAATACGAGAACCTAGGTTTAGCAATTCAAATCAAAAGATTCCCATTACAACTAAACCTCGTTTGGTTCTTCGTGCTAGAGAGCCCATATGGGTAACTCGTTCCCCACCTTCATCTCATAGTTGGTGGTATGATTTGGACACTTCTGATCCAAATTATTATTCAAGTTCCCCCACTCTTCTTCTAATTCTAATCCAAAAATTTCCTCTTCTTCTGAGGATTCCAATCCAAATATTTCCTCTGAATCTTCTGATGATTCAGATCCAAACTACTATTTGGATCCAAAATACTATTCAGATTCATCTAATTCAACTCCTAAGTCATCTAATATGACTCCTACATTGCGGTCCTCCCTTTCTTCGCAGGACCCCTTTTATCAGTCACCTCAACGATGTCTTCTTCCTTTGAAGATACGTGTGACTCCAAATCCCTCCAATCAAACATCTAATATAATTCTTGAATCGCAGTCCTCTCTTTCTTTGCAAGACCCTTGTTATTATTCATCCAGTGTGATTCTTGAATCATGGGACCTTCTTCATCAATCACCCCCAATAAATATTCCTTCTTTGAAGATTCGTGTGAGTCAAAGTCCTTTGAGTCAAATGTCTGAATCAACCCATGTGTCACAATCTATAGAATTTGGACTTAATCCTACTAGTTTACAGATGATATACCATTGTATAGGTAGGTCCACACCACCTTCTTCTATTCCTGAGACATCTAGCTACACATCTTCTTCATCTCTCATCTCATCTTCTTCTATCAATCATCATCAAACGTCTTCTAAGTCTTCCACACCAAGTGAACCTATTTCTTCCAATCAACCCTTGGTGGTCGATCAACAAATCATACCGATTGACCTCTTTCGAGTGAAGAAAAAATTAGGGCATTTATTGGGGCACATGAATATATTCCTTTAGAAGATTATGAGAAAGGATTCTCTTTAGACTTCGATGCACCCGCATATTCTGAGAAAAATGTTGATTCCTTTTATCAAGAAACAGAGGAAGAGCCTCAAATCATGCAACTTGATCCTCCTCTTATTCTTCCATCTTCACATTCTCCATTAAGTGAGGAAACTCCCAGGTCTTACATTGATCCATGGCCTATCTTCTCATCACCCAATCACTCCTCGTCTATCATAATTCTTCAATCACAATCTCTTATGGGGTCAACGCCAAGTATCCCTTCATCTTCATCTAGGTATGGTTCACCTTCTAGTAGCCCTTCCTCTACTATTTGTGGCACATTTTCGAGTAGCCCACTATCTTCTATTCTTGGGGCACATCCAACTCACCCCTTGTCTTCTAGGTATGGATCACCCCGGTAAGTCCATCATCTTCTATTCTTGGGCCACATCCTAGTAGCCCATTATCTTACATCTATGGGTCACATCCTAGTATCCCTTCTTCTTCTATTCTTGGGCCACATCCTAGTAGCCCTTTGTCTTCTATCTATGGGTCATGTCCTAGTAGCCCTTCTTCTTCTATTCTTGGGCCACATCCTAGAATCCCTTCATCATCTTCTATCAGTAGCTCGCCTCCCGGTAGCCCCTCCTCTTCAATTCTTGGACCATATCCATTTCATCCATCACATATTTCTTCTATCAATGGTTGTGGCAAGCCCATGGTCATTTATCACATCAGTTATAAACGTCCATGTTCACTTTCTTCTCCTTCTCAGGATTAGACAAGTCACATGTTAGCTTATAAGAAACCCAAACAATTTCTTAATCAAGCTCAGATCAAAACTATAAAGATCTCTATAGCTCCCAACAAATCAAACAATCTCAAAATTCTAAATCAAGCGCGATTCAAGAATGCACATCAACATAACCATCAAGTATGGTGTAAAGTGCATAAACCTTTGGATAGGGAACTCAAGCTCTCGCATATGAAATCCATGTTTCAGAACAAATCACAGTCATTTATTGAGTGTGAACTCACCTCAATCATCAAGATCGGGATAATATCACTCTCGATAAACAAACATGCCTAGTCTCCCTTATTAAGGAAGTTGCAAACATTATTGTTGGATCTTACCACATAGAGTGACTTTGTTAGTCCCAACCTCTTAAAACTGTCAAAAATATAAAAATCAAAAAACAATTCAAAAATACAAAAACATTGAGAACACAACAAAAACCAAAGGTACAAAGATCAAACATTACAATCAGGTATTATGTACACATGGATGTTTCTTTCTTCCCTTCCTTGTTATTTTTCTACAAGTCTCTCTACCATTTTCATCCCTTTGGTGATGTTTTGGTTAGCTTATTCACACACTATTTGTGACATTTATCTCTATGGTATCCATTTGACCACTGTCTTTTATCACCTTGGTAAATTAAAGAACAGTGACCTCTTAGAGATCCTATCACATTCAAAATCTAATAGACTTGTTGCAAAGAAATTTTGGAAATATTTGTTAACACTAGCCAATCACAATCACTTCCACCTCCTTCCATCAAGTCATCTGTGGTTCTTAACCCCTTGTCAAACAAGAGAGCTGAAATAAGTTTTCAGAAATCAAAAGAAACAAAATCAATCAAATCAAAAGCTAAAAGCTACAAAGCAAAAGCAAATTGATATATTACTCTCTCTTGGGGTATTTCCAATAAACTCTACCAGGGCTATGGATGTCTAACTGGTAGTAGAGAAATGTTGTGATTAGAATCAAATACATCTCTGTCGGGGCTATGAACACATGGCCAGCGGCGAGCAATGTATGGCTATACTTTCACCATCCACTCACAAAATTTCCTTTCACAATCAATCATCCCTACACATTGGCTAGGGTGTATTCACTTGTTGTCTATTAAATCTTCCCTTCAAGAGGTTATAAATTCCACGTGCACACACTGGATCTCTATGAGTAAATAGGATTAGTATGTTACCAGGCATCTTTTTTGGACCTTCTTTAGACTCTTACTCTAGTCTATATCTTGTCTCACAATTTGTACCTTTGGCTAATCACTTCTTCATCACAAGGCCTCTAAACTACATTCATATCATTCACATCATTCTTCTAATTCGTTTAAAACATCCATGCGTATAAGATTATTTTTTGCCATGTTTTCGGACACCTTTTCCCCTTTCACAAACACAATCTTCCACTTCCTTTCTATCATGTGCTTTTAGGAAAAATTACGTTGAGGGAATCCTTGCTCCTTCCTAGCACTTCATTGGTTTATGTTCACCATCATGTTGAACCTATCCATAATAGCCTTGGGTCCCACTTCTACCCGTGAAGAGTTTGCCTTTGAATACTCCCACCTAATCGTTGGGGCATTTTACATCTTCACCTTTCTCATACGCACGTGGCCTTATGCCCTTGTACATCCCATCTATCGCTAGGGGCATCCACGCTTCCTTGTCTTCCTGTAAATAGTTTCAAAAACTTTCAAAAATAATCAAAACATTCAAATATGTTAGAAAAATCAAAACATTCAAATATGTTAGAAAAATAACAAAAACATTCAAATATGTTAGAAAAATCAAAACATTCAAATATGTTAGAAAAATCACAAAAACATTCAAATATGTTAGAAAAATAAAAAACATTCAAATATGTTTCAAAAACATCAAAAACAATATAAATCATCCTACAAAATTTCACTCTTTGGTTCTCACCTGTTCATGTGTGTGACTCGCGGATCATCTTGATCTACCTCCATCAACAAAGCTAGGTTGCTTGCTATGTCTATACTCTAGGGCACAACAAGTTGCCTAGTACTATTTTGTAGTGCACATTGATTTTTCTTTGGACCTAAGTGTCCTCCATTATTCCCCTCACATGTATCCTTACTTGGGGCACCATTTTTATCCTAATCTAATCTAAAAGTGCTTTTGAGCTTTAGTCCCACATGCACCCAAAGTTCAAACTCTTCCATTTCGAAAACTATAAATACAAGGCTAATCCTACCCATTCGGGCACACAACTTTACATAAGCTAAAGCCAAAACAATCCTAAGAAAGCTTAAGAGCTCATTTGCATTATCCAAGCTAATAAGCATTTGATCTTGGGTCATCCACCATTAAAATAGCTTCATCTTGCACCAATGTTAGGTTAGTAATGAAATAGCTAAACTTGGCCATGTAGCCATTTAGTGAGATTCATTCACCCTCGTGGAGTAATAAACACACAATTTGATTGCTTAGAATCTATACTAGGTTCACTTTCATTAAGCTTTCATGGAGTAGAGAGTAGTATACATGTTAGTTTTTGATGTTTTTTTCAAAGTTATAATGCTTGCATGTTAGTTTCTCTTGTTTAGCTCTAATCCTATGGTGCATGGATGAGTTAGCAAAGCTTTGAGGTTATTTAGCCTCATTCCATAGCTTGTGCAACTTTCCAATGCACACATTTACGCCTTGAGGCACTTGGTAACCTTGTTGCTTTACTTTGAGAATTTATGAGTGTGTAGAGGACTGCACATCGTTTTAAGTGTGGAGTGGAGTAATGTGAAGGAGCGCATGGTAAGAGTGCCAAGGAAGTGTATGATAAAAATCCCTGTTGAATGGCCTAGTTGAAAGAGGTGTATGGAGAGAAAATATGGAAGAAGGATGGTTGGTGCTAGGATAAAGCTACTTTTAGATCCCATGTACTAAGGAGGAGAAAGTGCATTAAGCAACATGAGGTAGGTGAGAGAAAAAAATCGGGACAAAGAAGTTCCTTCAAAGGTCGGGTTTTACGCGCATAAGAGTCTCTGTGGGGTTAGATTGGTTGTACGTTAGAAGGTTGGAGGATTTTTCACGCATGTTGGGTGTGTGAGTGAAAGCACTGAAGATGGGATTTGTTTGAAAAAGCCACATTAAATGAAAAAAGTACAGTGGTAGGTGAAGTAGCATTTAATGCTCAAAAAGGGAAAAACTATAAGTAAAGGGTTGAGGCACTTTCATTTTCACTTTGTGAATAGAGAGAGAAGTGATTTTTGCATCTATTACAAACTAGGGTTTCTAGATTTGATCGTGTGAAGAAAGATCTGAGAGGTTGAAGCATGAGCAGCCAATTTGGATTTGCAAACCAGAAGGAAGGGGTTTCACGGGCTTGAGAAAAGTTGTGAGGTTTTATCCCAGTTAGGGTTTGACAAACTAGGGCACAAGTTCAAGAGGTTTTTCATCATAGGTTTGAGATCTGAGGTTGGAAGAAGTGGAAGAGCAGAGTAACAAGGAGGGAGTGAAGTGATAGGAGGACCTCGACAATGGCACCCAAGAGAGGAAAGGGCAAGGGCAAGGCCAAGCAACAAGAACCTGACGTGAATACGAATGAAGAGTGGTATGCAGAGATGCAGTACCCAGATGGGGTAATGATGGGTAAGGAGTGGGAGTCCCACCTAAGGAACGTGCCTGTGAGTGGCTATAACCATCAAACAAACATGATCAAGAAGGAAATGACACTGGAGTTAGTGCACCCCATGAGTAAATAGACACCAGAGGGCTTGCCCATCTACAATGATGATGTTAAGGTCAAGATGGAGAAGGTAGGGTTGTTACAACTCTATGAGTTGCCCTATTTTGGAAAACCAGAGTGCCTATACCAATGGCTAATGTCATGAGTACATGAAGATTACTTCCATTTTACAGGGCACAAGATGCGCATTACTCCTCAACTCATCTCACAGTTCACATGCCTCATATGTGAAGGAGACAGCTTGGAGGATGACCTAGGTGATAAGGAGGAAATTCAGGAAACCATCACCGAATATGCCTGCAAGAAGGGGTCAAGGTACTATGACATCTTAGACATCAAGGACCCAGTGATGAAGATGGCCACACATCTAGTAACAAAGCTGAATGGCTAGGAGAGATGGACCTAGGTTAGTAAACCATGGTTACATGTTTGTAGAAAGATTACAGAGGGCACCATATATAACTTGTCTGCATACATTGCGGAGGAGATTGTTAGTTGCACGAAGGAAGGTGACAAAATCCTTTTTAAACGTCCTACTAACCATTGTGTTTTCAGAGATTGGAGTGCCTGATGCATCGGACAAATTTGTATGGGAGTACCCTACCAAGGATCCTTCGCCCACGAAGAGATTCGAGAAGTATGCATGCGACACAATGATAGCACCCCACAAGGCGTGACTGGAGAAGTGGTATATGCACCTGAGGAACGTGTTTGGGGCAGAGTGGAGGATTTCTAAACAACTGCTAGTAGTCACCGAAGGAGAAGTTGAATTTGCAGTATACCAACATTTCTACCTAGGCAGGTTTAGGCTAATAGATGAATCATGGAGCCCATGGTGCAAGCTTCCCTTCACTTTCATAGCTCAATACTTCCAAGCGGGAGTAAACAGATTCAAGGAATCCAAGAAGCTGAAGCTGGAACTTGGAAGCCTGGATCGGGACCACAGAGAGTTGTGCAAAAATTTGAACTACCCCAGTGGCAAGTGCACGTACATAGAAAGATACGTATCACATGAAGTATAGATGACTAGACCAATAATATTGCCCATTGCAGGAGGATCCGCGGTGCGTGTATACCTCCACATAAGACCAAAGTTTGAGAAAGGCACGTACCTGAGAACGATGTCTCCATACCTAAAGATCCCATGGGTAGGAAGAGGCCCACACCCAAGAAGAGGGGAAGAGGCAAAGAAGCACCAAGTGTGCAGACTGCTCAAATGGTAAGCATGCCATCAATGAGTGCCAAGCATAGCACCTATGCACATAAAAAGAAATCACCAGTAAAGGAAAAGACACTAGAGGAAGAGGTGCCAGAATAACCCCTCACCAAGGAGAAGTTTCCAGAGAAAGAAGAGAAGGTTGAGTCCCCTATCAAAGAATCACCTCTCAGGAAAAAGTAGAGGATGGAAGAGGAAGCTGACTCGGAGGAGACTGAAAGCTTGGAGAAGTACATGGGTGGAAGAGAGGATGAGAGTGAAGAAGATGAGCCTGAAAGAGACTAGGAGCCACATGTCTTCAGCGTGTACGATTCAGAAGAAGAGAGTGGAGAAGAGAAATAGGAGTTCGTGTTCACGTAGTTCGAGGGCACATAAGATGGGGAATGCACCCGGGACATGGGAAGGAATGAGGATATTGAAATAGATAAGTAGAATCCCATAATCTTCATAAAGGAGCGGATAACGAGGTAACGAGAGAGAGAGGCAAAGAAAATGCTCGAGGCCTTAGTAGACCAAGAGTTGGAGCACAACGCTGACATAGTGCTAGAGGAAGGAAAAGAGGAAAACATTGAAAAGGAGCATGACAGCATGGGAGGAGGTCCCACTCTAATGGTGAGTTTTCCCAAAGGCGTGTGCTCGGGTAGGAGGACCCTTGATACAGAGCAAAGACAAGTGATGGGCTACATTGATGACACAAAGAAGGTGCTATGCCCGTGGTTTCGAGCATTGTCCGACATAAAATATTTTAGCCATGGGTTCACTTGAAAAGGAGGAAAGTACCTCGTGACAAAGAACATGCTCTCTTGGGATTTTGAATTCCACATTGATGAGCTAGACTTTGAAATTTTCCAAGGAGAAATCATAACAATACAAGAGTCTAAGGGATCCAATCCCTTGGTAAACGCCCAAGAACTCTTAGATGAGTAGGTCTGTAACATGCTCAACAAGGTCATGGTTGAGATAGAGGCTATTATTTTTGTGCACAATGATGACGTATAAGAGTGCTTTAGAGGAAAGCTAGGGAAGAAAGAAGAGGAGCTAGCTGAGAAGGCCAAGAGCTTGAAGCAAGAAGAACTGATTAGCACACAATTTGAGTCGCGAGCTAAAGGATGAGAAGACAAAGGTGTAGGAAGTATACAAGAAGGTGGATTCTATCAAGAGTGCCATCATTTTAAAGCACCCAAACCTAGTGCCACCCGCATAGAAGTATACATCCACTCTGGAATTATTAGAAGATCTAATGCATGTCCTCACCATGGAGAGAAGACCTTTTTCCCTGGAGTTTGTAGAGGAAGTGGTCGCACACTTAAAGAAAGAGGAAAATTTGATGGTGGTAGCACTCATTGCTTCGTATAGCAAGGTGCTCACAGAGGTTAAATTTGCTACCCAATATGCCGAGGCCACATATGATACTTGCGCAAATAGGGACAAGGTAGTAAGCACCTTGGTCGCCACACTCGAAGTAGAGCTAAAGGAGTTCCAAGAGAAGAATAAAGGAAATAGGGCAAAAAGGGACAAGGTTCTTGCCAAAGTAGAAAGAAAATCTGAGGTAATTGAAACATTGAGGGGTTCAATCAAGGCTCAAACTAAAATAAATATACCCTCAGATTACCAGGAGGATGGACACGCTCGAAGACCTGGGTAAGGAGATGGAAAAGATCATTGACACTTTGGGCACCCAGGGAATTGGCCTAAGTTTTGTGAGGTGAGCACCTTGATCGGCGACCTCTGTCGGAAGGCCCAGAGAAAGGTTGACATATGGAACAAGCTGGAGGTAGACTTGCGGAAGGATTTTCCTAGCTTGCTGAGTTAATGCCCCCCCATTCTTCCTTCTCCCCCAATTCTTTCATTCCTTTATTCTTTTGCAAAATGTAAGACTACACCTTGGTTCCTTAAGGCAGCATACATCTTGGTTAAGTGGAGTGTTTCTACGGATGGAGAATAAGCGTAGTGTGGGGTGATGTTGGACCCCTAGAATATTGACCAAGTATGAAGGTGCGTAGGTGCGCAAGGTCCCAGTTATGGAATGGCGCACAAGGAAAAGCACGCAAAGGAGGGTTTAAGAGAAGGGTTTAAGCCCTTAGCACGCACGACTCATGAAGATAGAGCCAATGATTAGGGACTTAGTCAATTTGGATGTCCAGAGAAAAACACGTGAAAAGCATGACCCGGTTGCACATGGATAAGGTGTCAGCCTGGCGACAGGTTGGCCCAGGAAGGAGCATGTTATAAGCACATCATGGGATAAAGTGGAAAGATTAGGCATGGAGAAGCATGCTCACATGGAGGACCACATTCTAACACTTGGAACCAGATCTGAGGGTGTTGGAGGGTGAGTTGGCAGTCCAGAAAGCTATAAATACAAGCACCTGCAGAGACAGAAAGATATACATAGAGAGTGGGCGAGCTTTGCAAAAATACTTCAGTCCGAGTGTAATGCATGACTACGATGCCTTCTCTATGACACTTTATAACTGCTCAATGGATGTAATGAGGTTACATGTTATATATATACATGAATATCAATGATTCTGATGCATACTTCTCTCTCATGAGTTCTCTTTCCTTTTTATGCTAAGTAAGGATGCTTGTATGTTTCTTTCTGTCATGATATATGTTATGGATTCTATTAAGTACTCTATCTGAAATGACTGCAAGGATCTAGAGGCCGTTCTGAGCCCTATGGTTCTTGTATGTCCTAACTTCCCTTCTGAAATCTCTTACACAAATCATAGATGATGTTTCCCACTAAACTCACATAAAAGAGAGACTCGGTACCCACACGTGCCTTGGGTGAGCACCCAACTTTTCTTGGGTGATAGGCCGATGCGCATGGGGTTCCTTTCTTTATATTAAGGGTAAAAATGACTATAGATGGTTTTATGAGATTCGGTCATGTTATTTTGACTAACCAACACACTGAGTACATTCATGAAATTGATGAACAAAGTGTTGAATCCTTTCTTAGGTAAGTTTTTAACTGTTTACTTGGATGAAATTTTGATTTTCAGCAAGATGTTAGAGAGAAATTGATCCATTTGTGGAAAGAGTTAGAGTGATTGTGAGAGGAGGAAAAACTATTAAACACAGGGAAATTTAGTTTTGTGTGAAACAAGATATTTACTTGGGATTTTTATGTATTAAGAAGGATTGAAAATGGATCCTAAGAATGTGCAATCTATATTGGATTGGTCATCTCCCAAAAATTACATGAAGGCCAAAGCTTCATGGACTAGCAAGTTCTACAAAAAAATCATTACATGATTTAGTGAAATGTTCATATTGATCACAAAGGTGATGTGGGGATATAAGGAGGTCGTGTAGAGTACAAATGGAAATTATATATTACATAATTTGAAGGGGAAGGTCATGGAGTGGCTAGTGTTGGCATTTCTTCATTTCAATAAGGTATTTTAGGTTGATTGTGACATGAGTGGAGTATCCATTGGAGCTATGATGAGTTTGGAGAATATACCCATCATGTTTTTATTGAGAAATTAAACTCTTAAAGGAAAAAATATTCATTTCATGATCAGTTGTTTTATGCCATAGTGAAAACTTTAAAGAAATTGAGGACCTATCTATTGCCCAAATATTTTGAGCTACTACCAACCACCAAGAATTGCAGGTTTATCGGTGGACATGGGAATTTAAATCAAATGCACATGATATGGGTTGAACTCTCATAGAGTTACTCATTTGTCTTGAATTGTAGTAGTGGGAAATCAAATAGATTTATAGATGCATTAGGTAGAAGATGAATCTTATTGAGTGACATGCAAGTGGGATTAGTAGGGTTTAAGATGATGAGGGAAATTTATGAAAAAAATTAAAAGTATGGAAATCATGTACATAATTAATGAGCATCGATTGCACACTATTATTATATTACTTACAAGAAGTAATGTGGTTTAAAGGAACACAATTGTGTTTTCCACAAGGATTAATGAGGGTGATTTTGATCCAATATAAACATTGTGGAGGACTATCCGATCATTTTGGGATAAATAAGACCTTGGTCCGATTGAGTGAGAGATATTTCTATTTATGGATGGCTATATATGTGGAAAGATATATAAAAAGGTGTAGAGTGTGTCACTTGGTTAAGGGGAAGAGTTAGAATGTAATATTACATCGAATACAACATATACCTAAAAACCTTAGTAGTATCTCGAGTATATACATTCAAATTTGGTAATCTACCCTTTTGAGATTTCTAATTACAATTGCGCTTCTTAGCTGAAAAACACCCACATACTATCTTCACTCGGTGCGTGTTTCCATCCCTTATCCTAACTTTCTCATTTTCATACACCTATGTGTTGAAAAATTAAGAAAGTTAATATATGAAACCAATACTAAAACTCTATTTTCCAATATGCAACTTTCAGGTTTCACTTAGCTCCTCTTTGTATGAAACCGTAAATTTCAGTCGAGCTATTTAATCTTGTCTGACCGACCTATACAAATCTAGTATTAACACGCTTTTCCAAAAAAATTGATGTGCTATTAGGTTTTTCTATCTTTTTATCCTCATGGGTCATTCTTATCATGTTAATTTACTTTCGAGATCCCTATATCAGCAAGTTAACATCACCACATCTAATAACTTGGCACTTTATTGGAACCCCATTATAAATAGATGAAAAAGGCATTCAAGGCTCCCTAAATCTTCCCAAATCTAATGCACATCCACTAAGGAATCCACCACTATAGTATTGAATAACCCAACTAAGTCAAGGAGTATTTCTTCCCGCAAATCAAATAACATTAAGTTCCCACTTCTAAGTCTTAGTAAGAGCACAATTCTTTCAAGTGTGATTGAAGAGGTTCAATTTGCCAACTAGTTGCATTTACATTAATGTTACATGCTAGGTGGAGAACTAAATGAGTTTTGAGGCCTCTTCATGATATTTTCAACTTAGGAAGCAGGTATTACACTTGACCCATATATTAACCTTCTTGTATGGTCTTCTACCCAAAGTTAGAATTTTGGCATGATTTAATTGATTACATTTGATATTGAGACCGTGAAAAAATTAGGGTCTGATACTCAAGTACATTTTTAGTTCATTTAAGGACCCAAAAAGTTACTCAACCCAATTTTGAAGGTGTCAAATACTATACTGAGGGGAAGGAATGGATTATACATCCCAACTAGACCACATGGTCTTGCATCGAGGAATTTTAGGTCACGGTTTGTAAGTGAAAATTATTCGACTCTGTACTCCCAAATTCTCTAGTTTGTGTTCCCATATCTCTCCTATACATCTTTGTATAGCTAATTTTTGTTCCTCTTGTATATTTCAACTTGTATTCCTTCACCGTAAGAACTAATATGTTGTTATGATGCTATATAATTAATTTTGGAAGCTAATTAATCATAATATATCCTAGTTCCTAACCTTGCATTCCTTTTTATTTTTTTGTACATAAAAATCTTATAATCTTAAAAAGGGTGTAAACATTTCAATGAACCATTTTCTTGCACAATTATCTATAACCATTGATTTAAAAATTTCATATGCTCAAATGTATAAATTTTTTCAAGGGTATAATGAACACATAAGTGATTATGTTTTATGCTCTAATAATATGCTTACTAAAATTAATATTAGCTTTGTTGATAATGAACTTAAAGATCTCTTTACAAAAATATTTTGTATTCCCTCATGAAACTTTGTTATCTTTGACAAGCTCCCCTCATTTGACCATCGGTGTCATACCCTAAAGGAACGTGAGGATAAGTTTCTACACATGAATAATCTTAAGTTTGTTGTTATCTCCTCTTCTATATCTAATTTCAAATTCCCAATCAAATCTACATTGAAAGGAAAGAGTATTGATAATAAGGCTAATATAAAAGACATTATTAATTCCATCTCCCATCCTATTAAGTTATAATTAAATCTTACATGAAGGTAATTCATGTGTTTAACTTGTGTCCCCCACATTATGCTAAAGAGATTACTTTAGTGTAATTATATATCTCTTCCTCCAATACTTAAGGTTTATACAAGCAAGCCTCGCAATATGGGTTTCAACCCTTATGCTTATTGTGACTATCATAGATGTATTGGTCATCTCACTAATCGATGTATCAAGCTAAAACATGTTATACAAGATCTTATTGATGCCAAATCCATCGAATGGGATGATCCCACTAAATCATTTAGGCCTACCAATGATAATTCAAAGATGAAAATCTTTAATGATCCATTTCCTAGTCATAACACTAAAAATCTACCTATGAATCACATACTTATCATGTGGTACCACCTCTGCCTTCTTATGATCACCCACTAGATGCAATGATTGGAAGTATTGGCCCTATGCCAACTTGTACTCTAGTTATTAATTTTTATCACTCTTATATGGATTATACTATTATCTTGGATATTATATATATTTTTACGTCTATTAACCAAGTCCATATCCATTGTGTTTTAGTTAATCCACATAATAAGGATTATTTATGTACTCTCATACTACTTCACTCCCTCAATTATTATAAAAGGAACATTACACAAAATTCTAATTCTTCTTATGGACATATTATTATACCCACAATTTTTGGTTATATAACTACATAAGCCCCACTCCTAGTTGCTTCCATTCTTAGTTCAAGTAACATGTGGTTAGGTCTCCATTGATTTGTGTGCTCTTAGGATTTTCCCATCTATTCTCCACCAATTTTTACATTCATTCACTAATAATAATTTGGCATAATTAGAGGTATTCCTTCTAAGGCTCCTCTTCCTAGGATATCTCGTCATGTTGCTACAACGCCTTCCCCTATGTATCCTAATAATAATTCTAGCTATATATGTTAAATATAGCATCTTTATCCCTCCTAAGTCTCAACTCTCCTAATAATTCTTCTCACTCATATGTTACATCTAGTGTATTTTTCCCTCCCATGATCCCCCATAATCCTTGTATGGAACATATCATCTCTCTCTCTCTCTCTCTCTCTCTCTCTCTCTCTCTCTCTCTCTCTCTCTCTCTCTCTCTCTCTCTCTATAGTTTTTATGGAACATGATACTACTTTTTCACCACTTGCATATGATAATTATTGAATTGCACACTTTATACCCTTGCCTCTCATTTCTCTGTCTCTACTTCACCTCCTCAAAATTCCCTCATTGGGTAGCTCCTATGTTTCCTCTCTCTCTATACATAACTATATCCAATAATACAAAACCATGACTTGTGCACATAGCTTACATTATTCGTGCTCTAAATTACATATGTTGTTTGATACTATGGTTTGATTAATAGCATGTATTATCTATTATTTACACACATGTGTGCACAAGGTATATTGAGCTTGATGTAGGAAACACATATCGCTACATGATAATAGGATCTACCTTAGTTCCTTACATTATTATCTTGGGGGCATCCATCAACACTATGCAAGTGTTATTACTTCATCAAAGTTACTTTTTAATTCCTCATTACACTTGATTACATATATCATGTATATGTTATTTTTAAAAATAACATGACTAACACCTTTGTCTTATGCAACATTGACATATCTTGCTTCATGTGCTCTCTTAGTGCCTATTACTTTTATCATTGTTTTATGTTATTATTTTGTATACGTGTTTTCTCATTGCTTGTGTTACTACTTGTTGACTTTAGTATATGCAACCTAAGTGCATTGATTTTATTGTGACATTGTGGGTGTCCCATGTTTGTGGCTTTATGCATTTCTTGTGTGAAATTTCTTCTCTTGTTTTTTTCCTAAGTATCTTTAATGTCTTGTGACACTTGTGGGTGTCTTGTTTTTGTGTCTATAGTCTTGAATGTGGGTCTTCATTACATTTTTCTTGTGCTTTCTTACTTGATTGTTATTTTGTCTTTATTCCAATTCAATTTTACCTTTTATGCTCCTACTACTATTGTTCTTGTTTCTATCACTATTAATGTTGTTTTTTTAAAATGGTTGTTTGTCTCTTTATGTGTCATAGTTACCACCATGTGAACCCAGCTTTTATAGGTACATGTTCTCCAAGGTGGCCACATCTTTAGCATTCTAAAATATCATAAAAATTCTCAAAAATATAGTGCATGGGTACACATTTATTCTTGTAATCCATGTGCTAAAATATTTTTTCGCACGTGCCTCAAAATAAGGGACATTCATTAGGGTATATTTTACACTTAAAAGAAGAATAAATGGTTCATATATAGGTTTTCACATTTAAAAAGTAATAAAAAACAACTCTGGATATCAAATTTTGCCAGAAAAACACACAAAGACAAAGCCATACAAAAGGCTCAATACCGTACAAAAAAATCATGATCATACCATACATTTTTCCCCATAAAAATACCATATTTTTCTATTGTATCATATTTTCCTTTATGATACAAGTTTTTGTTGCAATCTCAGACTCATTTGGAAAATTTTAGATCATTCTACATGGGGCATGAACATTTAGTCATTCACTTCAATACTCGATTATGATTACAAAATACAAATGTGTTGGGGGCATGGCTCTCCTTATCCATTAATATTTTAGCATATTACACACTTTTAATCAATAGTAAGGCATAGGGAAGAGCATGGTGGTACTCATTCTCTTTTATACCTTGTTTCTATATATCCATATATTGTTCCTAGATCCATCTATAGTGGTGTGTTCCATGGGTTTATGGAAAGTATCGAATCTCCTAAGTTCTTTATAGGTAGTCTTTCCTTTCCTCATTATTAAAGGGAAAGATATCATAGCTACTAAATTATTTGATGTGTGGTTTTCTTCCTTTACTAGGTACATTAGTACCTCCAGGGTAAATTTTAGTGGTGAATATTCGTTAATTCATGAATATTCTTATTTTTAAAATTTACATTTGGAGAATTTTTAGGTTAGGAATTAGGACCAAGTAACCTAAATTTTATAGGTACAATTTAATATTAGGGGTCATTTCACTTTACATTTACACCAATAGCCAAATATTTTAATTCAAATATCCTTTAGCATGAAATTGAAATTTGCCAAATTCACCTTCATATATATACTAATTACGTATTTACAATTCCATATGAAAATTATGACTATCAAATATTCTTCACAATTAATTTTTTCTTAACATGATATCAAATCGATATTGTATGTTGCAACCCTATGAGCATGCATAAGGTATTTTTATTTTTATGGTATTGTATCACATGCTACCATCATCATATCATATGTAATACTACATTGGTAGTATGTACAATACTACCAGTTGGTAGTATTGTATTCTCTTGGATGGTAGCATAAAAATGCTCTTGACTAGTAGCATTGTGCATATTGTCATCTTTTAGCACTATGTATTCTACCAAAACTTTTGTAGTGTTAAGATTCAAACATTTTTCACATTTTGTTTACAATTTTTAAATATTCTACTTTAAAAACTAACCTATTTGAAAATTCCACTTATATAGGTATAATGGACTATGTGAATAATGAAAACAAGGTAAATCAACTTAAAATAAAAAGTAGCATATTAAATTATTTCAACCAACCAAAAAAATGAGGACTCAACTTGCATCCACTATAAAAAAATAATACAAGTAACAGATTTTCATTAACTTTTTCTTTATTTTTTATCAGTTCAAATTAAAAAATTTATATCTTTGTCACATTCAAACCTTTTTCATGTTTTAATACATAAACCCCTTACATTAATTGTATTCAAAGATGAAAATAATTAACAAAACATATCCCCTAAAGAAATAATTAACAATTCAATAAATGAAGATATAATTGATGATGACATGCTAGAGATGGAAGACAATCCTCACTACCAAATGCCTCCAATAGATGAATGTTCTAATGAAGAGATTCAATTAGAAGATTATATTGAAATTATTATTCTAAAAAAATATGTGAGAAATAAGAAAACTACTGGAAAATTGGAAGATATTTTCGGTGGCGAGTATAGAAGAATATCTATTCATTGAACCTATAGAGCCAAAAATGGTAATGGTAATCCAAAGGAATGTAAATGTATAATTTGTAGTTGGAAACTAGGAAAATAACATAAAATTTAACTAAAATTTAACGCGATTGAGAAACATTGTGGTAAAATATATGTGACAGTCAAAGAAAATGATGGAAAAATAATGAAGACACATAGATGGAAAAGAATGAAAGAATGCATGCATGTAAGATATGCAGAGGAGTATGAAATTAGGAAGAAACATTGTCGAAAACTTGTGGAGAAAGGAGGAACAATTAATGCAAAATTTGGAAAGTTATAAATGACAATCTTAAGGAAAAAATACACAGTTTTCAATTGTATTCTTCATTCTTAAAATGGGCATACCTATTTCGGATTTTTCTGAATTTAAGAAATTATTTAATTTTCACGAGTTTCTTTACCTTCCATAATCACATTGGTCAGATACTATTTCTTGAGAAATGGAAAAATATCTTGCAATGATTGAAAAGGAGGATTTGAAAGAGAAATTCAAGAATGCAAGTTATATCTCCCTTTCCATTGATGAGGCTACAATAGTGGACAACACATCTTGGGTTTGCATGCATATTTATAATTTTGAGAACAGCATAAGGAAAAATCATCTTCTATTTTTTCATAAAATGAAGGAAAACTACAATGCTGAAAATATTTGTAAATTGGTTACATCTAATTTAAACGATATAACTAGGATGGATGATTATTCAATAGCTACAAAAATTATATGTGTTGGTGCTTGACGATGCATCGTAATGTAGGGTCATAGAATGGGTCTTTGTATCTAACTAAAAACATCATTTGCACCTTATATGATTCCAATTCCTTATATTATTCCAATTCATTTCGTGGCTCATAGGATGAATATTACATACAAGATTGTAAGCACATTTGAAAATGTTGAAAAAGTTTAAGAGCTTATCCGTGAATCACACACATATATGTTAAGCAGTCTAAAAATATTTTAGGAGTTTCAGAAATTTCAAATTAGAGTGAAAAATGGTAAAAAAACTTTGTAAATATGTTGATATAAGATGGATTTCCATGTATGAACCTACATGCTGATTTTTTTATGAATATCCATAATTAAATAGTTTCATGTTTAAGTATCATATGCGTGTTGACAAGGGAAAATATCTTCTTTATAACATTCAATAATTGGAAACATTGTTTACAATTTACGGGATTCTACCCATGTTGAATGAAATCAATTCCTTAACAAAACATGCTCAAGAAAGATCCATTAATATAGTCGACTTCATTACATTGACAAAATAGGTATGTGAAACACTAGATTTTTAATATAAATTTGATGAATGTTTTCAAGGATATGTATTCAATAGTTGGAAAATTTTAACAAATTTAAAGGATCCTAAAGCTATTTTAGATTCAATATAAGTGGTAATATTTGTATCCTTGTAAATGGGAATGAGATTCAAATGCAAACTTTCCAAAAAAGAGTGGATATTGTTGGATCAAACATTGAATAATTACCTATAACACATAATTTATACGAAGGTCTTATATCTCAAAAAAGAATCAAATTGCAGAAAATTTCACAATTATTATCCGGTGAGTTCATAGAATGATTTAAAAGGGATGATATTCTTAAGGTCATGGTAGTTATTAGTCCCATATTTTGGAATCTTACGGACATGTAAGAAAGCTATAAGTGATTCATATAAAATACACAATCGGTAGAATATAACATTTCAAATTAAGGGTATTCTTCAAAAGGAATTACTTTCATGTCAATTAACTCATTTCGGTATCACAATTTTCAAATAATATGACTTAGTGAACCAACATATAATGGTGAAATTACATGGCTATGGAAAAAGTTATATCCTAGTACCATCCTACATAAAAGCATTAGTGATTATTTTAGATTGTATGACTTGTGTCAAATAAATATATTGGTATCGATTGAAGACGAAGGGGTTTTAGCACACTAACATTTGTAAAATCAAAATATCAAAAGCAGACTAGATAAAAATCTTGAGACTTGTTCGAGATTTATGTTTCATGATATGATGCCGACATATTTCCTTATGAAAGAGTAATGTAAGTATGGAATTCTCTTGCGAAAAGGAGAGGGGTCTATAATTCTAATATAGGAACGAGAAATAACAAAGAAGACATAAACATTGAAACAACAACTGAAAATAACAACAAAAGATTAGATAACAGTTTGTATTTTGAAGACCTAAATAGTCAAGAATTGTTTGAGCTACCTGATATAGACTAAAGATGTATGTATGGACATAGTATTTATGGAAATAAAATTTCATATCATATTATAAGTATGTAACTTGTTATTTGTGATATACGCATGTTATTTATTAAATAATATTTTCAGTGTTGTAATTTGTTTAGAGTTTTTAATCAAGAAATGTCATACTTATGTTCTATGTTGTATTTTTAAATCAAAATAATATCATAGCATTATTTACATAATTTTTGCATGAATATAATACAAGTACAACACCATATAAATTTAACTCTCAATATTTTCATATAATGAAGAAGATCAAAATTACTAGAAAAGTATATATATTAATAGTCTGAATATTAAACTATTTTACAAATTACAACCAAAGTTTCAAATGACAATTTTGAAAAATTCATCGTTAAGAATTATATTCTTTCATTTGTGTTACAAAATATTCTTCACCGGAAACTTCTTTTAAAACATGGGACTAAACAAGATCCTTCATGGCTACATTGATATTCAAAATTATGTCACGTTCTAGATTTGTTACATCACCGACAGACAATAACGTTGGATCCTCTTCTATTTTATTCTTCAACAATATTTTAGGATCCATTCCATTTTCATTTATTATCCTTCTTAAGTTATTATTTTGCTTGTTTAAAATAACAAGCTTTTTCTTCAAATCAACTATTGCAATTAAACTTTTCCTTACACTTTTCAAATGTACATCAAGCATTGTTGCCTCATTCTTCAAATTCTGGTACTTTGACTACATTTTCAAAACAAAAAAATAATATTTAATAAAATTTAAAAAAATTATAAATCATATTTGAAAATTATTTAAAACTTACCAATATCTTATCCCTTTCCGCATTCGCAATAACAACAAGGTCCTTGTCTCTTGACCACATATTATGGTAGGCTTGTGCTTATGTATTTAAATTCTCTATTTTGTTCAAAATTATATCTAATACATCATCATTATAAGTATTTGAAAAAAACATAGTACCATACATGTCAGGATTTATAAGGAATGAGTAATACACTGATTATAAATCCATAATAAATGTCAAAGATTATAGATTATGTTATGCAGATTATAGAATGTAATAACGAGAGCTGAAATAAAATAATAGAGATAGAGATAGATAAAAATAACACCATATTTAAGTGGGGAAACCTAAAGGAAAAACCCCATTGCAATAAAGTATTATATGTATTAATAATTCTCAAGACTTTAACCCAAAGCACTTCCACTTCACACTTTGGTTTCATAAGATGATTGAAAATCTATATCTCTCAATCATTTAATATAATGATCATCAAATGATATTCCAATCCGATCTAAGTCTTAATATCAGTCTATACAAAAGTAAACATTGTTAATATCCAATCCCGAGAGGATCACCCAAATCAATATGGGTGGGTGAATCATTCGAGTCGCTTCACTCTTAAATGTGGAAGACCATCATAATAAATTTTAATACATAAACTTTAAAATAATATGGGGTGTACAACATTGGTAGATATCCCACTTGACATTATCACCCCAACACTCCCCCTTAATGTTAAGTGGGAAGAAAAAAATAAAACAAGACATGCCAAATTTACCTTTTTCTACAAAAGGATTTATAGATCCATGAGTCAGTAGAAGTGATTCAAGATTGCATGCAAACAAGGGAAATCATATTGATCTTCCCATACAAAAATTTTGAAGACCAATGCTTTATATATATGAAGACTTATATTAGATTATAGAGCCTTTTATAAACTAAGGCATACCCATAACTAATGCTTTGCTTTGGAGTTTACAATTAACTTCACATAGTGTGAAACATTTACTTATTACAAAATGGAGGAAGTATTGGAATTTTACAGTAGTCGTTAAGAGGTGGCATTTTCATACACACTCAGCCTCAATGGAAAGTTTGATAAGCCCAAAAAGGCATGAAATTTGCAGAACTTAACATAACATAATAGCTTTGTGAAGATATATGTAACTTGATCTTCAATCTAACAAAACTTGAGAACAATATCACCATTCAGGACTTTTTATCTAATAAAGTGCATATTAACTTCAATATGCTTGGTCTGTTGATGTTGAACTAGATTATTTGCAAGAGCAATGCAACTTTGGCTATCACATAGAAGAGTAGTGCTCCCTTTAACGCCTGTATGTTGCTCATCCAACAGTCTTTTTAGCCACATAACTTCTTTTTCAGCCTCCATAACACTTTTATACTTTGGTTCAGTAGAAGAGATAGATATTTTTAGTTACGTCTTACTACTCTAAGTGATGGCATTTGCACCTAACTTGAAAACACGTCCATAACTAGAATTTCTATTTACATCATCACCAGCATGGTTAGAATCACAATAGACAAATAATTGTGCATCAATAGAAGAAGAGTAAAATAGACCATAATTAATTGTTCCTTTAATATATTTCAAAATTCTTTTTTCCATTTTCCAATGATCCTCATAAGGATCCTATATAAATATTGAAACAAATCCTACTACATATGAGATATTAGGTCTAGTAATAGTCAAATAAATTAGACTACCAACTAGCTATCTATACAGAGTAGGATCAAATTTAGCACAAACAGGTTTAGGATCTAATTTGACACCAACTTCAATAAGAATTTCAATAGGCTTATAGTCAATCATGTTAAATCTTCTAAGAAAATCACAGCATATTGATATTGAGATGCAATAATGGACTTATGATCTTGAAATATAACCATGCCTAGAAAATGATTTAGCAATCCTAAATTAGTCATATCAAAATGTTGTTTTAGCCTTTCTTTGATTCTAACAATTAAATTTCTATCACTGATAGTAATCAAAATATCATCAACGTAAAGAAAATTAATGATAATATGATTATTTTCAAATGTAACAAATAAATAATTATCGAAAAGCAGTTAGAAAAAATAAATATCCTAAAAGAAAGTATTAATTTTAGCATAACAAGCTCTAGGAGCTTGTTTAAGACCATATAAAGACTTTTTCAGCTTGCATACAAAAAGTTATTTACCAGGTTCTTCAAAACCTTTAGGTTGATTCATGTATATTTATTATTTTAATTCACCATTTATAAAATTATTTTTAACATCCATTTGGTGAATCTCTCAACCATATTAGGAATAAAATGCAAAAAGAACTCTAACAGTGCTCATTTTAGATACAGGAGAAAAATTCTCAACATAGTCAAGATTAGGTTTTTGAGTGAAACCACAAGCTACCAACTTTTCCTTGAATTTTTAATTTCTCCTACGGACTTATACTTGATCTTGTCTGACCACCTATATCCTACAATGATTCTCTTAGAAGGAGGAAGGACAAGTTCCTAAGTGTTATTTTTACTCAAAGCATTGTATTCATATTTCATGCTTTGAATCATAGAGGGTCATCAAGGTATGATAATAATGTTGACTACAAGTTACTTTTATAAGACTAACGAGGATTAGACTCCTTAACAAGGTTTTGAGCCCATTTAGGAATATTGGGATGTAGTACATTTTGAGATGACTCCCCTCAATCTCCAAAGCATGTCTAGATCGGGATAATGAACCCCTTGAATTTTTGTTTCCATTATGTTAGGAGAAATATTATCAAGCTTTAGCTCAAGAGATGTAGAGGAGGGTTCACAAGAAGCATCATAGGATGTTTTTTCCAAGACAAAAAAATTCTTGTTTTCTATTATTTCATGCTTGAAAGGATCATAAACTCTTAATCCTTTAGTTTGAAAACCATAACCAACAAAAATACAAGAGTAAGAGGTTGGGTCAAGCTTCTTCCTTTTGAATTTTGGAATGAAGATGGAAATAGGACTACTAAATATTCTTAAGTGAGATATATCTAGTTTTTAATTTGTCCATACTTCATGAGGAGTAGTTTGATGAAGGGATTTTGTAGGAACTCTATTAATAATATAGACATCATTATTCATGGCTTCTTCCCATAAAAATTAGGCACATTAGATGTATGAATCAAATTCCTAAACTCTATTTGAATTCCACATGACACACAGAACTCATCAATTTTTTTTTTTTTGGAATATTCTCCTCCATTATCAGTTCTAATTATTTTAATTTTCAGATTAGAAGAATTCTAAACTAAAGCTTTAAATTCTTGAAATTTAGACAATACATTAGACTTATTCTTTAAAAATAAGACCAAGTCATTCTAAAGAAGTCTTGATAAAGAAACATAATACAAAGTACCACTTTGAGAAGGAGCTTCAAGTGTACCTCTCACATCACTATGAAATAGTTCTAATAAATGAGAAGAATTGGGATCATAATGTTTTTGAAATGGTTCAGCATGTTTCTTACCACGCAAGCAACTTTCACATGTCTCATGATCAGATTTTAATTTAGGGAGACCAACAACAAGATTAATTCTAGATATTTCATACAGACTTCTAAAATTCACATGACCTAATCTTTCATGCCAAAGCTGAATATCATTCCTATAAGAGGAAGAAAAGAAAGACTCAGACACAAATCCATCAAATATATACAAGCCATTTTTCTGAATACCAAAAGCAATAATATTACTGAACTTATATTTCACATACCACTTATCTTACAACAAAACAACTTTACAATTTTCTTTGGTTAGCTGAGAGCAAGATAAAAGATTCTTTTTCAGTTGAGGAACATACAAGACATTCCTAATTACTCCATTTGATAGCTTAACATTCCCACAACTTTTAGATATAATTATGGAGTTATCTCCTAGATAGATGTTTTCCTCACATTTGACAATATCTAAGAGGATACCAGGAGTACAAGTCATGTGCCTAGAGGCACCACTATCAAGAATCCATTCATTGTCATTTGAAACTAAAATCGCAGTATACATGGCAATATATTGCTCAGCCTTATTTGCATGATTTTGCTTCTGATTTTGATCTTTCTTTTGATTGTTAAATTTACTAGTTTTAGTATTTTTAACAAAAATTTAGGTTTTACTCTATAATCAAACTCTTTATGCCCAAATTTTCCACATTTGTTACATGTGCCATTAAATTTGACTTTAAAGTTCTGATTATTTTTAGTAGAATTAGACTTAGGATTGGATTTGAATCTTGTTCTGATATTAGGATTCTGATTAGGATTACTATTTTTCTTATAATGAGTAGACTTATGATTATGAGAGAACAATGCTTGAGAAACAGTCTCTTTTGAATCAAAATTATCCATTACATGCTCTTCTTGAATTAACAGAGAAGACAGGGTGTGTAAATAAGGAAGATCATTCTCATTTTGATTCTTAGAGTTAAGAATTGAGATATAATTTATAAACTTTTCATAAATATTTATCTAAATAATGAAGTAAATAAGCTTGTCTTGAAGAATTTCATAATTCTGACCATCTAATTGATATTTAATGTTCTTAATTTTAGCTAAATAATTAACTATTTTCTGATCCCCCTTTGTTGGGCCCTTGAAATGACCAAGTACCTAAGGCACAAAGGGTTGTGGTGCTTGAAACAGGGCACGAAGGAACATGTTGAAGTAACTTTTGGGGATGTCTGAAGGCTCACGCCTTGGCGAGAATGGATTCGGGACTTAGTCACTTTTTGAAGAATGGGTAAAGACGCGATAAAGGAATGGATGAAAAGGTGACCAGATTCAGTTATGGATAAAGGTAAAATATGAAATACTTGCAGCTCAAGGAAAGGATATTCGGTGCATCATTATGGTTATCATAACAAGATAAGGAGCTAAGTTAGTTATGGTTTAGATGGCACCTGCATGTTGAAGATACTCAAGTAGGGAAAGACATGATGAAAATTGGCATGTCTTGGATAATGATGAAGTGGTTAGAGGAGATTCCTTCCAGTTCCTTCTTATGTATTATTTTGCATGGAAATCAAGATAATATGTATGTGTGTATGGAGAGTGAGAGCTAAGGGGAGCATGGGTGTAATCTCTGTAATGAAGCCATTGTAGAGAATATATGGGGACTTTGTTGTTGTATTAGCTCCATTCATGGATTCTTTAATGTATTTGGCTACTGTAATGTTGATGAATCAATACAATGGGTTGTTCTAAACATCTGAGTCATGGATCGTGATCTGTATATTTTATTTTATGCTTGTGGATCCAAACCCTTATGTTCTTGATGATGCTCATGGTTCAAATATGTTTTCTTTCTGTGATCACAATGTTTCCCTTCTTATTATGGTGCATCTATATGTGGGTCTGAGTTCCTTTGTATTTATTATATAATGCATGTATCTATATATGTGAATTACTCATCCATTAATGATGAACATTATTACAAAAATAACATAAAGGAGGGTCTTGCACTGTATGTTCCTTGGTCATGTGCCCAAAGACTAGGTGATAGGCTAGATTACTTGGGATTTTAAGGGGTTAGTGGTAAATGAGACTACATTTGGTTTCGTTGTCATGACCTCTTTTAAGTTATTCCAAGAATGGTGAGCGGTGGTTGAATGCTTGACATTGGAAATCATGGAAACTTGTCTTACAAACATGGAGGATGATTTTTCTCATAGATTCAACACTAGACCTAAGTTTGATGTACGTAAATGGGTAAAGGAGAATCTATATCATAAGCTCTATGAAACCTTATTTTTTTGTTTTTCGGTGGAACTATATGAGTGGTTATCAAAATATGAAATGAGGAGAAGTTGGTTCTATCGACCT
This sequence comes from Taxus wallichiana var. yunnanensis, assembly GCA_018340775.1. Taxonomy (NCBI): domain Eukaryota; kingdom Viridiplantae; phylum Streptophyta; class Pinopsida; order Cupressales; family Taxaceae; genus Taxus; species Taxus wallichiana. The sequence continues at coordinate 611,158,546 of CM031235.1, read as the reverse complement.
CATGTGTGGACTCAAGAATATTATCAAAATATTTATGATGTTGATCTGGTTCAAACTCATGTTGTTGATCATTGGTGAAAAGGTGCGTTGACTAGTTACACATTGGAGTACACAATCTCAACTTATACGTGCTCAAAGGTTGATGATTTTAAGTTATTGCAAGAACCCAAAGGATAGTTCTTATGTGCTTTACCTTTATCCATCAAGATCTTGATCGTAACTCTGAGTTTAGAAGCATTCCCTATGGCTATCTAAACTCCCACTAGGTGTGGGGTGCAGAAGCTAGTGTGGTGAGAGATGGCGGATCCTATGGAGAAAGTAGAAAGAAAAGAGAGGCAGCTCAAGTATAATGAATCTTGAGAAAGGGATTTAGTAAGAAAATGTAAGGTTGTTGGAGTGATGGACTTATGGAGGAAGATGTTACATGAAGGATTTGAGGTTCACGTGGTGGGCATAGGACTGAGCAGTCTATGTTACCCCATATTGGAATAGGTGAGAGAGAAACCCCATCAACTTCTAGTGAGATCTCATCATATGGAGAAAGGAGAAGGTTCTTAGGTGTGCATCTAGATCAACTTAGAAATCAAACCCTTGCACTTAGTTTTCCAAGTTCTGAGAAAGGTATCACTAGTCCAGTTGGTGTTGGAGTTAGTAGGAAAGAAGCATCGAGTGGATATCATTATTCTTTGAGTTCTATGGCCACATAGATGTTTCCTATATTTTATGGTATCATGTCTAGGATTTCCTTTCGAAAGGTGTGGGCACATAGAATGTGGGAATTACGTCATGGAGTAGTTTCATTTCACAAACTGTTGGAGCTCAGTTTAGCTCAACGGTGGTAACACAAAGTATTACCACTTTAGGTCATGTTCCTACTACATGGGGAGGATATGGTGGATTTGGGAGTTCAAGAGTGAGTGGATCTAATAGATCTGGTTGGGGAAACACAAGAGGAAATCAGGTTATCAGACCTAGTGGACAAGGACCATAACCCCATAAGCACATGTTCTATGATATTTCACTCTTGTTAGATTATAAGGGTGTTGAGGATGATGTAGATAATTTTCATAAGTGTGAATTGATATGGTGCACAAAGGGGATCATTGCCCTAGAGTGGAAGGCAAGCCGATTTTGATGACATTGCGGGCGTGTGCATAAGCTTGTACAGTAGTATAACCCACATCAGAAAGTAGTGGATTATACTATGCTTTATGTGATGTCTTCCTTACATATTTTCACATTCATGTGTTTGAGCAGAAGAGAATCAACATGTTGAAGGAGATCTAGCAAGGTATGGTAGAGAATGTGTGGGAGTATGAAGCACACTTCAAGACTCTCATATCTAAGTTATCCTATAACATCCATCCATCTCAAAGCATGCTTAGTGGTTTGTTGTGGGCCCGATAATGCCTTTCAAATGAGTGATTTAACATAATACCTTCCCGATCCACATGAGGCCTTAGAGGATGCATTATGCACCGAGGCAATCAAGAGTGTGGACACTAGAGTGAGTCCCTTTTTGGAATCTCAAATTTCTTCCATGACAAAGCAACTTAAGAATTTGTCTACAAATTCAATGCATGAGACTCATTGTGGAATTTGGTTTATGGACTGTGAAGTAAAGGGACATACAACAGACAGTTGCCCTCAAAATTTGGTGTGCACCATGGCATTTGACTATGAGATATGTCATGGGGAGCATGATTTAAGTATATTCCCATTGTTGCAGTAGCGTGCTCACGAAATAACATATCCTATTATTGTAAGATTTGTACGTCTACCACCCACGATACTAAGGATTATAGATTAATAGACTAGATCCATGATTTAATTGATGTTGGTGTGTGATATACCAGCATTGCGAGTGATTCCAAGGATGAAGGTTGTAACTATGAAGGACGCATGCAGATGGTAGAGGAAGAGGCTTTCGCGAAGGATTTAGAGACCGTAATGGTCACGGTGGAGGAAGAGGATACTTCCCATGTGGAAATCATTTCAACTGTGGATCTATAGAACATTATAAGCATGAATTCCTGAACTTGTCACAATTATCATGGTGTGGGAAGAAGCATAAGTACAAATATTTCCCAGATTTGTATAGTCATATGGTTAAGAATAAGAAGAAGTAGGATAAGGGTGTGGAGATGGTGAGTGTAAAGTGTGTTGAGCTATTGTACATCCTTAAGGTGATGTGTGATACAGATTTGGAGCCTATTTTGGTAACTACCCATGCTTTGAGGTGACACATGCGAAGGAAATGCCAAAGCAGAGGCCTAATATTAGAAGAGAGGAGGTATTACATGGGAATTACCTTAATCTTACTTACCATTAAGAGATGTATCAATATACTATGGCGGTGATTAGGAGACTACAAGTAGAAATTCATTATTTTAAGGAGTAGTCACAGAAGTTGGAGCAAGTGAAGAACATTGAAGCTCCTCATAAGGACATAGATGATATCAAGGAGGTGTGTAAGATGTTGTGCCAGGAGAACATCATTCCCATGTTAGGAGAATGGTTGAGAGAAAAAGTATCGCATGCTAGAGGTGGGTGTGAGAGGAAGATCCTACATGCTAACTTACCCCCTCATAGTCTGGACTATGACAAGGAGATCACATTGAATGTGGTAGTGGATGGATGGATCTTGAGTAATATTCTGATTGATACAGGTGTAGAAGTTAATGTCCTCACCCTAGATGCATGGAATCAGATGGGGAGACCACCATTGCAGCCATCTTCGAATGTGTTGTACATGGTGAATAGGACTAAAGCCACTCCCCTTGGAGTTTTGAAGAATGCTTCCATAACTATCTAGGGAGTCAAGTTCACTGGGGATTTTGAAGTCTTGGTGCTTTCTGAGGAAAATATCTTCCCAGCGTTACTTCGGTGCCCTTAGTGTTATGAAAAAAATGTTGACCTATGTTTCAATAAAGGCTACATCAGTTTTGAGAAAAAAGAGGAGTGTGTGATCATACCGGTGACTGATGGATGGTTTGCACTCTATGTGGAACCATTGGGTGAAGAATATTTTAAAAATATATATGTGTGCACCATCAGGGACCTGGAGTTCATTCAACCATCAAAGGATGGGGTCATTCAATGGGATGATCCACATTCTATGAGTGATACAACTAGCATTGCTTGTGATAATTGGGTGTGTGGCACTTATGAGTTAATAGGGACAAATTTGAAGTGTAATGTGACTTGAGTAGTTAAGGTGTGTTCAATTAGGCACCTGGGAGGAAGGGAGTTACCGAGCTATACTAGCGAAGGTGACCCTGATAAATTTTTGTGCGCGATGGAGGTACATTGGACCTGTGAGATAGAGTGGAGGAATATAATTGTTTATACCTTGCATGGGATAGTTGCGCCTTGGTCGATGACACATCATGATAATCTTATGGAGTGACATGAGGTAAGGGTCATGTTCTCCATTACATTCTAAGAATTGATTTACTTGTTGGGATATATGACTATGATGGGAAGGGGTCCGTCTTGTCCCATGTTCGGGAGTGTGAGAGGACCTAGTGGGAAGGCCCGGAATCCTTACCCCTTCCTTATGGGTGCACAAGTTCTATTCCACCTTACAGGGTTGTGCACATGTATGGTATGTTTATTAAGAGTTGCGAGACAAACAGGAAATTAGCAAGAGTTAATAATGTAGTTATTATTTAGACCATTGAGTACTTATCTTCTATCCCATCAGTAAATGAGGCCTTACAGGTGATCAAGTTCCTTACATTAGGAGATAGTGCCAAGGTGGAGAATATTGTATTATAATTTTTGCGTAACTGATATAGGGGCGCACCTTAAAGAAGAGGAACCATATGAAATGCAGTTTGAGTGTGCCTTCCTAGAGAAGGAAAAAGGAAAATTGGTATATGTGATTAATGATGAGGAAGTGGAGAACTTAGATGTTGATCATATAGAAGGTGCGCTCAAAGTATTAGATAGTAAATATGAGAAGTCACATTCAAACCATGAGCCATTGAAAATGAATAAGGTTAACATTAGTATGGAGGAGGAACCCAAGCAAACTATCATTGAGGACTACTGGATGGATCAAGAGGTGTCAAAGATTATTGAGCTATTGCACGATTTTTAGGACTTATTACTATACATGTAACATGAGTTAAAGGGGGTTTATCACTCTCTACGAGAGATGTGGATAAAATTTAAGGAAGGGGAATGACCGGTCAAGAAGAGGCATTATAGCATGATCCCAAACCTATGTGTTAAGGTTAACAACAAGATTGATAAGATGATAGCATCAGGTATCATAGAATCCATTGAAGAATCTGAGTGGGTTAGCCCCATGGTAATCAACATCAAAAAGGATGGGAGAATATGGATTTGTGTTGACTATAGAGACTTAAATGTTGTGTGTGTCATTGATCCTTTCCCAACCCCGTTCACTGAGGAGATCCTGGAAGGAGTATTCGTGCGCGAGATCTATTCGTTTATAGATGGGTTTTTTGGGATATCACCATGTTCAAATTTCCAAGGAAGACCAGGAAAAAACAAATTTCACCACTGAATGGGGAAGTTGTTTTAATACGATCATGCCTTTTAGACTGAAGAACATGCATGTTGTGTTTTCACGCATTGTGGTTTAGGCGTTTCAGGACTTCATTCATAAATTTCTCCAAGTCTACCTGGATGATTGGATGGTTTATGGATTAGTAAAGGATCATTGTGACAACCTGAGGCTGATGTTTGAGAGGTGCAGGCAGTTGAGCATCTCTCTAAATATTAATAAATGTATCTTCACCACTCCTTTTGGCATGTTACTTGGTCATATCATCTGCAAGGAGGGTCTATTGGTGGATCCTGCCAAAATTGTTGTAATTTTGGGGTTGGAGGAACCCACCAATCGAGAGTGTGTGTGGATTTCTAGGGCATACAGGATACTATAGGAATTTCATCAAGGGCTATGCCAAAATTTCCACACCATTGGAGGAGTTGTTAAAGCATAAAGGAAAATTCCATTGGGGTGAGGTGTAGTAGGTTGCATTTAATACACCAAGGACAGGACTCGCATTCTATGCCCATCTTGCACTTTCCCTCTTGGGATAGGCCCTTTCATGTACATGTGGATGCATTGGGGATGGTGATTGGAGTGGTCTTAGCACAACCTAGAGAAGGGATTGTTGACCATCCCTTGTGTTTTGCTAGCAGGAAGCTAACCCTAGTAGAACATAATTATACTACCACAGTGTGAAGCATTGTCAATGATCTACGCGTTGCACAAATTTAGGCAGTATTTGCTTGACAACGCCTTTTATTTTCTACATAGACCATATGGCCTTGAAATATTTGGTGAACAATCCCATCTTGCAAGGGCACATATGTCGTTGGGTATTATTGTTTCAAGAATTTGAATTTACAGTTGTGGTGAAACCAGGGAAAATCAACTTAGGACCTGATCATTTGTCAAGGGTTAATTTAGGTGAGGACACATAGAGCATTGAAGACACAATGCCAAATGCTCAATTATCCAAGCTGCAGTGTGCTCCCTCTAATTTGGAGGACATTGCCATATTGTTACGAACAGGTGTGGCACCCAAAGGAATAAGGATCTTAGAGAAGAAACAATTTACCATTCATGTCATGCCCTACATGTTGATTAGTAGAGACTTGTATAAACTAGGTTGAGATGAATTTTTGTACCGGTGTGTGATTGAACATGAGCATGAAGCTATTATGGAGGAGCCTCATTGTAGTATTGTAGGTGGACATTATGCTTGGGAGATGCACCGCACGTAAGGTTCTGATGGTTGGTTTATGGTGGGAGACCTTATATAAGGATTGTGTGGAGTATGCCAAGGGTTGTGACCATTACCAATGCCTTGGGAATCCTGGTCATTGTGATGAAATGTAATTAAGTACTATTTCCGGTGTAGAGTCACTCGAGAAATGGGAAATTGACTTTGTAGGCCCTATTTCCCTAGCCATGTGAAGGACGGGTTTGCACTACATCATCACTTGCTTAGACTATCTTACCCGATGGGCGTAAGCGATTGCTATGAAGGATTGCACCACAGCCACCGTAGCTAAGTTCTTGTGGGAGAATATAATCAATAGGTATGGATGCCTATTGATTTTAATGAGTGATAGGGGTACTCATTTCCTCAATGAGATAGTTTGAATCTTGTTGGCAGAATTCATGGTGGCCCATCACAAAAATACCCCTTAACACCCTTAAGATAATGGGATAGTGGAAGCCTTTAACAAAATTTTGAGTTACATGTTGACAAAGATTTGTGATGTTGGGAGACAAGATTGGGATGACAAAGTCTTTGTTGTGTTATGGTCATATTATATAACCTACAAAAGGTTGAACAAAGAAACACCCTTTCAGTGGGTGTTTGGCATGGAGGTTGTATTATGTGTTGAGTTCATGTTACCCTCCCTGCATATTACACATGCATGAGGTTTGGCTAACGAAAAAGTGCTTGAGGAACATATTGACAAGTGGATGCAGATAGATGAGAGACGTGTCATAGCATGATGGAGTCAAAAAATGGAAAAGGCTAGGTAGAAGGCATGGCATGATAGGCACATCAAAAATAAGAAGCTAGAAGTTGGGAAGATGGTTCTCTTGTATGATTTTAAGTTTCTACGCCATCCTGGGAAGTTTAAAGTACATTGGTTGGGACCCTATATTATCACTTATATACTTGATTTAGGTGCTTTCCAGTTACAAGCATTGGATGGCACAAGGTTTCCTAGTTTCTTTATGTGTTTTCTTCTATCGTTACTTTGTTTTATCCATTCTATTTTTTTATGTGTGTTGGCACACCAAGAACTAAATACATTTGAAGTAATTTCATGCACAGTACCATGCATACTTTTTATGTGGGGTGGATTGGCATCTACATTTGAAGTACATTGACATATTTCTAAGGAATAAGAACGATTTATGTAGAGGAGGTGTTCAAATGTATACTGCTAAATGAATAAAGTGTTCAAATTTGTGACATAATAAAGGTCTCTTGATGAAAAAGATGAGATGAGTATAGACCACACAGAAGAGAAGAAATGACCGCGTAGTGTAATATGAGGTACACGGTGGTATAGGGGACTAATTGGTGGACAACATAGAGATTATGTACTTTAGCATGGTGAGGTGTGCAAAGGAGGTCCATGGGTAGTGAAGTAGTGTTAGTGTGCTAAAAGGTTACGACTACAACGCATGAAGGGAAGTCACGGAAGTTGAATTATGTTATAAAAACACTTTATTAAAAAGAGACTTTAGAAAAGCGTGGGTCAAGAACATTGAGGTTATGAAAAAGTATAAATATAGGGTAAAGGTAGTCATTTATACTACTTTTCCTTAGAAAACTTTTGTTCTCCCAAGCTTGAAGTGCGATGAGGGTTTGAGAAGAGTGAGGTACTTTTCATGAACCAGTAAAGTTGTGTGAGATGTGGCATGATATTTCAGTTTATCAAGAGGGGAAGAGGAAAGCATAACAAGAAGGGGTTACGTGAGGGAGAAGAGTGGAAGTCATCAAGCTCGGGTAAACAAAGGAAAAGTTGGATGCACCTAGGGCACAAAGGAAAGAGAGAGAAAAATAGAGATGGTACCAAAGAAGGGTAAAAATAAGAAACCAGTGGTGGAAAAGGAACAACTCGTGGAAGTTTATTAAAAAATGTAGTGCCCTCTAGGGGGTTATGAAGGTAGAGAAGTGGAGCTCAAAGTTATATAGATGCAAAATCAATGAATTCAACCACAAAGCCACCGACCATGAAAAATTGGTGTGGAAGGATATCTAAAAGAAGATCACGGGGTTAGAATAGGGAGAATTTTAGTGGTGAATTTTTGTAAACTCATGAAAATTGAGGTTTATCGAAATTCGAATTGGTGAATTTTCTATGATACGTAGCTGACTTATTCGCCAAAAAATTGACCAAAATTTCCCTTGTACTATTTATTTCACCTAGAGTTTACACATATATAAGAGCTTATAAATGTAATTTGCTACCATTTCGAATCATTTCATGCACATATTCACCAAAGTAAACATAAAAACCAGCACCATATAACATATGTCATTAGGTTCGATGGATAATGGGTTAGACGGCTAAAGGTTGGATGGCTAAGGGTTACATGGCTAAGATTTTGGGTGAAAGAGTTAGACGGTTACAGTGTTGGATGGCTAAAAAGTTGGATGGGTAATGGGTTGGGTAGTTGAGAGGTTGGGAAGCTAAGGGGTTAGATGGTTAAGGGGTTGAACGGATGAGGGGTTAGATGGCTAAGGGGTTGGATGGAAGAGTTGGATGGTTAACCCACTCGACCAACATACCCAACTAACCTACCCGACTAACCTACTCGACCAGCCTACCCGATCATCCTACCCAACCAACCTACCGAAAAACCTACTGCACCAACCTACCTAGCCAACCTACCCATCCAATCTTCCCGGCCAACCTACCTATCTAGCCTACTCGACCAACCTACCCAGCCACTTGCCGACCAACCTACTCCGACTAACCTATCCAACCACCTACCCGTCCAACCTACCCGGCAACCTTCTCGGCTAACTTGTCCACTCAACCTACCTATCTAGCTATACAAAACCTCAAGAAAATTTCTCCATGATAAATCGCCTTTCCTTGAAAAAAAAATCAGAAGTTCACCAATAATTTGAAATTCAATTTTTGTTATTCGCCACAAATTCTAAAATAATTTTTCAAATTTGGCTTCTTAAAATGAACCTTGGGTTAGATGAAAAAGTAAACCCTATGGTAGATGATTCGGTGATGAGGGAGTTATAGAAGACTGAGGTTTTTCAGCTTTAGGAGCTGTCATTTTTTGTTAAACCCGCACCGCTCTTCAGATGGTTGATGTCGTGAGTGCATGAACACTTATTCTACTTTGCGGGGAGGAGGATGAGACTCACACCAATTTAATCCATATGGTAATGGGCCTGCAAAATCACTGGTGAGGATATGGCCCTCGATTTTGGTGCCACTACAAAAGTGGAAGAGTTAGCAAAACAATTAAACTATGAGAAGGGGGGATGGATCGTGTTATTGCGGATCTTATAGACTCGGCATTGAGAGTCACCTCCCGACTCATTAGTTACAAATTGGGAGCATTAGAGAGATGGACGGACATCAACAAGATATTCTTGTATGTTGCCTACAGAGTTTCTAAGCGGGCACACTACAATTTTGCACAATTTATTGTGGATAGTATCATTGAGGAGGCACGAGTGTAGAATGACTTAGGAGAAAAAATAACTTAGGGGTCCATATTGTTATTGATTGTTTTATAGGAAATTGGTGTTCCAAATGGACTATAAGGGAACATGTGGGTTTACCCACCTGGTGCACCCATATCCTACCGTGATTCAATTCACTTTTGAGGATCCATCTCGAGACACCTACAAGGTGCGGATGAACAAGTGGTATGAGAGGCTGCGTGGAGCTTTTGAAAATGAATGGTGCATCCCACATGAGCTACCACAAATTTTTGGGGACCAAGTGCGCTCATCATGTTACACAACACTTTTCTTTGCATTCATATAATGGCCAAAGGGTAATTAGGGGCATGGTGAAAAATTCCATTTGTATTCACCGCTAAATACATGAAGTGTGTCATCAACCAGTTGAAGGACGTATAACAAGAACCTTTGATGTGGGTAAGGTGAATGCAAATGTGCACACCACATGCATGACCTACGAGATATGACTCGATGTCGCATATGTGGAGACCTTGGAGCCCGAATTTTGGATCTGCACCCACATGTCAATGTTACCATCAAGGGCTACATCCACTGGGTATTTATATAGTGGCACCCCAAGACATAGGGAGGATTTGAGGTCGGAACTCGAGATGCCACCTTCCTAAGGCCATGTGAAGCACCAATCCCACTAATAAAAGTGGTCCAGGAAGATGAAGAAGTGGTTGTGGAAGAAGAAGAGGGTGAAGGGAAGTTGGAAACTTCCCAGAAGAGAAAATACTATATGCACAAAGGTAGCAGTGGGGGCACAAGTACATCACAACTAAACATCAATGAGGACTAGCAAGTAGAACATGAGGAGGGTGAGTTACCTGGAGGAGAGGAGCTAGAGTAGAAGAGGTAAAAGGTACATGATCTTGCTAGTTTGAAAACGAAAATGGGCTCAAAATAAGATACCCCAACCTTCAGGGAGGAACTCGAGGCTGAGCTCAAGGTGGAAGAGAAGAGAAGGGTTAAGGTAAACACCAAGGCAAAGTGGTGGATGATCACACTAAGGATAAGGCTCGTTTTATGGTGGAAACTAAGCTCCCAAAGATGAGGGTGCCCTCCTACATAGCCCACCAAGTTGAAGGAAGAATATAATGGGCACTCCTTTTTCATAAAGGAGGATAAAGGATTCACTCTAGGATCAAAGAAGCAACGAACAAAGTGCAAGGCTATAAGGAAGAAGTGGATGCATATGTCCCCACATATGGACTTCGTGGATGATCCTGCAAAGGTGTTGTGCGCAAAATTTTAGGGTACCCTCCCGCGGAAAACTGCATGCGTGGGATATTTTAGATCAAAGTGGGGGTGTGATGAGAATAAGGAAGATGATAAGATGAAACCTACATTTCCATAAAGAGGATCCTGAGTTCGAGTTTAATGATCACGTAATCGAGACCATTCATCCAAGAAAAAGAAGGAGAGACATACAATGTGGTGGACCCAAACCACATCATCGATGAGTAGGCATGCAACACGATGCAAAATATGTCCTTAGAGGTGGTAAGATGTAGCTTGGACACAGGGGAAACTATTCAAACCTTGGTTTCGGATAAGAAAGGAAAGGAGAAGGAAATAGAGAGATTGCGCTAAGGTTTAAAAGGATAGCATATGCAAACCATGGAGGCGTATGATTGGGTGGGATCCCTAGTTAAGAATATTTTGCGGTAATGTCCAGTGATGGTAAGCCAAGCTAGGACAGACTACGGTGATGAAATGGAATATCTGGAGGACCTAGTGGGGATGTTGGTAGCCAACATCAAGTATGGTGCAAGGCCTACCACCAAGATATTTCTAAGGAGAAATAAAACAATAAGGCCTCTATGGAAGCCCTAGTTAACCGAGTTAGAGGGTTCACTAGCCCAACTCAAAGAGGAAGAGATACTAGCAGATAGGGGTTTCAATAGCTATTGGAAGTATGAGCCTATCATTGACACGTGGGTAGCATAAGAGGAAGCAACCCTCAAGGCCTTGCAGGAAAATGTCCCTACTAATAATTCTAAGCATGCATAACTAATAGTGGACACCACAACAGAAAATGATCAAATAAATACCAAGTGTGAGAAATTAGAGTTCTTAGTTAGCGAGCTCCAGGACTCCATTACTTGAACATATGGATGAGTTTGAGGGTCTTGGTGCGGAGTTGGTGGTGGTAATTCAGGATTTGAAGGGGAAGGTGGAAGAAATCACACTGGATCAAGTACCCGGTATAGCAGGAGAAGTGTCAGGGAAAGCATTGATAGAGTTGGAGGCATGGAAGAAGTTGAAGGGGGAAATAGATGTAGAGTTCCCTGAGTTTCTCTAATTGCTTTTGTGCGTGGTGACAAATTAAGTTCTTTTACCTTAACTGATTTTTGGCCAATGAAGTTTTGTTCGAGAGCGCGAAGGATTTCCATGGGTGGAAATTGATTTAGTGTGGGGTGATGTTGGGCCCTTGAAATGACCAAGTACCTGAGGCGCGAAGGGTTATGGCACATGGAAGTAGGGTGTAAAGGCACATGTGGAAGTAACTTTTGGGGATGCACGAAGGTTCGTGACTAGAAAGGATGGATTTGAGACTTATTCACTTGTTGAAGAATGGGTAAATCCACGATAAAGAAATGGACAAAAACACAACCAGATTTAGTAATGGATAAATGTAAAATATGAAATACTTGCAGCTCGAGGAAAGGATATTCCAGGGCATCGTTATGGTTATCATAATAGGATAAGAAGATGAGTTAGTTATGGTTTAGCTAGCACCTGCATGATGAAGATACTCGAGTAGGGAAAGACATGATGATAATTGGTATGTATTGGATAGTGATGAAGCGGTTAGAGGAGATTCCTTCCAATTCCTTTTTATGTATTATTTTGCATAGAAATCGAGATAATATATGTGTGTGTGTGTGAAGAGTGAGAACTAAGGGGAGCATAGGTGTAATCTCTGTAATGAAGCCATTGTAGAGAATATATGTGGACTTTGTTGTTGTATTAGCTCCATTCATGGATTCTTTAATGTATTTGGCTACTATAATGTTGATGAATCAATAGAATGGGTCATTCTAAACATCTGAGTCATGGATCGTGAACTGTATATTTTATTTTATGCTTGTGGATCTAAACCCTTATGTTCTTAATGATGCCGATGTTTCAGAATTTCTTTCTTTCTCGTGATCACAATGTTTCCCTTCTCATTATGGTGAGTCTGTATGTGGGTCTAAGTTCCTTTTTATATGTTATATAATGCATATATCTATATCTATGAATTACTTATCCATTAATGATGAGCATTCTTGTAAAACTCACATAAATGAGGGGATCGGTGCTTGCACGTGCCTTATGTGAGTGGCCCACACTAGATGATAGGCTGGTGCACTTGGTCTTTTAAGGGGTTAAGGGTAATGTATTAGCTCTTATAATGTTGATGAATCAATGCAATGGGTCATTCTAAAAATATGAGTCATGGATCGTGAACTGTATATTTTCTTTTATTCTTGTGGATCCAAACCCTTATGTTCTTTATGATGCTCATGGTTCAAATATGTTTTCTTTTTGTGATCACAATGTTTCCCTTCTTATTATGGTGCATTTGTATGTGGTCCGAGTTCCTTTGATATCATTATATACGCATATATCTATATCACATGAATTACTCATCCATTAATTATGAACATTCTTGCAAAACTCACATAAAGGAGGGGATTGACACATGCACGCACCTCAGGTGAGCACCCAACATTACGTTATAGGATGATGTGCTTGGGATTTTAAGGGGTTAGGGGTAAATGAGACTTCACCCTTCATGGGATTTATAAATAGTTCTAAAACTAGTTTAATTATCTTAGACAAATGATTGCCTTCATGTATAGTCTATAATTATTTCCGAGCATCAATGGGCTAGTCCATATGACCTATATGCATCAAAAATTCATATTTTATGCTTTGAAAAAGGATGGACGTAGCTTCCTGATATCTCTAAGAGGAGCTACAATTATTAGGGATTTCTTGTCTACTAGTGGGTAGTTTTTCCACACTAGTCATAAGTTCCCATAGTTTCCTAGCCATAAAATAGAATTTCAATCAAACTCTATAAATGTTATAGTTTGTTCAATTTAATAACCAAGACTTATCCATCGAAAAACTAACAAAACTAGCCATTTTTAATTCTCAGATGGAAATGGAGACAAATATAGCTAAAAATGAATCAAGGAAGCCAAACAGAAGCAAGTAACAAGCTACAAATTATTTTAGTATAAATACACATGCACAACTAGCTTAAACTCAAAAACAGAAAAACCACAGAAGGCCGTAGAGAAAAGATATAAGCTTTTCAAACTTTAGAATCCACGAGACAACGAAAATTAGAAAACCCGCATAACACATAATTTTAAAACCCACGGAATGAGGAGGATTAGAAAACCCATGGTACAAAGAAACTTCAAAATCTGAACTACACATGAACTAAATACTCGTGGAATGAAGAAAATTTAAAATCTACAACACAAAAAAAGAAACATGCAAAGACAAGCCTAAAAAAATGACACCGCAAAAAGAAAAATACACATGCCACTTTTATATTAGATCGCACTTCATCATTGAATAACCGAGTCAAAAGATAATTAATAGAAAAATAGACAACAAAATAAAAAAAAAAGTGTCATTAGTTAATTGGTTTGATTTTTGCACTCTAACAGAATACAAATACTATGCGGAAGCGAAGGATTTAAAATAATTCCACTTGTCAAAAATATAATGACTAAATACTAGACACTTGGATTTTTTCCACCAAACTTTAAATAGATTTCCTCTAGTGGACTTAAAGTCCCCGGAATAAGCAAAACTTTAAAAATAAAATTTGGGTCCGAAATTAAACAACATGTGTCATAATCTTAGTGGCTAATCCAGAGCAAAGATTGACACCCTAACACTTACAAAGACTGACATGGTAGAATAATAATACACATGTCCAAATGTAATTGGTTTACACTTCATAGTGCTACCAAAATAACTAAAGCAAAATTGAACACGCATAGAGCCTTTTAACTAGCTTGCTCTTCGCAAGTATGAAAAATACTGACAAATGTGAAAATGTGGCTAATTCGTATTGGATAAGCCACTTCCACAAAAAGAAAACTAATAAATGTGAACAAGTGGAAAAATCTAATTGGATAACCCACTACCACACTTAGAAAAACATGAAAAATTGAAATGCAAAGATACTTGGATCTATTCTATTGGCTTCAAAATTTGCAAATGAAAAAAGAATCTATCAAAATACTGACACTGCAAAATAGGGAGCTAATTGAGCAATCCTATTGATTAGATTTTGAAAAGACATAAAAATCTAACAAAGGAATGACAATGTGAAATATGGAGAAATCCTATTGGTTTGTATTTCACAAAGACAAAAACATGTTAATTAAATCCTGACAAATAAATATAAAGTGACTTGGAGTTTTCTTATTGGATCGATTTTTCATGAATGACAAAGGAAATATTAACCCAAGTATGACAACGTGAAGAAACATGTAAATCCCTTATTGAATTGCATTTTACAACTGAAAATGAGACAAACAATAAAACTAATAATGTGAATCAAGGTAGAGCCTTCTTATTGGCTAAGGCTTCGTAAAAATAGATCTAGCAAAAACAAAGAGCTATAAAGTTGGGGCAGATTTAAATACTCCAAAATAACTAGATTTAAGGATATCCTTTTGCATCCAAAGACAAAAATAACCCTAACATGTCTATTTAACCAATATTTTCACAAAATATTTAGGCGGGAATCGAATTTTAAACTGGTTATCTTGAAGATGACTGCAGAACTATTAGGGATTCGCAAGTCCATAAATAGACTTCAAGAATATTCACTCCAACAAATTAAAAGCTTCCAGATCAATCATGCACATGCACAATCACCAGCTCTAATACCATGTCAGGATTTATAAGGAATGAGTAATACAATGATTATAAATCAATAAATAAATGTCAAATATTATAGATTATGTTGTGCAGATTACATAATGAAATAACGAGAGATGGAAGCAAATAAAAGAGACAAAGACATACAACACCAAATTTAAGTGAGGAAACCCTAAGGAAAAACCCCACTATAATAAAGCACTGTATATATTAAGAATTCTCAATACTTTAACACAACACTTCCACTTCACACATTAGTTTCACAGAATGATTGTAGAGCTATATCTCTCAATAATTTAATGCAATGATCAGCAAATGATCTTCCAATCTGATCTCATTCTTAATATTAGTTTGTACAAAATTAAATTTTGTTGATATCTAATCCCAAGAGAGATCATATAAATCAATATGGGTGGATGAATCGGTCGAGCCTCTTCACTCTTAAATGTGTAATACCTTCATAATAAAGTTTAATACATAAACTTTAAAATAATATGGGGTGTACAATAGTGGTAGATATTCCACTTGACAAGATCACCCAATAATACACAACTTTATTCATCAAAATATCAAGCTTAGTTGGTTCATTTTGAACCAAAGAATATAATAAATGTCTTTGGGAGTGGTTCTTAAATTGGGAATTTATTTCTTTAATCAAAACTTTATCCCTAAACTCCCACAATCTTAATAGTTATATATCCTTAAATAAAATATCATTAATTGTGGCTAGAAAATTATCAACCAAAAGACTATCAAGTGAAAAACTGGTTTTTTCATCATCATTTAAG
This sequence comes from Taxus wallichiana var. yunnanensis, assembly GCA_018340775.1. Lineage (NCBI taxonomy): Eukaryota > Viridiplantae > Streptophyta > Pinopsida > Cupressales > Taxaceae > Taxus > Taxus wallichiana. The sequence goes on along the minus strand of CM031235.1, from coordinate 611,142,621 downwards.
GCAGTTTCTCTAGGAGAAGGTGTGTTTAATATTTATTCTCTTGCTAGAGAAGGCTTCCTTATCCCATGAATCATATCTTGTGTATTGAAAGTTCCATGGGCATGATCCCAATTGGCGTCTTCAATGCCAATATATTCTTTATCTAAATCAATTTCATTCAAAATAAAAACACCCCACGCACTAGTAACATTGCCCAACAAAAAATTTGGAAACTTAACTCTAAAATTAAGGGTTCCCCTACTTGAAACTAGAGCATTATATGAAATATGTTTCCCACTTGCCCATGGTCCCGATATTTTTTTCGCAATGGAAATGGTGATATATTTTCCTCAAAGAATCAAATGTATTTGGAATTGGAGGGAGGATGCACTACAACAATTGATTGTAGAAAACATGAGAAAATTGAAACGAAAAACATAATAAGAATGGAATAATAGAAAATTATATATCATTTATGATTAAAAAACATTACTTATTCACATAGATTACGAGATGGGATGCGAGATGGTTCATGTTATAGTTGTTGATAGGTAGAATCAAAATACTATGAGTGGGATTGGTATTGATAGTGTTGATATAAATGTATTTAAAAATTACTAATTTAAATTTTCAAGTTTTTTCGTTTAAAACAATAAAATTTATAACAAACTAAAAATAAATTAAAATTAAAACTTAAATGAGATACATACCCTGTGGTAACGAAGATATATCTTGATCTTGTGTTTCATCAAATTCATATACAATTCTTGTTGGGCTAGCATGATCCCGATGATATAAACTTGAGCTACTTAGAGGTTGTTGCACCAAAGGAATGTAAACAAGTTATAAATGTTTAATGTATATTTATATGAAATTATATATATGTTAAACATATTGGAATATAGAAATATTAAAAACCTATGATTAGTGGCATGGTGGACATGTCAATTGGATGAGGAGTTAAAGAAATCCTCATCCATTTCACTTGATAAGTGCTTATTTATGGAGTGGACCGAGTGGTGTTCTCGGTCTATTGATCTTCCAAAACACAAATAGAATCTTTGGAATCTAGAGGGAAATGTCCTCTTATGGAAACCTCTCTCTTGATTGCAACTGTAGTAGTTATCCCCAATATAATTCAACAATGAACTGAATATTAATTCCAAATATAATTTATAAACTATTAAGAAAATTAATGATAATGATTAAAAATTAAATAATCATAAATTTGGGAGTTGGGATTGACCTCATGTTGTTCAATTGTTAAATACATAGTTGTAAGCTTTCATTGAGTGTGGTAGGAGTAGGGGTGCAGTGTAAATTGTAAAGAGATTCATAATATAAATCAAGAATAAAATTTGTGGAATTAATAGTAATAGTGTCATTCACATTAATGTTACTTAGGTCATGTCTTATCCTAGAGGATAATAAATTACACCAATCATATTTTTCCCGTTAAGGATGCGCATGATATAATTAAGAGGCCAAAATGGAATATCTATATATCTACCTTGTAATATGATTCTAGCCTAGAAAAATTGCACCATACCTTGTAGAAACTAGTTACTGAAATCCTTGAGGGGAATTCCCCTTTTTGAAGGATTTGGGGAACCTGTAAATGTAAGGAGACAAAATTTATCAATATTAAATAAGACACAATCAAAATTCCTAAAATTAAAAATGATATAAACAATAATATGATTATTTGAAACTTATTTACATATCAAGTAGTTAAGCAAAAAATGTGGTGATGAGACTCCAAATACTTGATATCTTCATCAAATAAAATGGCCTTCGTTGTGATAGGATCCACATCTTTGTGTGGTAGTCTTGTCAAACACTGAATGTCTTCAGGGGACATTCCAAAGGATAGTGTGTGTGATGGGAGTTGAATGGAAAAAGTACAAGAGGAATTGTTATAGGTTATTAGAAGGTTGTTGAGTGTTTTGGTGTCTGTAGGAAACTGAGGCATATAAACTAGCCTTGTGAAACTAGAGGCATCAATCCATTGTGAAAATGAATTGGGATATGATAGGAGTTTGTATAGTTGAGGAAATACAAGGCTCTTATAAGAAAACTTACGAATTTGAGGTTGTTCTAGTGGGCTCACGAACTTTGGAAATGACCTTCCTTCTCGGCATTTTTGTAATAAATTGAATAGACTCTAGAGATGACCTTCATGCTTCATATTTGGAATCTATATATGATTTGGCTCATGGGAAGAGATTCTTATCTCAATTGTTTTTGTTTTCGGTGGATGGAAAAAAAAATTGTTTGTTGGGCTTGTGGGAAGAGGTTGTTTTATCATTCAATGTAAAGTGAAAATGAATAGGCTTGGTGAATTTTTATAGGTAAATGGTGAGAGTGCTATTGACTGGTAGTACACAAAATGCTACTGATTAGCAGCATGCAAAATACTACCGTATAGTAGCATACAAAATGTTACCAACAGTTGGTAGTGTTGGTGCTCAAATTTGTCTCGCCCCATTTGCCATTATTTTCCTTTGATTTGTGTGTTGTGAAACATTTTATCTCTCAATGTGGGTTTTTGAAAGCTTTTATTTCCATTTGAGATGCTTTGAGTTGTTTGCAAAATCCATTGTCATGTCCCTCCTTGAAGAAGTCTCTCGAGTCTGCCCTGTTTTTGCCCCAATTTCTTCAAAGTCTGCGGGCTTTGCCATTTTTCCTATTTTTCCTCGACCATGGAAGCTCAGAATGGTTAATCTATATTTGTATGCCTTTGAAAATCCAAATCCATGGTCGAAAATATGCTCGAACCATGATTCACTTGTTTTTGTTTCAAAAGAAATTTTCATCCTTAGCAAAAAAATCGGTTTCTGGGCATGAATGGTGATTTTCTATATTCTAACAGTTTAACGGGTATCTTTTTCCTATCAAATGTATTCCTCAACGTTTGGATGGTCATGTGGCTTCTTTTGGTTGGTTTAGGGATGGCGGAAAAATTCTTTAACTTATCGTTATTTCCTTTTTTGGCAAAAAGGAAAATTTGGTCCCATGGCCTCACTCAAATCTGATTGGTTCTTTTGGTGCTTACGTGGCTTCTTCTAATTGGATGCGGCATGGTCTATTTTTGAACTTGTTCTTTTTGGCTACTTTGGAAAAAGTTTGAACCCACCCTACACCCCTCTAGATCTAATTAAAGAAAATATAAGAGGCAGGGAAAAATTCTCACTTTGAACTTGCGGGGGACACGTGTCAGGCTCATTTCCCAAGGGCATAGTGGAGCAAAATGGAAATTTTTTCCATTTTTTCAAAAGGTTGTAAAAATTCAAAGGAAACCCCTGAGCTTGTTTTAAAGTTGAATCTTCCATGTGGATGACCCAAATTCAAAGTAAAGATCAACAAAACTATGAGTCTAAATCTGATTTTCCTCATATTTTTACTAAAACACACCTGGAAGTGTGAGTCTTCATGATTTCTTGGTATTTCCTACATGCCAAATAGAGAGGGGAGTTAATTTTGATATCTAAGTTTGGTGGGAGATCTGGAGACATCTTTCACCATTAAAATGGTCTGACTATCGGGCTCGATCTGATTTTCCATTTTTCTTCTCCCGAGCACGTAAGGAACTAGATTTGACATATTAGGGGTGGAAGTGGTTAGCAAGTTAAGGAGTGTTCTACCAAATGAAGGAGTTGAATTCGATATTTTTGAAGAGATCTGCCCCATGAGCACTTGACAACTTTTACAGATATGATTTTGGGAATCGTGATCGAGATCATGGTGAGTATTAGTACATTAAATGTTTTTGTCTTTTGGGGAAGAAGGGGCTCTGTTGTAAATGTTATAAATGGCACCAATTTTTCGTGTAAATAGTTGGATTGTTAAAGGCTTAAGAAAATTCCCAAGAGGAAAATTTGACAAAGCCTGTCTTTTGAGAAGCAATCGGAGAACATGTATATCTCTTTTGTATTAAGTTTGATTGTGTCAAGGTGGTTGCAAGTGTATAGCCATTGACAAGCTCTGAGATTGTTCTAGAAACTTTCCCCTGCTGATAAATTTAATCAAACTTGAGTTATTCTGTGTTGATCTTGAGCAAAATGTGTTTGTTTCATCTCTGAATGTATGCAAGTAGTTTTTCTTGTTTCTGTTGCAATCTTGTATTAAAAATATGATTCAATCACATAGGTCTCAATCCTTGTGATAGTTTAGTGGCATCTGCAATTTCATTTCTCATGAGAGCTTTCATCTAGGAGTGAAATAAATGATTTAAAATCACTTTTCTTTCATCTGTTCGATAGATATTATTTGTAAGCCTCTAGGTGTACCTCAGGCATGATTTGGCTTAGATCTTGATGCTTTGTTGGGTTTTCTAACTTGAGCTTTCGTGTTAGAATCTTATAGATTGTATGAAAAAGTGCTAATCTGGGCCTCCATTAAAGCACATATTCTAGTTAAAGAAACATTTTAGCTATTATGTGGCATTCTATTGGTTTAGTTTTCCATTTTATAAAATCTCTCAAGGATCTGGTAAATCAAGTTCACTTTGCCTCACCTCCCACCAAAATCCATTTAAAACATCCAATCTTACTGTATTACCCTTGTTTGTCCTATGTGTATACCAATGCATAGTTTCTAGTACCAAAACATGTAGAAACAATCAGGTTTCCAAATGTCTTTAGTAACCTTTGCCTTGTTTTGAAAATATCTCCATAATCTGGAAGTGACAACTCGTGAGAGTCAGATTTGGTGTGTTGATCATATTTTCCCAAGGTCTTCTCTATAAAATTTGTACAAAAGAAGGATTTACTAGCATTATTCAATAATGGAGGTTACAAAATAGGTTCTCTTACCTTGGTTGAAAGGCACAACCTAAAATAGTTAGGATCAGATCACATCCTTTTAAGGTGCTACCCACTCCTCTCGATCCTAAATGCTAAAAGGTCAGATAGATTGCTTCCCCAGTAAAAATGACATATATAATCATTTATCTACCTCTGAGTGTCTTGTCAAACCCATGATGTTTCTTAGCCTTTGAAGGAGATTAAATTTGGGTACCAACACGCTTCTAGCACCATTGTCGGGGACTTATTTGAGTTGTTGAGACTATTTGTTGATTCACTGCCAGTTCATATCTATTTATCCCAAAAAACACGCTTTTGGCGCCATTTCTAGGGACATAGTGATTACAGTTCATATTCAGACCCTGGTAAAACACTTCTTATATACTCCAAGTGCCTAGTGCAATTCTTTCAGTTTCTACACCTAGTGCACTAGCTTTCATTGATAGATCTGGGTAAAGAAAAGTCAGAGTCTCTCCATTTCCAGTTTCTAGTGTTGACAAACATTTGACAGATCATATTTAGTGCATTTACATAACTAAGGTGGAAATCCTTAGTGGCGACTCCCTATTGATCTAATTCTTGATTAGTACAAGTGTTTTAACCTCTATCAAGTGAGATTTATTACTAATCTTCGCAAAGCTAGAAGGAAGAAGGTCTTTCTTTGCTAGGGATCCTGCTAGGACATTATTTCTAGAGCTAGGAAAAGTAAAATCAAAAGGAATAAAATCCTAGAGAGTTGTTGGAGATCAGCAAACAAGAAAATGGATCTCTATTGATGAAAGTGATCGGCCCATTATTGAAGACTGCAATTCAAGTGCTTCATAATTAGGTAGCCTCTTTGTGGAATTGAATTATCTAACTGGAGAGGGCCTTTAATTTATTTTGAAAAATTTTCATCTCATTCCGCACCTTTCTTTTCAGAAGTTGATAGGGATTTCTAAGAAACAAGGCCTTTAGGGGATATCCATTTTGAAAGTTATACTCCTGTATTTCAAAGGCCCTCTGCTCCTTATCAATTTGTCACTCCTCCAGGGCCACCTCCTCAAAACAACATGGCCCTACCCCCACCCAGACCCCCTTTTGTTGTAAACACCTTTGGTCCTATAAATTTTACAGGGATGGCTAGTTATCCAAATGCAGTTCCCCAGGATGTAAGAAATAGATTACCAAAGTTCTAAGGAAATAATGTTATAACTAGTGATCAACATCTAAATATTTTTATCAATATAATGGAAGAATTTGAGATTGAACATGAAGATGTATATATCAAATTGTTTATCCATACTTTGGAGGAAGATGTCAGGGACTAGTACAAAGCTTTGCCAAATAATTCCATAGATTTCTGGATTGAGATGAAGAATGCATTTAGATTGCAAAGTATGATGACATGAATTGACCCTATATTTCTTGTCACAAATTTGAAAACATTAAGAAGAATCCTAATGATTCAAGTACATGATTTCAACACAAGGTTTAATAAGACCTTGAGGAGATTTCCTGTTAGGATAAGGCCATGTGATGAATCATGTTTGATCAAATATTTAGATGCATTTGATAAAAAGGTTGCTTACTACTTGAGGGACAAAAACCCTGCTAATTTGAGGCAGGAATTCACCATGGCCCTACAGATTGAGAATAACATCAAGGAAATTGGAAAGCCTCTAAAAAGGGAGGGTGTAAAACTAATCAACCCAAAAAATCCTCAAACAAGTAAGGTTGCTGATTTGGAGGAAGTTGTAAAAAATTTGGCAGGGGTTGTCAAAGAAATTTCATAAAAACTAACCCGAGCAGAAAAGGGGATTGGGTAGATTTCACAAGGTCAACACAAGCAACAATGCCAAGATAGGTTTACAAATCACCAAAGAGCTGATGATAGAGGCAAGGGACCTGTTGTATTTAGAAATAGGAAGTCCCAGGCCAGGGAAAATAGAATGGTACCTGATCCTTTGGCTACCAGATTTGCTATTGTGGAGGAGACAGATGTCATTGATTGGTGTGACAGATGTTTTGTGCCCCATGCTCCATATGAGAAATATTAGTAGGAATAGGAAGAAGTTGGTGATGATAATGATGATGATGCTTGCATGATGGATATCCCTGCAAGTTCACCAAGGGAATCAACTTCAACTGAGGTAATAAGTGCTAGAACTGCTGTGTTGTTTTTGGGATTACATCCACTAGGTACCTCTTCTTCCTCCCTCTCATACTTTAGAAGTAGACATTGTACAAGATTTTGAATTGCCCACTAATGATTTTGAATACTTGAGGGCATTAATGATTGAAAAGTATGATGTAGGAGTTCCTTCAGAAGAAGATAGGTAGCTATAAATGAATGTTGTAGTTTCCCAAGAAAACGAGCACAATATCATAAGTAAAGTTTCCAAGGGCCACAATCTAAGTCAAATTTTCCATTACTTACCAAAGAAACCCCAAAGAAAAATGCATCTGGCAGAGAGCTTGTTTCCCCAAGCAAAACTTGTGTTCCTCCCCATGCCCAAACTGAAAAGAATCCCATTCCATCTGATGAATTTTCCAATCTTTCTCCTTGTGTTGGCTTACCCAAATTTGTTCCATATGAAATTTCCCAAGTTTTGAGTCAAATAAAAATTATTGTCCCATTTGTTGAGCTTCTTAGGATCCCTAAGCACAAGAAGAGGGCTTTTGAATACTTAGGATTCAAAGAGGAAGAGATCACACAAGGAAAAGATGTAAACAAGGTTGGTGTTCCCCTTACTATTACAGTGGTTGAAAAGCCACAAGTGTTGGAAGAGCTGGGGGAACCACCAGAGGTTTATTTAGGAACTTCTTTGGTTAAATCCCAGCTGAATGTGGATCCATTTTTCACTACCCTGGTTATCAAAGACAAGTTGTTACATAATTGTATGTTTGATTCTGGAGCTTCATGTAATGTCATTCCTCTTGAGGTCATGAATGAGCTAGGTATTAAAGTAATAGCGATATGGGAAGTACACTACCGTGGACTCTAGAGAGAGGTTCCAGGTGGTGGGATGTGTCAAATATCTGGTTTTACAACTTGCATCTTATCCGGGAAGGAACTTAAAACTTGACGTGGTGATTGTTGATTTGCCCACCAAGTGGGGGATGTTATTGTCAAGAAAGTGGGTAGAAAGTTTTGGTGGTAGTGTGCAAATGGACATGTCTTATGCCACTATCTCCATTAAAGGAAACTTGGTGAAATTATATGGAGAGAAGAAGATATTGTACTTGATTGAAGACCCAAGCAATGCATCTTATGGAGTTTTGCAAGCGATGTTGATCTTAACAACTTTGTGAGTTTTGTGATTTCGGGTAGTATGAAAGTGTTGAAAATAGAGCTCTAAAGTATGCTATTTTTCTGGTAATTTGGTCTATGATTCAGCCTTGAAAAATGTTAAATAATTTGACTTAAACACAATGGAGGAGCTTCAGAGAAAATGGATGGTTTACAAAATTGAACAGAGAAGAAAAAGAGGTATATTTCCAGTTGATGAAAACATATCAGAACCTCTTGGCATGGTCATATCTAGGATGGCAGATGCTTGAAATTTTTCCTTGATTTTTTCTCTAAATCAGGGTAAACATCTTTTGTACAGTGTATAGTTGCTTGTTTGTTTCCTGTTTTTGTCTTTTGCCCGTTCTAGTCCCCAGGTGACCTATTTTTGATGGTTTGTCTGTTTTTTTTTTTGGGGGATGGTCCTAGTTGTTTTCTCTGTAAGCTGACTCCTTTTTCCAATGTATATTTTGGAACTTGGTCTACCTTTTTTCTTGTGGCACTCACAGGGAGTGCCCATCCCCAAGTCAGAGCCAATGTTGGTGCTCAGATTTGTCTCACCCCATTTGCCATTATTTTCCTCTGATCTATGTGTTGTGAAATTTTTTATCTCTTGATGTGGGTTTTCTGAAAGCTTTTATTTCCATTTGAGATGCTTTGAGTTGTTTGCAAAATCCATTGTCATGTCCCTCCTTGAAGAAGTCTTTGAGTCTTCCTGTTTTTTCCCTAATTTCTTCAAAATCCGTGGGCTCTGCCATTTTTCCTATTTTTCCTCGACCATGGAAGCTCGAGAATGGTTAATCTATATTTGTATGCCTTTGAAAATCCAAATCCATGGTTGAAAATATGCTTGGAACCATGATTCACTTGTTTTTGTTTCAAAATAAATTTTCATCCTTAGCGAAAAATCGGGTTCTGGGCGTGAATGGTGATTTTTGTATTCTGATGGTCTGACGGGTGTCTTTTTCTTGTCAAATTTATTCCTCAACATTCAGTGGTCATGTGGCTTCTTTTGGTTGGTCGGGGATGGCGGAAAATGCTTTAACTTATCACTTTTTTCTTTTTTTTGGAAAAAGGCAAATTTGGTCCGTGGCCCCGCTCAAATCTGATTGGTTCTTTTGGTGCTTATGTGGCTTCTTCTAATTGGATGGGGCGTGGCGGGTCTATTTTTGAAATTTTTATTTTTGGCTACTTTGGAAAAAAATTGAACCCACCCCGCGGCCCTGTCAGCTCTAATTGGAGAAAATTTAAGAGGCAAGGAAAAAGTCTCACTTTGACCCCACAGGAGGACATGTGTCAGGCTCATTTCCCAAGGGTGGAGGTGTGGAGCAAAATGGAAATTTTTTCCATTTTTTCAAAAGGTTGTAAAAATTCAAAGGAAACCCCTGAGCCTATTTTAAAGTTGAATCTTCCATGTGGATGGCCCAAATTCAAAGTAAAGATCAACGAAAACTGTGAGTCTGAATCTGATTTTCCCCCATTTTTACTGAAACACGCTAGAAATGTGAGTCTTCATGATTTCTTGGTATTTCCTACACACCAAACAGAGAGGGAGTTAATTTTGATATCTAAGTTTGGTGGGAGAGATCTGGAGACATCTTTCACCATTAAAATGGTCTAACTATCGGGCTTGATCTGATTTTCCATTTTTCTTCTCCCGAGCATGCAAGGAACCAGATTTGACAGATTAGGGGTGGAAGTGGTTGGTGAGTTGAAGGAGGAGTGTTCTACTAGATGAAGGAGTTGAATGCTGAGATTTTCAAAGAGATCTTCCCCATGAGCACCTGACAACTTTTACAGATCTGATTCTAGGAATCGTGATCGAGATCATGGTGAGCACTAGTACATTAAATGTTTTTGTCTTTTGGGGAAGAAGGGGCTCTGTTGTAAATGTTATAAATGGCACAAATTTTTCATGCAAATGGTTGGAGTGTTAGAGGTTGAAGAAAATTCCCAAGAGGAAAATTTGACAAAGCTTGTCTTTTGAGAAGCCGTCTAAGAAGCCTGTATATCTCTTTTGTATTAAGTTTGATTGTGTTAAGGTGGTTGCGAGTGTACAACCATTAACAAGCTCGAGATTTTTCTAGAAACTTTCCCCTACTAATAAATTTAATCAAACTCGAGTTATTATGTGTTGATATTGAGAAAATGTGTTTGTTTCATCTCTGAATGTATGCGAGTAGTTTTTCTTGTTTCTATTGCAATCTTGTATTAAAAATCTGATTTAATCACACAAGTCTCAATCCTTGTGATAGTTTAGTGGCATCTGTAATTTCATTTCTCATGAGAGATTTCATCTGGGAGTGAAATAAATGATTTAAAATCACTTTTCTTTCATCTATTCGACAGAGATTATCTGTAAGCCTCTGGGTGTACCTCAGGCATGATTTGGCTTAGATCTTGATGCTTTGTTGGGTTTTCTAACTTGAGATTTTGTGTTAGAATCTTATAGATTGTATGAAAAAGTGCTAATTTGGGCCTCCATTGAAGCACATATTCTGGTTAAAGAAACATTTTAGCTATTATGTGGCATTCTGTTGGTTTAGTTTTCCATTTATAAAATCTCTCAAGGATTTGGTAAATCAAGTTCACTCTACCTCACCTCCCACCAAAATCCATTTAAAACATCCAATCTTACCCGTATTACCCCTGTTTGTCCTGTGTGTATACCAATGCATAGTTTCTAGTACCAAAACATGTAGAAACAATCAGGTTTCCAAATGTCTTTAGTAACCTTTGCCTTGTTTTGAAAATATCTCCATAATCTGGAAGTGACAACTCGTGAGAGTCAAATTTGGTGTGTTGATCATATTTTCCCAAGGTCTTCTCTATAAAATTTGTACAAAAGAAGGATTTACTAACATTCTTCAATAATGGAGGTTACAAAATAGGTTCTCTTACCTTGGTTGAAAGGCACAACCTAAAATAGTTAGGATCAGATCACATCCTTTTAAGGTGCTACCCACTCCTCTCAGAGCCTGAGTGCTAAAAGGTCAGATAGACTACTTCCCCAGCTACAAAATGACATATATAATCATCTATCTACCTCTGAGTGTCTTTTCAAACCCATGATGTTTCTCAGCCTTTAAAGGAGATTAAATTTGGGTACCAACAGGTAGCATTGTAGAATGTTACCATTTGGTAGAATGTAAAATGCTACTAGCCAGTAACATGCAAAAAATTCTACCATCTAGTAGCATTGTATAATGATACCAACCGACAGTATTTAGAATGTTGCCGACTGGTAGCATGCAAAATTCTACTGGATGGTAGCTTTTAGAATGCTACTAGTTCATAACATGCAAAATTCTATCGGTTGGTAGAATGCGGAATGTTGTCAACCAAAAGCATGCACAATGTTAATAGATGATAGCATGTAGAATTCTATCGATTGATAGCATTCTAGTACTAGTAGCTGGTATCATACTAAATGCTACCATCAATAACATACAAAATTTTGTCACTACTACAATGGTAACCTTTCCCTTAGTTTTACAAAAATTCACCTTCCCCAAAAAACATTTTTTCCTAAGATTCACCTTACTTTCAAAATTCACCTACTATTTTCTATGGTTTATTTAGAGGGCCCTTAAAATTTACCATGAGTACCTTTTTTATTCTTTCTCCACCTTTCATGCACTCAATACTCTAGCTTCTCCTTCAAAGCACAATTAGGGTTTAATCACCCCCAATCCTTCAACAAAGTTAATCAACAACAATCTAAATCTCCAATTGCAAGAAAGGAACTGGAAGTCCTTCCCTCTACAAACAAACATGTGTACTCTTTCCATGGTTTACATCTCTTCATTTAACTTAATGCATGTTCAACTTATATATTTACAATTTAGTAACAGTTTAATTTCTACTATGGAAATTTACTACACTTTATGTTGCAGGAGTTTCATCATGGAGAATGCCAACACCCACACATCCGGAATAATAAACTTTTGAGTGAAGATAAAGTGTGTCTACGTATGTGGGTATCTTTTCCTTTCATCATGTCATGTCCATTTCATAATTAAAGGGAGAAAATGTAGACATTCAATTTTTTTCATTTACCCTTTTAACATTCCTAATTATAATTGTGTTCTTCTTGTCTAAGATAGACACCCACACCTATCACCACTCAATACATGTTGTCATCCCTTTTCTAACTTACTCATTTTCATACACCTAAGTGTCAACAAATTATGAATGTTAATACATGAGACTAGTACTCAAAAAAATTTCCAAGATGTAAATTTCATATTTCACTTAGCTCCTCTTTGTCCAAAACTATATAGCTTGGTCACGCCATATAATACGTCTTTTCCGACCTCTACGTTCCTACACCAACATATTTTCCAACTCTACTTTCGATGCACTATTATTTTTGGGTATTTTTATCCTCTTGGGTTATCCTTATCATGATAATTTACCTTTAGAACCCTATATAAGCAAGTTAACATCACCTCATTTAATAACATGGCAATCTATTGCTAGCCCCATAATCAACACATGTAAAAGGAACTCAAGGCTCCCTAAATATTCCCAAAGATAATGTTGGAGCTCAAAATTACACCCTGTTCTAAATCATGGAAGATTCAACATTTTGAGGAAACATGGGACCGTGTGTGTGGGATGTACGGCTTGATACGGACCTCTAGAGAAGGTTGGATTCCTTGTTCCATGGATTAGGAAAAACCAGAGAACATAACCGACTTTTATTGCTAAATGAATCCTACACTAAATCATCCAAGGAACCAAGGATAGAGAGAGATGCAAGAAATAAGGAAACTAAGTAAAAAGGGGTGGTGATAGCACTAGAAATAAGGTGGAACTTTCCCAACTCCAAATGACATAGATGTAAGTTCACATAATTGGGATTATGAAGATGCACGCAATTCTAAAGCAAACAAGTGAAATAATGCAAAACATACAAGAGGGTGAATATATTCACACCAAACACAAATTATTTGAGGGAAATATTGAAACCACACTTGTATTAATTGATCCTTTATGGTTTACATATAGAGACAATGAAGGAAAATATCCATTCACAAGTTACAGAGGTCGAAGGCATGAAATGTTTGAGTTTCACATAGAAGAGATCGAAAATGTGTTAAGGAAGAAAAGGGAGAAAAACCATTACAATGTTCACAAGCACTTACATTTATAGAACTCATGGAGTGAAGAAAGAGAAAGAAGAGAGAGGAAAAAGGATCCTTGAGCTAGAATTTGTCCCCTAAAATCATTTTGGATGAGCATGGGAAACATGATTTCTTGTAGTATAGGCATGAACACCTTTATATGAAAGAAAATAACCATAGCACGACCCCTTGATTCTATCACACACCATCAAAATTCACAGAAGACTGTTAGACTTCATTAAATTTTGGTGGTTAGGTTGGTTGGCTCTCTGGTTTGAAGTCTGATGCGGCTTTGAGACTTTCGACGGATATACCTCTTATTAAGACATCTGTAACTTCCATATGTGCTCAATATTTGTGGCATATTATTTCCTTGTACTGAGGCTTGTATCGATTTTTTCAATTTTCCTCCCTCAACGGACCCGCGCAGCTTTGTCCTTTTACTACCATGATTCATGAAAATACTTCACAATACTCATGAAAGCTTCATCTTAATGACCCATGGTATTCTACATTGGTTTATTTCTCCACTCCCAAAGGATATTCAACTCGTGGTATTCTAACTTGACTTCTACCCACAAGGTACTAAATCCTTAGTGTCACGGTGTCTAAAAATTCCTCTTAACACTAATATTTTAATAATTCACCTAATCCCGGTCAGTTGCTCAATTATTTTTTCCGTGGGTTAGGATAATTCGCAACACACTACGTTCATGTATTTTTGGAAGACTGAATCAATATCCTATGGATTTTCTTGACGAAAAATATGACCAAGTCATTTTAATTAATTGTTCAAAATTACATGAAGGGTAATTTTGGACAATAATTTGGTGACATCCAAGGACATTTACCTTAAAGCATCCATTGGGAATGGATTCAAGCATAATCTTGAACAAAACCAATCTCAACCTTTAGAATCTTGTCTCTCGATCCATATGAACTTATCAGCGATTGAAGATGATCTCATGGAGCTCAAAGAATGTGCCTTCAAATATACTCAAATTATATAATTTTTCCATGTGATCAACTCTGTGATGACCCGTGTATGACCGCATAGTGGCTCTAAAATTAATTTACAAAAGGGAATATCATACATGATTTAAGTGAAACATGCAGAGAGTGCACAACACTTATTACAAATGAATATGACGACCACAAGGATTGAGGAAAATTAACTCAATCAGTGATTAACACATGACAAAATGAGGGGACCTCAAACAAAAAACAAACACACAAATTATTTACAAGATGCAATGGGACAATTTAATGGGAGTGTTTGAGATAAATCCCATTGACTAGGATTTGTAATAACTCTCCATTAAAATTACAAAACTTAAAGGAGTTGGATTATTTACAAGTGGTGATGTTGTATGGCCCACTCCAAATTTCATAAAACTTGGAATTATACCCTCTGGTGTATCTTTATTCACATCCCACTTGAGTATTAGATCACCTACTTTGAAAACTTTCCACTTATTTTTCTTTTCAAACCATATCTTGGTTGATCTTTGATGTTCTTCTAGTTTAACCAGCTTCTTCCATTTTGACTTCTCTTTAATCCACACGTTATAATTCCAACTCTTGAGCTAGCTCCAATGAAGGTAATTAGAGTGACGGTGGCATCCTAGCTTCTCTGCTATATAAAAGGACAATTGGGGAATTGCCAATTGCTTTTTGGAGTTATTTTATCAACCCAAAGACCACTTTTCACTTTATTTTTCCACTTTATTTGATTAATTTTCATACTCCTCTTTTTGATCATGATCACATCCTTGTTATTCGATTACGTCACAAACCATTACCTTGTGGGTAATAATTGGAGGAATTATTCAAGTAAACTCCATGTCTAAGAGCCCAATTAGAAATTTTAGAACCAAAAATTCCTTTGCATTATTAGAAATGATAGTTTGAGGGATCCCAAACCTTGTTGCAATATCTTCAAGGAAATCAAGGATGACTAATCTAGTATCCTCCTTGAGTGGTATGGCATATGTCTGTGATGCCAAGTTAAAACAACCCACTTGAGACCCAAGAAACAACCTAGGGTTAGTTAGAAAATTATGGAATAATTTTTTTATTAGAAGTGTCCACAACCAAGTTGCAAGACAACAGTTGACCCTATTAGGTTTTGGAACAAATCTAAATTACTAGAACATATTTTTCCTTCATTAAAAAATATCAAGTTCACATGGTTCAAATTTTAGGGTTAGAAGTTTCAGTTAGGTTCAGGGAGTAATTTACCCCCATGCCCACTCACTAACAGAGCTCGAGTTTCAATGTGATTTTTCTCATACTTAACATATTGAAAAATTCTCTAAATCATTCTCATTGGTTAGGAAATTTTCTCACCTTTCTGGTGATATAAAGAAGTCCTCCTAACTCCCCGAAACTCAAGATATGGGCAAGCGGACTTTAGAGGTCAAATTTTCCCCAAGGGGACACATGTCAAGTAGGGGTGAAAAGCAAATTTCGGGTTGGTGGGTCATGGGGCGAGTTTGGAATTTTTCCTTGCGTGGGAGAAAATTCCCATTTGCACCCGTGCCTCTGCAGGTCCTCCAGGGACACGTGGCGGCCTCAGAGTCATCGCCGGAAAACAAGGGAAGGGCGGAGCGGCGGGGGTTTATTGGACATTTCACCAAAGGGGAAGAAAAGCCAATTTGGCCTCCATGTGCCCACGGGTCCACCAGGGACACGTGGCACTCCACCATTTTCCGCGGGGAGAAGAGAGACAGGTGGAGCGGTGGGGAGATTCGGTGAATTTTGCCAAAGGGGAGAAAAAGGAAGAAGATTGACGCGCGGGTCCACACGTCCGCGGAAGGATCTTCTCCGAGGTAGGGTAGGAGTGCGGGGCCATGGAAGGTTTAAGGGAAATTTTCCCAAACAAATCTCAAAGGAAAAAATGTCACGCTGGTTCCGCCCCCTCCGCCAACACACCATGTTGCCACGTGGCAGCCTATGATAGGTCGTGGGCCGATGGGGCAAAAGGTAAAATTTTCCAAAATTTTAAAAAGGTCCTAAGGAAAAAATAATGTCACACCTCCATCATTGCCCCTTGAGGACATGTGGCACCCTCCAATTGGTTGTGGGCTAGAAGAGGAAAATTCGAAAAAAATTCCTAGCCAAAAATTTTTAAAAATTTTCCTAAGGATTTTAACAGGAATTTTTCGAGACACAGGCCCGCTAGGGAAAATTTTCCCAAATTTTCCTGCGCCAAGGCATGAAATTTTTAGAGGGTCATAACTTGAGCTACAAAGCTTGGTTTTGGGAAAACGATGAATTTCTAGAAATATCTCGATGCCCGCTTTGCACAGAAAATATAAATTTTACATTTTGGTAAATTTTAAGGGGTCAAATTTAGAAAATGGATCTGCAGGCATTTAAAAAGCCAATGGTAATTCCCAAATTTCAAATTTGATTAAATTTGATCTCCTCCTTCACTCAACATGCCAAACATACATGGAGGATTTCTCTAGGGAGGGTTTAGAGTGTTTTAGGGAAGTTAATTTTCTCAATTTATTCAAGTTTGAATTTTGTCCAACAATTGACGAAAACGGTCGAGGAAAGGATTGGCTCGCTTTTGCATGTTCTAAATGGTTCTCTTAGTTTTTCTTTTTCAATTTGAGTTCCTTAGTGTCTTAGCATGATAATTTATATCATTTCCAATTTTATTATTAAGTGTAGGTCTGAACTATGCATTTTATTTAAATTTATTGCCGAGTTTAAAGTTTATAACAGATCTATTTCTTTTAAAATTGTATATCAATTTTATCCCTCAAATGTGGCATATTATTTCCAATCTAATCTAATACATTCAGTTACTTTAAGAAAACCATTCCAAAGCTAAATTACAAATTCTGAATTTCTATTTTACACATTTCCAAAAATACAAAATACAACATTGTTTCCACGTGCATTTCTTCTTTCCAAACAGAGATCTAACTATCTCTTTTGTCATACAATGAAAACATTGCATTTAATTCAACAATGCATATGAGAGAAGGTCTTTCAATTCTTTATTAATTCCAATTATATACTTTACATATTTCAATGTTGGAAAACAATAACAACATTCAATTTATTTCTTTCCAATGTACAAAGCAGAATGTAAGTGTCTTTCACATTTCAAATATACACCTTCATAATCAATTACAACATCATTTCTTTACAAATATACATTACAATTTCATCCACATCACGTGGGAAAGGATTACAAATGAGTATGTTTCACAAGGGACTGTCTAACTAGCATTTTTCTTTGCTCCAGGACAGCAACATGCACATTTTCTTTTTCTCCAAGTTGATCACAACAAAAGTGGGGGAAAGGAAATTCTCTCCACCCAACCAAGACATCCAATGAAAGGATAATCCTTCCTTCATCATTAGCCCCCGAGCCCCAACCAAAATACAATAAGAGATGCAATTCAACCCATGTCAACAACTAGCTTCCACAACACATAGCATTCATTCAAACATGCATGGTGGATCCCAAACCCAAACTCCCTCCACAAAATTTGATGCCAATGGAATTCCCTTATGCCCCCACATGGATTCCCCATAGCCTTCTCCTACACCATTCCTATGGCAGTCTACCCAACCAGCCAACAAATACAATAAAACATTCTCCATACACACAACACAACAAGAAAATAACAACAATAAAGAAGGAATAAATGCCTACCTTTCCATGGTAGCTTTTGTTTCCAACAGCAAGCTCTCAAATGCCAAAAACACAGTCCAAAACAGCAATCTCCTAAGCATGCAAAGCTTTCTCCAAACTTCCTCCAAAACAAGATTTCCAACATAAGAAAATGCACCCCCCAAGGAAGTTGTAAAAATGATTCAACAACCCAAAACAAGGCAAGATTTTGAATTATATAGAAGATGGAAGAAGAAAGGATGATGTGGATCCATGTAGGATGCCACATCACGCGTCCTCAAATTCAAACACAAAAGAAAAAATCCATTCTCCCAAGCACAATAAAGAGGTGGGTGAAAATATGACAAGTTACTTGCACACTCCAAAAAGCCCACACCTCAAGGGATAGAAAATTAAATAAAATGTAAGAGAGTGCAATCCAAAACAAGCAACATGATTAATAAAACTCGTTATAAAAGTCAAAAATCACTTCTCCAACCATAAGTATGGTTGGTAAATTAAATTTAGAGGTATGGGACAAGTTTTACTTGTCCCACAAGCCTCCTAAAATAGCCCCCAAGGACAAATTCGAATTTCCATGGAGGTGGAGTATTTCATACTCCAAAATCAGACTTACACAACTCTTACACAACTTACACATCCCTTACATAATTAATACAAAGAACCAACAACTTCCATTATTACTTTCCCATATCCCAATTTAATTTATTTAAATTTTAACTATATGATTTCTCACATTAATTCTCCACAACTTTAATTAAATAAAGAAACACATCACTAATAAAATACATACAACAATAATAAAAATTAACCACATTAATAAAATACACAACCCCATGGTCACACATAAAGGAAATTCCCCATGGGAATCCCAAACAAAATACAACACACACACACACACACACACACAAGACATGTTGCCATGGTGACCTTGTCAAATTCACCTAGAATTCCATTGTGGTTGGTCTCCAATCCCCTGATGTTTTGTTGTGATTTTTTTAACCTGCAAAATATCAATACCTCCTTCAGCCACATGGCCATATTAGAACATCCAAAATGAATATAAATATAATCACAAAATCATCTAAATAAGTGAATCACAACAACATCAAGGTAGTTTAACATTATCACATACAATTCATCCCAACAACTATATCATCATCATAAATATCCAAAATCACATGTCCGAACAACATCCATAAAACATCCATGTCAAATAGTATATCATCATCCACATATGAGTGTCTCTAATAATCATCATGTATCATATCCAAATCAAGATCAACAATAATCCATGATCAAATGTCTAACAACATACTAAATCAAAACATAATAATGTCCATAATGTGATCAACAATATCAGCATAAGCATCAAAAGGTGTCAAAGGGAAGTGGGCACTACAATTTCCATATGGTGAAGTAATTTGTTTTTGTCACTTGAAGGTCTATTAATCATACCTAAGAAATAAATTCCCCACTAAGAAAAGGGTTCATCTTCCTAAATAAGAGTAAGGGGAGGTTTTCCATATCTTTCTTACCAGTGAAGAATGCACAATCCTTGCATTTCTTGACCCATTGATGTACATTTGTGAACAATTTGGGCTAGAAGTAACCTGCCCTAATGATTTTCGATGTTATATCCTTGGGAGAAAGTGTCATTAGAGAAACCAACATGAAATTCTGCCAAGAACTTATCTATATATTCTCCTTCGATGCATCTTAGCATGACACCATACAAATTCATTTTGAAGAGGATTATATTAATGAATACATAAAAACTTATTATAACCTGAGGTGTCTTCTTTTTCCTTGATCAACCTAGGAGGATAGCCACCGATTGCTAAAAAAATATATTTCATCGATCCACGTATTATGGCTAGGTTGATTTCCCTTATCTTGTGGGTCCTCGATGGATTTTCCTACTCTTCTTCCATAAATAAAGAAGTGTTTTGATTGTCCTTACCCTCTATACTAATTTATTCACATAGTACTCTTCCTCTTTTAAAATTTTGCTCCTTTATGGTTACATCAAACTCTATGATTTTGGTTACCCATATGGCTCTCTTTTCATTGATTTCTGCTCTCATGATGAAATCTCTCACGCTAGGGTGTGAGACCAAAACTCTTATGTGGTTGGTGGCTAACATAGGCTTGAACTTCTTGATATCTCGTAAGATGGAAAAAAAACTACTTTTACAAATTACTATACACCGAGATCAAAATCCTTCAATGTTTGGTTTAAAAAGGTCACAGGCTGCTCCAAGTTTTCATTTTTTCCTGAGTGAGAACCACAGATATACTAACATTTTCACCATTCACATAAAGGATGAAATCCTTCACAAAGTATGGATTGATGATTTTTGGTTCTTGGGATTCATGATTTAATCTTGGTGAAGCTTTCTCTCCTTGTTTTGTCTATTTGAAGGAAATTCCCTTCCTTAGCATCAAGGTGATGGGCGTAATTAATCATGTGAAAGTAATTAAACAAAATGACCCAATAATTTGCCTTATAAAATAGTAAAATTTCACTTCTTGGGGTTCATGACACTATAAATTATTTTCATCTCTCTAAAACTTTCTCCAAATGTTCCATATGATGTTGGCCATGATTTGAGAAGACTATGATGTCATCCAACCTAACAAGGAGAAATTGATTGATGAGTCTCGGAAACCAATTCCCATTGCTCTATGAAAGATGGCACCCACATTTGATAAACCAAAAGGCATTTTTTGATATGTGTATTTTCCAACTTGGTTGTGAACAAGGTTTTGTATTTATCGTCTTATATTATCTTAATATGGTTGAAACCTAAGTATCCATCAAACATGGATAATATTTTAGGTCTTGCCACTATTTGAAGGATTTGTTACATTGAGGGTTGAGGATGATGATCCTTTAATAAAGTATTTTTCAAGTCCTTGAAATCAAACATAGCCTAATTTCTCCATTTTTCTTTCTAACATGGACCAAATTTTCCACCCAAGAGGAGTACTTGATGGGAAATATTATTTTTGACTCAACGAGTTTAGAAAACTCCTTCCTCATGAAGGGTTCAATCTCATAGTTCATATGCCTTTTTTATTGGTTTAGTCGTGAGATCAAGATTAATTACATCTTGAGAAATGTTGGGGTCAAAACCCTTGATATCCTCATGATTCCATGAGAAGATATCATTATATTCCTGACATAAGGAAATAAAATATTACTCTTCTTCTAGATCACACACCTTTCCAAGAAATAGCTCCTTACCTTGTGCAATAGTGGTGACTTGCAATATTCCCGACTCATGGACATGCTTTTATTTTTCCCTTTAACCTCGTCATTAGAAATGAAAATTCCTTCAAGGGTGACTAATCCTATAGGTAGCTTATATTTCCATAGTTGAATGATTTGATCACCATAACTATCTTGCAAACCAGATTGCAAATTAGAAAAGAACTCACTTCATTCTCGAATGAATTGAATAATCTTCTCATAATTCTCAAAAACATTCTATTTGACTTCATTATCTAGAATAGATGGCCTTACGAATATTTTGACATGTTGACTTCCATGGATGAGGTATTTCTCAGGAGAGAACTAAGAACCAATGGTTGTCATTTGATCGACGACTTCTTTATTATGCTTCACGTGGCACCACTTGAAGGTTGATTTAATTCAAATCTCTTTAGAATGTCCCAAACTCAATTCTGTAAGCTCTTAAAATATTTTTTTAGCCGCAAATGTTCCCTTGACTTAGTGAATGACCAGATTCGGTGTTGCCAAATACTTGCCTTACGGGGCTTTAATTTATCTCTTTTACGCAATGATTAGACCATGAACCAGTGCTTCATACTCGCCACATTGTTGGAGCATGTAAATTTCAGCCTATGAGCATAGAGAGAATTTATTTTTCGTTGGGGAGATAATAACTACACCTGCCACAACTCCATTTATGCTTCTATAACCATAAAAATGCATCTTTCATAACCCAAAAAATCATTTTTTACCTTTCCAAGACACCCCAAGTCAACCTATTCTTAACACCAACCTTACCCGTCAAGCGTTGGTCCTCAATTGGATGTCCATCCAATCCCCTAGGTGATTTAGGAAAAAATTCAGTCCCCCTAGGTGATTTAAGATCTTTTGGAGAATGCCAACTTTGAGCAATTTTGGGAAGGGCTACCACTGGCCTTCCCTAGACTAGTATGCACCCTAGAGTGGAAATGAGGATAAAAATTCAACATGGAGATGCATTATAGTTCAAACATCAGTGAAAATATTTTGGAAATATTTGGAGGTTTTGGAGCTAATTCAACAAAAGCGGGTTTTCGGGCCTAAAGGAGAAAACACGCAAAGGAGTGCTAAACTTAAAATAGATTTTGGGAGCTTCATGAAGATTCAAGAGCCCAAAAAAGTACCTATGGAAATTATTTTCCATTCCCTAAATGGTGGAAAAAAGATGAGATCCATGAAACACTATACACTTTCCAAGGTAACTCATTCTTCTCGAGTGCAAACTAGGTGGTCCCAAAGAAAAAGGGTAATTTGAGGTGATTAGTCATAATTTAAGCTTTAAAACATCACCATTCAACTTATTGGTGGTTTCCATTCAATTTCATATAAAACTTCACCTCAAAACTCATCTGGAGCTCAAGTTATCATCATTGTTGCAAGTTGGTCCCAAGGTAAGAGCTCTCATGAGCTTAGTCATTTTTCTAAGTGGACACGTGTCATCACCAAGATCCTAGAGGGATTTCATGTCCCTAATTTCCCTTTAAAAAGGATGTAAGGGACAAAAAATTCCCATCCCTTTTTATCCCCCAGACACCAACATGACCTCCGCTTGCCAGTTAAGCCCCCGAGAGCTAGTTTGAGCCTTCCCTCTCCCAACACGCATGTGTGACAAGTGTCAACACTAGGAGTGAGGAGGGATTTCATGTCCCTTTCATCCCTTTAGAAAAGGACATAGGGGAAAAAAATTCCCTCATCCCACTTAAGCCATGTGGTTCCTCATGCGCCCAAAAGTCAGCTCCAGTGCTTTTCTTAAGCCCCCTCACTTAAAAGCTCATCGAATCAAAAACTCACCAAATGTCAACACCACACCTAAGGGAATTTCATGTCCCTTTTTTACCTTTATTAAAAGGACATAAGGGACAATAAAATGTCCCAAACCCAAATATTCTTTTTTAAAAAATGAATAAATACCAGACTTAGCTTGTTTTTTTTCATTTCATCCCCCCACGCCTCCATACCCTTGCCAACTGCTACGAAATTTTTTTTCAAATCTTCTCACCTCCATTTTTGCTACACTACAACTAAATCCATGAAAATATTATTCATACTGAAAATATAAATATCTCAGAAAATAAATGGATCAAATGATGAATAACAAAGAGAAAATGAAGATCTTCATCCGAAAAAACCCTCATAGTCACTGATGAAGAAATTGTCATAACTTGCAAACTACGAACACATCAAAGTGAGATTTTTTGCTTTCTTCATCATTTTTAGAGGCCATAAAAACCCAAGTGATATATTTCACATGCATGGTGAGGAATTTTTGCAGTGAAGAAACCCTCTTTTCCTTGCACCAAAACTTAAAATTTTATTTCCCTAAACTAGTGATCGGTTTGCAACAAAATTTCATCTCGTGAAACAAGCAAGGAAAACCCATATCAAAAATATCATTTTCATCAAGATATGAGGAGGGAAGTGGACTGAAAATTTTAAGACTCCATTAATGGCTGCCATGGTAGCTCCATGCCCATAACCACTACCAGTCAAAAATTCAAATTTTAAAATCTCACAAACCGGTGATCGAGTAGATCCGAATTTCAGAGGATTGATATTGGGAAAAAACCCATATCAAAATTTTTTATTCCATTGTGATCCAATCACTAGAAGCACACTTACTAAAAATAGTAAGCCTTCCTACATGGGAGAGACTATTTTGGGTAAGTCCTCATCTGAAGAAGCTACGAAGAAGGCGGTGAACACAGGGAAGTATCGTAGGTGAAAATCATCGAAAGGGTCATCTCAGCCCAAAATTGACACTTACTAAAAATAGTAAGTGGTCCCATAAACACCTACCATAAATAGCAAGTTGGTCCAAAAAGTGGTTTCCACAAGAGGAACACAGTGAGAAGGAGTTCAAACTACCATAGTCAGTCGAGGTCCAAAAAATTTGATTTTACACTTACTAAAAATAGTAAGTTTTATGTTCAAGAATAAAGTGTTTTAAAGAACCATGAGATTCAAGTTCATAGGTTCTCCTAGTACCTCATTCCACAGGTGTAATCAATTGTGAAAGTATTGGTTTCATTCCATGGTTTGTAATGGTCATTTCCTATTATTACGAACAAACACCCTTCACTATTTCACCAGTATGTTCATCAATACCTATCACCTATATGGAAAAAAAATATATCATTCCATAGGACATATGTTAGTGGAATATACAAAGTGTTGCAAAGGGTCATCATGGGAGGTAGTTTTCATCCTCATTCTTCAAAGTGGATCTTCATGAGCAACACCCATGGTCACCACTGGGATAGCTCAATAGTGTTTCTAAACACTTAGTTTGTAGTGTCCATAGGTCATCAAAAGGTAGTTTCTCATCGGCAACAACTTGTCTCATAATATGAGTGAATCATTCACAACAAGGAATTCAAGGGAGTGGAGATCTTCTTAGTGACACAAAACAGAGAACAATTTGGCATCGAGTGCAAGTCTTTTGAGCTTCTCGGGTTGCAATAATTCAGAGGTTTAGAGTTCATCACAATGAGGCATTTCATCTGGTCATCTAGAAGGAGCAATGGATTTCATTGGAGATGGATCTTTCATTGTCACATCATCATTCTTCTCCCCTTCTTCTTCTTTCTCTCTCTCTCTCTTTTTCCCCCCAACTTTCTCTCTCTTCAATGTTCTAATTTCACGTTGGGGTTGCACTTTTTAATATGCCTTTAAGTCAATTAAAAGTGACTTTAGAAACATAATGTAAAATTAAGTCACCTTGATTTTATAAAAGGGACTTAATATTTTTAGGAATACAAATAGTCTAAAGTTAGAAATAGGGCATATGAAGTGTCATCGGGAAGATGAAGAGTCATTCCTTCTCTATAAATTGTAATGAGCCCCTCATTTGGGCTTCTTCTTAGTTGGTTGTCAATTTGTAATCTCATGAGAGAGTAATTCTTGTGAAGGAACAAAGAGATAGCTGATTTTCTTTTTTTCTCTACCTCACATTTCTCAATTCCTCACTATGTACAACTGTGATTTTGCAAGCTAATAAAGGAAGAATTTTATGTTTTCCAAGGCATATGAATGTGTATGTATTTGTATGTATGGTTTCCTCTAGCTAGTGGCTCAAAATCATGTTGTTTTCTTCTTTGAAATGCATGTGTAAGATTTCTAACTAGTGTGTGCATGGATCTATGAACATCTACTTGTGACATTAGTTTCTCCCCCTCAACATTCTCACTCCCTTTCCCACCTTTCAAACAAATTCTTCTCTAGCAAGCAATTGCTAGCTTTTCCATAGGGTCAGTGGAGTGCCCCTGTTGGATCCCCGATATGCAAGGCCACTAGGAAAAATCCACTTTTTCAAGCGCATGCATGCAAACAAAGTTGCATCATCTAGTAGAGGGACTTCGACTCCCAAAGCATTGGTAAGAAATCCACATCCATTTTTCCACCCGAAAATTTTTCTCACCAACATCTTTTTGTGCCTACCATGGGGCATATTTAGCAACATCTACACCCAAATATGACCTGAAGGTCAAGAAAATTTTTTCCAAAAAATCCAAAAAAAAAAAAAATTTCTAGAATTTGAAAATTCACCCGAGCCTTATGTCTACAAATCATGGCTATTCCAGGTAACCCTCCTATTTTGAAAGACCTCGAGTTATTATTTCATATCCAAGAAGACATCACTTTTGACTTGAGGGAAGCCATTTGGCACAACCAAAAAGTTTCACTCAATACTTCATTGCCACAAGAGTATTGACCTCAAGAAGAACATGTGCCGCAAAACTAGAAAGACAAAGACAAGTTTAGGCACATAGAGAGAGAGCATAGATTTTCAAGATGGAGGATAAAGGTACACTTGACAAAAAAGACAAGGAGGAAAAACTGATCCCATCTTTGAAGAACTCCAAAGAAGACAAGAGTTTCTCAAAAATCCAAGGTCTCCCCTTCGTCCAACAATTGGTTCCATTGGAAGCCCAAGAGTCATCAATCCATTAGATGTGGAGTTCCCAAATATCAATGAGAACATTGAAGACTTCACCAACATCGAGACCAAAGAGGAAGCTAGAGAAAGAGAAGCAAGAGTTGAAGTGGAGATAAGAGCAAATTGAAGAGATTGAAAGATCTCAAGCCAAAGAAAATATGCAAGAGCAAGATAATATGTAAGAGGTCGTAACCTTAGAAAGGTTAGGAAGCTAGAATCAGATCAAAACATGATGGATCGTGATCATGAAGAATGCATACCAAATGTGCCATGGGGTGGAAACACTAGCCCACTTGCACTTCAAAAACCTCTCCATGAATTACCAAAAGGATTGAGGAAGAAATTCCCAAAGTTTAAAGGAGATGGTTCACAACTCCCCGAAGAGCACATAGTAGCATTCATCACACTTTGCAGTTTTGGGCATAGAACATGAGGATGTATCAGTCAGGATATTTGTGGAATCATTATAGAGAAAGTTTCGAATGGTTTTACATGTTGCCTCCAAGATCTATCACATGTTGGGAAGACATAAGAAGCAGATTTGAGCACAGGTTCAAAACCACATAGGACTACCAAGATCTCTTAGTCTAGTTGGTACAAATGAAGAAAGAATCTTCTGAGTCAATGAGAGACTTTATTGCAAAATATAACCGAATAATTAGGAGGATTCCAAAAGATTTTGTGCCTCCAAAAAAATTTGAAAATATTCTTCATCAGTGCTCTACCACCAAAAGTTGGTTTCTTCCTCAAGAGATCCCAACCCAGAGATCTCAAAGAAGCACATGATTATGCAATAGAGACCGAAGATGATTTGATCTTGTCCGGAAAAGTGAAAGGTCCCAATGGGAAACATAAAGGCCAAAGTTCAAGCTCATCTCTCACCGATCCTATGATCTAAAAGATGGCCAATGACATGGTTGTCCATGAAGAAAAAATTGTCTCAAATCACCATGCGGAATGCTCCAAGGATCCAAATCCTCCAAACCAACCAAGAATCACCCCACCCCATAGGCTTGCTCTTGAAGCACCATTGGTTAATGCCGCATGTGACACTAATGAACCAAAAATAAGAAGAAGAAGAAGAGGGAGATGATGGAGACTACCTTGAGGTCAAAGAAGTTAATGGTGACATGAAAAATGGCCTTATTGAGTATGTTGAAGGAGATGAAGATGATGATGATGAAGAAAATCCAAGATTCTTCTCATGTGTAATGTTCACTCATGGGCACAATCAAAGAAAGAAGCTTCACTCAACAGCCATAACAAAAAAAGAAAAATAATACCTCCCATTGAAAATTCCAAAAATAAGATTATCAATAGAGAGGGTCATCACTTACTACCACCATCAATGGACTCAACCAAAGGAGAAATCAGACCCACTGGAAAGCAAGGAGCCATTTACCACGCCAAGTAAGTCCTCTGGTATTCCCTCTAGTTTGAAATTTGTTTCTAAAAATAATCCTTCATCAAGTGTTACCTAGGCTAAACCTAATAAATCTCAAGAAAAACCAACTTCTCCCTCTCCTTCTAAACCCACTACCACACCCATCAAAGAAACTCAAGCTCCTAAGGTAGCATCATCCACATAGAGAAAAAAAATACTATTCCTGGAACATCATCTATGTTTCTTTGCATCTCCATTTGACTATGTCAAACATGCGAAACAAAACTAAAGTTCAAATCACAAGATGGAATATTTGCAAACACACCCTGCTCTAGTTTGAAAGGTTTGTTAACACTTGTTTCAAAGTGGTACCCCAAAGCCTCATGTCACAAACCCCAATGCTAAAGGTCTTCTCCCTACCCCATCCACACCATCCTCATGCAGAACATGTTTGCACTCAACGCATCCAAAACTAACAAGGTAGAACCCTTCTACATGTCCCTCTTAATCAAAGGCTACCAACTCAACAATTGTATCATATTTTGGAGCCTCTAACAATGTGATGCCCATGAAAGTCACAAATGCCTTAGGACTTACCTTGACACACATGAAAATGGATCTCTTGCTATTCCATGGAATCCAAAGAAGTACCATTGGTGGGAAGGATAAAGGATGCTCAAGTTTCTTTGGTCGACTTCCCTAGAGAAGAAAGTGTTGCTCACTATCTTGGTAGTGACATTCCAACTTCATTCGGCATGCTCCTAAGTAGAAGAAGTTTTGTAGGGATTTGGGTGGTGAAAATCAAAATTAGACTGGTCTTCCATGATCATACCTATGAAAGGGGAGATGAAGAAATTTTTTGGTGTGGAAGATGAAATACACAGTGTAAAAATCAAATGATCCAAGGGAAAACATTTTGTTTCAAGATAGTAGGATAGGAAACTATTTCCTCACATCGAGAGAGATGAAAATTTTCCTTTCCTCACCATGAAAGAAGAAGAGGAAATTTTTCTTATGGAGGATGAGATGTAAGATTTTTTTTGGCATGAAAGACAACTCATCGGAGGAGTAACATATTCAATAGAGGAAAATCCTAGCTGCATAATGGATGATTTGATGCTTTCTGAAGACTCCACTAATGATGATGAAAAATAAAAATGATGAGTTTAGGGTGTTCATGAGTAATCTCTTTTCAGACTTTGATTTTTCAATTAATGATGGGATGGAGATATGTGAAGAAGTAGAGATGATTGAAGAATCAAAATATCTTCTTGATTCAATCATGGATGAACATATGGAGGAAGCCAATTTATTTTTTGAATTCAAGGATGATATGGATTTTGAGCTCAAAGGAGTACCATTCCCACAAAGCATGGACCTCCTCTCCTTGTTAAAGGGTTCATAAGTCATAATTTTTTGTACCTACATGAAAGAGAGCCTTGGGGAACACAAAGCATAGAAGAAGAAAAAAATGGAGTTTCTTCAATGAATCATGGGAAGGTATGGATCATATTTTTACCACTCCTCTGAGTCACAATATAGAAACTCTTTTGAAAACAAAGATGAATCTATGATGAATTTGGAAGATCCATCCATGTAAGATATTTTGAAAGTTGTAGAAGAAATTGAAAATCCTCAACTTAGCCTTGAACTCTTGACTTGAGCCATGGAGATACAAGACAAGTGTGAATCAATGAGTGCTCCTTGTTTTGATACACCAATGTTTGATGTGGAGATGGAGTAGTTAGATAGGCTGGATGACTTCCTCAATGGTGAGCATGAAAGTGAAAACATGTCTATTTCTCCCACATTACATGAGGAAGTTCATGAATGTAAAAGAAGAAAAGTCCTTGGAGCCTCTTCATAGACATTTCTAATTTTAAAGGAAACACCTTCGTCATGGTGGGAGATGATAGGGAAAATATTGAGCCGACTCACGTGGAAGAGAGTTTTCCATGGAAAGAGCATTGGGAATATGTTCAAAATCAACTTGATCACATCACTTTGGAACTTTCTGCAAATACAGAGAGTGAATATGGTAATGAAAAGAGATCAGAAGATTTAAACAACTTGAACAAAGATCAGCCTAGAATGATGATGAAATGTTCAAAGAAAGATCAATGTTATGGATAAACACAAAAGAAGGCAAGATACACTTTGAAATGATCTCAAAGAATGTAAAGGCAAGGGAATTTTTGGGAAAGGCCTAAGAACCAAAAATATCATGTAGGCTCACTCCTACAAAGTACATAGAAAATCATGAAAGCACCTGAATTTCATAGCATTTGAGGAAAGGAGGATACTTCCTTGAACTAGTCAATGACTTTGCAAAACATCGACATTCTATGTTACCTCTTCGAGGTAACCCCTGAAAAGAAAATTTCTTCAACAAAGGGGGTTGTCCCCGATTTGTACTATAGGTGATTTTTAGGTGTGTTTCCCTTTCCCTTTTGTGTGTGTGTTTCCCTTTTGTGTGTCTTTGTGTGTGTGTGTTTTTTCCTTTATTTTGTTTTATGTGTTCTTCCTTGTTATCTCTCTCTCTCTCAAGTTGTAAATGACTCTTGTAGGGCCCAATGGATAAGGCACTTTGGTCAATGTGTTATATGTTGAGATTTTGGATTCCTCATGTCATGTCTTCATGTGATCATTCCATACCATGCCCCCAAGCTAGATCCAGTTGTTGTCCTGTGTTTTTGTAGGGAAAAAATTCAATAGAAAGCAGACAATGATACCCCTGTGTCAAAAAAATTCAAGTTTTACCTTTCCAAGACACCCCAGGTCATCTATTCTTAACACTAACCTTACCCATAGTCAGTTTTGGTCCTCAATTTGATGTCCATCCAATCCCCCTAGGTGATTTAGGAAAGAAAATTCAGTCCCCCTAGGTGATTTAGGATCTTTTGGAGAATGCCAACTTTTGAGCAGTTTTGGGAAGGGCTACCACTAGCCTTCTCCAGGACTAATGCACCCCTACTAGTGGAATGGAGGAGAAAAATTCAACATGGAGATGCATTCAAGTTCCAAGAACATCATGAAAATATTTAAAATATTTTGGAAATATCCGAGGTTTTGGAGTTGATTCAACAAAAGCGGGTTTTCGGGCCTAAAGGAGAAAACACCGCAAAGGAGTGCCTAAACTTAAAATAAAGATTCTAGGATTTTGTGAAGATTCAAGAGCCCAAAAAATTACCTATGGAAATTATTTTCCATTCCCTAAATGGTGGAAAAATGAGACATCCTGAAACATATACACTTTCCAAGGCAACTCATTCTTCGGTGCGTAACTAGCAGGTCCCAAGAAATAAGGGGTCATTTTGAGGTGATGTAAGTCATAATTTAATATTGAAACCATCACCATTCAACTCATTTTTGGTTTCCATTAATTTCATATAAAAATTCACCTCGAAACTCATCCGAGAAGCTCAAGTTATCATCATTGCAAGTTGGTCCCAAGGTAAGAGCTCTCGCAGTTAGTCATTTTTCTATTGGACAAGTGTCAACACCAGGAGCCTAGTGGGATTTCATGTCCCCTATGTTCCCTTTTAAAAGGGATTAAGGGACAAAAAAAATTTCCCATCCCTTTTTATCCCCCCAAAACACCAACATGACCTTTTGCTTGCTAGTTAAGCCCCCAGGAGCTAGTTTGAGCCTTCCCTCTCCCAACACGCATGTTGGACAAGTGTCAACACCAAGAGTGAGAGGTATTTCATGTCCCTTTCATCCCTTTATAAAAGGGACATAGGGGACACAAAATTCCCTCAGCCCACTTAAGCCTTGTGGTTCCTCATGCACCCAAAATTCAGCTCCCATGTGCTTTTTTTAAGCCCCCTCACTTAAAAGCTCATCGAATCAAAACGTGCCAAATGTCAACACCACGTGCCTTAAGGGAATTTCATGTCCCTTTCATCCCTTTAGAAAAGGACAATAGGGATAATAAAATTTTCCCAACCCCAAATATTTCTTTTTTTCAAAATGAATAAATACCAGACTTAGCTAGTTTTCATTCCATTTCATCCCCCACACCTCCATACCTACTAAAACTCTTGCCAAATTTTTTCCAGATCTTCTCACCTCCATTGCTGCATGAAACTAGCTCCATGAAATATTCCTCATACTGAAAATACAAATATCTCAGAAAATAAATGGATCAAAATGATGAAGAACGAAGAGAAAACAAAGATCTTCATCCGAAAAAAACCCTCATAGTACCCGACGAAGAAATTGTCATAACTTGCAAACTACTGGCACATGGATCAAAGTGAGGTTTTTTTTTATTCATAATTTTTAGAGGCCATAAAAAACCCAAGTGATATATTTCACATGCATGGTGAGGATTTTTTCAGTGAAAGAAACCCTCTTTTCCTTGCAACAAAACTTAAAATTTTATTTCCCGCTTAAACTAGTGATCGGTTTGTAACAAGATTTCATCTTTGAAACAAGCAAGGAAAACCCATATCAAAAATAAATTTTCATCAAGATATAAGGAGAGGGAAGTGGACCTAAAATTTTGAGCTCCATTAATGGCCACCATGGTAGCTCTTTCCGTAACCACTACTAGGTCAAAAATTCAAATTTTAAAATCTCACAAACCGCGATCAGGTAGATCCAAAATTTCAAAGGATTGATATTGGGAAAAAACCATATCAAAAATATTTGTTCCATCATGATCCGATCACTAAAAGAAAACACTTACTAAAAATAGTAAGCCTTCCTACATGGGAGACTATTATTTCGGGTAAGTCCTCATCTGAAGAAGCTACGAAGAAGGCGGTGAACACATGGGAAGTATCACAGGAGAAAATCATCGAAAGGGTCATCTCGGCCCAAAATTGAAACTTACTAAAAATAGTAAGTGGTCCCATAAACACCTGCCATAAATAGCAAGTTGGTCTAGAAAGTGGTTTCCATAAGAGGAACACAATGAGAAGAAGGAGTTCAAACTGCCATAGTCGGTCGAGGTCCAAAAAGTTGATTTTTACACTTACTAAAAATAGTAAGTTGCTTTGTTCAAGAATAAAAAGTGTTGAAGAACCATGAGATTCAAGTTCATAGGTTCTCCAATACCTCATTCCACAAGTGTAATCAGTTGTAAAGTATTGGTTTCATTCCATGGTTCATAATGGTCATTTCCTATTATGGAACAAACACCCTTCACTATTTTGCTAGTATGTTCATCGATACCTATCACTTGTATGGAAAAATGTATCATTCCATAGGACATATGTCGGCGGAATATGACAATGTTGCAAAGGGTCATCACATGAGGAGGTAGTTTTCATCCTCGGCTCTCCTCTTCAAAGTGGATCTTCATGAGCAACACCCACGGTCACCTAGGATATCTCAACAAAGTGTTTCTAAACACTTAGTTCATGGTGTCCATAGGTCATCAAAAGGTAGTTTCTCATCGTAGAAACTTTCCATAACATGAGTGAATCATTCACAACAAGGAATTCAAGGGAGTGGAGATCTTCTTAGTGACACGGAATAGAGAAAAATTTGGCATCAGTGCAAGTCTTCAGGAGCTTCTCGGGTTGCAAAGAATTCAGAGGTTTGGAGTTCATCACAATGAGGCATTTCATTTGGTCATCTGGAAGGAGAAATGGATTTCATTGAGATGGATCTTTCATCATCAACATCATTCTTCTCCCCTTCTTCTTCTTTCTTCTCTCTCTCTTTTTCCCCCCCAACTTTCTCTCTCTTTGATGTTCTAATTTCACATTGGGGTTGCACTTTTTAATATGCCTTTAAGTCAATTAAAAGTGACTTTAGAAACATAATGTAAAATTAAGTCACCTTGATTTTATAAAAGG
Organism: Taxus wallichiana var. yunnanensis; assembly: GCA_018340775.1. Lineage (NCBI taxonomy): Eukaryota > Viridiplantae > Streptophyta > Pinopsida > Cupressales > Taxaceae > Taxus > Taxus wallichiana. The sequence goes on along the minus strand of CM031235.1, from coordinate 611,109,373 downwards.
GACTTAATATTTTTAGGAATACGAATAGTCTAAAGTTAAAAAGGCATATGAAGTGTCATTGAGGGAAGATGAAGAGTCGTTCCTTCTCTATAAATTGTAATGATCCCCTCATTTGGGCTTCTTCTTAGCTGGTTGTCAATTTGTAATCTCATGAGAGAGTAATTCTTGTGAAGGAACAAAGAGATAGATTTTTTCTTTTATTTTCTCTACCTCACATTTCTTCAATTCCACTATGTATAACTATGATTTTGCAAGTTAATAAAGGAATAATGTTATGTTTTCGGCATACGAATGTGTATGTATTTGTATTCTAGCCAATGGCTGGTTTTCTAACTAGCCGCACAGGGCTCTAAACATCATGTTGTTTTCTTCCATTCCCAATATATCTACAATCTTCTTTAGCATCACTAATGTACTAGCACAAAAATTTATCATGCGATTATGAACAAGGTGTTTTCCAATAATGAGATACATGTAGAAATGAGGACTAATGGTGACAAAAATTCTATCATTTCACGTACATGTTCACCCTTGTGGTGACTAATGATGATGAAAAGCGTATACCATGTGCATCATGGATTATAGAGGTGAAATTTGTTTCAAGGCTTGTTGTAAAAGATCCCTTTGAGATGGGATAAATAGGGCATCGTCCCACACTTTAACATTTGGGTTTTCCTTTTTATCTACTTTACAATATTGAGGGGAACACTTGAGTCCTTTTGTAATGAAGGAGTGACATTTTATTTTCTTCTTTTCTCTACCCATGAAAGACTGGATAAGGTCAAATTTATTACCAAGTCCATTAACTGAATGGAATTATAACACAGAGTTGGGGAAATATGAGGAGATGAACTTATGTCCATTTTTCTATTTTTAGATCTTTTTTAGTCCACCACATGAATTTTCAACATTTTCAAATAGCTCCCATCTTGGTTAACCACACATAAATCTTCAAGTCCAAAGAGCATGAAGTTAGGTTCAAGGGTGGTCTCTTTCATCCCCTATGTATTGTTTTCTAATGGAGTTGGGGCTTGTTTTTGCAGGTAGAATGTATTTTGGACCATAATAGCTTTCTCCAGCAAGGAAATCATTCTAATCTCACATCCATATTGGTTATGTGGTTGATCACAAGGATAACACCACTCAAAACCTTGGGCCATATTGTTATGGAATGGAACAATAGATTTGCTTAAGCTAGGAGGTTAAAAAGGATATGGATTTGGATTTAGTGGTCTTTTTTTGCAGTAGCTCGAGGAATTTTTTTATTTTTATATTGAAATCCTTGTTGTGGATAACCTTGAGGAGGATTAGGATAATTTTTAGGAGCTTAATATTTTTTTCTCTTGAGGGAGATAATTTCATTTGTTAAGTTCTTAAGTTGAACATTAAGGATTTCAATTTCATCTTGTTTCTGAAGGAACTAAATGTGGATGTAGAAGATGAAGCAAATGTTCGAGGAATAAGAGCCATGATGGGTTGGATAATTTACACCAATTCATGGGAAATGGTCATAGGCGAGTCTGGGGATAGTTTCATGCTTGGATTAGATAGTTTTTAGCCCTAATGGCTATTGCATAAGCATTTGGTAGTTGAATAACACCCATAGATTGAATCATTACTACTATATCAAAATTCAAATCTCTAAGAAAATATAAAAATGCACCTTGAGGAGTTGGTCTTAGAAGGACTGGAATTTTGTCCCATGTTTTCTGGAATTTGAAGTTAAAATCCACCATGAGCTCATTTAAATCCTACTTGATTTTGATTAGTTTCTCAAGAAGTGAAATATTGTCTTCCTTTTCATCAAACTGTTGACAAAGAGTGGTCTCAAGTTCATCCCAAGTGCGGATTAAAGAATTAGGTAAACTTTTGTGCCATTACAAGGCTTTTCCTTAAGAGATGATGCCAAAATTTACACCGTAACATCATCTTCCATCACTTCATGTACTAAACAAACGTTTGAAAAATATTGAATGTGTTATGTGGGTGTGGTATAATTTTCACCTATGAACAAAGGAATCTCTTCAAGGTGATTATTAGGATATCATGTTGCACAACTAAGAGTTATGGAATCCCTCCACTAAAACTTACAAAAGGAAATTTTCTCTAATGTACCATGAATGGAATGGATCTAAGACTTATAATAAGGAATTTAAATGGTCCACCCGAAGGTGGAGTCGAAATATTTCATCTTGTAAAATCCAAAGATCTCTATGGACATTTTTATTTTCTTCTTCTCCACGGGAAAGCTGCAAATAATCAAATGGCTCACCTTTGGATATGCTTAACATTTTTGCACACTTCTCATTAAATAGGAAGTCTATAACTACTTAAAACTAAAATATTCATTCTTTAGGAGTCACCAGATGTGTTGAAGAAAACCTCTAAAGACCGAAACCACTAGGTTACACACGAACTTGGTAATGATGATATAAAGCTCATCAAATTGTCCCATTGGGTGTGCTTCAAAATTGTTGGAGCTCAAAATTTCACCCTTCTCTAAATCATGGAAGATTAAAAAATTTGAGGCACTATGGGATTGTCTCTAAGTGTGGTACTTGTGGCTTGAGACAGGACCTCTGGGAAAGGTTGAATTCCTTGTTACGTGGATTAAGAAATTCCATAGAACATAACCTACTTCTAATGCTAAACTACTCCTACAACTAATCCTACAATAAAACATCCAAGGAACCAAGGAGTGAGAGATGAAATAAATAAGGAAATGAAGCAAAAAGGGGAAGTGATAGCACCGGAAAGAAGGTGTAAGTTTCCCAACTCCAAATGATACGGATGTAAGTTTTCGAATCTGAATTATGAAGATGCATGCACATCCAAATTAAACAAGTGAAATAATGAAAAACATACAAGAGGAAAGAAATATTCACACCAAATATAGAATATTTTAGGGAAAGAAGGGAACCACACTTGTATTAATTGATCCTTTATGATTTACGTATAGATATGAGGTAGGAAAATCTCCATTCGTGAGTTACATAGGTCGAAGGCATGAATTTTGAGTTTCACATAGAAGAGCTTGAGAATTTTCTAAGGAAGAAAAGGGATAACCCCTATAATGTACGCAAGAACTTGCATGTATATAACTCACGGAGTGAAGAAAGAGAAAGAAGAGATAGGAGAAAGGATCATTGAGTTGGAACACATCCCTTGAAAATGTGTTGACAAGCATAGGCACCATGATTTATTCCATAGTTTTTTTGTAGTATAGGAATGGGCACCTTTAGATAAAATACATCAACCATTGCATTACCTCTTGATTCTATTGCATGCCATCGGGCTTCACGAGAATGACACCAAAATTTATTAAATTTTAGTGGTTGGGGTGGTTGGCTCTCTGGTTTGGATTCTAATGCAGATTTGAGACTTTCCATGGCTATATCTCTTGTTAATACCTCCTGGATTCCATATGTGCTCAAGATCCATGGAAAAATATTTCCTTGTACCGTGGCTTACACTTGTGTTTTTTTAATTTTCCTCCCTCCACTGACCATTGCGCAATTTCTCCTTTTGTTTTCATGATGTACATAAATACTTCACAATACCCATGAAAGCATATTATTAATGATCCATGGATTTTTTCCTTAGATGATTTCTCCACTCCCTATGGATATACAACTCCTTGGTATTCTAACTTGACTTCTACCCACAAGGGAATAAATTCCTTAGTTTCGTGGGTGTTTTACAACTTCCTCGGAACACTAATATTGTTATAATTCACTTAAGTCCCGAGCTTATTATTTATTTATTCTCGTAGGTTAGGAGAACCCATGGAACACTACGTTATTGCATTTTGCAAAAGACTAAATCAGTGTCCCGTGGATTTTCTTGAGTGAAAATATGGCCAAGTCATTTTGATGAGTTCTTCAAAATTACATGGAGTATAATTTTATACAACAGCTAATGCACATCCACTAGGAAAACCACCACTATAGTTTTAAATAACTTAATAAGTTAAAGGATTATTTCTTCCCTAAAATCCAAGCATAGTGAGTTCTCATTTCCAAGTCTTGGTAAGAGAAAAATTCTATCAAACGTCATCAAAGAGGTTCAAGTTATCAACTAGTTGCATTCATATAGATGTTACATGTTGGGTAGATAACTATGTGTGGTTTGAATTTTCTTGAGTAGTGTTAACATAGATGATGTCTGATTACATTTCAACCCATACACTAACCTTTTTAAGGTCTTCTACTCACTTATTAAGGTTTTTGTGTGATTTAGTTGATTATGTATGATATTGAGATTGTACGAAAACTAGGGTTTGACATCAAAATACATTTTCAGGTCACCAAAGGACCCAAAAAGTTACATAACCCAATTATGAAGGAGTCCAACATTGTATAGATGGTGTAGGACCATATTATACATCCCAACTAGATTGTGTGGTCCTACACCGAGCATTTTCATGTCACAAAGTGAGAAGTGAATATTCTCTAGTTTGTCTTCCTAGATCTCTCTTTACCAACTTTGTATAGCTAAGTTTATCTTCCTCTTGTATATTTGAGCTTGTATTCATTCATTGTAATAACCAATACATTATTATGATGTTGTATAATTAATGTTGGAATTTAATTAATAAAAATATCTCCTAATTTCCTAACCTTACATTTTTTTATTGTTGTGTATTCCATAAAAATCTTATAATCCTAAAAAGGGTGTAAATGCAAAGTATGGTTTTGTATTAGGGTTTCCCATAATGCAAAAGGCTCATGATTATATATTTTTGTGGTTGATAGATTGTAAAAATGGATCATTTTTTTAATTGTAAGAAAATTAGTGTTGTTGCACATATAGCTAACTTAATTTTTAGGGAATTTGTATGATTGCATGGAATGTCACACAACATTGTATCTAACATGGATACTAAGTTTGTTGGAAACTTTTTGTGAACACTATGGAAGAAATCAAGAAGAGGTTGCATTCTTGGATAGATGGATAAACTAAAGTTGACAACGAGGAGCCTTGAAAATTTCTTGTGATGTTTAGTAGGAGAGAAAGAAACAATTTTGGATTCAATTATTGTGCATGCAGAGTTTGCATATAATAACTATGTAAATAAAGTAATTAGGAGGTCACCTTTTTAGACTTTTTATGGGATAATTCCTAAGGAGTTTCATAATTTTAAGAGTTGCCACAATAAGAAGGAAGAATTTTGAAAGCTAAATGCTTCACACATTACATGAAGGAAGTTCACGAGAAAGTGCACAAAAAATGGAGTAGAGAAATGCACAAGTACAAAGAGAACACAAAGTTGAGGAGAATATACTTGGAGTTTTATGTTGGAGACTTAAATCTCACACACCTACAAAAGGAGAGGCTCCCCTAAGGATAATATTATAAGATCAAATGGAAGAAGGTTGGACGTTAAAAATTCTGAAGAAGTTTGTGAAGCATGCATATGAGATAGAGATGTTATAAAGGATATACATCTCACCTATATTTAATGTAGCGGATATATACCCATATGTTAAGGGGAATACAAGTGGAGAAGTAAAATTCACATAAGCATATTGGAGACACCAAGTACCGAGAGAAAGGCATAAATAAATTGAGTTCATTTTGGATGGTTGCAGTAGCAAAGATCACATAGTAGGGAGCATAAATAATATCGGTAAAATGGAAAAGTAAAGAATTTGATGATGTGTTTTGGCTTAGTGAAGTAGATATTGTTAGACCATATCATTCGATTGAATAATTTTAGAGACACACTTGAGTAGAGGCTCAAGTTCTTCATACTTGAGGTGCATGTCACAGGGACATCTGGATTCAGAAGAAATATTACATCACCCAAATATATTTAGAGTTTTTTAATAAAGACTATAATAATGGTGCGTCACTCTAAAGGATGTTGCATAGACCATAATTCCCTAGCCACTTTCTGTCGAATTCACAAAATATTATAATTAGACGTAAATGTTTATCCTTGCCACACAAAATTTCCTATGTCACGTAAATAATTTGTAGGTCATATTACACTATCTTTTCCATGAATTATCATGCATGCCTATCAATTCCAAACAACATCGTTGCATGTTTCAAAAAAACTTGTTACTTTTTTGTGAAAATAATTTATGGATGTCGCAAAATATTGTGTAAGCCACAAAACCTTGCATTTCCATGATACCATAACCATATGCTATCATGATTGAATTTATTCCCGACATAATTTCCTATCAACATTTATACAATTTTGGAGGCGCACATGGGCCTTGATCCATTTTCATACCGAAGGAAAAACCAAATGATTTTATTAATCTTGATCCAAAAAGGAGACTTCATTAGAAGATCAATGGCGATATGAGCCATTTTAATGAATATTTGCAATGATCTTTATTCTCATTTCAATATTCACTATGAATTCTATAAATATAATGGATTTTTTACCATATAATGTACCTTCCTATCTATTATACAATTGGAAAAACCATATAACAAAGATATTTCCAATTGATTCGAATATGGTTATGTAAAATCTTTATAGATTCTCGCAAGATTAGGATACGTCATAGAATTGGAATTCTTATAGAATTCTTCTAGAGTTTTCTCATAAAATGTTCATTTGTGTGTAATGCCATTGTGTTTGAATCTATAATATTTTCTCTTATTAATATAAGTTTACATTGTTTCTTATTTAAATTTATTCCTTATATTTTTAGTCGGTGAGATATAACTCTTAAATTATAGGTTAAATGGTGTAAGGAATCCCTCCATTAATACCTTTAACCAAAATCGCATCATTCTTTGTAGACTCACTAAAGGATAACAAGTGGCTTATAATTTTACTGTAACCCATTAAGGAGCTCCAAGAGGCCATTAATCAAATGGTTGTTAATAAATCCCCTATTATTAAATGGGTTTCCACGTGAATTCTACCAAGATATTTTGGATACTATTATACTAAAATTTGAATTTCATGAGAATTATGAACTATTCAAAAAAAATTCATAACAACGTCCTTGAGTATTGTCAAATCGAAAAAATTCAAAAGTTTCTTAATTGTTGAATCTCCACGTCAAATGTTTGAATAAAGTTAACTTACAAATCACATTTCAAATTCGAAATGAAATTCCAATCAACACAACTCTAGTGTTAATCAAATAATCGGACCTTGGTTACAAGTTTGCATTTTACATAAAAATACATATCGGATCCTGAAGTCTTATCAAGCCTCGAACAAGAATCAATTGGAATTTCATACCTATAATGCACATTTTCATTCTACATGCAAAATAAAAATCAAATTATAAAGTCTAATTGAACCTAACTTCAATGTTAGTCAAACTTTTAGAATTCTAAAGCACAATTGCATTTGCATACATAATGAAAATAAACTTTGAAATTCTAGCTTACTCTTGCTTCATGTAAATCGGGAAGTAGAGTTTAAAAACTTTGTAACTTTCAATTTGACCTCAAAACTCCAATTCCAGGTCCATCAATGTAACTTAATAAAATTCTCACACATGTCAAAATTCCACATTTAATTTGGTTGTTATAAATTAGATTTTTCCAAGTCTTTTTCACTATGCACATTTGCATTTTGAACTTGAAAGTCCGATGTGAAAACCCACCTATGCACTTTGAGGAATTTATTTAATTTTGTAGATAAATTATTCATACCATTTCACATATAGGTAAGAGGAAAATTTCATATAGGTAATTAGGGAGCTCCATAAAGATTTTGTGTCAAGATAAACATCATTGGAAAGGTATTTAATATCTCTAAAGGATGGTGGTCTCACATCTTTTGCAAGAAAAAAGAAATTATGCCCATGGTCTAATTTCAACATGCACAATCTATGATCCCAAAGAAAAATCCTATTTTTAGGAGGTTTCAGGAAGAATCAAGGTATATACCCATCTAACTATTTTTAAAATTCCATTTATATTCAATTTCATATAAATAAGTGCATGAAAAGACCTCTGAGACGCTCAAGTTATGCTTTTGTCAAGTTGTTCCCCAAGGTAAGATCAAGGAGTTAGTCAATTTTCTGGGTGGACACATGTCAAGCCCATGTGGTGGCACAAGTTTTTACACTAACCATCCCAAAAATTTGTGACAGTTGGGACACAAAAAAATTTCCAGCCCCCAAATAGCCCCAAGACTATGATGTGACCTCTTTTGACCCCAAATTGCTCAGTTAAGCCCTCGTGCACCATTTTATAGCACCCACCTCCAAAGAAATCACAAGTGCACCACTTGTTAAGCTCCGGTGAGGGCACGATTTTTGCACCAACTTTCCCAAACATTTGGGATGGTTGGGACAATTTTCTCCACCTATTCATATCCCCTTCTCAGGTCACCCATATGACCCAATTTTGGCCCATGCGTGCTTTAAGTGCTTTTTCCCAATTTCCCAACAACCAATCACTGAACGCCACTTGTCCTCATGAGGGTGAAATGAATATTTTGCACCAACCATCCCAAATATTTGGGAAATTTGGGAAAAAAATTCCCATTCAAGGTTGAAGAAAAACTAATTTGCTGCATTTTTGTGTTGTTTCTACTTCTTCCGTGCGTGCGCACAAAAACCCTCACTACCGAAAATCTCCATTTTCCTCCATTGTTGCTACTTCCAAAACTTCACCCTTGCATTTCACATCCATTCCACTTTATCCATTGTTGTTATCACACCAAAACCTTTCTTTTCAATCGACATCATGTTAAAATTTTGTCAGGAGCTTTCATGAGTGGAAACAGTGAAGTGCTCATATCTCTACAACCCCAAGGTAGATTCCAGTGAAATTTTGGGCATCTCTTCCTCTCCCAAGTGCATTCATGCTGAAAAATAAAAAAATTGCAAATATGTATTAGATAATTAATGGCATAAATTTCAATATTTTTGTGCCCTAAACCCTTCTTCTCGGTTTCCATTGATCTAGAACTCAAGTGAAGTTGAAATTTTGCACAGAACATACAGAGAGAAAACCCAAATCAAAAATGGTGATTTTTTGTCAAACGGAGGAGGGTAAGACCAGATACTAAAATTATTACATTATTTTGGTTCATACTTACTATATTTATTAAATTTTCCCATAACAAAAAAACCTTCAAAGAAGCAAACACTAAAAATCACCGAAATGGAAAACTAGGGCACACATGCCAAAAAAGTGAAAAAGTAAAAATCAACTTTCTAAAAATATAAAGTGCTTAAAATTGGCCATAAAACATCTGTGGAAATGATCTAAACATGGTGATAACCCCTCAACACTGATATCAAGGCAAAAAGGTAACCTTTCCCGAAATAGTAGCTCCTGAAACCCAAGGTCTAAAAATAGCAAGTTTCGGTTTCAAGTGCAAGAAGTTGCTACCACATATGTTGTGACTATGAATATTGTTGCTTTTTTCATCATGAAGTTCAAATTCACCATCCCAGAGCTCATTTCATTTCTCACTAAAGAGTTCTGAGTGTGGGTGACAACAATGTTGCTCACAAGAACCTAGAGGTGCTCAAGAACCGAATGTTGAGCAGGCCAAGAGAACCTATCAAGGAAAATATCTTCTCCAGTGGATTGCATGTAGTGGGTAGCCATACCATGTCCTTGCAAAACATTGAGTTAGTGTTGGCATGTTCCCAACACTATGAACTAGACACCAAGAAAATTAGAGCTAACGATAGCTCATTCTTGCTAGTGCTCAATCAAAATGCTATATCTCAAGGTATGCAAATCCCAACCGGAAAATACATGGTCATAATCACCAAGGAGTTTGCATCTAGAGAGTGGTCCAAGACTGATTCCTATCTTCAAGGCCTCACCCTCATATCTTGGTCAAAGCATGAGATAAAACCCTCTTGTGCACTAAAGAATATTTCCATGATGAATTCCATGAGGGTTTCTCTAATGCCATCATTATATTAAGCCGGGTAATGTGAGAAGATAACATGAATATTTTCCCTGAGTAGATGGCACTTTTCATTCTCACAATCCTTAAAGGAAAGCAGGTGATTGATTAGGGGAAGCTCATCAAAGACAAATTGCATCACCATTTTCTCCAAGTACATGTTTCCAATAAGTTATCCATGAACTTATACCTGTCTACGCCTTGGCAAACACAAGACCATTCAGGGGCCTAACACCTGCTCAAAATGTCTCTCAAAAGGATCCTACATTCAAGAAATACCCACAATTGGTCTTGAAAGAGAGTAATCAACACTTTTCTAGGGTAAATGATACATTCACAATGTATATGGTCAATTTGTTAGAAGGAAATCAGCATTTGAGGATGTCTTCATAAGCCATTGCCCTAGTAAGGAGGTATGGATCATACTTCATTCAATTTTAAATGTTATCTTATATCGTAGTATCCAGATTTGATATTGCTCCAAAAAGATTGTCTTTCTACCCAAGTGACATGGTCATGTTGATGGAACTATGCACAATTGGTACACATAAATAGTAAGCTGAGAAACATGAAGAAGAAGCATATTCCTTTCCCTATCTCACTAGGTATTTTCACTTGTAAGAGTGCTCATGACGCTGCCAACATCAAAACTTCCCTAGCCCCTATAAATATGCACTCATACACCTCAAGGGAATATTTTGACATCAGAGAAGATCCAAACTCATTTCACCTGCCTGATTTGTGCCATGTCCCTTAAATTGAATATTTCTAGGTGAATTGTGTTGATGAATATGAGGTCTAGGAACTCAATCATGGAGTTCAAATTTGATTGGTATGAAGATGGTGCATAGGAGGATGGCTCAAAAAAATTTTGATCTGGAGTATCATGTAATGAAGGATTATCCTCTTCCCTGTGTGATTTGGAATTTTTGTGAGTTCAGAGACATAAAAGAGTGCATAGAGGTAGTGATCAAAGGTCCAAATAATGGTTCAAAAGAAAGAGAGATGATCTCATCTCATGAGGAAACTTTTTATCCCTCTAGAGACAAACATCCTACCACTCCTCCTCCAAGGCCAAGGACAAGGCTCCTAGCTCAACTCATTAAGGAGAAATCATGAATAGGAAACTAGAGGAACCCGAGGCCCCTCGGTCAGACAGAGATTGAATAAGAAAGAAATAACGGTGGAAGAACCTGTGGTGGATCTAGAAACGAAGGGAAATTTACCTAGCCTACCACTCTACCCCACATCAATATCCAAGTATCTCATCTCACGGTGTTTCATCACCCCACTGCGGGAGTTCCCTTCCCATTTGGAGCAAGAAGTTGTGATGTTGTCAAGTGCCAAGCCCAAACAAATGAGATATTTCCTAGGTGTAGGATATGATTACAACAAAAACTTGCATAGTGTAACAAGTGACCATTCTTGACTTCTCGGCTATCACCTCGATGGTCAAATAGAAGAAAGGGATATTGGCTCAAGCGGTTTCTTGATTCTTTAGTGGCACCTCAAGGAACCAATATATAGAGGTAGTTAAGCCAAAGGTCATCAACCCCATTGAGGAAATGGCCCCACTGATTACAAGATGAGAACTATTCCCCTAGGCCCAATAACACACAAGGGTGACGTTCACTTGTTTCAAGAGTCTTCCACTCACCTTGTCACGAGAATTCAAGAATACAAGGAAAAGATAGATCAAGAGGAAGACCACATTCGAACCCTCACTTCATATGTTCAAGTGCTCTTGGATCTAAATGTTTCCAATGCTCTCTCACCAAAGAAGTCACTCTAGTAAGTAGCTTCGATCTTGATTCTATCAAGAAAATTCAAGGATTTGCCAAGAAAGGAAAGGAAACCGAGAAGTGGTTGAATATGATCCTTGAGAAAGGGAATTTGTTGCTACTAGAGATGTTGACATTGTTTATGTACATGGATGTCATGGTCAAGAAGATATTCGTGACATGGGAAATAATTGAGGTTAAAAAAATCATTGGGATCAGGTATACCCTTTGATCATGCAGATTAGAAAAATAAAATCACCCCTCTTAGTAGCCAAAGATGTGTTCTCTTTGGCATTGTAGGACTTGTCCTAGATTTTGGCCCAAGTCCTAGTTGCTCATTATGAAATGATAAAACATGCCATTGATGAGCTTGATTCATATGAGGATGAGGTTGGGAAAATGTGAAAGGGCATTGAGATTTCACCAAAGGAGCTTTCTAGGAGTGCGCTAGTGGCTATAGTTTTAAAATGTAATAAGTCACCCTTATTTTATAAAAGGGGACTTAATGTTCTTTCCTAGGAATTTCAAAAGTCACAAGTCAAAAATTCAAGTGAAAAGACACATGGGGGTAGGTGAAGAGTCATTTATTAGTCTATATAATGTAATGACACCCTCTTTCTTAAGGGTTGTCAATTTTGTGCACTCAAGAGAGAGATATTTGAGCAAGGAAAAAGAGATAGCATTCTTCTATTTTCCCTATCTAATTTTCTTCCATTCTATAGCATTGTACAACTTGTGAAGATGTCAATAAAGAAAGGAGTTTCTTATTTTCATGATGCATGAATGTGTGCAACTTTGTGTGCATGGTTTCCTCTCATTGTTGATGTTCTAAGAATAGTTGTGAATGTGATACTTTTGATTATCTTTGGCAAGAATCTAATTTTCTACTTGCAGTTAATTTCCCCTTCCTAATTTCTCACTCCCTCTTCCCCATCATTCAACAAATTCCTCCTTGTAATTCATTGCAAGCATTTTCTACAGGTACATTGGAGTGTGCTTGTTGGATCCTGGCCTCTTAGCCATCAAAATATTTCCCTTTTAGTTCACTCACAATAAATGGAGCTGCACCATCTAAGAAGAGGTAATTATAGTCTCGAGTGATTGAAATATACTTGACCAATTTTTCTGCTGAAAAATTCTCTCGCCAACATTTTACAAGTAGAAATTATGCCCTCCATTTCTAAAAATTTTATAGATCTTTTATACACGAAATTTTTCTCATTGACTTCTTCCTCCATATCACAAGGACGAAAAGACCAAAAATATATTAAGTATCAATTTTACAAGGTTGCCCCCATCTAATTTGAAATCAATTATAGACATGAATACAAACATTGACTTAGGGAATTATGACCTTACCGAGTTTCGGACCCATATTCGGGAAGAATTCAATAATCACAAGTTTCCAAGAATTATAATATTGGTATAGTGTTGGTTGTGGCTTTTCTTTTATCCTTTTAGTGCCCAAAATTTGTGTTGGAGTTAGCACAACATTATGGCAAGGATACAAGATCGGTGAAAAACTCTCAAGGTGAATTCCTCCTCTGATTGGATACGTATTATCTTGTTGATCCTTTGAAACTCTCAGACCTTGATGCATATGTAGACATGACTCTAGAATCAACCCAAGACTACTGGAATGATCATATCAATATGTGCACAAAGATGGGAAATAATCATTGTCTTGAGAAGTTTTGGGCTTCGCTTCCGAGATATAGACTTCACAATACATTATTAAGGTCCAATTTCAAATAGGGAAGTCATTGATATAATTATTCTCCTAAAAATAATAGTGGGAAACCTAACAACCTGCAAATTTCAAGAATGGATGTCACAAAATCCACACCATTCAAAAAACCAAAAATTTATCAATTAGTCTACTTTAATTAGGGACTCAATTCACAATAATCTTTGTGAGGTGCAAAGCTACAAACAAATTCTATATGACTTCCTACCTCATGTATGTTACGGCTTAAACAAGATTTTTATAAGGTTGAGACAGTGGGTTAACCGAACACATCCAAAGTATATGATTTTTAGATGTAACTTACATAGGATACCAACACCCATCACTTATGTCACATCAATGATGAGATTTTCTATTATATTATTGGCATGTTGGAGACCAAGTTGGAAAGCACTTGATTTTCACTTGATTTGTTAGCCAACATTACCATGTGGGGTTGTTGCTTCATTCATTTCCCAACCTTCTCCTATATGCAGTGTTAGGTTTTGAATGTGTTATATATATATATATATATATATATATATATATATATATATATATATATATATATATATATATATATATATATATATATATATATGTTTCCAATGTGTATCATAATAAGTGGGTATTAATGGAATTGGTGTGATAGCTCGTAGAGGTGCATAAATACTTATCTAGCAAGCACAAAGTGACAATTCACTTCCCGATAACAATTCAAAGGTATACATGTCCCTCTTTTTAGATGAAATAGCATGGATGCAGAAATGACAAGGTTCATCGTGGGATCCTTCTCATTCAAGTTACATTTTGATATATAAGGTGTAATGAATCATGTCTTACGAGAAACTCACATACATGTGCCTTATTTTGAAGATTATTGGATGGACTATGATGATCATGAAGAAGTTTGAAAGTGAGATTGTTCTTGCATAAATCTAAACCAAATCAAGGATTTTGATATGGCGAGACATCCCTGAAGGAGTGAATGATGGTGGGGACATCCTAGATCAATCATACACTCAACAAGAAATCAAGCTTCAGTTATTATCTCATGTTGATTAGCTGAATCTCGGATCTACTTCACTTGAGGATAGGAATAGTGCGGTTGTGTCTGAACCCTACAATAGTTTCATTTATAAGGATTCCTACTAAACCAAGTGAATCTAAAAATTCCAAGTGGGTTTTGGATGATGGGTAAAAGCGAGTTTCCCGGTGGGTTCTCAAATATAGGGATCTAATCTAAAACCAAACACATCATGCAAACACATGTTATTAGATATCTCTAAAGTCGTAAATCTAGAGGATCTTATCCCTTGCCCTAGGATAGTTATAGGTTTTCAAGGCCTACAACTCATATAAGGATAAATATCTTGCTAGGATTCAAAAATAAAGAGGATAACCAAGGATGGATAAATCCAATGGGCATAAAAATAGTAAGAGAATGCATTAAAATAAAGAAAACATAAATCTAATCTAATCTATGAAAATGAATGACCAAGATACAACATGCAAGTATAAAATAAGATACTAAATAGGGTTAAAGAAACTTACTTCTAGCATTTGTGTGATCATTGATGCATGATCCTCCTTATATACAACAACATCGATAGACAATCGTTATGGGTAGAAAAGGGGAAATCTCAATAAGAAGATATCCAGTCCAAAATCATTATGGTGACTCAAATATAAAATAGGTAAAC
Source organism: Taxus wallichiana var. yunnanensis (assembly GCA_018340775.1). Taxonomy (NCBI): domain Eukaryota; kingdom Viridiplantae; phylum Streptophyta; class Pinopsida; order Cupressales; family Taxaceae; genus Taxus; species Taxus wallichiana. The sequence continues at coordinate 611,094,304 of CM031235.1, read as the reverse complement.
TCCTAGACTCCAAAGTCATCTAATAAGTGTGAAGTAGTGTGAAATAGTGCGAGAAAGAGCAAGTATAGGTTTTTAAATGATTTTAAGTTATTAGTTGTCATTGGAGAAGTACCAAGCATATATACTTGACACTATCACCCATGTGCAAAGGCATTGGCCACAGATAAAATAAAAATTTCATTTCCTATCGGTGATGATGTCGGCCTGGAGTAAACCCTAAGGTCAAAAGGTGTAAAACATGAGTGGAGGCCAAGAGATAAATAATAGAAATGACAAATATTCAAGGTGAGTGAAGCAAGGATAATAATGTGCAATAAAAATTAGGGAAACATAATGGCTCAAGTGGACATAATGAGTGCAATGTGTGAACACATGGAAGAAAAGATGAAAGAATATGGTGACTAAAGCAAATAGTGACATTTCTCAAATGTTGTGGTATAGCCCACATGACCAAGTCCAATCAAACCCCAATCCCGACATGTCCCTTAAAGAATCCACTTAGAATGAGAATGCATCAACAACCTTTACACACAAGAAATGGTTAGCAAGCGTCAAAAATACAATGTATATAGGTTCACTAGTTCCAGTAGTGCATCACTAGATGAGGAAGGGAAACAAGAAGAGGGTTCCATAAAGTATACGGAACTCAAATGCTCCTCAAAATTGAAGAGAAAATAAGTAGTTACATAGGCATCCATGGGGCCAAAACAAAGATATAATTTTGTATAGAAAGGATCAAGTAGCAGCCCCAACTTACAACTAAAATTCCAAAAGACCCCAATCCAACTATAATCCTTGATCCACAATCCCCACCATTGATTTCAAATACTTCTCAATCATTTTTGTAGTTTTCCCCCATTTTTGCACTCCCACTCTTCTAGTTTATACCACCATACCATAAACTACTCTAATGTATTCTCCCTCTAGGAGATAACCTTCACCAAAACCATTGTCCCCTCCTAGGTTTCATCCCCTTTTCCTCTCCACCAATATCTCCTCCTCATCCATATTCTCATCCTTAATATTATACCGCAACTCTACATTCATCTATTCATATCCACCTTTCAAGTTCTTCACATGTTGCATCCACTTAAACCACAATCTCTCAAATCACCATGACCTCTTCTCCTCTCTAAGTCACACAAACCATGGTTCTGGATTCAGCAACACAATGAATCCTACAACACCAAATTTTTTTGGCATAGGTAAATCTAGGGGTGTTTGAATGGCTAAGTCGGTTTATTCCTAAAAATAAAAGTCACAATGCAACCTAAAATGATTGGCTTCATCACCTCGGATCTAAGGCAACATTCTTCCCAAGCAACCAAAAAACCAAAAATAGTTTCAAGGATCATGATAGATGAAAAGGGATAAAGATGTGTTAAAATTGGTATACACGCCTACGAGATAAAGGCAAAGGAGACATTTCAGCACAAGAGTATCAAATCTCCAAAGTTCATTTGGGAAAAGCCACGGTGGAGGGGCAAAACAACAATCACATATTACTCTTAATACTTTATTCAAGAACATAGACAAGGATGAGGCCAAAAATACTAGCTCAATGATATGATAGATCATCTTTCCACTTTTATCCAAAGAATCACCAGGCCCATCAAGTCACCCATTTCTCCTTGAAGTTTCAAGATTCCAAAACTCTCACGGTAGTTGAAGAAATAAGAAACATGGATCGTAAAACCAAAGCATGGCCCAAAAGATTGATTGAACAAGCAAAAAGGACTATTGAGGGTGTTATGCTAACTAATTAAAAAGTGAAAGTAAACTTGATGCGAAAAGGCTACGAGAAGATCAATTTGAGACGAGAATCTAATGTATGGAAGCAATACATGTCAAAGATGGAAGTCTTACAACATTTAGATTCAGATTTGCTTGTGGAATAAGGTGTTTTGCAGGATTCTAAATGAGGAAATAAGTTATAGCTTCATGATACTATCATTTTTAAGATACATGGTTTAGATGAATATCATATCAAGCTCTGAGAAGTGAGAATATAAGGGTTTGAAGCCAAAATGATATTATTGAAGTGATTGAGAAACTTTCTAATAATTTCTATGATAAGGGGATGCTTGTACACCCTACAAAAGCATTTTTGATCAATTCAAACTATTAGTACAATGTTAATCTACCCATGGGGTCACCCTTAGACTAGAAACGATTGATAAATTTGTTAAGTACCAAAATATTTTTGATAAATTCAAGAAGGAGGTGAAGACACTTTAGTGAATTCCCTCCAAGTTATTAGATGTATGTATGAAATGTGAAGTCTATAGTAAATATTCTCAAGTCTTGAATGAAGAGTTAATTCAAAGGATTTTCAAGTGTACCTGATGAATATCATGCAAGAATTCAACTTTCCAAACAAAAATTCATTGATGTGCAAGATGATGTTGGAGATGAGATGCGAAAGGGAAATCCATGATGTGCAATTTCAGTATCATGATATTCCATTCTTGCGAAGTTGCAATTTGACTTTATCAATTCTGAGAGCCCATGTAAAATTTATCTTTGTCAAGTTACATAGTCCCAAGAGATTTTATTTTGTAGAATGCATGTAGCTGAAAAATAGGAAATATTTTCCTTTAAATATTTGTGTTCAAATATTACTTGAGAATAAAATAGAGAGAATTCCAAACTTTGTGTTGAAATTTATCTTAAATCATTGCCATTTTTCTTACGTAAAATACATGATCAGTTCTCAATTTCCAAAGTTGTATATTTTTAGACACAAAATCACACACTTCGGTACATTTCTAGGTCTTAAACACGTACTAGCATTTACATGATTCCTAAGCAAGAAAACTAGTAATTGATGATTGTCCTTGTCTACTTTTTTGTGTTTCTTGTTTTCTATTTGGTCTTACACACCCTATAACCCAGTCTATATTTTACTTATTTATCTTTTATGGCTCTAGACATCAGCACCCAACCAGAGGACAGTGGCGCCCAGTGCTCTCCTATCCCATATGGGTGCCCCGACCCTTTTCTATCTTACTCACTTCTTTTGGTTTTATTTTATCTTTTGGGTATCCATTTTTACTTATAGTTCAACCTTCCCATTTTCAATTACAAAATTCAAACAAGGGAATCATATAAATACATAGTCATGTGTTCAAAATAAAGGACCAAGCTCTAAGCATTATTACTATCACCTAAGCTTGCATCCAAAAGGCACCTAAAGCACTTGAGGCATCCATCTAGCATTCATTCAAGGGACAAGGGACTGCATTTTCTGCATACATTACATAGGAAGGGAAGTTCATTCTATTCCATAAACAAAATTACATCTTCTATAAAATATAGATTGTTATCAAGTACAATTTACACTAGGGCATCCTAGGGCACAATCCTCACACACACTCACAAGAACTACATGAATTCTAAGATGTAGTGCAGCGCTCAGTCATAAGATCACTCTGTCAGGTGACCATTAGATTGATCGACTCCCATATTGCATATTTATTTTTTGGATTTGATGTGTTTTTTGGGTTTCGCAAGTGAAATTTTGTTTTATAGGTTACATGTATCTTCTACTATGAAGGTGCGAAATACAGGGCATCAACATGAACTATTTGCAACACTTGTGTGTCATTGTAAAAATCAGGTTCTAACCATTTTCAAAGTCACAGGTGCCCATTAACAGATTTCAATTCCCGGGCACCCCTGTCCCAATCTAGGAACCCATGTCCAAAGCATCATCCGTGAGCTCCATAATTTATCCTACGCATTTACGACACGTTCACCTCCTGTTTAACAATTTTCCTAGTCTATATCAGTCCTAGATCAAGCATAAATCATCTAATTCATTTTTCTTATATCTCTTTCTTAAGGTTTTTATTGTACTTACTTATTTTTTATGTCATATTGTATGTAGCATTGTATATCATAGTTTACATTTAGTTACTCTACAATTAGGGTTTAATAAAAAGATTATTTTTAAAATCATTCGGTGAACCCGTCGATCAAATATGTTCTTGTTATGCTCATTACCTAGTGGACGCTTTGGTTATTTTTAGCACATTGAGCCTTCTCTATCTTCCCATAGGGTTTCTAGATCAATGGTTGAATCTGATAATCCTTTTTCCAACTCGTAGAATGTTCCTCTTGAAAACATTAAAACATCTAATAGTGATCAATCATATGATGAAGATACTAATGTTGATTAACAGCAATTAGACAATCTTACTAACTTTCTTCAAGCATTGTGTACCAACCCTACATATTTCCCGTACATTCTCAATGCTTTACTTGCTACCAAACGCTCTCGATATGTTGCTTCTATCCCTCTTCTATGCTCCTCTTCGGTGTCATGGCCTTCACCCATCCCCTTCACATTCCTACCTCCATTCCTACTTCCATTCCTATTTCTACCGCTCCTCTCCTTCAACTTAATTGTTGTAATGTAAAACATGGTTCTTCTTCAAACACTCGACCTAGCTTCTTTATATAAGTATCTTCAAACTCGAGATCCATCAACTTCACTAGTTACTTCCCGTACATCTCCATCTCTTGACTTCTCTTCACTCCTTAATACCCATTTTGCACCCATCATTTCTACTTATGCACTTCCTCCCAACTTCTTCACTCCTAATTTTCCCAACTTCAATGGCCATGGTGACCCTCAACATAATCTTATATATTTTCATGTGGCATGTCTCGATTATACAGATGATCATACTTTACTATCCAAGTTATTTCCTAGGATCTTACAAGATTATGCCATGCGCTGGTTTTATGATCTACCTTTTCACTCGGTAACATCATTTACATACTTAGTCAATGCTTTTCTCGTACATATTTTAATCAATATAAATTCTAAAATGTCTAATGCTCAACTTGTACAAATTAAACAAGGATCTAATGAGCATCTAGTTGACTATGTGTTGTTGTTAAGGAAAAATTGCAACACCCTCGAATGTTTGCAAATGAGTTTTACGGGAAACTAGTGTAATCTACTAACATGGGATTGTCTCAAGTCAGGGACCTTTGCGGTTGAGACAAACCTCTAGAGGTGGTTGGCTCCTCTACCTATTCTAATGCTAAAACTACTCCTAGGAAGGGAAATGTAACTATTCTAACACTAACCTATATTTCTAAGGGACTAGTGAAGAGAGAGATGCATAAGATGAAAATCCTAAACTAACGATAAAGCACTAGGAAAGGGCAGGAGATATCCTTAGTGAGTGAAAATGGAAGAAAATGAGGTAGAAGAGGGAAGAAAAAAATGCCACAGTTCAAATAACACATTCAAACCTCCAATTTCATGGAGCACAACGAATTTAAATCCTGTAAAAGGATACAACATGCGCAATATACTTGAAAATGAAATGAAAGGAAAAGGATGCAACAAAACTCAATATAGGGCAATAAAATCCACAAAACACCAACTTTATTGCTTAAAATGATACATAATCCATTACAATATAGTCACAAGGAAAAAATCCTTTACAAAATGCATAAATTCGAGGCCTATGGCTCACAAGAGTGTTGGAAAAATTTTGGAAGAGTTATTTTACATTCTAGAATGTCTCCCCCATAAATGAGGGAAATTACATATATATAGAGAAGGGGAAACTACCAACCAACAACTTTCATTAATTTCCTGCACGGAGGTATGGGCAACCATACCAGTCCACTTCCCAATGGTACTTTTCTTGCATGGCGAACATGGGTGACATACCTCATTAAACATGTTGTTGAGCTATCATGTACGATGACTATAAATGATCAAACATATATCTAATATTTTTGCTTATGCCCAACAAGAACCACTAACCACTAGCTAATGCACACAAGAAAAGGGAGGAGATGTCGCAATTAATAAGAAGAAGAAACGTTTCCACCCGGTAACAAGAGAGAGGTTGACGCGTCTAATAAGAAGGAATGCTGACGTGTGACAAATGAAGGGCACACAATGGGGAAGGAAGAATGACACGTGACAAAGAGGAGAATTGTGTTGCATGACAAAGAATTTTTGTCGCACGATAGGAGATGGGCGGTGATGTACATCAACAAAAGTGGTTGAAGCGTGACAAGGAGGTGGCTATCGCACGGAAAGGGAAGGGGTTGACGCGTGCATCGGTAAGTAGTGGTTTTCGCACGATAAGAAAGGGATATTGATGTGCGACATAAAGATGGTTGGCGCGTGTTAGTAAGGATGGTTGACGTGCAACAACGAGATGGTGCCCTAGACCTTCACCATGGCGAGTCATGGGTAGATACCAACTACTTGACTAAAAAAGTACAAGTCACTTCTTGACCAATCAATTGCACAATTCCTTGACTACATTTTAGTTGTCCATTTTGTAGGGGTGCAAAATATGGATAACAATTAGAAACTTGTGGGGTGATCTACCTGCTAGATTGAAGAGATCATTGGCCTTGAAGCATCCATTAGGCATGGAGTCATCCTAAAAATCTAAAACTAAACTAAACTTTTGAAATATCACCCTTGAATCCATCTGAAGTCCTAAATGAATCCTACATTGTTTGGGTTGGTATTGATTGTTCTATGGAATCCTACCTGAATTGGAAATTCCAACAACGACAAAACACAACTATGTACAAATAAAAAAATCATACATATTCCAAATGGAACATGTAGAGAGTGCACAAGAACTTATTACAAAAGCAACCTAAACTACAACAGAGAAATGTGCTACAAGAACTTGGAGGAAATGAACTAATCTAATATTTACAAGGAAGATACTTTACTTTAGTAATAATGCTTGAGGTAGATTCCATTGACCAAAATCTACAATTCTTCTCCATCCAACTTGGATAGTTGGAAAGTGTTGTTACTCTTACATCCTGAAATCACATAAGGGCCACTCCATATTGCATCAAACTTGGAGTGTCTTCCTAGTTTGGCTCTGTCTGCATCCCATTTCAAGACCAAATCTCCTTCTTGGAAGGTTCTATTTCTAGGCTTTCTTATCAAATCACTTCTTGATCAAATCTTGGTCCTTCTCCATGATCTGACACCGCTTGGTTCCTCATCTCCTCTAACTCCATGATCTCTTCATATCTGGCTTCCAAAGTCTCAAATTTAGATAGCTCCAGCTTCTTAAGAAATTATATTGCTAGCAACTCAAGGGATATGGGTAGCCTTGCTTCCCTTCCATAGACCAACTTGTAAGGAGAGTTTCATGTTGACCTCTTGGGGGTAATCCTATCAGCCCACAAGGCTGATTTCAACTTGGTGTGCCAATTTCTCTAGTTTTCATCTAAATTCCTACTTATGATTTTTAAAATATTTTTGTTGGTAGACTCAGCATGCCCATTACCCTGAGGGTAATAATTTGAGGAAGTTCTCAAATAGACGTCATTCTTCACTTCCAATTCAAATATCTTTGTCCCAAGAAAATCTAAGGCATTATCTAATATAATAGTGGAAGGTACACCAAACCTTGTTACTATCCCCTCATAGAAATCTAGGATGTCGGCCTCATTTTCTTCCTTGAGTGAAATTTCCTCTATCCACTTGGTGAAGTAATATATGGCTATAAGGATCCACTTGTGACCCAAGCTAGAGTTTGGATTAATCACTCCATAAAATCCATCCCCCATTGCATGAATGGCTCATTTACAGAAATGGGGTGGAGTGGAAGGGTTGTTAACTTCTCTTTACCTGTGAAGAAGGCACACTTACATTTCTTGATCCATGAGTATCAATCATTAAAGAGGTTAGGCCAATAATACCCTTCTTTCATAATTCTAAGGGTTGTAATCCTTGGGGGAAAATGACCATCTATCTCTCCATCATGAAACTCATGTAATACCTTCTCTATCGATCTGTTGTAATGCATCTTAGGAGGACACCATTCACGTCCCTTTTGAACAAAATATTATCTACAAGCACATAGGGTATGGTTTGCAATCTGAAATACCTTCTTTTGTCCTTACTCAAACCTTGAGGGATTTGACCTATTTGGAGGAAGTGTACTATATCATGAGTCCAACAAATGAGTGGTCACACCATCTGTTGTTTGTCCTTGATCATCTTGTAACACCAAAACAACTTCTTCTTCATTTCTTGATTCAACATGTTGACTTGAAACTAGTTGTTCACACAAACCTTTTCCCCTAACCAGCTTGGTCACCTTGATATCAATGTCATACTCCATGACCTTGGTTATCCAACCAGCCCTCTTCTCATTGAGATCCTTGTTCAAAAGAAAATATTTCACACTTGCATGTGAAACTAGTAAATGAATTCTATTATTTGACACTAGATGCCTGAATTTCTTTAAACTTCTTATCACAACTAGGACATGTTTTTCAATAAATGAATATCTCACCTCATAATCTTTAAGTCCCTGGCTGAAGAATGCAATAGGTTTCTCCAATCCTTCTTGATTTGGTTGTACTAGTATGGCAAATATTTCATCTATGCCACCAAAAGCATATAGAGTGAAGTCTTTTGAAAAATCTAGATTGATGAGGGTTAGAGCCTTGTAATGGCCTACTTTATAGCTTCAAAGATTTATTTTCCTTCGAAATTCCATTTGAAATCCATATTCTTCCTCAACATCAACGTTAGTGGCTTGACAAGGGTAGAAAAGTTAGGAACAAACCTCCTAACAAAATTGATTTTCCCCAAGAAACTTTGGAGATCCTTCTTATGACTTAGAATGGCAATGCTCGAATAGCTTCAACTCATTCTGGATCAATTTTCAACCCTTATTTAGACACTATGTGGCCTAAAAGCTTGCCTTCATGCACTAGGAAAATACACTTTTTGTATTCAAATACACTCTGAATCTTCTACATATTTGGAAAACTTGTCTGAGGTGGAAGAGGTGACTTGCTTGCATTTTGGAGAATACAGTGATGTCGTCTAGGTACACAAGAACTATTTTATTTATCAGCCCCTTGAATTTCATATTCATAGCCTTTTGAAAATTCTCTCCTACATTTGATAGACCGAATAGCATCTTTCTATAAGCATATGTTCCCCACTTTGTTGTGAAAGCAGTCTTGAATTGATCTCCCTCTTTCACCATAATTTGGTTGTATCCCGAGTAGCCATCAGGAGTGAGAACCTTTCTAATCCAGCTACTACCTATAGGATTTTATCCATAGAAGGAAGTGGGCAATGATCCTTGAGTGAAGCTCTATTCAAGTCCAGGAATTCCACACATAATCTAATTTTCACATTTCTCTTTCTCATCCACACAAGGTTTGCAACCCAACTTGAATGCTTAATAGGAAAGATGATGCTAGCCTCTATCATCTTATTCATATCTTTTCTCATGAGAGGTTTAATGTGAGGATTCACTGGCCTTTGCTTATATCTGATAGGCTTGGCTTTTGGATCCAATTCAATAGTGTGTTGTGCTAATCTAGGATTAAATCCCCTTAAGTCCTCATAGCTCCAAGAAAAGACATCTGGGAACTCTTGGAAAAGTTGTATGAAATCATATTTCTCTTGATCAGTACTCACCTTGCCAATTTGGAGTACTTTACCACCTCTAACCAAAATAGGCCCTGAATCTTCCCCTTTGACTGAATATTTTCCTTCTCTTTCTAAAATTGGTCATTAGGATTGAAGATTGACTCAAGTGTCACCAAACCTTTTGGGAACTTGTTCATTCTCAATTAGACCACTTGATCACCATGATGATGCTGCAATTTGTTCTAATTTCTTTAGGATAACTCAGCATCTTCTTGCAAGAAATTTATGATTTAATGATAATTCTTGAAGACTTTCCAGCTTGTATTATTATCTAGGGATAACTAGTCTTACAACCACAATGATATGGGGTTTGGTTTTCTCTCTCTTTATATTGTCAACAACATCAAACATTGCCCCTACTAATATAAGTCTATTTGTAGCCTCATTCTTCTTCTTTGGAATGGAATCAATGTTGAATTGCTCAAATTCTTCTATGAGATCCCATACCCGATGTTTGTATCTCTTTAGGAGATCATTCTTAGTTGCATGGAACCCTCTAACTTTGGTTTACTATCAACTCACTATCTCCAAAACTTGCAAGTTCTTAATACCTTTCTTTCTTTCCCAATGTAATCCATGGATCGAGCTTCATATTCAGCTGTGTTATTTGAACAAGCAAACTGAAAAATAGAAAGTTGAGTAGTATTTTATACCTTGCGGTGACACAAGCATTGCTCCTCCTCCAGCGCCTTCTCTACTCCTCGAGCCATCAAAGAATAGCCTCCATACTTCATTATCATCCTTTTCATCTAATTTGGTGATGTTAGGGAGGAGTGGATTCTCTTCATGCAAACAATAAATGCCCAACTTATTTTCCTTCATCTCTTTGTATGGATCAAAGATATGCCTCTTATTTTCCCATTCATCAAGAGTCAAGTCTAGAATGCCTCCAACCTTGGTGTTCATCTCTAGGGTGCTTCGGAATCTTCTTGATTGAAAAATGAGCAATTTGCATTGATTAGGCTTGGTACATATGGTTCAATATGAAATTTTACAATAGGCTCAGATATAATTGTAGCCTTAGCACCATACCTTACTCGAAAGAGCATGTGAGACCAATTAGTGATAAGTATCCTCCAATTTTAGCAGGTGAAGTCCCTTGATAAGCATAAGGCAAAGAGTGGTGGGAATTCAATCACGATACATCTTGAAACACTTTGTGACATTAGGGCATGCATGTAGTGTGAGGCTCAATCCTTTAATTACTCCAACAATTGTCACTATTGTCCCATCTAATTACACTACACCTTTAGAAATGACTTCATACTTAATACCCAATTGATCAACTATCTGCTTGGGCATCACTGAGTTGTTTGCTCCCGAATCAATCATATGCAGTTGTGTACAAGATTGTTTCTGATGATCAGAGATATATAGAATGGGGAGGCTTCATGTTTTTACCTTGTTGACCTCCTTGAACTCCTTCTTGTAGAGCTGCATTAGTGAGTACCTTCTCTATATTTTTGGATGGCTCATTTGATATGGACCAATTTGTCATGGCTACTTGCAACAATTCCCTTTGTCCTGGAATTTTCAAGGATTCCCACATAGAGATGCTCACATTAGTCTTCTTCATTTGGTCAATGATATTGAATGGAGAAGATCCATATTTTTGTTACCCCTTGATTGGCACAACTTTATCTTGAACATGGGATGCTACAACATGCACATGAGATGGCCTAGAAGGTGGTTTGGGTTGGTTTTACACACTTGGAGCTGCACTTGGATTTATGACTCCTTGTAGAGTGACAAAAGGTTGAGAAACACTTGGATTAGATGATTTTCCCTCCTCCAAATTCCTCTTTTTGGACCTCATGTTGACTACCACGCCTTGAGAAGGAGCTTGGTTTATTTTGCAGAAATCCTCAACATGTCAATTCACAAGGGCAATTTCACTTAGAGGTTCCTCTTGAGTAGCTTTACCTTATTGACTTTATTCCTGAGTTGTTTCTTGAGGCACACCAATAGTTTGTACCATCAAGGCCTGGTTTAACATGTCGCTCAAACATGTTTCCTAATTATGAGGTTAACTACACGGAAGCACCATTCATACTTGTTGTTCTATGTTATTTTGGACCCAGGAACCAAGGCTTGGGATGTTGAAGATGTATTGGGACTGTATGGATAAAATGGCCTAGCAACTAAGGGTTGTCCTTGGTTTTTGTTTTCAGCTTGAATAGGTGGTCTATTAGACTGATATGGAGGCTTGTTTGGTTGGGCTTAAGGTTGATAAGGTCTAAAATTTTGGGCATGTTGCCTCTTAAGGGTCACCAACTCATTCCCTAAGTTATGTGATTGCTTCATAACTTCTTAGAGTTCAATTTTAGTACTAGAAGAAGAGGTAGAAGCCTCATTGGAACTCTGATTTCTAGGGGCTAGGAATAGGGGCTAATGTAGGAGCTTGACTAGAACTAGGATTCCCCATTTCTAGATAGATAGGCATATGTGGCCTAGGTGCTAGTTTATCATCTTGAATTAGGTAATTCTCAACTCTAATGGCTATGGCATAAGCTTCTGGTAGGGATATTCCTCCCATATATTATACCATAATAGATGTATCAGAATTTAAATATTTATGGAAATAGAGAAATGCACCTTCAATTTGGTCTCACAATAATGGGAATCCTGTCCCACGTCCTTTGAAATCTGAAATTGAAGTCAGCCATCTACTCATTTGGCACTCTCTTGATTCTACTTAGCTTGTCTAATAGAGACAAGTTGTCCACCCTTTCTCTGAACTAACTACAAAGAGTTGCACACAACTGATTCCAATTTTGAATAGATCCTGTTGTCAAGCTCCTAAACCATTGTAAGGCCTTACCCTTAAAAAGAGGAAGCTAACAACTTGACTGCAACATCCATTTCATTGATTTCGTGAATTGCATAGACATTTGCAATGTCCTGGATGTGGTCAATAGGAGTCGTATGGTTCTCCCCAATGAAATATGGGATGTTCTTTAGGGTTGCCACTGGAATTATATTTTTACATTGAGATTGAGTGGACTGCTCCCTGTGAAATTGACAAATGGATTCATTGGTTCTTGTGGTGGTTGTTGATGTGTCATCTGATTGGTCTAAGAACCCTAGTCAATTGAAGAAAGGATCTACTAAGTGGAGGTGTTGAAAGAGTCTGTTTGGTGGAGATGGAGATCTCTGAACTTATCTTCCTCTTCTTCCTCTTCCTAGAGATAGTTGTAAGTACTCAAATATACCTTCTTCTCTTATCCTAGACCTTGTTTGAATCCTTCTCATAAATTTGACAAGTTTGGGTTGCTAATACCATTGAATTCTTCCCTTTGGAGTCGTCAGATGTGTAATCACAAAACCTATTATAGGTTGAAAATTACAATGAGTGCACACCAATCTTGCTGCAATTAGAAATGAAGACTTCTTTGTCCCACTAGGCATGTCAGAACTATTAGTGTAAAATTACAGCACCCTTTGAATGGTTGAAATGAGTTGTCTGGGAAATTAGTGTAATCTGCTAACATGGGATTGTCTCAAAGTGTGGGACCCTTGCAATTGAGACAAACCTCCAGAGAAGGTTGGTTCCTCTACCTATTTTAATGCTAACACTACTCCAAGGAAGGGAAATGAAACTATTATAACACTAACCTAGATTTCCAAGGGACCAAGAAAGAGAGAGATGCATAAGATGAAAATCCTAAACTAAAGGAGGAAATATCACAAAGAAAAGGGGCTGGAGATATCCTTAGTGAAAATGGAAGAAAATGAAGTAGAAGATGGTAGAAAAAAGTGCCACAGTTCAAAGAACACATTCAAACTTCCAATTTCATCTAGCACAATGAATTTAAATCCTATAAAAGGATACAACATGCGCAATATACCTGAAAATGCAATAAAAGTAAAGGGATGCAACATAACTTGAGCTAGGGAAATAAAATCCACATAACACCAACTTTATTTCTTAAAATGATACACACTCCATTATAATATAGGCATAAGGCAAAATTCCTTTACAAAATGCATAAATTCGAGGATTTCAACTCACAAGAGTGTTGGAACATATTTGGCAGAGTTCCTTTACATTCCATAATGTCTCACCCCCCAAAAATGAGGGGAAATTACATATATATAGAGAAGGGAAAACTACCAATCGATAGCCTCATTAATTTCCTACATGGAGGTATGGGAGACCATACTAGACTGCTTCCCAATGGTATTTTTCTTGCACGGCGAACATGGGTGCCCTGCCTCATCAAACTGGTTGTTGAGCTACCATGTATGGTACTATTAATGCCCATCTCATAACTGACATTCCTTGTTGATGATCGACAGGAACAACTAGCTGACACCCACAAGAATGGAAGGAGATGTCACCCGACAAGAAGAAACGTTGTCACATGATATCAAGCACAGGTTGACCCCTAAAAAAAGGAATGTTTATTCGCGAAAATGAAGGGGACATGATGGGGAAGGAAGAACAACACATGAAAAGAGGGGGAATTGTCACACAATAGGATATGGGCAATGACACACATCAGCAAAAAAATTTACACGCGACAAGGAGGTGGTGGTTGTCGTGTGATAGGGGAAGGGGTTGATGCACGTCGTGGCGGTGGTAGTCGTCATGCGATAAGAAAGGGAAGTTTACACACAACAGGAAGATGGTTGACACGTATCGCAAGGATGGTTGACATGTATCAACAAGGATGGCTGATGCATGACAATGATATGGTGCCCCAAACCTTTGCGCGATGAAGTTCTTTGTGAGAAAAATTACAAGGCACTACTTGACCAATCAATTGCCAACGCCTTGACCTGTTTAGTTGTCCATTTTGCAAGGGTGCAAAATATGGATAACTGATTGCATTATAAGAACAATCTAGCTAAGATGACCAATGTTCTTGTTGATTCTAAATTATAAGATATTTTTGTTCAAAGTATCTTATCTCCATTGTAAGAGAGTGTTATCTTTGAAACCTCCCCTCATTTGATCAACTATGCCATACACTTAAGTTGTCAAACCAAACTCTTTTCTATGGGAAATATTAAATATCATGATCATGCTTCATCTTTATCTTCTAAATGTTTTCAAGGAAAATATACTTTCAAGCCATCTCCTAAGCCCACTAAAGCAAAATATATTGTTAACATTGTTTCCACTCCTAAAAATCTTCAATGACAACCTCTAAAGTGTACATTTACAAAATTTCCTTATCCTCCTCACTTTTTATTGCCACAACTTATCGAAAGAAATATTATTATGCTTCCACCACCACTCAATATTGATCCATCTCATCCTCATGACCATAATTATGAATAAAAATGCTAAATGTGACTATAAATCATGTGTTGGGAATTCAACATGTCGATGTTTCAAACTTAACAATCCTATTCAATATCTCATCAATAATAATGCAATTGAGCTCCTTTAATCATTGACATCTAAGTCGATCAATGAATATAACAAGCTAAAAATCTTTAACAACCCATTGCCTAAGCATGACAAGCAACTTGATGATTCTTCCGTTAATCACACATATCACATTGTGCCTCCTTCATCGGGACCTCTTGATTTTCTAGTTTCTACTATTGATGCATCTCCACCACTCATTACATTCTTGGATCATGATTATCATGCTACATTTTCTTTTGATTCACTACACATCAATTATTCCATCGGACCTCATACTATCAATAACACGATGATATATCCATCGGCTCCTGTCAATGTGTGCTCTATTGTGCTCCTCATAGCTATTGACTATCCACTATCTAATATTTCATATCCTATTCCCAAATGTTATGGAAACATCAAGCTTTTTTTATAGTTGGGCCTCTCACCATGCATGTTCCATTCATTGTGGCACCTTCAATCAAAGGTTGTGACATACTCTTAGGTCTTCATTGGATCCACGTCGCTCAAGACGTCCCTTCCATGAATCACTTGTGTCTCAAATTCATTCACAATAAGCAAGTTGTCACTCTCAAAGGTTATCCACCATGCACACTATTACCTTAGCCTCCTCTTGAGGACATCCTTCCACTAGTTATAGCATCCATGCCCCCTGGGTCTCTCAAATCTAAGACACATTCAGCACCTATTTTTTCTATTCGTACATGACCTACTTTGCGACCTTGTCGTCTTCATTGGTCCACTAGTCCATCTTCTCATCCTAAGTCCCTACTCAGAAACCCCTTCATATAGGATTTCACCACCTCCTTCACCTCCTAGGTATCCTTCACATAGGTGTTCATCACCTCCTAGGTCTCATTCACCTAGGTTTTCATCACATAGGCTTCCTTCACATGTACATCGCCATTCTCATACACCACCAATATTAGAGCATTATCACACGCCTTTATCTCCTTGGATATTGGGTGGAGGACCCTTACCCTTCACACTCATTGAATAGCTCATTATTCATACACTTGGGGGTCATCACGCTTCTCCCCCACTTAATATCATCGATGCCTAGAATTTCTATTAGTGTGCTTCGTGCTTCATACTTCCTATTTCTAAGAAATCTTACACAACTTGATACACATCTTGTATCATCATTACCCTATGACACACTCTAGTTCCATGGTTCATACTTGACTGCTAAGGGTCTAAATCTGAAATGAACCTCACACCTTGTTGCACTTCATGCTTTGTGCTTCATGATACATATTTCTAGCATCTCAATTTGAAACCATTTCCCGATGATGTACTCTTGTTCTATGGTTCATTTTTTATTGTTGAGGGGTTTTTATAAATGAACCTCATCTCATTCACATCCACTGGGGGGCACGTTACTCCTATCACATTCACATCTTACATGTCATCACATCACATGCATAGCATTTACATATCTTGGTTGCACTTACTCTTAATTACTTATACTACTTATATGATGCACTTCATTTACTATATTAGCTGGATATTTTGTATGTCATTATCTTTCTATATACACATGCGTGTTCACTTGGTCTCTAGTTGTGAATGCAGATCTTACAAGTTCTTACACATTGAAATGATGCTTGGAATTGTATCTTTTACTAGTCCCACTGAGGATCCTGGGGCATCTACATTTCCTACTCTCACACATTACATGTATTATTGTTTGATCATTTACTACTACTACTTTCTAGTGCACTACTTCCCATTAATACATACATTTTTGACATAATTTCTATCTTTCTAACATGTTAACATTTAGCTTGGTGTAGCATTTGCATGGCGAGGACTATTTTCCACCATGGTTGTCGATACCTTTTTCTTTCCACTTTTTTTTACTTATATTCCATTGTTTTTGTGATATTCCCTATTTCTTTCTTGATCATTGTTTATATCCTTTTAGCTGCTTGGCCTTGATTATCTTATGACATTTTGAGTAATTTCCCATGTTTTAAACCCTCTTTTCATGGTCTATCTCGTATGCACATTTTCTTGTTACATTGTCTTCCATTACATGTTTGCTAATTTTTAAACTAACACATGTTGCTAGCCACTTTGTTTTCATGTGACTTGGTTTCTACCATGTACATCCCCTACCCCCTATAGGTATAAGTTTCATATTAGCATTGGGTCCTCACATTTGGGCTACACACTCCTACATCATTGCATGCACCTAAACGAGGGGGCATGCATTGGGTGAATAAATCATCCCTACGAAGCTCGGATGTACAACAAGGTACAATAAAACACATAATTGGAACATATTACGGTTAGATCAACGGCTCATAATCATACTTGGTTCGAGAATCACAACATAGACACCAAAGGTGCTCGAGGCTCGAGATAGGAGTGCCCAGAGCACTTGTGTCCTCCCCTGGCACTAATTTCCTAGGGGAAAATACAGTCACCTTGTCAAATCAGCACAAATCATATAAGCCTTCATAGAAATTCTACAGTTACAGGCACAGTCCTTTAATTACATCATGCATGCAATCTCTTACAATCAATGTCGATTGGAAAAATCGGAACTAGTTCGGGACAACATGAAAAAATCATGGACTTACCATCTGCGGTGGTGCTTATCGAGCATGATTCATAGATGGAGAGTAACACTAGACCTCTCTCCTCAACACTCACTCTTAAGCATGAGATCACCCCAAAATCTCACACTTGGTGTGAGATCACCCAAAAACTCGTACTTAGTGCAAGAACACCCAAAAATATCACTCTTGGCATGATATCACCTAAAAACTCACTCTTTATAGCATTTCAAGACATCTTTCTATCCTTTACACTTCTACACATCATGTGCACACTATCTTTTTACACACTTTTACATACTTTTGAATACTCTACTCATATTTTTCATATGCAATACTTAGACTACTCTTTCACTCTTTCACTCTTCTTTTGGAGGTCCTTCCTTAATACGCAAAAATAAGCATCCCTACATTAGCAATATAAACACAACAACATGTACAAATCATCTCATATGCTTCACCCCTAGGGTCACTTTCCCTTCTTAGCTTTCACGCTTCACTTGTCTCTTCGACACGCTATCACCATCAAAATCTATAGGAACAAAATTACGCATCTTATAACTACTTTATGTTATCAATTATTAACTCAACAACATAAATTGGAGAAAATGTAGACACAAAATCACACACTTGGGGACATTTCTATATCCTAAACACATACTAGCATTTACATGATTCATAAGCAAGAAAACTAGTAATTGTGAGTATCCTTAGCCTCTTTTCTATGTTTTTGTTTTCTATTTGGTCTTACACACCCTACATCCCAATTGGTATTTTACTTATTTATCTTTTATGGCTCCAAACACTAGTTCCTAGCTAGGATGGAAGCGTCCCAGGTGCTCTTGTCCCCTCTGGAAACCCCTGACCCTTTTCTATCTTACTCACTTATTTTGAGTCTCTTTTATCTTTTGGGCATATTTTTTACTTATGGTTCACCTTCCAGTTATCAATTACAAAATTCAAACAAGGGAGTCATATAAATACATAGTCATGTGTTCAAAATAATGGACCAAGCTCTAAGCATTATTAGTATCACCTAAGCTTGCATCCAAAAGGCACCTAAAGCACTTCAAGGCATTCATCTAGCATTCATTCAAAGGACAATGGACTTCATTATCTACATACACTACATAGGAAGGGGAATTTCATTCTATTCCATACACACATTTGCATATTCTAGCAAATCTAGCCCGCTATCAAGTGTAATTTGCACTAGGAACCATCCTCTTACACACTCAAAAGAACTACATGGACTCTAAGATATATTGTAACATGATGAGAGTTTTTGATAATCGTACTTTAATTATATTATATCTATCAATCCAAGGCGGTGTCCAAGGTGCTTGAAGCAAATGGAATAGTAGGAATTTCTCTCAAAACGCACTTAATAACGGAATTAACTAAATAATAACTAACTGTAATTATAAAATGAAATGCATTGAAAGAAAAGAATGTTAAAGACAGAATCTTAATGGTACAAAAACAATTCAATTCTAGAATCTTAAATAGATGCATTATAACAGAAAGGAAACAACAGTAAAATCTCCCTTTTCATTGGGGAGGAGTGTCCCTTGCTCCTTCCCTTCGATCAGGTTTAGAGTCTAAAGTTACACTTTGCAAAATTTTCCCCTGAATCCGTAATATTATTGAATTGAAATAACTTCCTTTTATAATCATAAAATAATTGAACCGAACTTGAATCTTAATACATTAGCTCTCTTATACAAGAGGATTCCTAGTTCTTTTAGGAGAGAACTAGTTTATTTGTAATTATTATCATCTACTTAACTAGATGTTGACTAAAACAATGACTACTATTTTTAAGGATTACAATAGTGGAAGGAGTCTTCTATGCAATGCTTGTTACTAAAGAGGAGGCCCAAAATTGGATCCTTTGAGGAATTCAATCGACGTTGGAAGATATTTTAGATCTCAAATTGATTCCAGAGAATCATGGCAATCATAAATCCATAAGTGTCTGTCTTCATCATGTTTCCAAGAAACTGGAGTTAAACTAGGGATACTAGACCTCATAATCTACATGAAGGTAGGTTGAGACAATGGCACACATTTCATGCTCATGTCATTGTGCTTCCAGCTATATCAAATTACAATTTAACCATCTGAGTTACTCATCTCCTCTTCGCAAGTTCCTTATTTCAAAGAAATTTGAATTAATGATCTGGATGAGTCCTGCGCTCCACGGTGAGTTATGTGCTAATGCAAAGGTGAGTCTTATGCTATAAGGTGAGTCCTGTGCCAATACTCCAATGATTCCTACGTCAATTTGCAATTAACTCTTGTGATGAATTAACACATTATTTTCCAAATAGATTGTTAATACCCATAAAAGAGTTCAATTATCCATATTTGAAGAAAGATTAACAAGATAAAGATAACAAGAATATGGACAACATTTCCTTTCCAAACATAGTAAAGTATTAATTATAAACAGTCAACATTATACATCGTGCAGTATGATATCAAAAGAATATGGGGTTTTACATGGGTTTAAACATAACAAAATGGGGATTCATCACTCCCTCAAACTTAAGGTTTAACAGGTCCTCTGCTATCTATTTAGTTACTCCACTATCCTTGAACAAGTATATTCATTGGAAAATGTTTACCAATTTTCATCCAATCCAAGTATTACATAACCCAAATAAATCAACAACATTCCTCCTCCAAGTGTTATAGATTCCCTTTGGCTGATCATCTGTGGAATTCCACCATGGCACTAGTGCAATGACTATTGGAGGCATATATTGCATGTCAATCCACTTCTCCTATAGCTTGAGAATAATTTTTCAAAGGTCCTTGGCCCTTTTAAGTGACCAACAAAGGTTGGTTGGTGAAATTACCTCCTTTTTCTTATAAGGTTCTGTAATAAGTTGATATCTTACCTGATAGGCGAGGAAGTTTACATTAAATGTTGGGAGTCTACTCCTTGAAATTTTTGACACAAGTTTTAAGAATATCTGTGTATCTTTCCACTAGACGTAAACAATATACCTGTGACCAAAACTTGTTAAAGAACCGAATGGGGTAGGAAGATCATGCCTCATTAAGAGGCCTATATTAGATTCGATTGAACAAATGTGGCCCTATGATCCCTCCATTTTCCTGGTGCTTGAGAGTAGAAATAAATGCTCTTAATTGTACCTCACCCACATAGAAATTTATGGGAATCTCAATTTGCTTAGGGAGAAGAAATTTGTGAACATAAAATTCACAAAGAAAATTATTTTCAACATCACTTCCTGATGTATATGCACCCACAAACTTCTTGTCATCATCAAACTCAATGTCCTGTATAGCACGGCTCTAGATATTTTCCATTTTAAAAATTATTCTTTCAAAAACAATGCATAAAAATTGGAAGGAGGCCTACATGAAAGAACTTGATCATATAAATGAAAAACAATAACAACATTTTCTTTGAGTTTTTGTTTTCTTCCTTCAAATTCTTATTCTCATCGAAACTTCCCTGAGCTTATAACATTCTTCCATCCATTTAACCATTCCCTTCAAGATAATAATTTGGGGAAACAAAGTCATCAGTGGGTTTCTCTTGGCTGCTACATGCTTTGTTTCCTACCTATTTTCTTGTAAAACTACAAGGGATGCATTCAACTCATCTGTTTTGGCCTGAAGGGAGTTAATTTTTGTTCTCTTTCTTCCAAGGCATGCTAGATTTGAATATCTTACTCCTCTTATTGCTCTACAGTATGTTGTAATTGTTAGATCTTCTAGATTTTTATCAACCTCCAGCTATGAGAAATTGGTCTCTTTGGCCTCAAGAAGAAGTTGGAGATGTGTAATTCTTTCCTAAGCTATCTATAGCTCAAACTAAATTTTAGATAGGGACAATACTTGTGGTAAAATTGTGTCAGGATCAGGGGGAGAACTAGGTTCTCCTATCACCATAGGTGCCTTACCTTTATCTGCAACAATGGTTGGAGTGTGCTCAAATTCTTTCTTAGTAACAAGGATAGAGGGTGATATAAATTGATGAGGAGACATAGGTGGTGTCTTGAGTAAGGTCTACATAATGGTCATTGCTTCTGTTCTTCTTGAGAAGGAATAGTTTCAGTTGGTGTTTCATCGAGGGCTTGAGCATGCCTAGAGGTCCTAGGACGTTTCTTAGGTCTTTCTAAAGTAGAGGGATTTTTCTCTAGGACCAAACCAGAATCTAGGGCACATTTATTTTGGAATTTCAACCATTTCTTAGGGTTGTGCCTCTTCCTAACAAACTGGTGTTTGCAAATCAAATGAATTAGGCCTTGGAATTTTAGGTAGGAGGCCCCCCAACGGAATTTTTCAGTGGCCAAATCAACAGAGTCATACAAAAACTGAGGCAAATTTATTTTATACTTGGGTTTTGTTTGGCCATGGTGAAGGTGTATCAGGATTCTCAATACGGGGCCCAAAATGATTTCATATTGTCCTTCGTAAGTGAAATATTTAATTACCCATTTAGCAATTCTTGCTCAAGGCTCGAGTAGAGTGTTTCTTTTTATACATTTTTCCTTCCCCTTGTTTTCTACCACCAATTCCAATTTTCCTTTTTCCCAACTGAAAACCTTTTAATAAGCTCAGCATATAATGTCCTATCACTGACTGCTTTTCCTTCTTCAGGTATACCGAAAGATGACTAATTATAGTTGGGGTAAATGGAATTTTCTTACCTTGCACAATGGAGTGCCCTTCCTCCATGTTTTTAGTGAACTCTTCTGTCATCTTGGTGTTGAATTCCTCATATGAAAGCAGTAATTCCATCCATCCCAATTTTTCAAATATTTCTACTGACTCTACATCACCTAATAGGTCTATTGAATTAGTGGGTCCATGCTTTCATCTAGATCCCATTACTGATAAGTGGGAAAAAAAAGAGGGGAACAATATTAGGATGACAATAATTTTCAAAGACGGAAGTGGGCAAAAGAATGGTAGCAGCGCAGGAGTGCTAGACTAGAATTTGTAGAGTGATAACGGAGAAGAAATGGTTCTAATTTTAAAAATAACCAAATTGGGAAAGGTGTGATCGAATCCCAATGTAATAATGATGTTGATTGGGCGCATGTGGTGATTATTATGGAGGTGGATTATATATTTTTTGGGATCTGTGAAGCATGGGAGGTTATGGGAAATGGGAGAGACAATCAATTTGTACAAGCATAATAATTAACGGTTCATAAATTGAAACTTCACAACATTCAAGAAGAAAATTAGTTGTGCATGCCTCATTAAATTCACTTATCGCATCATTGGTTGTCATTTCCATGCTTATTTTATCCTCTATCCACGTGTGGTCCTTCATTTATTTCATGTTGGATTCAGGGGTGGTGGCCGCCATTTCTAATTTTTGGTCACCTGTATTTTATTTTTTTCAAATTTTTTATTTTTGTTTTCTTTTTTTAGATAAAGTTACACCATTGTTAGTTTTAATCCAATACTCCCAAGGGTGATGACCGCCATTTCTGGTTTTCAGTCATCCCCTCTTTATTCCTTTTGAAAAATAACTCAGTTTTGAGTTGTGTTGGACAAAGAGACTTTGTCCACACACTTCAGAGCTGAATCTTCTTGAAGTTCATTCTGAAACTCTTCTTTGGATGTTGGTTTATGGTACAACCTCAGCCTATGCCCATTAACCAACATTACCTTCCTCTCTCCATCAATTGGAATCAATTGGAATCAATTAGAATCAATTGGATGGTCCCATTGTCGAATACTCGTTCAATCTAGTATGGGCCCATCCATCTTGTCTGCAGTTTCCCTTTGAAATCCTTGTACTTTGAATCAAATAACGAGACTAATCCCCTTCTTGGAATTTTATTTTTTTGTGTGTTTTTCATGCCATACCTACCTCTGGTGTTGAATGATTTCAATTTGATGTAGTTCCTAAAGTCTTATTTCATCCAACTCATTTAGTTGAACAATCCTTGCTTGTTGTGCCTCAGATAATTCAATTCCCACATCAGTGGCTATTCTCAAAGTCTAAATCTCAAATTCTATAAAGAGAATGGGATTCTTCCCATAGACCAATTTATAGGGAGTAAACCCTTTGGTTGTTTTCCATGTAGTGTTTTGCGCCCATGTTACTTGAGCAGTTTTGAACCCAATTATTCCTTGAGATATCCATTGTTTTTGTTAAGATATTTTCCAACTCTTTATTAGTAACCTCCACTTGACTATTGGACTGTGGGTGGTATGGTGATGACTTCTTGTGCTTCAGCTAGTATGTTTCCACAAAGGAACTAATTACCCATGACATGAACTATGGTCCTTGATCTAAGACAATGGATCTTGGTGCTCCAAATCTCTAAAAGATATGCTCATATAAGAAATCTACAACCTTCTCATCTCTTGCATATTGTAGTGCCTACACTTCAACCCATTTGGTGACATAATCAGTACAAACTAGGATGTACTCCTTCCCTTGAGAGGTTGGGTCAATTGGTCTAATAAAATCCAATCCCCACTTCTCAAATGGTTCTAAGACAACTTGAGGTTGGAGTGGCATTTCAGATGTAAATGTTGGTTTCCCCATCCTTTGGCATTGATCACATCTCCATACATACTTTTTAACATCCTTAAACAAGGAAGGTCAATAGTAACCAACTCCTAGAACTTTTTGAATGGTAATTTGAACTGAATAATGCCCTCTGGATGGTTCATTATGACATGCTCTAAGTATTTCAAAAATTCATTCTCAGCTACACACCTGCGTAAAACATGGTCAGGTCCATATTTGAAAAGAATTCCATTTAACCATGTATACATCACACTTTGTCTAATTAATTGTTTCCTTTTCTTTTGTGTGAAAAAGGTTGGAAACTTCCTTGTAGGCCAAGTAATTAGCCATATCGTATACCAATGAGAGGTAGTAGAAATTGCAAACATATGTTCATCTGGAAAGTCATCATTGACCTACTCCTCTTCATCTGAAGTAGTTAGTATTGAAATAAAATCAGCTACCATGTTGGATTTACCTGGTTTGTCAATGATTTTAATGTTAAATTCATGCAGCAATAATAACCACCTTACAATCCTGCCATGCACTAAAGGTTTGTTCATTAGATATTTGATAGCAGAGTGGTCAGTGTGAACAATCACTTCATATCCTATAATATAATGGTGAAACTTATTAATTGCATATCAATTGTAAGAAATTCCTTCTCCGTTGTGGTGTAATTTCTTTTAGCATGGGAGAGGTTTTTACTGATATAGTAAATAGCATGCATAGACTCTCCCTCCTCTTGTTGTCCAAGAATAGTACCTACTGCTTCATTAGAGGCATCTATTTGTATATGGAAGGGAAGCTTCCAATTCAGCCTCTCAACACTAGTGTGCTTATTAACTTACCTTTGATAACATCAAAATCTTGTTGGCATGCTTCTATCCATTCAAATTCAAAATATTTAGTTAGGAGAGAAAATAATGGAGAATTTATCTTGCTAAAATCTGAGATAAACCTCCTATAGTAACCGGCATGGTCAAGGAAACTTCTTACCTCTATTTGGTTTGTGGGAGATGGGAGTGTTATAATGATACTGACCTTTTCTGGGTCTACCTTGATCCATTCAGCTGAAATGTGATGGCCTAAGGAAATCCCTTGTTCTATCATAAACAAACATTTTTCATGGTTTAGGGATAATTTATTTTTCACACCAAGCAAGGACTTGGTTTAAATTTTCAGCTGCCTCTTGGAATTTTGCTTCGTAAACTGTGAAATCATCCATGTAAATATCTACACAATCATGGGTGAGATCAGAAAAGATTGCCAACATGGCCCTTTGAAAAGTAGTAGGAGCATTACATAAACCAAAAGGTAACACCTGTAAGTAAATTTTCCCCATGGGCGGTGCAAGTTGTTTTGTCTTATTCCTCGGGGCCACTTTGTTATTTGATTATAACCATTGAACCCATCAAGAAATGAAAATTACCTTTTTCCAGATAGATTGTCTAAGACTTGATCAATAAAAGGTAATGGAAAATAATCCCTATGAGTTTCCTTATTTAGTTCCCTATAATCCACACAAACTCTCCATTTCCCATTCTTTTTTGGAACTATGACTAATGGAGAAACCCACTGACTATCTGATATTGGATAAATGAATCCTACCTTCAAAAAATTTCAATCTTAGTTTTCACAATGTCTCTTAGAGCAGGGTTTATCCTTCTTTGAGGTTTCTTGACTGATGCTGGAATCAGTGGTGTAGATGTGATGTGTAAAAATACCGGATGAATACCCTTCATGTCACTATATTCCCAAGAAAAATATTGGGGATGAGAGCATAAGAGTTCAAATAGGGTATTCTCCTCCTGACTAGTCAGCCAACTATTAATTGTCAGTGTCTTCCCTAGGAAAATAGGTAACTGTTTGGTACCTGGATGCAAGGAATCTACAAAGAAGATACTCTCTCAATAATGCATTCAATGGACACCTATGGGGAGTAATCTATGAACAATAATGATGTTTTGAAAGATGGAATCGGTCATGTCTATATTTCATGAAAATTGAAAGATGATGGATTGGTTGTTTCCATCCATAAAATCATATCTTTTTTCCATTAGTTGTAGTGCAGGACTCGAGTGCAAGACTTGAAATTAATCTAGCGCAAGACTCAAAGCGCGGAATTTTATTGTGTCCAAAGATGTTGTCCACTCAAAATTTCCCTGCTTTTAAGAATTTGAAAATTAAAATTTTCAAGTTAAGTGTCTTTTATGTTGTCCTGGTGATGTGAAAAGTCAAGAAATTGGGAAAATCTATGTTTTTTGCGTAATTTTGTGTGTTTTTCGGGCCTGTCAGACATTTTTGTCCCATGTGTCCCAGGTTCACTTGGGTTCTCTGTTCCTTGATAGGCCGGTTTACCCGAAGTCCATTCTTTTCGGGCCCGTCTGAACTTTTGTCCCACATGTCCCAAGTTCGCCTGACCCGTTGTTCCCTTTTCGCCCGATTCGGCCGATTCGCGTGTTCCGCGACTTTCGTCCCACGCGGAATACCTTTTCCCGAATCGGCCGAACCACATACTTCGTGCTTTCGTGTCCCTCGTGTCCCAAATGAACCAAGTGCCATTCGTGCTAATTTTTCCCGCTCTACCCGAATATCTTGATTTTCAAATTGGTAGATATGTATTTAATGCGCATTTATTGCCTTTCTCTCTCCTAAACGGCTATATAATGAACTACCCCCTATGCATTTTTGCACACTGCTTTCATGCTATCTATTGCTCGAACCCTTGCAACCAAAATTTCTACGCGCGTATCCATTTCCCTTGCGATTCCATCCCAAGTCTAGCTTGCAGCTTTGCTCTCCAAGTTACTATCAACATGAAGATCAAATTCCAGGGGCAGGAACAAGTTTCACCACTCGAGTCTGTCGTTCCCGATATCGGGGACAGTGAAGTTCGCCACCTTGATTTTGGGGATTTTTGGGCAAGGATGACAGATGCAAACCCTTCAGCTATGGCACAGATGATTCATGACAGTGGCTTGGCATTCACCGGTGGCTTCCCAATTTCAATACAATGTGCAGACACACTGTACTCACTTGCGGAGCTCATTTCAGTCCCGACTCAAGCGAACTAATGAATGTGCATGGAGAACTCATTACCAAGTTAGATGCCACCGCCAACACATCAGTTCCACGTGGCAGAGACATAGCGAGGCGTTGAAGAGATTCAGACAACGGATCCTTAAATCAGTGGGTCCCTCCCAATCTTGAACGCTTGTCTTCTTCTCCTGATTCTTCTCCTTCTTTCTCTCAGATTTGTTGTAATTAGTTGGGGTATTGCGATTTGCATGCCCTTTAACTAATCATTAGTTAAAAGAAGTAGTTACCGGGAGTAACTAATTTGTAAACTATATAATGGCCTCTCCTCGCCATTTTGAAAAAAGGAAGAACTTGGCTTATTTCTGAAAGTGTAAATAAATCTTGAAGAAATCAATACAGAAGGATTTTTCATTCTTTGTCTATCTGGTTTCCTTTATTCCTAAGCTATTCATTTAATCTTGTTAGATCATTTGTCTTCGTATTATCTTTGAGAAGCTTTTTATTCTTACGATGTTATTTACGTAACTTTGTGTCTTTCAAATTTCATCTTATTAATGTGATACAAATGATCTTATTCCAATTATTGTACCCTCACATGCATAAAGAATTACTCACATCTATAATTCGAATGGTGCCTTTCTCGCTCATTCTCGCATTTTCATTCCTCGGTCCTTTTGTGATTGATGATCCTTATAGAAAACACTTTCATAATATCCAAGTTCCACAAGAAAATCATGCTTTGTATATGTGTAAATAAGTTCATTTCTAAATAAGGGAACCTCTCCCATTAAAGAGGAGGGACTTCTTGTCCCCTAACTATTGCTCTTCTTGAAGTCCTATTTGACAACCAATAGTTTTGGCGACTCACTTGGGAATCATATTCCAGCTTCTATAATCGATTATTGATCATCTTTTGATCTCAAGCGACTCCACGCTTTTACTCGAGGGAGAAGGGCCCTTGGTATTGAAGATTCTCGGTTTCAACTTTTGGAACAATGCAGGTTTTCCTCTCCCTTCAACAAGGAGAAATAGAAAGGCTCGTTCAAAAAGTACTCCACCTATCCAAGATAGAATCCCTACGGGTGGTATTCCTTCAGAGCAGATCAGTCCTAATCTTCGAGCTTTGATTCTTGCTGGTGTTTCAGTTCCTCTTCAAGCCATTTTTCCAAGAATGGTGGTACCATTGCCTTGGGGCCATCGTGTTGGGCCTCTTTCCCTTCCTCAACCTTTGCATGAGTTACCCAGAGGTAACCAGAAGAACTTTCCTAAATTCAAGGGTGATGGTAAAGTACATCCTGATGAACACATCGCAGCCTTCATAGTTGCATGCGGAGTTCTGGGAGTTGAACATGAAGACGTCTCCGTAAGACTTTTTGTTGAGACTTTACAAGATAATGCTTTGTTGATTGGTTCTATTACCTTCCGTAGGAGATATCACTAGCTGGAACACAATGAGAACTAGGTTTGAAAACCGTTTCAAACCGGCGGAAGACGTGCATGCTTTGCTAGCCCAAATTTCTCAAATAAAGAAGGAATCACAAGAGCCCATGAGAGAATTTGTGGCTCGATTCAACAGGTTGATTAACAAAATTCCACCAAATACTCAACCTGTAGATCAAATTCAAAAATGCTTCTTCCTAAATACCCAATTTCCTGAAGTTAGTTATGCACTGAGAAGGGCTAATCTCGCAACATTGGCCGAGGATCAAACTCTTGTTGTTAGTGTTGAAGATGATTTAATCATGTCGGGAAGCCGAGGAGAGACCCTTCTAAATCTAAGTCTCCGCTTCTTCCTCATCTTCTACTCCCGGACCTAATACTGATCCATTGGTACAAAACTTGCAAATGATCTCATCGCCATTAAGAAACAATTAGCTCAAGATACTCCCTACGCAGACGCTTCCAAGGAGAAATTTTCAGCCCGAAAATTGTTTACTCGCTTCTCAAACAAGGCTATCACTTGAAGGACCTCCTATTAAAGTTCCCGTCAACGCAACCTATGAAGTTGAGAAACCAGAGGAGGTTAATGAAGATTGTGAGGAATTTGTTGAAGAGGTTGATGATGAAACAGATGAACTTGAGGGATCTCGAGTTAATTTCGTCCACTGAAGGCATTGATGAAGGGGATGATTATGAAGAAGTAGTGGCAGACATGAATAGCGAATCATACACTGTCATGACACGAGAGCAGACAAATCAAAGGGAGAAAGTGATGCAGCCCACCAAGAAGTCTAAGGAGCAGCCGACAACTATCCCTGTAATTGTAAAAAGAGGATCTCCTATCCCCATTTCATCTACACCAAAGGTGAGTCCTGTCAATCCTACTACTAAAGTTACTTCTTTTTCCCCTAAAATTGATAAAACTAGGATCTCAAGTGATGATAACCCGTCCACTTCTGGGTCTTTCGATATTATTGATCACTTAAAAAAGACTAAGGTTCAAATCTCAGAGGCTGAATATTATCAAACCCATCCCAAGGCTTTTGCTAAAATGATTCACTTTGTCAATTCCCATTCTAAAACTACCTCTAAAGGCCTTTTACCCACTCCTTCTTCTGCACCACAGCCTAATCTGGTAGCCGTTGTCACCTCACCCAATGACAAAATCAAACCATTTTATGTAACACTCCTTATAGCTGGCCATAGGCTCAGTAATTACGTCATAGACTCAGGAGCATCAGACAATGTAATGCCTGCCAAAGTAGCTCATGCCTTAGGCTTGACTCTCACATGCACTTACGGATCTTGTTATTCCATGGAGAGTAAGGAAGTGCCCTTGGTCGGAAGGATTAAGGATGCACAAGTGGCTTTTGCTACTTTGCCTGAGAAGAAAGTTTTGGCTACTATCCTAGTAGCAGATATTCCTCCTTCATACGGGATGTTGCTAAGCGAAACTTCGTAAGGATGTGGATGGAGAAATTCAAATGGATTGGTCACATGCCCTCATACCTGTTAATGGGCAAATGAAGAAGCTGCTGCTGAGAAGCAGTCTAAGTATATTGTACAAAAAACTGATGATCCCAAAGCACAAATACTCTATGAGGATATGGGGCATGGCAACTACATGATTATGTCTCCAGAAGAAATCCAACTCCCCAAAGTGTCACCTAAAGATCTTAATGGTGTTTGGATATTAGAGTTTGATGGAAGTTGTTCTTCGGCTGGTTCTGGGGCTGGTGTCATATTGGTATCACCTGAAGGAAACATTCATCCTTTCTCATTCAAGTTGCAATTTGAAAATACCAATAATACAGCAGAGTATGAAGCTCTTATTCTTGGACTCCAGGTGGCAAAAGAACAGGGTGTGAAGAATCTTCTAGCTCGTGGGGATGTGGAATTGATTGTCAAGCAAGTTAGAAACCTCTTCCAGGTAAATAATGGAAGGTTGAAACATTACAAGAATCAGGTTTGGGACTCCATTGAATTTCTTGATGCCTTCTCCATCGAAGCAATGCCTAGGGAGAAGAATACCAGGGCTGATTCTCTAGCAGTCTCAGGGTCATTGCTTATTCCTCATCCCGACTTTTCTTAAGATAAGTTCACCATCAAATGATTCATAGACCCAAAGTGTGTACCGATAATACAAGTAATCGGCAATTTTTCAATAACGATCAACACTTACTTTCTTTCTTGAACTCAAGGATAATTTTGAACAGTTGTACTTTGAAGGAAGTGATAATTTTCCTCGTGAAAGTGTGCCCCTTAACGAAGAAGCCACCCAAGAAGAAGAAGCGGATCAGGATGGATGTATCAAACTCAAAGGAAACAGGATTCCAAAAGGATTGGTGAGTTTAGAAAAACTGTTTGACAAACACGACAGGTATGTAAAGTTTAGAGCTTCTACTAGACCCCAACAATCAGCCGAATATGAAAAAATCAATATTGGGAGTTCTACTGATCCTAAACTCATGAACATTGGAAAATGTTGCACCCCAGAAGAAAATAAGAAGGTAATTAGTCTTTTGAAAAAGTATAAATATGTTCTTGCTTATTCCTATGAAGATTTAAAAGCTTTCCAACCAAAGGAGATGCAGCATTTTATCCCTCTCAAACCTGGGATTAAGCCTTTTAAATGTAAAGCGAGGCAATACAATCATAAGTTAGTGACACAATTTTTCAAGAAATACAGTTATTGAAAGCCAAAATCATTTTTCCTATCCATCATTCAACATGGATTGCCAATATTGTGCCCATTAGAAAGAAAAATGGTGAGATTCGTATCTGTGTTGACTTCAGAATCTAAATCAAGCTTCCTTGAAAGATGATTATCCCTTACCTATGATGGATCGTGGTCTTGCAAGCAAGCGAATTAGATCCGAAATGTTGTCTATGCTTGATGGATTCTCGTGGATATAACCGTAGAAGTTAATACCACGAGACCAACACAAACGGATTTCACTACCCTTGGGGTAACTTTGCTTACAAAAAGGATGCCTTTTGGGCTCATCATCAATGCCGTGCCACTTTTCGAGAGGGCTATGGATTTGTCCTTTGAAGTTTGAAAGGAAAGTGTATCGTCAGTATACCTTGATGACTTGACCGTATTTTCTAAAACAAGGGCGGATCATTTCCAAAGATCTAGAGAGACAGCTTCGCTAAGATGTAGAGAACATGGGATCTCTTTGAATCCTAAGAAATCTATTTTTGTGTCACAGAGGGGAAATTATTAGGGCACGTTGTCTCCAAAGATGGTATAAAAATCGATCCTGAGCGAGTTCAAGCTATTCAGCAAATTCCTCTTCTAACCAACAAAAAAGGAGTGCACTCTTTCTTTGGTAAGATCAACTTTTTGAGAAGGTTCATCCCTGATTTTGCAGAGCTAACTTTGAATATCTCCCAAATGATGAAAGGAAAACAAACGTTTGGTTGGTCTCCTGAAGGGAAAGAAGCCTTTGAAGGCATTAAAAGAGCCATTGCTAAAACTCCTATTTTAGCATGTCCAGATTTCAAAGCAAAGATTTCATTATCTATTGCTACGCCATGGATAACACCTCGTCGTTGTTTTGACTCAGAAGATTCTAATGAGCACGAACTCCAAATTTCATTTATGAGCTATATTCTAAAAAATCATGAGTTAAAATACACCATAATGGAAAAACATGCTTTTGCAGTGGTTAAAGTTGTCAAGCAGTTTCATTTTTACATTCTTAACTCTCACTCCATAGTGTTGGTACCGGATACAACTATCAAGTCAATTCTCACACAAAGCAGGAATTTGGATCCAAGAGAGGGAACTAGGCAGCCAAGGTTCAAGAATATGATATTGACATCAAACCGACCAAGCTCGTCCGTGGAAAAGGCCTGTGTGAACTCATCGCTGAAGGAGCTAAACATGAGTTACTGGAGGATAAAGTTGGTCTTCCTACCGTTCTATTTCTTAGCTCAGTTGATGAATGGTATGCTGATATCGCTCACTTGCTCACCTATGGAGAATGCTCCTCTCATTTGACTGCCAAAGAGAAGAGAGCCGTTAAACTAAGGTCAACCCAATATGTGTTGTGGGAAAACGCCTTGTTTAAACGTGGGTTAGATGGAAGGTTTTTGAAATGTGTGGACAAGGAACAGCAGAAGAAGCTACTCTCAGCTTTTCATGATCAGGCATGTGGAGGGCATTACTCATCAACTGTCACTACTCATAAAATACTTTGTGGAGGATATTACTGGCCTACCTTGTTCAAGGATGCATCAAAATGGGTTGATAAATGTGAGGCTTGTCAGACTTTCGTGGGTAGACCCAAATTGGCCTCCTTGCCCCTTAAACCAGTTGTGATCGAAGAACCTTTTCAGCAATGGGGTTTAGATTTCATTGGAACACTTAATCCCTCTTCTAGTGTTGGTCATACCCACGTATTAACTACCACAGATTATTTCACCAAATGGGTAGAAGCCATTCCAGTAAAGAGTACTACTTCAGAAGTAGTATGTAGCTTTATCAAAGAAAACATCTTGGTAAGGTATGGTGTGCCAAACCGATTGTGTGACAGATAATGCTTCAAACTTTTCTTCAACTGAGATGATGGATTTTTGCTATGGATATGGCATCTCTCTGGCTCACTCCTCGATTACTATCCTCAGGGAAATGGACAAGCAGAATCAACAAATAAAAATCTGGTGGCCATAATAAGGAAATTAGTCAATGAATCCCAACGGAACTGGCACAAGAAACTCTATGATGCTCTTTGGGCAGATAGGATCACACCTAAGAGAGCCATTAGGATGTCTCCTTTTCAGGTAGTATATGGAGTGGAGGCCCAATTGCCAGTTACAGTGGAGCTTCCAGCTCTACATTTAATGAAGGCCATCGAAGATATCAATTTCAATGATTCTCTGGATAAGAGAATCATGTATCTTCACAAATTGAATAAGGACAGATTGGAAGTTACTGATAGGATATCTGCTCACCAACAGAAAGTAAAAGTCTTATTTGATAAGAAATCCATGTTCAGGGATTTCAAAATTGGAGACACTATTTTGTTGTGGGATAAAAGGCATGAACCTCGTGGCAGCCATGGCAAGTTTGATTCAATTTGGCTCGGACCTTTCAAGATCAGACACTTCGCTAGTAAGAATTCTTTTTACCTTGATTATATGGATGGTTCTTCTCTCCCACTTCCTTATAGTGGGCAGTACCTAAAACTGTTTAAGTCGTAGGTGATTAGGGAGTCCTGTATATTCTGTATAGTGTGTGTCCTCCTTTCCTTCCCTTGTTTTTGTGTGTTGTTTGCATGGTGTTGTCTTCTGTATTGGTTTGCTTTTTGTCTCCGTGGCCCAATGGATAAGGTACTGGTCTACTTCCCTGAGTTTGTCTAAATTCTTGCCTTGTCTCATTCTTTGAATTTATGCCAAGTCATCCCCAGAAGGAGCCAGCTATTGTCCACTCAAAATTCCCCTTCTTTTAAGAAGTTGAAAATTAAAATTTTGAGGTTAAGTGTCTTTTCTGTTGTCCTGGTGATGTGAAAAGTCAAGAAATTGGGAAAATCTACGTTTTTTGGGTCATTTTGTGTGTTTTTTGGGCCTGTCAGACATTTTTGCCCTGTGCGTCCCAAGTTCACTTGGGCGCTCTGTTCCCCGATCGGCCGGTTTACCCGAAGTCCGTTCTTTTCGGGCCCGTCGGAACTTTTTGTCCCACATGTCCCAAGTTCTCCCGGACCCGTTGTTCCCTTTTCGCCCGATTCGGCCGATTTGTGTATTCCGTGTACTTTCATCCCGCATGTCCCAAAAGCATTTGTGTGTCTTTTCCCCGCATCGCCCAAATCGGCCGAACCACATACTTCGTACTTCGCTTCGCGTCCCTCGTGTCCCAAATGAACCAAGTGCCATTCGTGCTAATTTTTCCCGCTCTACCCGAATATCTTGCTTTTCAATTTGGTAGATATGTATTTAATGCGCATTTATTGCCTTTCTCTCTCCTAAACGGCTATATAATGAACTACCCCCTATGCGTTTTTGCACACTGCTTTCATGCTATCTATTGCTCGAACCCTTGCAACCAAAATTTCGTGCGCGTATCCATTTCCCTTGCGATTCCATCCCAAGTCTAGCTTGTAGCTTTGCTCTCCAAGTTACTATCAACATGAAGATCAAATTCCAGGGGAAGGAACAAGTTTCACCACTCGAGTCTATCGTTCCCGATATCGGGACAGTGAAGTTCGCCACCTTGATTTTGGGGATTTTGGGGCAAGGATGACAGACGGATGCAAACCCTTCACTATGGCACGAGATGATTCATGACAAGGTGGCTTGCATTCGCGGTGGCTTCCCAATTTCAATACAATGTGCGACATCAGACTTGTGCTGCATGGAGCTCATTTCATCCCCCCGACTCAAGCAAACTAATGAACGTGCATGGAGAACTCATTTCCAAGTTAGATGCCACCGCCAACACATCAGTTCCACGTGGCAGAGACATAGCAGAGGCGTTGAAGAGATTCAGACAACGGATCCTTAAATCAGTGGGTCCCTCCCAATCTTGAACGCTTGTCTTCTTCTCCTGATTCTTCTCCTTCTTTCTCTCGGATTTGTTGTAATTAGTTGGGGTATTGCGATTTGCATGCCCTTTAACTAATCATTAGTTAAAAGAAGTAGTTACCGGGAGTAACTAATTTGTAAACTATATAATGGCCTCTCCTCGCCATTTTGAAAAAGGGAGAGAGGAAGAACTTGGCTTATTTCTGAAAGTGTAAATAAATATTGAAGAAATCAATACAGAAGGATTTTTCATTCTTTGTCTATCTGGTTTCCTTTATTCCTAAGCTATTCATTTAATCTTGTTAGATCATTTGTCTATATTATGCTGAGAAGCTTTTTATTCTTACAGATGTTATTTACAGAACTTTGTGTCTTTCAAATTTCATCTTATTAATGTGATACAAATGATCTTATTCCAATTCGCTATACCCTCACATGCATAAAGAATTACTCTGTCATCTATAATTCTGAATGGTGCCTTTCTGCTCATTCTCGCATTTTCATTCCTCGGTCCTTTTGTGATTGATGATCCTTATAGAAAACACTTTCATAATATCCAAGTTCCACAGTAAAATCATGCTTTGTATATGTGTAAATAAGTTCGTTTCTGAATAAGGGAACCTCTCCCATTAAAGAGGAGGGACTTCTTGTCCCCTAACTGTTGCTCTTCTTGAAGTCCTTTTTGACGACCAACACAACACAAGGCTCATGGTCACCATATTGAATTTTATATAAGTTTTCTTGAATTATGACCGTGGATAGAGAAGAGATTATGTCATCTCGATTTATCCTTACACCATTTTTTGTTATCTGTAGCAAAAGGTTTGGCAACAGGGTATATTTATAATTTTTACGAATCATGTCCATTTGTAATCACCATATTCCCTATCCTGCAATTGATGAGGGAAGAAAATGTGGCTAACCAAGGATGTCCTAGGATTATGGGGTATCCAATATTCCTATTCTTCAATTTAATGATCATGAAGTATACCAAATAATCACTGGATCCAACAATAATATTGGCATCCTCTATAATTTCCTTTGGCTTGTTTACGGACTAATCTGCCATTTTTAAGACTATGGAGGTTGAATATGGTTCAGAAGTGATAGGATGGACAGAGTATATGTGGTCATAATGTTGATAGCAGCCCCTAGGTCTACTAGGATGTTAGGAATCTGGACATCTCCTATGCAAATTGTAATAATAGGACTTCTAGGGTCTCCGTATTTAGGAGGGGTCATATTCCCTTCTAGAATACTAGCAAGTTTCCCATCAACATGGATGGTTTTAGGTTGGTTATTTCTTCTTCCTGAGTCTTAAAAATATATCTTTGATCGTCTTATTTAGTTTAGGAATTTCCTTAAGAGCTTATAAAAAGGTAATGCCAATACTCAACTTCCTTAGTCCCTGAATTAAATCTAACTCTGGTTGTTCGAGAACTACAATATTGTGTTTTTCTGAGAGTCTAGATGGAAAAGGAATGTCAACATTTGGTTGAGGAGTTTCCTCAATGATAGGACTAGGTTGCATTTCTTTTGGATTTTTTATATCCTCAGGGATTTCTTCTATCACAAGGGATGAAGGTTTTGAGGTAACCTTCCTTAAGCACAACAAGATATTCTTACAATCCACAAATTGACTATGGGGATTTTATCTAATTCCATGGTGTAAGCTAGGTTACATGCCTCACATTTTTGGGATTTTCCATGATTTGTGCAGGTATCTCGTGTCAGGAAGGTTGATCGAATGGAGCAACGTTTGTAGGTCCAATCAAAAAGGCTTGTTGAAATTTGGATCTTCTTTGTTTATAATGTTGTTGCCTATATCCTTGAGGTACATTCCTAAACTATTGGTACTAAGGATTAAACTTTTAAAACAGTGGAATGTTTGGATGTGGATACCGGGGTTGTTGATAATAACTTGGTGGTGCATTCCACTGTGGGCTCCACTCCTGTGGGGCTTGTTGGGCCCAAGGTTGGGGATATGGCCATGGTGCATTCCATTGATTTGGGACCCATTGTGATTTTGGCATGTAGGATTGATTTTGGTTGGACTGCAAATTTCCTCCTTTCCTATGAGCCATATAATTCAACTCATACTTCTCTTGTGTGTTCTTTCTTAAGCAAAGGAAGCAACAGTACATTGTTATGTGACACGCTTGAGGTCACAAAGAAGACAGATGTTTGTCTTTTCTAAGGGGAAATCCTTAAGTCCATGTTTGTCTCTACATCTTGGGCAGTAGATGAAAAAAGGCTTTGTATTTCTAGCTTTCTCCCTATCCATAGTGGTATTGAGTTGAACCAAAAGGTATTTTCTTAAATTTGTAATTTCTTCCCTCAGTTTGGATATATCGCCACTGGCCATTTTTTCTTTCTACCTAGGAAAGTTAGGGCGAGTTTGGGAGTAGTTCCTACAGAGGTCAATGATTTCCGTAAATTCTATTTTGTTCATGTCTCCTTTTCCCATAATATTGAAGGATTCATGTGTGTCTTCATCCAACCCTTTAAGAAATAAGGTTTTGAGCATATTAATATCCAGCCAGTCCCACACCTCCTGTGAAGGAAGAGGAACCAATCAAGATAATCTTCCACACTCTCATCTTCCTTTTGTTGAATTCTAAAAAGTTCCTCCATGTCCCTGGACTCTACAGTAGTCTTGATGTTTTTCCAAGAAAATTGTTTCCATATCCTCCCAACTATGGATGGAGTTAGGAGTTAATCCCATAAACCATCTCATAGTTGTATCTTTTAAAGTGGAGGGAAATAACTTGAGCTTATGGGAATCAAAAGTGTAATCATAAGTTTGGCATAAGACCTTAAATTCAAAAAGGAATTGGTCAAGGTCTTATAAGACTAATCCTGAAAGGTTGGTAAAATTGAGGGGGATATATTTTTCATAGAATTTTGTTCATTAGGATCCAATTGTATGTGGTAGGTAAACATTTTTCCAATTAGAGGGTTTCCATTCTCTACACCATTAGGATTTTCTACTTCATCAACCATCCTTCCTTGGTCAACAAGTTGTTCCACAAGCTGGTTTTGAGGGGGTTTTGAAAATTTATCCTAATGAATCTACCTCTATGGTCTCTAGGTCTAAACATAAAATCCTATCATACTTGAGGATAGTTCCCTAACCATCAATGCTTAACCTGGTTGTTTTTGTTCCACATACTCCAAAACATAGAGGATTCTTGTTGTCACTACAAGGTCTTCTATACTTCTTAAGAAAAGAGTTATGGAAATAAAATTTCTAAATGGAAACTTACCAGACAACCAGTCAACACTTCTAGCTAGCACCTTTAACCTTTGATAACACCTTGAAATCCCCAAAGAACAATGCCAATAAGTGATGAGCTTCATTGATACTCATACTTTAATTATATTATATATGTCAATCCAAGGCGATGTCCATGGCTGTTTGCAACAAAGGGAACAATAGGAATTTCTCTCAGCACATAATTAATAACGAAATTAACTAAATAATAACTAACTGTAATTATAAAATGAAATGCATTGAAAGCAAATAATATTAAAGATAGAATCTTAATGGTACGAAAAACAATTCAATGCTAGAATCTTAAATAGTTGCATTATAACAGAAAGGAAAACAACAATAAAATCTCCCTTTTTGTTGGGGAGGAGTGGCTTTGTTCTCCTTCCCTTCGATCGGGTTTAACGTCCAAAGTTACATAGTAAAATTTCCCCCTGAATCCATAATTTTATTGAATTGAAAGAATTATCTTTTAAAATCATAAACTAATTGAACCAAACTTAAATCTTAATACATTAGCTCTCTTATACAAGAGGAGTCCTAGTTCTTTTAGGAGAGAACTAGTTTATTTGTAATTACTATCATCTACTTAACTGGACACTGACTAAAACAATGACTACTATTTTTAAGGATTACAGTAGTGGAAGGAGTCTTCTATGCAATGTTTGTTACTAAAGAGGAGGCCCGAAATTGGATCCTTTGAGGAAGTCAATCGGTCTTTGAAAGATGTTTTAGGTCTCAAATTGATTCCATAGAATCATGGTGATCATAAATCCATAAGTGTCTGTCTTCATCATGTTTCCAAGAAACTGGATTTAAACTAGAGATACTGGACCTCATAATCTGTATGAAGGTAGGTTGAGATAGTGGCACACGTTTCATGCTCATGTCATTGTGTTGTCAATTGTATCAACTTATAGTTCAACCATCCGAGTTACTCATCTCCTCTACGCAAGTTCCTTATTTCAAGGAAATTTGAATTAATGATTTGGATGAGTCTTGCGCTCCATAGTGAGTCCTACGTTAATGCGAAGGTGAGTCTTGTGCTATAAGGCGATTCATACGCCAATACACCAACAAGTCCTGCATTGGTTTGCAATTAAATCTTGTGATGAATTAACACATGCTTTTCCAAATAGATTGTTAATACCCATAAAAGAGTTCATTTAGCCATATTTGAAGAAACATTAACAAGATAAAGATAACAAGAATATGCACAACATTTCCTTCCAAAACATAATAAAGTATTAATTATAAGCAATCAACATTATATATCGATCTTGTATGATATCAAAATAATACGATGTTTTACATGGGTTTAAACATAACAAAATGGGGATTCATCATTGTGCTCGGTTGTAAGTTCACTCTGTCAGTGACCGTCGGGTCAATCGACTCCCCATATTACATATTTCATTTTTGGATTTGATGTGGTTTAGTGGTTTTGTAGGTGAACTTTTGTTTTGTAGGTTATAAGTATCTTCTGCATTCAATGTGCAACATACATGCGATCAACAGAACTATTTGTGACACTTGTGCGTCACCGTAAAAATAAGGTTCCAGCCATTTTCTTAGTCACGGGCGCCTAGTAATAGTCTCCAATGCCCGTGATATCCTTTCCCATCCAGGCACCCATGTTGGGCATCATTTGTGAGTTCTAGAATTTATCTTGAGCATTTATGACATAGTTCACATCTTGTTCAAATGATTTTCCAAGTCTCAGATCGATCTCGGATCAAGTGTAAATTAGCTAAGTCATTCTTCTTATATCTCTTGCATAGGTTTTCGTATTGTACTTTCTTATTGTTTGTGTCATATTGTATCTACCAACCGTATATCATAGTTTACATTCAAGGTTTCTACAAATAGGATTTAATAAAAGCTTATTTTTGTTAAATCACTATTGTTAAATTGTCATGTTGTTAACTACACTTGTGTTATTAAGATAGGATATGTTTTTACCTATTATAAATTACAAGTATTTCCTCATCCTTCTTCTCTACATCTTGACTTATTTTTTAATCTATTCCTTCCCTCTCATTCATGTTTTCCTTTCGAGAAAAATTAGTATGTTTTGGGATGAGATCCCAAACCCTTGGAAATACATGTTGGCATGTTGAGTGTATGTGTTTTCATTGATGTAAAATATAATTAATGAAAAAGAGGATGATGGAGGTATGTTAGGATATCCTCGATTGATGACATGGATTTTCATGTTTTTATGATTGCATGAGAGGATTCAATGAGATTGGCTTGGTCTTGCAAGTCCAACCACATGACCTAGCTAGCCTAGGTGATAGTGCATGATGCATGGAGATACGTGGCTTGAAAAACATGGTAACAAAGATGGAGAAAATTATTAGATATCTTTTAGGCACTCACATGAGTTTCGAGTGCAGGTATAGGTTGAAGACCTAGTTGCAGATGTTCATCTAGACCTAGTCTAGGTGCTTGGAGCCCAAATGAGGAGGTATAGAGCCATGTGAGCTCATTGAGGCTTACAGTGAGTTAGATATGTTGTCTCGTGTATGTTAGGACCTTGTGGAGAGCTAGAAAGTTGATTCATGAGCTTTGTCTACTTGGTCATGGTGCACACTAGGCAAAATCCTAGTGTTTGGAGGCCTAATTAGGCATGATAAGCACTTGCATGTGTGTTTGAGCTCTTGAGATCACTCATGGTCGTATTTTATATTTATTTCATCATTTAAAGGAAGTTTTCGAGGTTTTGTGATGAGTTATAGTGTTGTTTCAGTTGGTCTTGGCCTAGAACATGTAAAACCCTAAGGGTTAGTCATGAAAATGAGATGGGATATCAAGATGCAAACTTATTTGAGCTAACTTGATGATTGGAGATAGTGCATAGGTGTTTCCTAGAAGTGTGAGAAAAATTTAAAGTAATTATGAATAAGATTTTCCAAGTTATGGTGTTTTTGCTAAAATAGAGTTGAGAAGAAGGTGATTTCCATCTCGAATTGCAACTTCGATGCTCACCACGAATTGTGTGATTTTCATGGGACATTGTGGCTTTCAATGATGTTTTTAATTGATCTAAGAACATTTCACAAAAATAATTGTGTCATTTCATCATCACATTTTTATGAACGAATGTTAAGAAGGTAAACTGTTTTTTGTGAGTTTGAAACCCTAGGTCTAGAGCGATGGAGGAAATATTCTTGGTAAGTGCCTAGAATTGATGTTTATTGATAGTATGATGATTGGAGGTTTTATAGGACTCCTCTATATTTCCATAAAGGTATGATAGATCATCTGATGAATTTTGGACCCCACTCAAATAGGCAAGTTTCTGAAGAAACTAAGTTTGAGGAAAAGTTGACCAAAGGAGATATGAAATAAATTGACATTATTTTTATCCTGGAGTTTTAATTGATTTCCATGATGGTTTCATATCATGGTTTAGGTCCTATAAGAAAGAAATTTCCGTATTTATGAAGGCTAGTCCTTGAGACCAAAAAGGGTAGTTTTGGAGTAGTTTCAAAGATTGACCTGGTTGAAGGTCTTCAACTTAGAGTTGGAAGGAAATGTAAGTTTCTAGAAAGTATATTTAGAGCTATTTCCAATGGTACATGGTTTTTCTCATGATAATGATATTTGATAGGTCATCCAACTCACTTTGTGAGGAAGAAGGTTGTTTGTTTTCCGTGTCATGATCACCTGGCTAGAAGAATGAGTTACAAGTCTCATGTTTTGGATCGGTTGATGATTTTTATCAGTTGGAGAGTGAAGAGGGATGAATTTTATTTTTGAATTCATTTGAAGGTCTTGAAATTAGGCAAAGGTGCAAACCAGCTTACTTTTCTAAACTTGCTTTTTGGGCACTCAATTTGGTGAAGAGGAAAGTAGGTGTGGTTTGCATGTATCGATGTTTCATGAGATCTAACAAGTATGAATGTAAACTACATGACAATGGATTTCTAATGAGTGGTTACATGTCATAGTTGAGTTATTTTTGGGTGATCTTGAGGCCCAAAGGTGAAGACTGGTTCCTAGAAACATTTGTTTTGAGAAGGATATGAGCCTTCTTGATAGAGTTATGAGGAATTTGATTTGTGCAAGATAATGTACGACCATGGATGATATTTTTAAGTCAAATTTGACATGTGTGGGGAATTTGGGATCTTGAATAATCATGTTGATGAGGTTTGTGGCCTTTGATGAATCGGGTGATGGGGTTTTGAGCTATTTTTGAGCTTGTCTGGTGCATTTGAGCATGGCTGACCTATCATCATGTGATGGGGTTTTGAGCTATTTTGAGCTTTTCTCGGTGCATTTGAGCATGGCTGACCTACATGGTTCCATTCCAAGTGTTGTAATGAATTGTTTGTTATATTTTTGAGTTTTTATGATCGAGATAATTGATTTAAACTGACTTGCTTTATTTTTGAGATGAGAAGGGTATAAAGTGAATGTTTTAGTTTACATTTGAGAGAGCTAAGTGAGAGAGAAAAGTGTGACCAAAGTGTGATAGAAAAACATGTATGAAGGCATCAAGACAGAGTAGCCGAGAGTGTGAGAAAAAGTTTGAGGAGTGATAGAGAGCATGTGTGCGAGGGTTTAAAGACAAGAAAAGTCATGAAAGTGTGAGATATAGTAAGTTGAGAAAGAGAGGGTTTGAACAATGGTTTGAAGGTGTGTGAGCTGAAGTTGTGATCTCCATCAATTGTAGTAGCAATAAGACATCAAATATCTTCATTCAAAGGTGGTTTAGTGGGTGTTTGATCATATTAAGGGGTTGTATCCTCCTTGTGGATTTGGTGTTTTACTAAACTAGGGGTTGGTGCTCATTGTATGGTTAGTGCTCTATTAAACAAGGGGTTGGTGTTCCTTGTGAAGTTGTTGCTTCACTTGTACACTTTTGATTTGTGTAAAATAATATGAAGTTCAAGTGGGTTTTCTTCCCCTTGAGGGTTTCCCACTTATATCTTGTGTTATGGTGTTCTCTCTCATGGTTATAGTTATTTAAATGAATGTTGTATGTTGTTGTACACACATTAATGGTTAAATGGTTTATGTTTTGAGCAAGATAATTTGAATTGATTAAAGGTTTTAAAGGACCGATTCACCCCCTCGGTCAA
Source organism: Taxus wallichiana var. yunnanensis (assembly GCA_018340775.1). NCBI lineage: Eukaryota > Viridiplantae > Streptophyta > Pinopsida > Cupressales > Taxaceae > Taxus > Taxus wallichiana. The sequence continues at coordinate 611,050,997 of CM031235.1, read as the reverse complement.
GCCATTGTGCTTCCAACAATTTCTATCAAAGGAAGTTTTTTTGGATAAGTTTGATCATTTGAAAGGAGATCCTTGAAGCACAAAAATGGTGAGTTAGCAAGATGGTTCTTCTTCCAAAAGGCACCATTGTTTGATGGAGTGAACTATGCTTTTTGGATTCTAAGGATGAGGAATCACATCATGTCATTAGGGTTTGATATTTGGCAATCAGTGGTGGATGGCTATACTGCTCCTACAACTCCAACAAGTAATGCAAATAAGAAGTTGTGTAGTGACAATTCAAGGGCTATGAATGTTATCATGTGTGGATTAGTTGAACCTAAACTTGTAAAGGTGATGCATTACAAATCAGCAAAGGCTATGTGGGAGAAACTTTAGGTATTGTATGAAGGATATTCCAAGGTGAGGATTGCTAAGCTTTAGACTTTCAGAAATCATTTTGAAGGGTTGAAAATGAGTGATGATGAGCCCATTGTTGCATACTTGCTTAGGGTTGACAAGGTTGTCAACACCATGAAAGGTCTAGGTGAAGAAGTGAAGGAAGAGGTTGTAGTTCAAAAGGTTTTGAGATTTTTAACTCCAAAATTTGATTCCAAAGTGTCTATTATTGAAGAAGCCAAGGATTTGACTCTCTTGACAATGGATGATCTACATGGAACCTTGATTGCATATGAGATGAGAATTCAAAGTGACAAACTTGTTAAGAAGGAGATATCTTTCAATCTGAAAAGAAGACAAAAGGAAAGAAGACTAAGGATGATGATGTTACTCATGAGATGGATGATGATGAGTTATTTTCCATGGTTTCTAGGTTGCATGAGAGGCTTGGTGTTATGATTTAGTGGGAGCTTGATGTATGGATAGCTTGTGTATCACGGATTAGTAGTAGCTTCGTGCAAGTATATGGTAAGTCACGGGTTTGTTATCTTCTTAGTTTTAGAAGATGGTTTAATCTTCCTGATTCCATTTGAGAGAATTATTGAAGTTAAGAGTAGTTGGTCTTCATGGTATGTAGAGGACGGTGATGTATAGGTATAGTTATAGGTACAAGTTCAGCAATTTATTTCTAAGTGGGATATTGTTAGGTTGTGGAGCTGAATTGCTTCATAAAGGCATGCATTTGAGGTTTATTGGTTTACACAATAACTGGCACCGGTTACCTATGCATTTATGTTTTTATTTTAGACGCAAGATTTGATCTAACAGTTGATTGTAAAGGCGATCTAAAGGTTGTAATTGAATGTAAAGGTTCCCTAAGTTTTTATAATCTTATATAAGATATAAAACTAGGGTTAGAACATAAGGATAGAGGAAGAATATTAATTCTCTTTGGTTGAAGATGAAGAATAAGAAAAAGAAGAAAAAGGTTGCATTAAGATAGAGCTTCAATGGAGAAAATTTGGATAGAAGGAAATATAAGGTACATTTAAATGGTGAGAAAGAGTGTTATGTCTTCTAATATATTTCCTTTGTATTTGCATGTGTCAATGTAATGGCTAGCATAGTATGCAAAGCATGTAGTCTTTAGGTTGTTGTGAGATCTTGTATTGTAGATCCATGAGATCATGTTGTATTGTTGGTCCATAAGAGATCTAGTATTGTAGCTTGTTGGAGAGCTTGTGGGTATAGATAGTATCCAGATATTGTAGAGGAGGTTGTCTTCTTGTTTGCACAGTGGCAGATGCAGAGATGGAGGAGAGACTTACTTCTTGGTGCAGAGTTATGGTTGCACATTGGTAGACCCATGTGAGAGGTCTTGTTTGCAGATTCATAGGAGAGCTTGGTTGCACAATGGGAGATGTAGTAGTTCCTAGTTATGTGATATCTCTAGTGGTGTTTTGGAGGCACGGTTGTAGTGCACTCATGTAGATCCGTTTAGAGATCTAGAGGAGGAGATACTCTTGGAGAGATGCATTATACTCTTGTATGAAGAGTTGGTTTGTACTCTTGTTTATTATATATTGAGATCTCTATCTTTGGTGGACGTAGCCCGCATTGGGTGAACCACGGTACATGTTGTGTTATGTGTGTGTACTTTGTTTTGATTTGGATTTTCTAGTTTATAATTCTATTGTTGTAAAATTTGGGAAATTGTATAGATCTATATTTGTGATATTTGGTTTATTATTGAATCATAGCACTATTTCGAGTCCCTAATTCCAAACAATGATGTTACTCATGAGATGGATGATGATGAGTTATTTTCCATGGTTCTTTAGAAGAATGAATGTTGGCTCTGGTAAGTACAAAGGTAAACTTCCTTTTAAATGTTTCAATTGTGGTAAAGTAGGTCACTTTTTTGCTAAGTGTCCTCATAGGCATGAAAAAGAAGGTGATGATGATCATGAGGGTAGTCATGGAAAGAAAAATCAGAAGTATAGTAAAGACAATAAGGACTTCAAGAATTTTGATTACAAAAAGAAGGGAAAGAAGATTTTTACACAAAGGAATAGGTTCATTCTTCTGAAGCAAGTAGTGAGAGTGATGTTTCAGATTTTGAATATGAATCAAAACATGAAGATATTGGAGATGAGGTGTTGTTCATGACTAAAGATGTCATGAGATCTACTAGTGGTGGTTCTACATTATTAGGTGATTTCATATCAGATTCTTGCAGAGATTTTGAGGAAGAAGAAGATGATATTGAGACTGAATTGGTATGTGTCCAATCTAAATTGAAGCATGCTGAGAAAAAAATAAGAAATGAGATATTAAGTTAAAGAATATGAGGCAAAGATTTAGGACCTAGAGGAGAAACATTGGGTTTATTCATGAGATAAGATTGATGAGACAGTGAGAAATCTAGAGATGTAGATGAGCTCTATGAATCTAAATTTGCAATCTAAGGAAGAAGAAGTGAATCTTCTTAAAAGAGAGTTTTCTGATGCAATCAACAAGCAAATATCATTTCAGATATTTGAGAAAAGTACCAAGGATCTTGATGATCTTCTTAGTAGTCGAAATTAGCATGTGATAGAGTAGGTTTGGGTTTCAAAGAGGACTTCAAAGGTAAAGAAATGAAGCAAGAAGATAGTGTTCCAAGTAAGGAGGATGGAGAATCAAGCATCAAGGAAGGAAAGAAGGAGAATTCCACCAAAGACAATGTGAAGACAAAGCCAATTAGGCAACCTAATGCCTCAAGGTATGAAAGATCTTTTAATGGTTATTGTTTCACATGCAATGGTTTTGGGCATAGATCCAAGGAATGTAGGAGGTTTGTCAAGGATGATCACCCTTGGAGGGATAGTAGGAGTGAGAAAGCAAAGAATGTGGTTTGCTACAATTGTCATGAGAAAGGCCATGTTGTTAGGTATTGTTTGTATGAACCTTCAAGTCAAAATTGGGATAATGAAGGATACAAAGGTAAGAGTTCAATTGTATGTTTCAATTGTAATGAAGTTGGTCATATTGCTAGAGAATGTCATCATGGTTACTCAAGGCAAGATAAAACATTTCAAGTTCCTACGGTGCAAGAAAGGAGCTTTCAAGGTTCTAGAATTCATGCTAGCAATCAAGGCAGGATATGGGAACCTAGAAGGAACAATAATGGTTCACCAAGAGCTGATGTTGATGCAAATCAAGGCATGTCTCAAATCTCATATCAGAAACAAGTAGCTGGAAGTGATTTTCAGGTGTCCAAGAAGTCTTGGGACCTCTTCAAGTCCTTCTTCTAGATCCATCATGATGATATATGCCTCTACTAGGATTCTTAGAGGTATATTGATCCATATTAAGCATTGAGAGGAGGGGGAGCTGACTGGTTGATGTATGTTGTTGTAGGAAGTGTCTTCATAATATTAAGGTATGTCATACAATCCTATGTTGTTGTTAGTGGTTTTTCAAATAATGAATTTGTGTTTCTATAGTCAAGGAGTCCTTCCAAAAGGTGTACAATCAGTTTTTAAGTTTGTCATAAATTTTTAATGATTGAAATCTTTTGATGTCTTGTCTTGAGCCCTTCAGTGTGTCTAAGTCATGCATTTGAGTATTCTATGTTATACAAGGCTCTTGGTCCGAGTAATCTTGATATAAGATGTCAAAAAGTGTGCGAGGTTAAGATAACAGTCTTTATCAAGTTAAGAAAAGAGCTTTGAGGTTGTGTATCCTAAATGCATGTCCTTGTCAAGTAATAAGGAATTTGTGTCCCAAGTCAGTGAGTGAATGTCAAGGGTTCTTAAGGTATTATTCAAAATTCATCAAATCAGATGTGTCCTTGAGAAAATAAGAGTCAATAAAAATGTGAGTCTCAGATATACTGAAGAAATTTTTAGTCCCTTAAGTCAAAGTTTGCTATGTCAAATGATTGAACCAAGAACAAAAGTCTAGTATATTTTAAAGGCAAGATGTATTATCTCTCATGTCTTGTGAAGATAAGGGAAACATTAAGGGTTTCAGACACTTAAATAAAAGATGTAGCATGGTATGGAGTTCTCTCGAAGATGGAAAAGTTTGCAACTAGACCTAAGCTTGTGGATGAGATCCAAGTCACGACTTCAAGTGGTTAGAGGCAGAGTGGCCTAAGTCTATGACTGAGCATGAGTCTTAAAGGTCAGAGTTTGAGTTTGCACTATCTACAGAGGTAAGTAACGGAGTCATTATAAGGTCCTTGAAGATCATATGAAGGATATCAAGTGTTAGGCACTATAATCAAGCATGATACATGTTTCAAATGTCAAGACAATCTATGACAGAGTGAGACAATGTAATCCATGTATGATCATGACTTGTGTGGGCCTACAAGTGAGTTTTTGATTCTTGAGTTAAGGTTAAGAAGTGTTAAAGAGGTATTATGCTTCATGGAAGGTGTATGAAGAAATTTAGAGTTCTATCAAGCCTATAAATTGTAAATGTGAGTTTTTCAATTATCAACGAATGTATGATGGATCTTAAGGTCTAGAACAATGTATCGTGCATGAAAATGGATATGTCTATATGGTTGAAGTGAGTAAAAGAAGGATAAAATTATGATCATTTATCTATGTTTGATTTTAAAGATCAAATGAAGGCTAAGAGGTATCGGAAGGAAAAGCTAAGTCATTTAGTATGATGACTTGATCATACCATTTGTAGATGGTGTTATGGCTTTCTCCGTGTATGTCATGGATCGTCAAGAGCTCAAATGTTGGATTTTATCCTTTGAATCATGATTGAGAAGTATTTTAGTGTGATCATTCATCTTGGAAATAGTATGAGAAGGTTGTAGAACAAGTAAGTGTGCTTACAGAAACTTCACGTGATCATGTTGTCAAGAGAGAAAATGACAAAGTTATAGATCTGTAGGTGATCATTTGGATCTAGATGTAGTGATATTTGGTATTGAGTCAAGTTGAGTTGCCACAAAATAATTTTAATATATCATGAAGGAAACAAATGAAAATCAATCAAGATCGAGACAGTGAAATTTAGGAAGGTGTGTTCTTGATTGGTATGGAGCTTGTCATGATAGAGTAGTTGGATAAAAACATGCTACATGTGTATGGACCTCATAAAGGAGAACTTTAATAACTAAGACTCTCTTACAAGTGGCTAGGGTTTCTATCAAGCTCTATGTGGCAAAGTGAAGTATGTTGTAAGGCTTGAGAAGTTGATACTTTGCATTTTGGATGGATATTGCACTATAACGAGAGGACTCTAAGTCTCAGAATGAGAAGATATGGTGCTACTGGTCTAAAATGGTAGTTGAAGTAAGGGGAGCAACTATTGGTCCGCTACCAAGGTTTTAGATATCATGAAGGCTATGAAAGTAGGTATAATGGTGAGATGTGCAAGGAAACTTAAAAATCTCATACAAAACAAGTAGAATTGTGTTAACATTCTACATGTTTAAAGAAGTCTCCAAGGCAAAGGAGATTCATTTGTCAACTATTTAGGTGTATAAGTTGTTTAGAATGACTTGTATAGAAAATTGAATGAAGGTTATAGGTATGTATAGATGGTTGCAGGTTATAGGAGAGTTAGTCAAAGCTTTCAAGAGGGTACAGTAGCAAGCTATAGAGTAGAAAGGTGTGCTACAGATGTGCGAGATCCGCTTGGAGCATGGGAGCTTGTATTAACCCCGTCAAGTATGAAGGTTGTTTAGAAGGCTTACATAGCAACATGAAGGTTGTTTACGGATCTAATAGCTTGTGGTATAGGTAATTTATTGAAGAAGGGTAAAATAACATGCTTTAAAGGTTGAAAAGACCGAGAAAGAGCTTCGGGGCAAAGGCAATGTGATTGAGTCATCCCTATGACTAATGTACAAGGTAAGCAAGATTGTTCTTGTGTTTTCATTAGAGATGGATGAAACAAGTCCAAGGGGAGCTATAAGGTGTTATGTCATGGTGTGAGTGAGTTTTTATAGCTTGCTAAAGTTGGTCGAAATTGCACCGAAAAGGTGTTTAGGGACCTCAATCCTAAATGTTGTGTTTGACCATTGTATGCAAGAAAAAAATAAGTGGATGAGAAAGATTAGTAGATATAGGAAAAGAAGAACGTAAGAATATATATTTATCCTTGTTTCGTCATTTTTTCCATGTATTAGTCCATGTATTCTTCTTCCCAGTAGGAGTTAAGTGATTGTAAGTTATGCAAAAAGGTCAAAATAGAGTTTAGTGAAGAAAAACATGTTTGTAAGATAATTTGATGATTTTGGTTGATGTTTCCAACCAAGAGGTGATTATCTGAAGGCCGAGAAAGATGAAGATCATGTGGGTTCATGTATGTTTTTTCATTAATGTAAAAAGGGGGAGAAGACGGGTGGTTTTTAATCAATGAAAAAGGGGGAGATTATTAGCATGTTGAGTGTAGGTGTTATCATTGATGTAAAATCCCATTAATGACAAAGAGGGTGATGAAGGTATGTTAGGAGATGCTTAGTAGGTTGATGACAAGGAGGTTTAGGTTGTTTCATGATTACATGAGGGGATTCAAGTGAGATTGGCTTGGTCTTGCAAGTCCAATCACGTGATCTAGCTAGCTTAGGTGATGGTGCATGATGGATGGAGCCACATTGTGGCTTGAGGAGCATGGTAGCAGCATGGAGAGAATTATTGGAGATTTTTTAGGCACTCACACGAGTTTCGAGTGCATGTACAGTTGAAGACTCGATTGTAGATGCTCGTCTGACCTAGTCTAAGTGCTTGGAGACCAAATGAGGAGGTATAAAGCCATGTGAGTTCATGAAGGCTTGTAAGTGAATGAGATATGTTTTCTCGGGTATGTTAGGACCTTTTGAGAGCTAAAAATCATATTCATAAGGTTTGTCTACTTGGTCATGGTGCACACTACGCCTAATCCTAGTGTTTGAGGCCTAATTAGGCATGATATGCACTTGAAGGTGTGTGTGAGCTCTTGATATCACTCATGGTGGTATGTTATATTTATTTCATCATGTAGAGGAAGTTTTCAAAGGTTTCATGATGGGTTATAGTGCTAGTTCGAGTTGGTATTAACCTAAAACATACAAGACCCTAAGGGTTAGTCATGCGAGATGAGATGGGATATGAAGATGCAGACCTATTTGAGCTAACCTGATATTTGGATATGGTGCACAAGTGTGTCCTAGAGGTGTGAGAAAAATTCAAGTCATTTTGAAGAAGATTTTGCAAGTTATGGTGTTTTGGTGAAACAGGTTGAGAAAAAGGTGATTTTCATCTCGAATTACAACTTCTAATGTTCACCATGAATTTTGTGCTTTGCATGGGACCTTTTGGATTTCAAGGTAGTTTTTCCATTGAGCTAAGAGAATTTCACAAAAATAACTAGGTCATTTCATCGTCACATTTTTATGAACGAATTTTAAGAAGGTAAACGTTTTTTTTTTAGTTTGAAACCCTCAGTCTAAAGAGATGGAGAAGATATACTGGAAAGTACCCAAAATTGATTTTTGATTTATAGTATGATGATTGGAGGTTGTAGATGACTCCTCCATATTTCCAAAAAGGTAAGATAGAGCATGTGATTATTTGTGGACCCCACTCAAACAGGCAAGTTTCTAAAGAAGTTTAGTTTGAGGAAAAGTTGTCCAAAGGAGGTATGAAATAAATTGACATTGTTTTTATCTGGGAGTTTTACTTGATGTCCATGATGGTTTCAGATCATGTTTGAGGTCCTAGAGGGAAAAGTGTGCCCTATTTATGAAGATTGGTCCTTGAGACCAAAAAGGGCAATTTTGGAGCAATTTCAAATATTGACCTAGTTGAATGTCTTCCAATTAGAGTTGGAAAGAAATGTAAGGTGTTCTGGAAAGTAGATTCAGAGGGATTTCCAATGATATATGGTTTGTCTTATGATGATGAGATTTGATACGTCATCCAACTCAGTTTGTGAGGAAGAAAGTTGTTTGTTTTTCAAGACAGAATGCTCTCCGGAAGAATGAGTTAGAAGTCTCGTGTTTTTTATTTATTGATGATTTTTATCAATTGGAGAGTGAAAAGGGGTGAATTTTATTCGTATTTAAGGCCTTTATAGGTCTTTAAAGTGGCATAAATGGTGAAAACCAGTTGAGTTTCTAAATGCATTTTGGGCAACTCAATTTGGTGAAGAGGAAAGTTGGTGTGGTTTGCATGTATGGATGTTTCATGAGCTCTAACAAGCATGGATGTGTTATTCAGGTCAGTGCCTTTCCAATGAGTGGCTATATGTCATACTTGAACTATTCTTGGCTGATCTTGAGGCCCAAAGGTGAAGACTAGTTCCTGGAAACAAATGTTTTGATAAGGATATGAGCCTTCTTGATAGATTAATGAGTAATTTAAATGGTACAAGCTAATGTACAACCATGGATGATGTTTTTATGTAATATTTGACATTTGTGATGAATTTGGGAGCTTGACTAATCATGGTGATGAGGTTTGTGGTCTTTGATGAATCAGGTGATTGGGATTTGAGCTATTATTGAGCTTGTCCGATGCATTTGAGCATGGCTGACCTATATGAGTCCATTCCAAGTGTTGTAATGAATGTGTTGTTATATTTTTTTTTTTATGGTTGAGATAATTGATTTAGACCAACTTGCTTTATGTTTTTGAGATGAGAAGGGTATAAAGTGAATGTTTTAGTTCAAATTTGAGATAGCTAAGTGAGAGGGAAAAAGTGTGACCCAAGTGTAAGAGAAAATATGTATGAAGGCATCAAGATAGAGTGGGAGAGTGATAAAAAGGCTAAGGAGTGATCGAGATCAAGTGTGCAAGGGTTTGAAGCCAAGAAAAGTCATGAAAGTGTGAGATATAACGAGTTGAAGAAGAGAGGGTTTGAACAAGGGTTTGAAGGTGTGTGAGATGAAGTTATGATCTCCATCAGTTGTAGCAGCAACAAGACATCGATATCTTCATTCAAAGGTGGTTGAGTGGGTGATTTATCATCTTAGGGGGTTGTAGCCTCCTTGTGGAGTTGGTGTTTCACTAAACTAGGGGTTGGTGCTCTACTAAACTAGGGGTTGGTGCTCCTTGTGAAGTTGGTGCTTCACTAAACACTTTTGATTTGTGTAATATAATTAGAAGTTATGTGGGTTTTCTTCCCCTTGAGGGTTTCCCACTTATATCTTGTGTTATGGTGTTCTCTCTCATGGTTATGGTTATTTGAATGAATGTTGTATGTTGTTGTGCACACATTAATGGTTGAATGGTCTATGATTTTAAGCAAGATAATTTGAATTGATTATGCACGACAAAAATATATTTTCAACAAATAAAATGGGTCTAGATTTGCACAGAGTGCACCTAGAAGCTATTCACACCAAAATCCTTGGTAAACTTTTCAATCAAGGCAATATTAAGTTCATTTCCAACCGTCTTGGAGCTTATTACATGTTGGAGACCTATTACTTTGCTTAATGCCTCCCATAAAAGCATTGATAAGGCTCTCACTCTTAGGTTTAGGTACCTTCTTCCTCTGTTCCCAGAGAAAATTATGTTTATATAAAATAGGTATATCCTTGACAACATTATCGTTGTTTGAGATGGCATGGAATGGGCTAGAACATCTTAACATAAGGTAATATTTATTATAATTGACTTTGAAAATGCTCATGACATGATTTAATGGCCTTTTATCTTTGCAATGCTACATGCTCTTGGGTTTGGTTGTAAGTTTTTAGTACTATCAAAATGTTTTTCAAGATGTTGGTGCTTGTGTCACCATTAATAGTATCCAGTGTGATTAGTTTGGGTTGTTTCGGTCCATTTGTAAAGGGTATTTACTTGCTCTTTCATTGTATGTATTGGTTGTTAAGGGTTTCGATTATCAATTGGAAGAGTGTACCTCTAGAGGGTTGGTTAAAGGTATCACACTCTCACATTCTCAAAAACATATGGTTAATGGACATTTTGTAGATGACTCCTTCCTCACTTGTAGAAGAGGAACTCTCCATCTCTAACGTCATGGAATGCCTTAATGTCTTATGTTTAGCCTCGTGTTCGTCTATCCAATGGGAGAAAACTCATTGCTATAGGCAATCTTCCACTCCCATGCCCATGTGGTTGCGTAAGTACAAATGGCATTGGACTCGGCTGGTGAGAAATTCGTGTTTTTGAGCATCCCTTTTGCTTTTCAAACCACCCTTGTTTTATGGAACTATGTTGATCAAAGGGTTGAGAAAAAGACTCGATTATCAAATCGCCAAGCCTCTCCTTAGCAGTAAGTTTCAAGTATGTTCCATAATTTTGGGTACTAATGTTTTTATTCACCTTGTTGAGAATTGTCTAAGGCGGCCTATCTAAGCATGAAAAAATCCAAAGGACTTCCTTTGGGCCAAATTTGAGGCGATAGAGGTTTCCAAAGAGTTGCATGGGATATTTCTTGTAAGCCAAAAGCATTGGGTGGCATATGGCATCTTTACATTAAATTCCAAGGTCAAGCATTACGTGCTAAATGGATCATTTATGCTTTGGAAGGTGAGGAGTCCTAGAAATTTTTGCTTAGAAAGTGTATACAAAAGATGGCCCTATGGGCAAGGGAGCCTACAAAGGTTTGAATTCTCAATCCTTGTTGATCACACGGATCCCTATAGAAATTACTAGGATGTTTGTTGCTTTATAACATATGAAAGGCATGAGAGTTGCTCAAAAGCCACTTAATTTGGGATGGAAATGGATTTAGATTTGGGCTTTCACCGAACTACCATTCTATTTGGTGGTGCCCTCTGCTATCTAATTATGATGTTTATTCCTTTGCTTTGATCACATGGATTAAAAGCTTTTGGTTGTTTAGGAAATGAATTAAGTTCATCTCTTACTTGTTTTGCAAGCAAGCTAGGGATTGCGTGTCTTGGCCCATACCAAAGGATAAATTTCAATTGCAAATTAGTGATCAAGAATTAGTTTTAGAATTACATAATGGCATCCCCGATGTGTATCTTCATAAGATTGGTTTTCAATCACCTACCAAATGGTGTATAGATTGGAAATGGACGTTCGAGACCCCCTTCCACCAAAGATAAACCCTTGTTAAGGTATGAACTCCTTCCTCCATAACATATGCAAATTGATGTTCGTAATGCCCTATGGAAAGTTAATTCCATTGGGACATGTGGAAAATAAGGCTTGAAAGAATGTGGACTACTATCATTGATCTTAATAAGAACACTTCCTTTGGTGTATTCTCCACCAAGGGTTGACAATTGGCAATTAGCAGTGGTTTGGTGCACTTAGACATGGCACATCTTATTTGCTCGCTTTTCCACCACCCAGAGTTCTTAAAGCATGTATTTTTTCTATAAGCATACTCAATCAGCTTGAAGTGGATTATTACCCTCTTCCAACCATTTAGTTTTAAAATGTTCACCGAGAAGATGGTGCTTTAAGGGACTCAACCATGATTCATGAATAATTGACACAAATTTGGCACATTTTTCATTATGGGATCCTCTTTCAACTATGGAATAATAGAAATGATGCTACATTCAATCAAGTTATTTTGGATTAACATTTTCTTGTTACTAACAAGGTTCATATTCTCTCTAATGTCGTGCTTCAAATACAAGTTCAAGCAAAAGAAGGTTTGTCTAGAGGTTACTCACTTTGCCAAACTTGATTGATCATTGGGGAAGAGCTAGACCCAAAGCCTATAACATTGCCCAAATAAAAGGCCATTCAATCGAGTCTCTCCAAACTCACCTCGCCACCATTCACCTCTACGGACTGTGGTTTGGACGATGCGGGAGGCACCACTCTAGCAATAACCACAATGACTCTCCGCAGCAACGTTTTACGTCCTTGGCTCATAGCACTCAAGCTTGTGGCGGTGGTAATGGTGGATACTCACACTTTGACCCTGCTAGATGGATGGCACCCCTGTAAGGAAAAATTCCTTGCATAAGGCTTGCATTTATCTTACTAGGCAAGATAATGCGAGAGGATACAAACTAAAAAAGGAGACTCGTAGTTAGAATTGTGTACCTAACTCTGCAAATCCTCTTGGAAATGATTTGGTTGGGGAAGGGGTTATCGCATTATAAGCCAAACGATCCTCCACCTCCACCACCCATGCCGCCTATGGCTCCTATTGCTTAGTAGTTTGTTGGCACTTGCTTGCTATCATATGCTTTGTTGCTCGTTTACTTCACCATTTTTTTTGTTTTTGGTTTAAAAAATGAACTTTTTATAAATAAATTGGATACTTTTATATGTAGGTTGAGGATGTAGTCTTTCTTAGCTTTGCTCGATTTGATATTTCGGAGTGTCATATCATTCACTCACTTTTTGTGAGACTAGCTCTTTAACACTTTGTAAATCAATATCCGGAAAAGTTTTTCAATCAAAAATTAAAAACTATAAACTATTTAATAAATGTCAATTTCTCGTGTTGCTTTCAATTACGTAAGGGGAATATTGCAACCGAAGACATTCAAAGAAAGCACACAATGAAATATCGATAATTATTTAGAAAAGGCACTCGATGCTTGTAACTCTAGTCCTGCAACTACCTTCTTTCTCATCCGAAAACGGGGGTTTTATTTTTTCCACTTTTAAACGTTTTCAAGGATTGTTATTTTTTTAGTCAACTTGAAATCTTTTATATTCCAAAAATTGATCAAATATTGTTTTAAAAATGAATTCAAATTGAAATTAAGTTTGCAATTTTACTCAAAATTTCATTGTTTGATCGAAGCCCCAAAAATCACGGTTTCTTGATTTTAATCGATTTTCCAAAGTTGTCAAATATTGATTACCATTGCATCCACATTATTTTAATGAAATTCAATCATTGCAAATAATCAAAAACTGAAAATAAAATCATAACACAACACTAGATTGTTTACGGGGTTTGGAATTCCTACGTCCCCGGGTTCATGATGAACCGATCCATTAATAATGTTAAAAATGTAAATACAATAACATTTATATTAACCAATAATGAATCAAAACCCTGTAAAATTATGTTTCAAACCTTCAATGATTTTAATGGAGCTTAGCCAATGTCCTTCACCTTTCTGATCCACTTGCAGCGGTGTCTCCCTTTGGTTCTACGCCTTTGTGTGACTTTAATAGCACATAACTCTATCACAAAAGCTCCAAATCGGAAAAATGATCATACCATCGTGATCATCTCAAAATTATGAACAACTTTCATATATAACTCAAGATCTAGTTTTGAGTGGAAGTGCCTCAAAACTTATCTTGAATGCAAACTGCCTCTTATCCTCCTTGACACTTTGCCCCTTCAACACAGAGATAAGAGCTCTTTATATACCCGCAAACTCATTTCTATCCCATCCGAGATGGGCGGCAAGTTGGTTGGCGGGATGTGTTTGGGTAGTGGAGGTCTTGGGTTCAAAACCCAGCGGCATCATTTTTGGCGGAGGCGGTTTGTGTGGACCGTGGGAATAGTCCCACATTCTCCGATGAGCGGTCCATTCAAGCCTTTAATAAGGCAGGCGTGCATTATTATTGACGTGGCACTAGCCACATCCAAGCCTTTTGCCTGGCTTCGCATGTATTCTACCGAGCTTACAGCACCGATGTGTTTGGCAAGGTGGCGAGTTGTTGGTTTGAATGCCCATTGTGTGGGTCGTGGTGGATGGAAGACCTGTCGTGGTAAGTGGGATAAAATATGATCCCGTTGTTGGATATTTAAATGACCCAATCATTATGAATCGACCCAATAAATGTGGGTAATCCACCGAGTGTTGGGTCTATCCCGGTTTGTGTGGAAATAACACCGAGCAAAGATAGTAATGAACTTGGTCGATCCAAAACGTATGACTTGGAACCATATGGCAATACATGATGAATAATTACCAAAGCAATATGAAATTCAACCACACAATAATATGATACTTCAATAATGAAATATGGCAAAGTGGTGGCAAGCCATGTGGTGGTTTGAGGACCCACCACGTCGGCGATGATATAATCGTCCTCACGGCGGCGGGCTCCCCTCCGTAACAAAAGTTGAGCCTCTTGTTTCAACGAACAACTTTTTTACCCGACGAAGACTAGAGGTCGCAAACCAATACTTCATTTTTGTCCTCTTTCTCCTTTTTCCACTTGTCCACTTCCGAATGAGCCACTTGGCCAAATGTGCACATGTACACGTCACCTTGGACATGTTGACCAACGTTGACCTTCTGGTTGACCAAACTGGAAATATCTTGAGCTCAGAGTGTCTGTTTTTCACATTTTTACAGTTGTCGGAAAGCTCTCGAAAGGCTCTATTGAACTGGCATGGTTTAGGGAACTTTAGGGAACTTTTAACACTAAAAAATATCCCCTAATCAGCAATTTCTCTTGTTCCCCAGAAGTAACATAAGAGAGAATATCACATACAAGAACTCATAGACTGCCCAATAATTTAAATGCAAAATCCATTACTAAAAGAGATTCATGAAGACGATCTAACATGGATGATTTATATTGATCCAAGCCAAATAATAAACTGGGAATAGCTTAAATGTGAGTTGTTTGAGGAAGATATCAATCATTGCGGTAGTAGATACCACCAAAAAAAACATATCCATTGAGTTAGAACTTAGAAGGCTTATAAATTTTGAAAACAGAATTGCCACATACCGTCACGCCATATCAAGAAAAGCAATGCTCATATTTTAGCAGGATAATGATAATCATGAAAGCTATGATGACTAAGTTTTTGGCGATCAACACTTGTCAATTAGAATACAATCAAACTCAGAGATCCAAAATTGAATTTGTCGAGTGTCAATTAAAGTTTGCCACAACGGAGGCTTAACCGAGTCTTTGATTTTCTTTAAATATCTGTTTAGTTTGGGTCTAACATGCAACAACACAAACGAGAATAAAGAAGATAGTTGTTTGTACGCAGCAGTTTATTTGTGGTTTTTAAAAGTAAAATAGAGAGTCTCTATTCGAGTATATCTCATTTTTTTGTATAGAATGCTATTTTTCCTGTAGCTATTCTACCTAAACATATAATATCAATTATGTTTTTCCTCATTCTGAACTATTCTTTTTTAGGTTGTGAATTCATTTCATTTAAGTCCCGATTCATTTTTTCAATTGGTATCGAGCGAGGTTATATAAGTTTTTATTTGATCTGCAAGGAAGTATAATGGCTCATACTAACAATATTGTACAAAGATCAAATTCCTTTTTTCGAAAGGGGAGAACTATGAGTATTGGAGTGTGAAGATGAGAACTATGTTAATCTCACAAGAACTATGGATGCTTGTTTCTTCAGGCTATTTAGAGCCAACTGATGAAGCCACCTATAATCTTCTATCTGTTGATCAAAAGACAAAGTTGAAGGAGAACAAAAAAAAAGATGCCAAAGCTTTGTTCATTCTTCAAACAGTGTTGACATCTCAATATTTCCAAAGATTGTAGAATGTTTGATGTCACATGATGCTTGGGAATCCTTGGAAAAGGCCTACAAAGGTTCTCGTCAAGGTAAAAATTGTCAAACTCCAAATGCTAAGAAGAGATTTTGAGTCTCTTTCTATGAAAGAAAGTGAAAGTGTTGAAATGTTTATTACTAGAGTTCAAAATATTGTGAATGTTATTCATGCCCATGGTGAATCTCTTGAAGATATGAGGGTTGTTGAAAAAGTGTTAAGAAGTCTTCCTAAAAATTTTGATCCCATTACCATTGCTATAGAAGTAAGGGATTTATCACAACTAACTCTTAGTGATTTATTTGGAAGCCTTCAAGAACATGAAATCGGGTTGAAAAGGAATGAAGAGCCTCCAAATCAAGTTGAAGTTTGATGACAAGAAAAAGCAATCTTCCATGAATGAGGCTTCTATTTTTTCCTCATCATATAGAGGAGGTAGAGGCCACGAAGATTTCATGGAAAAGGAGGTCGTGGTAGAGGAAGAAGAAACAACCCTAGAAGAAGCCACCTTCATTGGAGCTATTGTGGTAAAGATGGTCATATTGAACAAGTATTGTTTTAAAAGAAAAGAAACACCTCTCAGGAAAATTTTCGTAAAGATGAAGGTGAGAAATCTGAAAAATTGTTTTTCACATCAAACAGCGTTGAAGCGGAAGATGATTTTGTTTGGTATTTAGATAGTGGTTGTTCAAATCACATGACTGGAAATAAAATTTTGTTTGCAAAGTTAGATGAGAGTGTGAAGGGGAAAGTCAATTTTGGTAATGATAATCAAGCAGAAGTAATGGGAAAAGGTGTTCTTGCTTTAAAAACGAAGAATGGGAGTACTATGTATGTACATGACATTTTGTTTGTTCCAAGTTTAAAGCATAATTTGATTAGCATAGGGCAGCTAAATACTAAAAATTACAAGACTGTTTTTGAAGGAAAGTCTTGTAAGATTTTTAACAACAATGGACTAGTTGTTGAAGCTCCTATGACACATAATAGGATGTTTTTGCTAAGAATGGAATCTGATGTAGCTTGTTTGAAGGTATCTGTTGATGATTCTTGGCTTTGGCACAAGAGGTTTGGGCTTCTTAATTTTGGATTTTTCTCGTTCATGCAAAAGAAGAACTTTGTGAGAGGTTTTCCTTCTTTCATAAAGCTGGAAAAAAAGGTATGTGAAGGTTGTGCAATAGGGAAGCAACATAGAGAGTTTTCCTAATCATCATTTTAGAGCACATGAGCCGTTGGCTTTAGTACATGCAGATATTTGTGGTCCCATGCAAACTTTGTCTCTTGGAAATAAAAAATATTTTCTTCTCTTTGTAGATTATTTTTCAATGATGTATTAGGTCTATTTCTTAAGTGAGAAGTCTCAAGCTTTTAGTTTCTTTCAAATATTTAAAGCACTTGTTGAGAAGGAATCAAGTTTCTATTTGAAAGTTTTAAGAACTAATCAAGGTGGAGAATTCACCTCTAATGCATTCAAAGAATTTTCCAGTTCACATGGCATTAAAAAGGAGCTAACTACAACTTATACTCCTCAACAAGAATGGAGTAGCAGAGAGAAAAAACAGAACAATTATAGAGATGACTAGATGTATGTTGAAAGAATTGTGTTTGCCAAACATGTATTGGGCAGAAGGAGTGCATTCAGCGATTTATATTCTCAATAGAAGCCCTACAAAGATGGTAAAAATTCTACTTATGAGGCTTGGTTTTGTAGAAAGCCAAATGTTTCTCATCTAAAAATTTTTGGGTCTACATGTTTTGTTCATATTCCTCAACAACAAAGAAAAAAGTTAGATGAGAAATCTGAGAAATGTATTTTTATTGGATATTCAGAAGAAAGTAAAGCTTATAGATGTCATGATCCTCTTACTAATAAGTTTCATATTAGTAGAGATGTGATCTTTGATGAAGGGGGAGTTTATTTTTAAAAAGAAGGAGAAGATAAGATAATTACTCCTCATATTGAAAATTTAATTCTTGATAATAGTATTCAATCAGTGCAGCCCTCTACAACAACAAATATGGGCTCACCTTCAAGGAGTTCTCCCTCAAAGGAATCTTCTTCTACTTCATCAAATGGTTCTCATGTTGACACCCAAGTAAGAACTCCATGTAGCTCTCCTAGAAAGATAAGAAGTTTAAAGGAAATATATGAGACAACCAGGTATGTTGATGATAATTTTGCTTTGCTTTCTTCTACACATGTTGAACCTTATAATTTTAAAGAAGCTTGCACTAATGAGCTATGGATGCAAGCCATGGATGCTGAGATGTCTCAGATTAATAAGAATGATACATGGGAGTTAGTTGATCTGCCTGATGGAAAATCAACGGTTGGAGTAAAGTGGATTTACAAGATAAAATTCAATATGGATGGAAGTATTTCAAAATATAAAGCACGGTTAGTTGCAAAAGGATATGTGCAACAAGAAGGCATTGACTATGAGGAGACATTTGCTCTGATAGCAAGAATGGAAACTGTAAGAACCTTTCTTTCCATTGCATCTCAGTTATAGTTAAAAGTTTATCGAATGGATGTTAAATCTGCATTCTTAAATGGATATTTGAAGGAAGAAGTTTATGTGGACCAACCACAAGGTTTCATTGCTTAGGGAAATGAAGATAAGGTTTATAGGCTTAAAAGGGCTCTTTATGGTCTTAAACAAGCCCCTAGAGCTTGGTACTCTAGAATAGATAACTATTTTCTTGATCATGGATTTGTTAAATGTTATTCTAAGAGTATTATTTACAAAAAGGTTGTAGGATCAGATTTCATCATTCTTTGCTTATATGTGGATGACTTAATATTTTTGGGCACCTCATTCTCACTTGTGGAGGAGTTCAAAGAGGCTATGAAATCTGAATTTGAGATGTCTGATTTGGGACGAATGCAATATTTTTTGGGTTTGGAAATTACCCAAGAAGCTGCTGGTATATCTATTTGTCAATCCAAATATGTTGAAAAGGTTTAATATGCAAGGTTGTAAATCAATGGGCACTCCTCTTGTTGTTGGGAGCAAATTGATGAAGGAAGAAGCTCTTTATAGATCTCTGGTTGGCAGTCTAAAAGAATTCTCAAATATGTAAGTGGAACTAAATATTTTGGATTGTTTTATAAAGCTACTAATAATTTCAATGTTGTAGCCTACACAGATGCGGATTGGGCAGGTAGCTTGGATGATCGAAAGAGTACCTATGGATATGCTTTCTTCTATGGAGAAAATCTCATTTCTTGGAGCAGTAGAAAGCAACTCACTGTAGCTTTATCTACAGCTGAAGCAGAATATATAGCGGCATCATCAACAAGCACACAAGCCATTTGGATGGCAAGACTATTTGAAGATTTGGGAATGGAAGTATGTAAGCCCATTAAAATTTATTGTGACAATCAAAGCACAATATCCATGACAAAGAATCATGTTTTCCATAGCAGGAGCAAACACATTGATATCCGACATCATTTCATTCGGGATCTTGTTCAACAACAATTCATTTACTTTGAATTTTGTCAATCTAAAGATCAACTTGCAGACATTTTTACTAAGGCCCTTCCAAAGGATAGATTGGAGCATCTTCGATCACTGTTAGGAATTCAAAAACTTCGCATCAAGGGGGAGATTGAAAGCTATGATGACTAAGTTTTTGTCAATCAACACTTGTCAATTTTAACACAGTCAAACTGCAGATCCAAAACTGAATTTGTCAAGTGTCAATTAAAGTTTGCCACAGCAGAGGCTTAACTGAGTCTTTGATTTCCTTTAAATATGTGTTTAGTTTGGGTCTAACATGCAACAACACAGCAAAATAAAGAAGATATTTGTTTGTATGCAGCAGTTTATTTGTGGTTTTTAAAAATAAAACAGAGAGTCTCTGTTCTGAGTATATCTCATTTTTTTTTTTTTTTGTATAGAATGCTATTTTTCTTGTAGCTATTCTACCTGAACATATAATATCAATTCTGTTTTTTTTCATTCTGGAACTGTTCTTTTTGGGTTGTGAATTCATTTCATTTAAGTCCCTGTTCAGTTTTTATGCCAAGCAAGGTCTCTTCATCTATGTTTTCATTACTACATGCCTCAACTCTATTCGTTCTGCATCTATGTGAGTTGTAGTTCAACAGAAACCGGTCATAAACAAATGAGTTCAGGGTCCTTTGGAGTATATTAATACATCTCACACATATTCATCAAATCCATCTTATATATACATAATACACGGAGAAGAAGCTGTGAATCCCAATACATTGAACACGGAATTTATTTTACATAACTTTAAAAGAGCTAGAAATGTTATACACACTGCGCAAATGTTTGGGTTATACCAGTATAATGAGAACAGAACGGCTCCTCTGTTGAAATTAAGCCTCCCTAATAGTAAATAGATTAATATTAAATAGCCTACACTCCTGAAAGATGTTCCACGTTTGTAAAGATGTTCCGTGTTTGTAAGGATACCACAAGTAATGTTTTAACCCTGATAGGATAAACAGTTTCAATGATACCCTGTAACAAGCATCCAGGACAAGGAAATATTGGATCTAAAGCAAGAACACAAGACAATCATACAAAAAGCATTTACAGATCCAGTTTCTACACTATAAAAGAAATCAGACTGAACTGAATGCCACAGAAAATGAAATGAAAATATCATTGATGTCTATATTACAAATGAGCAAAATAGGTCAATGGGACTTGAGGATGCCAAACAAGGATAACAGACTGCAAGTGCACACTTACAGAGTAGCAGCTATAGAAGTCCACTATATAACATCAAAGTAATACTGGGTTATTAAAGGATGGCAATTGATAAATTGCCGGTCAGTATGATTTTTTATTTTTGTCGTTACTTTGAATTAAGGAGTTAAAATTCATTGTCAGTTGTTACTCACACAGTTATTCTGCAATTTCCAGGCAATCAATTATGGGAAGCCTAAAACATTCCTTATTCTACTTCTCGGTGCAAATTAATTCTCAAACAACACGAAAACTTTAAAAACATATCGTTTTAGTCCTTGCATTGAATTTATAAGACAATGTAATGTTAAAATATTCAAATATATTGAAGATCTGAACAATACAAATCTAGGGGTGGAAATACTTGTCAAATTCCACCTAATGAGAATTGGGTAGGACAGAAAAGTTATTGCAACATGCAGCAAATAGAAGTTTCAACTAGGTTTCATAGTTGATCTTTGCGTGGAAAAAAACAAAATTTCCCAAGCCATATTGCTAGTTGCATTATCTTTCCAACATGCTTTGGAAAACTGCAGAATACACCACGTGAGTATCCTCTGCAAAGAACTTCATTTTATAACTGTTGCCACAATGGAAACACGATCATCCACATTGCTTTCTTTTCCTATGTCCACAGTGAAGGCAACTTTTTTTTCCTCGTCATTTACAATATCTTTTTCCAATTCCGAAGCAACCTTGTCATCAATTTCTCTACCTCCCAAAGCAACTTCTCTCCCAGAAATTTTCTGATGCTCGTGACACAAATTCCAGAAGAAATCTGTTAATATAGCCTCGTAACCTGGCATCTTATTATAGCCTGGGAAATAGTTAATGTCTATAACAAAATACCTGTTTCTGGCCTCACTGGACCTGATAAGATCAAAATTAAACAGCCTTAAACCTAATACCTCACGAAGACCACTTGCAAGATCCTCAATAAATCTGGCAGGGGGCAGCTCCGCCTGCTCAATCTCCCTACCTTCATCATAATTTTCGGCAGTCAAGTTTGATATTTGCGAAAAGAGTATAAAACCCTCCACAGAATTTTTCATTTTCTCATCAGAAACATCAGGCAGAGAATTCTTTTACACACTTAACAAAATCACCAACAACATACACCTTAAAGATCACCCCACCATGGTTGACAAATTCTTGAAGAACAAGCGGAGGTTTCAAGGTTTTTAAACCCTTAGAGTTAAATACAAGCGACATGGAATGAGAAATAGCAGTTCCATTTGCTACCAGGGGCTTAGCAATAACAGGAAACTTTAATCCTTCCAGAATTTTCAAATCAGTAAGCTCCTCGTACTTTTCCACAACATTCTGCCTGGGAACTTCAAAGGTCTCATTTCCTTCAGTGATTTTCAGTTCTTGTACCGCTCTTAGCATGGAAATGCGATTATGCAGCCTTTCAATAGCTTCAAGAGGGTCAATTACAGTCACGTGCGGGTATTTTGCTCGATACTCCCGAAGCTGATCATTCCATTGTTTATCAGATAATTTGTGCAGAATAGCATCAAAAGGGCCCTGATCTACAAGACGCTTGGTAGAATCTACGGGAACCAGATAAATGCCTCTAGATTTAGCGAGCTCTACCAAAGATGGCTGCAGAAAGCTGTGCCGCTTACTATCCGCTAAAGCACAGCCAATCTCATAGCGCATATTGTCCGACATCTTGAATAAAAGACTCTCTAGCAGTAAAATCTCTTAAACAGCCCAAATTTTAACACTAAACCCCCTCCTCCTTGAAACAGCCCTAAATTCAACACTAAAAACACATCACTTCTTAAGCAACCATAAATTTAGCGTAAACCCTTCTGATTTCTGTAACGGCCGTCAACTCCGAACCTTTAAACAGATAGAAAATTTACAGTAAAACTCCTCATTCCTTAAAAACACCAAGTTAAAACCCGTCACTCTATGGGACATTGTTCTCAAAGGAAAGATTTGTTTATATAGCCGTCAACTTGGTTCCCTGCCCTAAATTCTAGTTTCTGTACTTGAAAGCAGCTAAAATAGATTTTCTACCGCGTAAATAACATTTTGACGGGCCAAAACTATAATGCCTTTCCCACCGCTAGAAACTTCAGCACGGCCAGACTCTCTCGTACGCTTGCAAACAGCTACACTACTGAAAAGCAAAATTATTCGTGTGCATCCATTCATTGGCAAAGATTTTGGAAAAATACCTTTTGTATAGAACAAATCGGTAGGAACCGCGAGGCTGAGTATTATTCTCGATCCGAGCATTGATGCCTCACTTTTCTGTATTCCAGAGCCCAGAAAGATATATTCTTTGATCATGAGTTGTGATTCCAGTTACGATTAATCCAAAATGATCTAGCACCTCCCCAGGTTGCAACAGCATGCGGATGGGGGTGCCGGTGCCGGTGCCGGTGGATGTGATTTTTTTTTTTTTTTTTAAATGGGAAGTCCTATTCAAACTTCAACTACGCTGATTCAAATGGTGTTTCACTCAATGGGGAAAGATGCTTGGCTGTTAAAGAACCTACCAGGATTCAATTCGCGCTGAAAGTGAAGCCAAGAGATACCCTAATAAGGGAAGCTGAAGTCGAAGCTAAGAGATATTGTAATAAGGGAAGAGGCATGGATTGTGCGATATGGCGGTCTAATCTCGTCCGATTTCAAACAAAAAAAAGTTCAACTACGCGATAGACACAAATATATTAAATATATTTATTTGAAAAATATTTATAGATATATTTCAAATTTTTAATTAGGAATACACTCCACTTTAGGTCGCCTTTTTCTACTTTAAATTTTAGATTTAAGATTTGTTTTGTTTTAGTGTAGTTCGTAGGGTGTTATTAGTTAAGGGTGAAGTGGAGAGGATCGATGGCCCCTTTGGAGGATTGCTTAGAAGTTAGAGAGGATGTTTTTGGGTTCTCTATCACGTGCTTTGGTTGTGGAGAGGATCGATGGCCCCTTTAGAGGATTGTTTAGAAGTTAAAGAGGATGTTTTTGGATTCTCTATTGTGTGCGTTGGTTATTTGTTTCCAAAGTGGTGGTATTTGATACTGGCGGATGTGATGACTTTGTTTGTTGCTTTGTGTGTGAGACGGTGGCTTTTGGTTGCCACAGCGGCCTACTTGTTTCCTTCTACGTGATGCAAATGGTGGTGTGTTTGTTTGGCTTTGCTTTCTCTGTTTGGTTTAGTTCTCGTGGTTTGTGGTTGTGGTACGGGTGTTTGTGGGGTCACACCTTTGTTCTCACATCTACCACTCTATGTGTGGAGCATAGTGGTTTTTAGTATCTAGGCTTTATGTCCTCCTTGATTCCCCGACCAATAAGGGTGTTTTTTTCTTTCAAGTTGGCTTGTGGCTTCTACCGCTTGGCTTTATCCCTACCAACAAGGTGTTGTTATTTGGGGTTTGTTTTGTTGTCATTGGCTTTTGCTTGTTGGG
Organism: Taxus wallichiana var. yunnanensis; assembly: GCA_018340775.1. Lineage (NCBI taxonomy): Eukaryota > Viridiplantae > Streptophyta > Pinopsida > Cupressales > Taxaceae > Taxus > Taxus wallichiana. The sequence continues at coordinate 611,027,052 of CM031235.1, read as the reverse complement.
GTCTCATGCCCACCAACAAGGTGGCTTCCATGGGATGTGTTTTCATGTTGTGCTTCCATACGGCCTAATATTTTTTTGACTTGGAGAATCAAAACAAATATGGTCGGAATTGTTCCCTAAGTGACTTTGACGGATTGATGCCCCTAGTCGTCATTTTTAGTCAAATGAAGCTTGATATAAATGTACACATACTCGCATGTGTACATCAACTATATGTAATCTCTATTCTATCATGGGCAAAGATGTCAATTGTATGTGTAAAATCATTGTTTTCCCATGATTAAAAAAATGTCTATAGATATCAATCTCAAGGCTCATATTTTGCATTTTATACAACCACACCGATAATACAAAATTGAAGTTACATTTTTATATTTTCTCGCTAGTTAAATTTTTTTATATAAAAAAGAGAGAAAAGAGGCCTAAACTTTAAGAACAAGAAGATAAGGATTTTTTAATTTTTTAATTTAGTTTTCACAGCTTATACAAAAACTTGTAAGTAATGTCAAATTCAATGTACAAAACAATTTGTACATGGTCGGACCATTAAATCCCACCCTTTTTTATGTATGTTGATATGAAAAGGTTTTTTCCCAAGTATAAGTAGGTATGAATCTAGAAAAAAAAATAGATTAAAAAATTACTCGAATAACAAAAATAACCACATGCTATGGAGATCAAACAAAATAACTTGTTTTGCAATTGAAGTGAATATTATTTTTAATGAAAAATGTATTTGATATATAAATATACATATACTATACAAGTCTTCCTTTTTATTTCTCCTTAAATATATAAAAATTAAATTATTATTTTATGTACATACTAAATTGATTAATAATTTGTTACATTCTCTTCATATTTTTCATTGGTAGGTGATGCTCAAGGTCCCCAAATTCTACCATGTGGTCAAAGTTTTACTATTTGTTGCTTGACTTATCACAATTTTGTTAAATGACAATAAAATGAACGTCAAATTTCATATAAAAATATAAATTACACCATCACACCATTAAATCTCACTCCCGAGTCCTACACCTACTTGGGTGTGGTTTTCTCTGTCGCCTTTAGCTTTGTTCCGAAGAATAGAAGCAAGACTGAGCAAAGGGTATGCAACTTTGACAACCTTGGAAAGACAATGTTTTTAGCTTCAATTTCAAGATATTCAGACAAAGATTCGACTTTTTCATACATTGGTTACACCAGCACTATTATATGGATGTGATGTTTGGGGTCCATATTTGAGACAGAATGATTTCAACCGTATGGAAAGAGTTTTCATTTCCATGTTATCGAAGAATATTCGAGCCAAAAGAACAGTTCCTCACTCAATTATTCTTGCAGAGTTTGGGGTATGTCCACTCTTTATCACTTTGATTTTCAATGTTATCACTATGTTGCATAGGCTTCAATGCATGGCAGATTCTTTTTTTGGTCAGAATAGATATCCATATTTGGCACTCCAATCTTCTATGCAACTTGTCAAAAAGGATGCAAATCTTGTTGGTATGCAAGAGTTATGACTCTCCTTCATGAAGTTGAATATTGATATAGAAAGACTTCCTCCTCTTGGGTTTTCCATTAATGCTCCTCAACTCACTAAACATGAGGTTAACATGGGTATACGTGAAGAACTCACCAAGTCTTATTTGAAAGCTACATGGTTTGCTCCAAAAGAGCCTTTGAAACCAAAACTTCTTCACTATTTTCAATTTTATTCCTGCTTCCATGAAGATCAAAATAAAATTCTTGAATACATGAAGAATTTGTTGCCTTCATGCTTGAGGATCCCTTTAGCTCAGTTTCGCATTTGCTCTCACCCGCTTCGGATGGAATCTGATCATAGCCTCCCACAACATGAGCGTATATGTCAGTTGTGTTTTCTAGAGCCTGAAAGTGAAGAGCATTTTATATTCAAGTGTCCCATCTACTATGAAATTTGTGGAAGATACCATTGTCTTTTTAGAGATTCCAATGGATCTTTAAGGAGCCTCATTCGATATGAAGACCAAAAATGTTTAGCTTTGTTTATTCGTGAGACACTTCAACTCCTAAGAAAGAACACTCAAATTGAAGACCTCAAATACAAATAATTACAGGCATATCAGTTCTTACTTCCAAATAATTGATTTCAGAATCTGAAGAGATCTCATACGCAAACAAGTTGGTCTAGATCTGTCAGACAACGTACATTCTACTGGTTCCCAATTCTTCAACCTGCTCGTTGTTGATTTGTTGTTTCTTTTATTTATATTTTCTTGGAGATGCTTTTGGCACTCCCTTTATGTATTAGTCCTTGTACTATCTTTTCTGTCCCATAGGCCATTCTTGACCTTTTGTGGATGTTAATATCTAAACTAGCAATCGCATGTGTACAATGCAATGTGAACGCCGAACGATATATGTTATTTGAAGGGATAGTTATTACTTTTGTAGTTGATGTTGATAAGGAGTGTGATTGATTTTGTAAGTGCAGGAATATAGATGAAGCATTACAAGCCTTTTCTTGCAAGGGTCATCCAATCTTATGCCTTTGTGGATTGAAATATATTGAAGGGGATCATTTTACATATCCACTATACTCCTCAGATTTCCAAATTCCTCTGGCAGAAACCCTTTCAGTCTATTTCCACTCAAATTCCTTGAATTTATAATTGAGATGAATCATCAAGTCAATTTAATGTTCACTAATAAAAACTGGACTTCTTGTTTATGCTCCATAAAATCCTATATGGATAAGACTTACAATTTCGAAGATGTTCCAAAGCCCCCACAGATCGTGGAATGGGTCCACAAAGTTTATTATCAGAGAGGTCCCTAAGATTTCATGCCAGAACAAAGATCAACAAAACATTTGGAAGTCTTTCACAACTGTCATCTAGAGAGTAAATTTCTCTCCAAACACAATTCTTAATAGCCTATTGGAAGTATCACCAAAAAATAAAAAATAACTGAACTCACAATGTATCTAAACTTATAATATATCCCAGCTCTATCATAATTGCTCCCTTAATATTGTTTGAGGATAGATTCGTGTAAAAGCAATAACATAATATTGCTAGACTCATTAGACCACAGTTGAATTATATATGCATGCTTAATGTGCTTGACATAACCCTTCCACAATCATCATATACATGATCGATCAACAACACAAAATAAGTAAGGCTTCCAAGCTTCTGGAATTCCACAAATAAGTATAACCATACTCATTGTTTTCCACAAATCTTGTTGGAAGAGATTATAGAGATCTGTGTAGTTTGGGAAAATGGGTAAAAGAGCTCTGATTAATACGGTCATTCATCTTTTTCCCAAGCTTCCGTATGAATTGGGTAGAGAGTGCTTGCTAAGGGTATCTTGCACATCTCACTTCAAGCTCAGACAAGTCTGTAATGGCTGGAAGAAAGTGGTAAGCAGTCCCCAGTTTTACGAAGACAGGCAATGGTTTGGAATGTGTGAGGAAGCCATCATTTTAATCGAGGTGACGAAGACCTGTTAACTGGCTCTCGACCATGCGACCTTGTGTGACAAAAAGCCCTTCCCAAGGGAGTAATCATATATGATCCTGTAGACAACTCGTGGGAGAGGCTCCCTCCCATCCCCTCTAAACATCAATTTTGCTACAATATTCTTTCTCACTGTGTATACTACGACTATAAACTGGTTGTGATGGGGTTCATGAATGAGAGCAACCAAGCCCTAACTGGCAAAGTGTTTTGATATACGATTTAATCTCTTGCAAATGACAGTGAGGCGTCAACAATCCAAGCCATGTGTGGGGTCACCTGTGCGCGGTGTCAGCTCGAGGATTGATTTTCATGTTGGAAGGAGCTGATAACAGTGAAGAGGGGTTGCAGGGAAGAAAACCCATGCTCTATAATGTAGGAGATGACCGGTGGGAGCTTCTTCCTGGCGTTAATGGAGGAGATGTGGCGGCCACTATTTCTTTTAGCGGAAAGTCTCACGAAATTGGGGAAAGATTCGATCTCGTGTGTAACTGCATTCGGACATGTATGAATTTTATCGGTGGGCACTCGAAAGTTATGACCATCCTCTTCCTCTTCCTCGAGGAATTCATGGATGTATTTTGTTGTGTGCCACGGTTTGGCGTGATAAGATATTCGTCACTGGGCAAGATGACAATTGCAATTCCACTGTGTTTTATTTGCTGGACAAAGGAGCCTTGAATCCCGATAAACAATGGATAACAAAAACAAAATTGTTAAAAAATAACAAAATTATCATTTAAGCCGTCAAATTTGACACACTCTCATGAATGTCTGCAAAGCCCTTACCCATAGGGGTAACACCTTTGACGTAATTAAATTAAATTAAACTCGGAATACCTATCAAAGTCTTTCAGTTTGGAAAGGCGTGCCTACCAGGGTGCCCAACTACGGATGCGGTGGGTTTGTGAGTTGATGTACGGGTGGAGATCGACGGCTGTGGGGGATTTGGAACCTGTCGCTACTCATCTTCCCTATACTTTTTTTCTACTCATTCTCCACGCTGCTTGTCAATCGTTCGGCTATTGGCTTTGCTCCGCACACGTGTCCAACCATTTTAATTGTTTCTCGTGTGGCACCGTTCCTTTAGTATTATTTGGTTCACCTTTACAGCATTGTATGTTTTGGGTTTGCATGGATACTTCCGCTAGATTATAGAATGCGATACGGAAGAACTTGTCACTTTGTTTATTACGAGGCACGATACCTTTTGATTATTTTCGCAATGAATATGTGTATACATTTGAATAATGTTTACACTTTAATTTTGTAAATATTGTTCTAGTATTTTCTCTTCTCGAGAGTTAATGTCCCCTAGACTTTGATGCATCTAACATATACTCTATTAATGATATTTTGAGTTATCAAATTTGTTGCTACTCTTACAAGGAAAAGTGTCTCTTATCAAAACATCGACACGTTTTTTCACTAGTCGATGCAATGCGCCGACTATTTAACACTTTTTGCATGCACGTGGGTGTCAAGCTAGGGACAGTCAATGTCGACATGAAGACAACTTACGCTCGAGTGCTCTTACAATGTATTGAAATTTACTTTTAATATACCATATTTTTTCTATTTTGAAGTATTTTCTATTTTTATTGTGTTTATGATTTAATTCATTGTATGTTATTAAACCATATAATAAGTAATTATAGTAATCCCAAAAAGATCAAAACTTATTGTAACATTAATTTATTATAAATATTTAGTGCCCACACCTCTTAAGCACTTATTAGATTATATTCGATTGTAGATCTTATTTTATTTCACTCATATGTAATTGATATATTCGCACGGGGTGCCCGGACACTTTTATTGGACTCAACAATTTATGTTGGTACTACAACACTATTATAGTGGCATATGGTGTTGACATTGATACATGGAATATTATTTTGATATTAATATGGGATTTCGCTAGTAATTAGAGATGTCGAGATGAGATTATGATTTAGATAGATGCATTATTAGTGTGCTTTGGAAATTATTTTTGTTGATTTGGAAATGTAGAATAGATGATATGTATATGTCACACATGGATATATGGAGATGAGATTATGATTTAGATAGATTTGATTTTAGCATATTGTTTTGACTAAGGATTTGTTATCCTTTAAAATTGGCAAGGGCAATTTTACTGATAACCATACCGAAAATTTGTTCCGATCCCTCATCGGGGATTCCTTGTGTTCGGAGCATTGCAAAATCCCTTCCCGGGAAATCCAGTTTTCCGAACTTAGTCTTTTTGGTCTTTTTGAGCGGGCGCATATAATGACTATGCAACATCAAATGTTCATGCGCCCCCTTTAAATCCTTTGGCGCATGCTTTCTCCTGTCAACAGGCATTTTGGTGCGCCTCCCCTTGTTGAGTCTCCCTTGCATGCGCCAAAGCGCATGCGCCTTCCTGTCAACAGATCATTTGTTGCGCCACTTTTTGGTGCGCCAAGGGCGCACATATTCCTCTGTCGACACCACTTTCGGTGCGCCTAAGGCGCACATATCTTCATGTTGACAAGCGTTTTGGTGCGCCAAAGGGCGCATGTTTTCTTGTGTCGACAGCTCATTTGGTGCGCCACTTGAAAAGTTGGTGGCGCATTTATTGCCTCCTCGCCTATAAATAGGTGCGTCTGCGCTGTCATTATCACCAACGGAAATCACGTGATTTTCTCTGTACCTGTCTGCGCACTAGCCTGTCGCTTTCGAATTGCTTTGTGGACCCATTTGCACATTTCTTCGTTATAAATATTCGTAAGAGGTCCTCTTTCTTTTGTGCTTCGTGTTTGTGGTTTTTGGCTGCTTATGGGTATGAATCGGATTGAAAAGAATGAAGTCATGAGCTTGCCCCCCCTGCGTCTTTCCACATGATCTTCCCCCTCTTTCCAGATCTGCTGGTAGAGGAAGCTCTGTTCTAAAAATAATAATAAGCTTGGACCCCTTTGTTTAAAAGCTATTTCTATCACCCCAATGAACCTTGCAGAAGGAGCTAAGCCATATGTGAAACCCCTCTGAGAAGAATCAAAGCTTTAAAGGAAACTGTATTTTCCTTCTCCTTCGGCGCATTGGCACACTCTGCAACATGAAGAACAGCTTGCGCCAATGGTGCATCTGTCGCCCCTGTTACACAAAGAGCAGCCGCGCCAATGGCGCACTTTCCCCGCTTGTTGCAAACGCTTTCCTTGCGTCCTGCTTGGCGCACCAAACTCGTATGTTGCATTGATAAAATTTGTGCCATTGGCGCACCCAACATCCATGTAACAATCCTTTCATATGCGCCAAGTGCAAAGCTATAAACGGTGCAGGCGCATCCACCATTGCAACAACGTTGTGTCATGCAAACCTTATATGCGCCTTTGGCGCACCGAAGTTCCATGTAACATGAAGAATTCGTGCGCCCTTTACAAAATGCATCCACATGGCGCAGGCGCACTTGTGCTTACAGCAACAAAGAATGCACCCTGCAGTGTCTATGCGCCATGCACCCTTTGGCGCTGATTTACCCCTTGCAGCAGCCCTTTCCCGTGCGCCTTATCTATTTAGCTCTGCAATCTGCAATATCCATGTGCCATGCACCCTAAGGCCTCAAAATTGCTGACTCTTTCTTCTGTCAGCATTTCAATGAAAAATCAAACATCTGACACGGCTTTCTTCAATTGGGTTTCACTTCTTATTCTTGCAGATCAGCTAAGTTCAGAAGAACATATGTCAACATCAAGCAAGAGACCTACCAAATCCAAAGGCAAGGCCAAGCTCACAGAAGAAGAAATGAAGTATAAGTATCAGAGGGTCAGAATGCCCGAGTCCCAAGCAGAATGTGACCTGGACATCAGAGACTCAGAACTGGGTCATATTGACATGGAGGAATTCTGGTCCAGAACCCAGAAGGTCACAAGAAGTCCATGGATGGACAAGCTGATAGGCAGTGCCCTGCACTTTGCTGGAGGAATCCCAGTCAGTGCCGTAAACAATGAATTTATGATGGTGGTTGCCCGGTGCTACAATAAAGACACAAGATGTGTCGTAAATGAGAAGGGCGAGGTCATAATCAACCTCACTGCCCGCCACTTTGAAATAATACTCGGCATTCCTCATCACCGGCACTTTGTGGCCGTCAGCCAAGAAGACTGTGTTAAGGCCTGGGATGACAATGAAGATCAGTGCATGCAGCTGATGAACGAGGTATATTTGAAAAATAAAAAGGTGGTGACCCGTTGGCCACAAATCATTCACCGCAGTGATTTTTCAGAGGAGCTCAGTGACACCATCACGTTCCTGAGTAGGGTGTTTGGGCTTCCTGACGCCCACTATTTCCACAAATGGATGCTGCGGTATTTAGAAACAATGAACAAAAATGTGCCCGATCAACGCTTTGAATGGGCAGAAATTATAAGCAGCACAATCTCTGAGCAGCTACAACAATTTCCCACAACGGGAGGTTCTACATGAATTCCTATGTTGTTTACGCTGCAGCTTCAGAAAGGGACTACCCAGCTCTGATGCGGAGTGGGGTTTGGCCCCAAGTTAAAATCTATGAATATTATCCAGAGCTAAAGCTGGAAAATAGCATCCCTCAATTTACAAAGATCAATGATGCATTTTTCTATTTCATCATTTGCTGCTGAGGCCAAATATGGCTCACGGCTCACCATACACGACCAAGAGCATCATGGCAGCCACAGAGAAATGGGGGCCCCGTTCACTCAATTCCCCACATTCACTTATCTAAGGGCGGCTAATTTCTTGGGGGAGCCAACTAGACTACCAAGGTATGCTGGGCCCAAATTGATTCTCGCTTAGAGTTGTCAAGGCAGCTTATTACTTACCATGAAAAGTGCCTAAAGAGAAAGAAGGGTGGAACTCCTTTCCCCCTCACAAAGGTGGTAGGTATACATGTCTCACTCACCACAAGGCAAAGGACATGTTTGCAGATCCGGAGTGCTGAATCAAACATGACTTCCTGCAGAAGGCCCACTTTCGGTCCAAGAAATTGTCTGCCAAGGGCTAAGCTCGATCCGATCCACATCCCTCAGATCGAGGATATCTACATTGACTTATATCACGAGGTTGAGCTCAGGAGGAAGGACCATTCTCGTTTGGCCTTAGCAGAAATCATCCAGTATGGGGTGGCCATCATCCCCAAAGGCTACCAAACTACTGAGGAGGAAGTGGATCAAGTGTATCTTGACACAGGTGGGGACGATTGGCCTTTTGCATTGATTGATAGAACCAAAGCACCTCAGACAATTGAGGAAAGGGTCAAAGAAACTCTGCGCAGAACAGAGCATTGGTGCCGAATGAACGGGCTCATCTACCTCGGAGTCGATTTCACAACCTCTCCGTTGGGTAATGCACCTCCTCGATCAAAACAGCAGCCAAAAGGCAAAGGAAAAAGCAAAGAGGGTGAATCCAGCACCACTCAAGAGGAAGCTCCTGAAAGTCCTCCTTCCGCTGCACCCGAACAAGTTGTAACTCTGGCTTCTCCAGAGAAAGAAGCGGAAGAAGATGTTCAAATAGGCCCATCCACTCAGGATGTCGCCACTGCCACAACAATTGAGGTCCCTTCTTCTTCTCCTCCTTCCCCTCCTCGAGTGACTCAAGTGACCATTCCTTTGGTCGTGTCCTCTCCCCCTTCTTCTACTGTTCCTCTCGCTTCTTCGTCCATCTTCTCTTCTCTCGCGGATATGTCCCCCTCCATTTCTTCCCTCATCTCTCGAGTTCCCCTCTTCCTATGTCTTCCTCTCTCCGTAGTATCTTCCTCCCGTGAGCACTTCCTTGGCCTCCCTCTCAATGCCGCCTCCAAGTGTCTCCACGTTTTTCCCTTCTACTACTGCAGCTGCCCCCTTCTCTGTTTCTGGCCCTTCTCCCACAAGTCCAGCCTGGATCTCCCAGCATCTAAGTCAACAGAAAAGGAAAGTTCCCATCGCTCCGATGGACTTCTCCATAATCCCGTCAAAAGGGGCAAAGAAGCAGAAGCCCGTCACATGCTTCTCTCAGAGTGCTTCGGGAGAGAGGGTAATGGAGATCGCGTACCCCAATCCTCTGAAGGATAAAAAGGATCTGTCTCCGACAGATTACACAGTGACTCAAGTCACAATGGGTACGTCTTCTGAAAGCCTTCAGGGAGAGGCCCTATCTGCAGTTGACGCCCTCTGCAAGAAGCTTCAAGAAGCAAAAGAAGAGAAAAGGCTACTGAAAGAGCAAAATAAACATCTACTCCAAGCCTTACAGAAGATGGGCAGTGCACCTCCCACAACTGCCGCCGAGACTCCTGAGCCTCTGAGCCAGGATAAAATTGATGAATATGCAAAGATTGGCGAGCAGGGTATGGCCGTTTCTACTTGGAGGAGCCAAATCCTCAAAGACAGTGAAAAAGTAATCGCCAAGTTCACTGATTTGTATCTGAACATCAACAAGGTGAATAAAGAGCTCCAAGCATTAGCGGGACCCATATCAGAAGAGCTGGACCATGCTAGGCTGTAGCATGAGACCTTTCAACAAATGTTCGACTATTCAGTCGAAGATCTGGTCAAGTTCGGCGTTTTCGGTCATCCCAGGGCCCTCAATAAAGTCCTTTCCACTCTAGACTACCGGATGGATCAACTAGAATTCGTCCTTGAAAAGATCGATAAGGTAAAGGAAGAAGCCCTGGACGCGATGCACCAAATGGAGCAAATCGTTCTCAACATGTCTCCAGGGTTGCTTACTCCTTCCTTCGCCTTAAGGAAAGTTGATGAAACCATCCAGATCTTCAAGGAGATTGTTTCACAAGGGCTGGGGCTAGAGGTCACTTTTGACGCAGAGTCCATCAATAACCTGCTGGCCTGTCGGGACTTCATCGGGTTCCTCATAGAAGTAGAGAAAGAATATTCCAAACTCCCAGAGAAGCTCATAGATGAGCGGGAGACTTGCAAGGCGATCAGTGAGCGACACAAGGATCCTTCCCAGATCGCCAGAGCCTCGTGATCAGCAAGTTCATGGAATACCGTGCCCAATTCCACATCTCGTCACCCGAGCAAAGAATAAAGAAGATATCCCCTTCCACTAGCATGGGATGATGACGATGAATAAATTCTCTCTTCTTTTCTCTCTCTTCCGACTTTCTTTTTGTAAAATGTCTAAAGTATGTTGACACAAATGATGACATCATCCATGTTGCACCATGGGATGATGTCATCCATCAAGTTGTCAAAAGTCAACATGACTTTGAGATATTTTTGTAGATATTTTGTAAATAGGTGGTTGGTTCCTTTTTGCCTTCCTTCTTCTCCTTCTTCTATAAATACTCAAATACTTGTTGTATTTAAAAAGTGGATACTTTTCAGATGAAAAATAGAAGTGAGAAGAAAAGACTTTGAGCTTTTTGTAACAGAAAGAAATATTAATACAATATTTAGACTTTGTGCTGAATACATGTGTTATATGCATTAGATCTTTCTTATGTCAGATCTGTGTGTTTATTCTGTTGGATCTACTTCTGTTTTATTGTCATTTATTCATCAGTATTGCTTTGCTCGTTTATGCAAGTAGGTTTGGCTCTGTTTACTACCAATCCCAAAACATAAACCTTCTGACCTTTCTGCTTTGGAATTCATTTCTTTTCTTTCTTCGATCTGGTCTTTCTTCATCCTCTCTTTCATTCCTTTCTTTTCGCAGTCGGAAACACCCTACTGGGATGAGATCCCAAACCCCCAAGGCCAGAATATTGTGAGACTTGCACAGATTCCTGCTGGTAGAATAGCAATAAACCAGTTTCACTTTGCTGACTCAAAGAGGGGCTATGCCCTACACACTGTTGGCTCATTTATCCATAGATCTACCCAAGCGACAGATTTTCAGACCAACAGGATTATATGTGTGTTGAGTGTGTAGATGGAAGACATGTGCATGAGATGTTACCTAATCATATAAAAAAATAGGATGAAAGGGTACTAACCCACAAAAGGCATGTCAACCAACATGGGATCACTTAAGCATGAAACTAGGTCGTATAAATTGTAAAGTGACCATTTTGTAACTTATTTTAGTCTTTTTCATTCCTTTTGGAGTTTTCTATTCATATATGACCATTACCTTGTTTTACTTTGTTCAATTTAATTTTTCTTTAGTTGATTTAAGTGTTGTTTAGTAACTTGTTTGTTTTTACCTTTTGAAGCTTATAAGTGGTTTTGTTGAGTTGTTGTAACTTTCATATTTTAGAAAATTCAAATTTGGCATTATGGGCCAGTTTTTGGTAGTGTATGAGACAAGTAACCCTTGTTGCACACTCTTAAAAATTCACTCATACACCTACCCCATACACTTACCCATGGGGTAGGTGTACATTTATTCCTTTTGGCCACTTGGGGGCTCAAAAAGGACCCCATAATTGATCTTGAAAGTATGTCAACCATTTTATCATTTAATTTTGTGTAAGTATAGTGGTAGCTTACAAGTGGGTGCACGTAAGAGGTTGTGTGATATTTTGTCTATGTGAGATTTATTAGTTTCTTTGATTTTGTAAATTTGACTTTGTATATTTCTTTCTTATTGATTAGATTTGGTATCTTAACCCTGAAAGAGAATTTATGAGTTTTGTTTGAGTTGTAAGAAGGGTTCATTGCTTGATTCATGTGGGCTTGTAAGATATTTGAATGCTTTAGTTGGGGATTGTGTTGTTCTTGGTGTTGGAGCATGCCACATGGTACCATCCTCTTAGGTGCTCCAACTTGGTAGGTTTTCTATTCAAGAAAAGTTTTGTTGGGTGTTTGGAGGTTATGTATTTTGAATATTAGAGTTATTTTGCTAAGATTGTGCAAGTGCTTGCTTGGGAGTGCATTGTTTGGACATGTGAAAGCTTTTGGGGAAAAGATCAATAAGAGGTATGCTTCATCCCTCTTGATTTCTTTCTATAAAATATCATTCTCTCTCCCCATCTCTTGCATTTTTAATGTTATATTTTAGTTTCTCATTTGAGCATGTAATTTTTTGAACAAATTTAGTGGGAAGCTTATATTGCACCCATTGTAGGGCACACATGAGTTGGTTGTGTGTTTAGGAATTTGATCTATCATTTATAGAGGGAAAAGGGTTGAAATGAAGGGATGGCTATTTGTATACATGTCTTATTAGTGGAACCAAAAGAAGGTCTCTGACTACTCTTAGTAGAAGGATAAGGAAATTTAGGAGAGGTAAAATGGGATTTTGATGTATTGTCTTATGGAGGAAACAAGGACTAGTCACCCTTTCTTAGTGGAGGGAAAAGGAGTAGCCATGGTATTCTCTTCCCCCTTTTCATGCCTTTAGTTAGCTTGAATTTGTGTGTTGATTTCATTTTTCGTTGATGGTTACATTCTCATTTACCCAAAAACTTGAGTTACTTATGGTTGTGTGACCATACTTGTGTGTGTATGGGTTTGGGTATTTTTATTTCTTTTTATGTCTTTAATGTTAGTTGGTGAGCCCCTTTTGTGAGTTCAGGAATATTATGGGTCAATAAGGATGAAATCATCCCTTCATCAAGTTGTTAGGAGGTGACTTTTGTGAGTCCTCTCTTTTGATATGAGTGTGGCTTAATGGAGTGCTTGGAAGAGGGAGTCTTGATGAAATGAAGATATGATTGTTATTGTCAAAATTGAAAGTTAGAGTGTTTTATTTCATGTTTCTTAATAGTCTCCAAATGTGAGAAAACAATGTTGTAATTATTATCAAAAACATAAATGTTGTTGCAAAATGGAATTTATGTACTACATTCTTCATCCTTTTACTTAAAATTTTTATTTCAAGAATATGGACATATTCCAGTGAATCTGGACTCCAATCTTTCAGGTTTTGGTAGAAATCTATCACCTTTTTTTTTGTGTATAATGGATTCCATTTTTGTTACTGCTGGATTATATTATTAATATTATTGATTCCATTAGTAGTACTATTGGATTCCAATATTGGCATTATTGGACTCAATGAAGTTCCAATATCTATTATTGGATTCCAATTTTACCATTATTGGATTCTATTTTCATTATTATTGGATTCTAATTTTGCTATTATTGGATTCTAATTTCGCTATTATTGGATTCTAATTTTTGGATTCCAATTTTGTAATTTTTGGATTCCAATTTCATTATTATTGGATTCCAATTTCGCTAATTTGATCTATATGAAGAATTATGTTGACTGAAGCTAATTAATGAACACTAAATTTATTTTTGCATATTGAGACTTGATTATATTAATGAAGAATTGAATTAATTTCACATTCATAAATTTAGAAAATCTTGTTGGGATTACATAAGGCTATCAACCGCTAAGTTACATAAGGTTAGCAACCACTAAGTTACATAAGGCTAACAACCACTAAGCTACATACATGGGCTAATGCGGTCAGTAAGTTACATAAGCTTAGCATCCACTAAGTTACATAAGGTTAGTGACTGCTAAGTTACATAAGCCTAGTTTTCACTAAGTTACATAAGCCTAGCGGTCATTAAGTTACATAATCCTAACAGCCTCTAAGTTACATTATATAAGGCTAGCGGACGATAAGTTACATAAGCCTAATGGTCGCTAAGTTACATAAGGCTAGCGGCCACTAACTAACATAAGCCTAGCGGTCATTAAGTTACATAATCCTAGCAACCGCTAAGTCACATAAGCTTAACGACGCTAAACTACATCTTTTTAACATTTATTTGATCAATTTGTAAAATGGAAATCATTGTAATGGAACTCAGTAGTCATGCTAGGCATTTCTAAATAGAAGATAATCTAGACAATGTGAACTACTTTTATACAAGATAATAAATTTTTAGAGCTTAGATTTCTATGCTTTTCCATTCTATAAATCATAAAGAACAACAAAGAGTTAAGAATTATGTTAAACACATTGTTTTGAAACATGGATTTGATAGTTTATTTCCATAGGAAATCAATTCCTTTAGGATAATTATAATGAGAATTACATAAGGATTGATCCCTCTCGAGGGTATCTAGTCCAGCCAATTTTAACTACAATGCATTAATTAGGGTTCTTGAAGTTGTGCAAGGTATGCTTGAATGGCTTCATGTCCCCAATTCAATATTTTAATTTTATCTCATTTCCATATTTTGCTTGGTGTCCATGCCCGATGATGTTGTCTAGATCAATATTTGATGTTTCCCTTGATTTTTGCCACCATTGATTTTTCTTTATGGGTAAGTGCATGGAAATGGGGGACTAAAAGGGGGTCAAAAGTGGTCACATTTTTCATGAAATCAACAAAACGTAAACTTCAACTAATAATTTGGCATGCATATGCTTAAATTTTGACAATGTTATAAGAATAAGAATCATAGTGCTTGGAATCTGGTTTCTAAAATACTATTTTTTAAAATGGTGGAGATTAAGAAGGTCAAATGTGGTGCACACACAAAGTCCTGCCTACTTTTGTGTCAAAAAGATAACACAAAGTGTTGTGTGCGTGCCCCCATTTTTGAGTTCTCAGAAATTATTTTACAAATCCCTTTAGGAGAAAGTTAGCGAAGACCATATATGAGGTACCACTAATTTTTCATATTTTTTGGATGAATATATATTTTTTTACTAATCTTCAAAGTAAACACATCCCAAAAATGAAATATTTGTATGTACACCCCCCTAATTTTGAGAAAAATAGTTGATTTTTTTTTTTTAATACATGTAAAATGGAGTTTAGATAAAACCATTTTTAAAAAATTGGATGAAAAATCATAAATTGTGTACAAAAAATTATACATACGTTTTGGAAAGAAAAGAAGACAATATTAAAAGAAATTAAGGATGAAAGTCTTAAACTAATCGGATTTTAGAAAAAAGTATATCATCACAAACATTAAACTAATCTTGACATCACAAGATATTATTTTTAGTATTGTTTTATTACACATGAGAAATCGGGGTGTACACTTGAGATTATTATGTTTTTTGTAAAACACATATTTATTCACGAATTACACGGTCCAATCCTTAGGCTTGGATATCCTAGGAAAATCTAAGCCTATGGATTGGGAATCCAATCCATAAAATATATAACGTGAGCGCATTATAATTCACTTGTGTTATATCATGAGTGCATTATAATGCGACCGTGTTATAATGCGACCGTGTTATAACGTGAATGCACTATAATGTGAGTGTGTTAGAACACACTCGTGTTCCTGTTAGTAATGGTGTATATGTGCATTTGGGAGCTATTTAAGAAATTAGGGTCACTCTACACCTTATGGAACTAGTCTTAGAACTCCATAAGTCACAGTTTAGAAGATAGTTTTTCATATTCTAATCTAGTCAATACATAGGTATTTTTCAAGATTTCAACATTCAACCTAAATATTTTAGGGTTTAAATTCTACAATTGATATTTGTTTTGGGAAATAATATAGTCATTGTTTAGGTTTTGGGGCCTTCTTGATTGGTTATTGACATTTGTAAGAGTTTTAGATGTGTCAAAACTATATTTTATAAACCTCACAACTCCCAAAGGTAACAACAGTTGCTCAAATATATGGACTCATGAAATGCCTTATAACACATAACAAATCAAAACACATACAATTTTTTTATCAATTTAAAAATCTTTGACAACATCTACAAATACTAATCCCACTATTGGGACTATTACAAAAATCAACTAAAATCGTAAAGCTATTACAATGGTGTTTCTCCAAGACCCTTGACAAGTTTCACTTATTTAGTGCAACTCATCTTGTCTCTCTAATATTTACCACTCTAGCCCCTCAAATGGTGGACTTGACTCATTTTATGTTTTCTTAGGTTTTAAATATTTTTACATTGGAAGTGAGTGGGTGGTTTCTCTTGATTATGATTTTTGCGCTCCTTTTACATGCATTATCAACAAATATTATCTAGAGTTGTAATTAGCCCTAGATGAAGTAAAAAATCACATCATAAAGTTCTAATTAGTTTCACATAGCTCAATTTAATCAATATTTATTCTTTTATTGAACCTTTAGTAGAGAGGAACTGTTGTCATGCAAAATGTCTAACATGAAAAATTGAAACTTTTGATTTGGGGCTCGTGACTTTTGGTCATGATACTCGAAACATCTCCACCAATCATTTATTTCTTTGACCATGATTATCATGTGAATTTCACTTCTAATCACTTACATATTAATGCCTCTATCGGATCGGTCTCCATCAATAATACCAAGGTTGACCCATCTTGGCCCATCAATACATGTTCTATTCCACTTCTCATCGCTATTGGCTATCCACTATCACAAATTTCATATCCAATGAACAATTCATATGGTGTCGTCAAACTTCGTGTTACGGTAGGTCCTCTTACTATGCTTGTACCTTTCCTTGTTAGACAAGCAATCAACGGTTGTGACATGCTTCTAGGCCTCAATTAGATTCGTAGGTCTAAGTCTATCCTCTCCATGAATCATTTGCGTCTAAAGTTCATTCACAACAATCAAGTCATTTCTATCGATGGTGTGCCTCCTTCTACTCCATGGTCACACCTTCCTCTAGCAACGACTAATGGATCATATGTTTCATCTTATCCACCTTGTCCTATAGTACATAAAGCACAATCTAATCCTAGCTCACCTACTTAGCTACTAAAGACACACCTCATGTGGCCTCATCGATCTATTCGTCCGCAGCATCGGATAGGTACATTCTTAGGATAAGTTCGCATCTCGGCATAAATCACCACCTCGTTTTATTCCACATTGATGCCCATCACCATCGCGTATGAATTCACATAGATCTCCATTGTCGACTCATTTTTACACATTGCAATACCCATCATATGCTCATCCATCGCATGCACATAGAATCCAATCACCTGCGCAACGCCTATTTGTTATACCACCACTCCTAGAGCATGATCACATGATTTAATCACCACAATCATTGAGTAAAGGACCTTCATCCTTTACTTTTATCGGATAGTTCACTCACCATTACACACTTGGGGGAATTATGTTTATCTCTCCCCCTCTAATCAATAACACACATATTACATCATTATCACCTCACAATTCACCATTCACCCCCAACGCTTAGACTTTGATTCACGCTAGTTTTGATCACTACCCGATGACACACTCTTATGCTTCAGTTCACACTTGATTGTTGAGGGCATCCTATACACATGAACCTCACACACCGCACTTTAGACACGACACACAATACACATTAAGCACATCCTACATCCTTGTCTATACACATCATCTTACATTTTACATCCTACATCTTACATCGTACATGCATCTTTGTGTCTTGTATTACATACTATACATCCTACATCACACACTATACATCTCCTCATCACTACATCTACTACATATATTACACATCTACTTTTACGTGTTGCACTCACTACCCTATGACGCACTCTAGTCTCATGGTCCATATTGGACTGTTGAGGGTATATATCTCAAATGGACCACATCACACTCACACATTTGATCATTCACACATTTCTCTCATGCGACATTCCTAGAATTAATTATTTATGCTTTAGGCCACATCGTCACTTCTTCTAGCCTCATCTTAGTGCATTACACTATAGGCTATATCATCACTTTTGCTTGCATCATTTAGTGATATACGCCATAGAATAAATCATCACTCCTTCCATTACCTTGTTGTGATATACACTTTAGGCTAAATGATCACAAATTATTGCATATCATCTATATCACATATCATCACTACACACTCAAAGACATCATTCGCCACACACAACACATAGTTCGACCATTTCCTAATGATGCACTCTCGTTTATGGTTCATTCTTGATCACAAGGGGCATACCAAATGAGCCTTACCGCATAAAATTCCATTCAATTGGGGGCACCTATATCCCATCATTCACATTTCATTCCATTCCATCCATCCAAAACATATTGCATTTCATGGTTATATTTACTCATACATGTTCACTTTATTACACATGCTAGCTAGATATCTGGTATGTCATTATTTTTACCATATACACATGCGTGTTCACTTGTTTTTCTAGTTGTGATCATAGACTCTACATGTCCATTACACGTAGCATGGATGCTTCGCACTGATCCCACAACAGCTTCTGGGGCATCTACATTCATACACTACAAGTGTTATTGTTTCATTATTTTTCATAAAGACACTACTTTATTGGTTCATGCACACTTTGACATACGATTTATATTTCTAACATGCTAACATGTGTTTCATGTGCAACATTTATTATGTAGGGATATTTTATTCCATACGTGTTTGTTACATTATGTCATTATTGCTTGATCTTGTTTGCATGGCCTCGCCTTTGTCTAGTGTGCACACTTGTTTTTTTTTTGCCATTGTTTCCTTGAGTTCCTTGTGACATTGTGAGTGGTGTCCCATGTTTTCAAACCACTTTACACAATCTACATTGTCTTCTTGGGTGTTTACATTGTCTACTTGCATACTAGCTTACACATTGTCTTCGTCATTTAAACTTGTCTTCTACATGCATGTTTGTTCCTACTAACACTTGTTTCTAGCCACATTGTTTACATTTTCCTTGGTTTTTACCAAGCAAATCCCCTCAGTAGGGCACGCTTCATTTCCAGCGGTTGGTCCTCTTTTAGGGCCACATACTCCTACAACGACGTCGCATGTGCACCTAAAGAGGGGGGCATCATTTGGGTTTACACACATACTGACACAACACAATACTGATACAATTCATTTTTTAGTTTTCATTCATGACACAGTGGGTTACATAGAGATTGGGTTTGGCAGAGTCTACAAAACTCATACATAACAAATTTTACAGGGTAGATTGTCCTTAGAATATTCCAGGGAGCATTTACAGGTTAGAGGATAACACTAGAGCTTCCTCTCTACACTACTTCTGTCGTGGCGTCGGATCACCCAAAATCTAGACAATACAAAGATCTCTTCATTTTTGGGAAGAAGTTACAGGTTGGAGAATAAATCAGACTTTCCTCCCTACACTTCTTCGGCTAGTAGCATGAGATCACCCAAAAAGCTCGCATGTGTTCACATCATCTACGGGATCCTTTCTAAACCTTTTTCTCATCATGGATCAGTGCACATATTATTTTTTTGCATTTTTCAACATTTTCACATACTTATTTACATTCTCTATACATATATACATGCATTTGTTTACACATTACACATATACATGCATATTTGAATACTTTATTGTCTTCTCCTTTGTAGGTCCATCCGTATGGGAATCAAACAATCAAGATCACACACATAACGTGTAAATCACACACACAATACTAGCCAAACATGTACACCACACATATCAACATCTACACATGCGCTTCGCCCTAGGTTCACTCTCATCACTTTTTACACTTTTACATCTTTAGTCTCCACGCTCCATCCTTTTATTACTCCACACTTTGTCTAGTCCCTCAAAGACACTTTCTCGCATCAATCTACATGGAATCGTGCACGTATCTCTATCTACTTTATGTTACCGAGCGTTTGACTCACCAACATCAGTGCCCTCGTCCCCTCTAGGTGCCCCCATCCTCTTTGCACTTTACTCACACTCTTTGGGTCCTTTCGAGCCATTTGAGCATCTTATATTTTTGGTAGTCGACATTTTTGGGGTTGATTACGAAATTCAAGCAAGGGAACCATATAAATATAAAGTTATGTGATCATAATAAGGGACCAAGCACTAAGCACTATCTAGTGTCACCTAAGGTTACATCCATTAAAGGCATCTATAGCTCCATTTGCATCCATCTAGCTCCATCACAAGGGAAAAAGGTTGGTTCTTCTGCATCACACTTCATAGGAGGGGAGTTTATTCTATTCCATGCACACATTATTTATATTCTACATCTAGTTACTTGCTCGCTACTTCAAGTGCGACATGCAAAAGAGAAACTTAGGGCACAATTCCATACACAAACACACATAAATACATTAGGTCTGAGATGTAGTGCAATGCTCAATGATAATTCCATCCATTTGGCAGCTAAGGATAGTTTGACCCCCTTCATATGCATCTTTATTTTTTAGGGTTTTGATGCTTTTTTGGGGTTTTGTAGGCAATTCCTTTATTTCGCTTTTACGGCGACATATGACGGATTTTAGCGACATACATGCGACAAGAAGCGAACAAGTGTGAAGCTCTAGTGACCCTGTTAGAACTAGGTTCCAACCATTTTTACAGCACTGTGGTGCCCAAAATTTAGATTAGAGTGCCCCATGCACCCTCATACTTCTCCAGAACCCCAATCCACCAAATTACCCAAATCTATAAATTTCCAGCTTCGTGTGACAATTCTCCACTCCTATTCAACCAGTCTCCAATGTGACACAGTCCCGTGATCTCTTCAAATCAGCCTAAGGCTCTTCTAACCCTCTTTGCATATTAGGGTTTCTACATTTCATTGCTTAGTTTTCTTGAGTTATTTCCTTTATTTATTCATTCATTATTTACTACAAACTTGCATTAAATTAGGCTATTATTTTAGTTTTTAACATAATCAGATTGCCATATAAATTCATTATTGCTTGAATAGATCTTTATTTTTGTTCTTAATCTTAGATAATGAAAAAATCAATTGTTCGTGGTATAATCTGATGGTTTTTTTATATACAAAAACTTTTGTAAAATTAATGTCGTGTATGCCTGTTTTATTGTTCTTTCTTTAAGGTTTGAGCTTGACGTTTGGTTTTTCCTTCAATGTTTGTTGTCAAAATTGGGTGTGTAGCGCTTTTAGTGAGATTTTGACATGAAGATTGTTGTTTTCCGTGGTGATTGATGTCACTAGTTGATGGTGGTGCAGGTATTAGATTCTAATCCAAGGAACATATTTGTTTAGGCACTTCAATGTATGTAAATAAAGATGGTACCGTTGAATGCGATTTATCGCATAGTCATGTTCTCATACTTTTCTCACTACTTTCCTATGTTTGTGTATGAAACATTAGTTGTGTTATTGTGAGTCAGTAGAGTTAGGTAAGTGCACGAAGTTGGTGGACAATTCCATGGACATAAAAACTTGAAATAAAGGAACTGTGATCGCAATTTACATACCGCTATCGCGGTTCCCGAATTCTAGGTTCGGTAATTTAGCAGTCTTACAACTCCTTATTTTCCTCATTTTTCATTTCAAACCGCGATTTTTCCTAAATATTTTTCACTCACGCTTTCAATACCACCTCAAAATTTCTCATTGGACTTCTGGATAGCGATAGATTCAACCATGCCGCCAAGACGAGGAGGTAAGTCCCCGATTGTAATCATTTTTTTGCATTTTAGGTTTTTTTTTTGCATTTTCATGGGTTTTTTGAAATGTTTGTTTATGTATACAATTTTCTTGTTTTATCAGTTGGTCGGCAAGCTCGAAATCATGCAAACCGTCAAAACATTCCTCAAAACCCTCCGAACATTCCTCAAAACCCTCCTCCAAACATAGATCCGCCTCATGTGGCTCCTTTTGTCCCCACTGAGCCAACAGGAACGCAAGATAATATCATTGGAAGAATCTGAGAAAATAAAATTGTCATTGAGAACCTAATTCAAACTATAAGACAAAACCATGCTACAAATCCATCCCGCATGACTTTAGCCAATACATTGCAAACATTGATTGGTGAAGTCGAGTCTACAACCAACCAAATACATAGATGGAACACCTTTAGAAGTGACTGTAGGCGGTGGTATGTGGATAAACTATCCCATGCAGCCGTCAAAGACAAAAAAATTGGAAAAGACCTCATTTGTGCATTATTTACCAACCCTAGAACCAATGCCCCCCCTGTAGTTACTGGCAAACGGTTCCCAATCCATTGGTGCCATGATGACAGAATCAAAAACAATTTTTGGAACCAATGGTGGATGGTTTTTTATTATCCACCATGCAATAACAATGAGGTTCTTGTTATCCAAATTCACCCTCTA
This sequence comes from Taxus wallichiana var. yunnanensis, assembly GCA_018340775.1. NCBI lineage: Eukaryota > Viridiplantae > Streptophyta > Pinopsida > Cupressales > Taxaceae > Taxus > Taxus wallichiana. The sequence continues at coordinate 611,004,647 of CM031235.1, read as the reverse complement.
GGGTTAATTTGATAACATGCATCAGAATTCTCAAGTCTCAGGAAAATGGATTGATTCAGGGTAAAAATCATGTTTCTAGGGTCCCCTCAGATTTTTTCTAACTCCCCTAGTCAAGAAGGAAAGAGCAAGCTCTGAGAAAATGTGAAAAAATTACAGAAAATAAGCTTGGGCTAGAAAAAATCGTGAAAATTGGCTAAGTCCTAGTCCTCGCAACATTCGGGACGTGAGGGACATCGAGACGCGGATCGGCCGAAAAGCCTCCAGGCGGCCCACAAAGCAAAGGGACATCTGGGACAGAAGGATGCACAGGGCGCGAGAAGCCGATCCAGCCGAAGGAGGAAGCAAAATTGACTAACTGCTGAGCAAAATAGTTTGGGACATTCGGGCCGTGAGGACGCGAACACCCGGATCGGCCAAAAAGAGAACTTTAGCTAACTTTCAGGGACAAGTGGGACAAGAAGGCACGCGGCGGACGCGAATCGCCGAACCAGTGAATCGGAAGAATTTGTCCTGGACAGTACCGGGAGCAAGTGGGACAAAGGTACGCGAAGGACGCGAACCGGCCGTTCGGCCGAACGGGAACTTTGTCCTGCCTGGGACATCTCGGGCCGTGAGTGCGCGGAGGACGCAACTGGCCGGCTTCGCCCAAAAGAGAAATTTCAGATTAGGACAAGTTGGGACAAAGGGACGCGTGGGACGCGGATAGCCGAAGGAGCCGAAAGCCAATCAAGCAACGCCACGTGTCATCAGCAGAAAAGGGACAGGGAAGCCCATTTCGGGCGGATCGGAGGTTTCTGTCCCAAACAGCACTGGGACATCCGGGACAAATGGACGCGGTGGACGTGAAAGAGCCGCAGACCCGCGGACCAATCAAATCACGACACGTGTCACAAGGGAAAAGGTCCAAAAGTCAAAGGGTGAGTTTTGAAGGGTCAGCCCGAGCCAATGAAATAGTGCCACGTGTCCAAGTTTAAGGGCCCACAAGGAAATTTCAAAAGGAAAGCCCACGGAAAGGTGGAGGAGAGAGAATTTCTCAGCGAATCAGAGCCTGCCACGTGTCATCCAAGTGGCAGAGCGTGGGGAAAGTTCAAATATTTTTCCCGCCGACCTGTTTTTGCTCTTTGCGTGCCTAAATCTTCAGATCATCATATCTTTCGATCCAGAGCTCGGATTTGCACGTTCTTTATATCAACGGAAAGTTGTTGAAGTTCTCTACATGATTCTGGGATCAATCTTGCATTTTGGTGCAGTCTGGAGGGAGAAAATTGAGAAAATGTCCCTGACGCGTGGTAATGCTAGAAGTGATGCTCCAACAACCAGCTTTAATGCAGTAGCAGGCATAGCTTCGCGCTTCATTGACAGATGTACCCGCCATTTTGCTAGGATCCGCCGCTTCTGCCATAATGAGATGATTCTAAATGTGACCTAGAAGTGGTTGGGGTAGATTCTAGATTTCCTCTCTCTTCCCTCTCTCATTCTTTCTATATATTGTAAAGAGGGGCTTCTTAAAAAAGGTCGAACATTTTCTGTTTTGCTCCTCCCTTCTTCTTCTAATCAGGTGAATTTGTGGAGTTCGAACCTCCCATTTGAAACTGTAATGCGACTCTACCTTTTGGCATTTTGTAGTGTATTGTATCAATCTTTGGAGCAAGTAATGCATGTCTGTGGATGATTCTCAACCCTCTCTGTGTTCATTTGCATCCTCCTGGTCTTTCACTGCAAGTTTTGTTATCTGTGCATGATCTTGCCTCACATTTGAATGGTCTGTGTTTATCAGCAAGACAGGTGTTCTTCATTCCTCGGTGCATCACCTCTATTAGCTTAGGTTTATTTTTATGCATCCCTCTCTCTCTATCTCCTTGGCAAGTTAGATTAGGTTTTGAGTAAAACCTCTACATTTTTCATGTGCATTTAAACAAAGGAATAGGAACCAGCCTTCTCTGGAGAATCCTTTCTCATCTTTTCAAGTCCCACACTTGGAGAAAGGATTCCATGTTGTGTAATCACACTAGATGCCTGAACATCAACCTAGAAACCTGATCTACATCCAGGGGTGTTGTGAGCCTGCAACAACAGTTTTGGCACACCTGGTGGGACCTAGAGGTCTCATTTTTATCAGCAGGTTGATGTGCATCTGCTGCATTTTTCTTACTTAAAAGAGCTATTATTTGCATATCTGGCGACTCCAAGGGGAAGAATCAATTGGTTTCAGCAGTGCAGGCCTGAAAACTCATGAGAAGAATCACCACAAGGTCAAGAGTTGGAGAAGAAGAAGTGTTGTTTGAATACCTGCAGCTATCTCCAAGAAGAAGGCAAAGAGGAAGAAGGATTCAAAGGTCTCCATCTCCACCAAACAGAACTCTCTCAACTCCTCCACCTGGTAGGCCTTTCATTCAGTCAACAAGGGTTTTAAGACCAATTAGAATGGCTCGGAACAACCCCTACGTCAACTTCACAGCAAGAGCACCCACTTGCTCTCAATGCACAACATCCAGCTTCCTATTGCAGCCTTGAAGAACATTCCTACTTCACTTCACCGGAGAAAATCGACTACTCCAGTGATCATGTTAAAGATATTGCTAACCTTTGTGCAATCCATGAAATCAATGAAATGCAAGTGGTTGTCAAGTTACTGGCATCTTCATTCAAGGGTAAAGCATTGCAATGGTTTAGGAGCCTTGGAGCTGGTTCTATCACAAACTGGAATCAGCTATGTATTGCACTTCACGAGCAATTTGGAGAGAAGGGAGACAACTTGTCTCTTTTGGAGCAGTGACAACCATCAAGAGAGCTCCCAATGAGCAAATTGACCGATTTCAACTTCATATTTCAAAAACTTGGGAGAGGATTCCAGGTGGTAGTCAAAGCCAACAAAGAGAAGGTGCTTTTCTCTACTATCTCAAAGCTTTAAATTCTGATATTTCTATGTTAATTCAATCTATGGGAGGCACAACCTTACTCGCTATTATTATAGCATTGCCATTAGAGCCGAAAACTGTCTTATTCAAGCTGGTAAACTGGCTCCTAGGCCTCCCATGCCCTTGTATCCAAACTTAGAAAATCCAAGCACTAGTCAAGCACCCACTTTGGCTCCTGTTCCCACCCCTAGAAATCAAAGTTCAAGTGAAACTTCTACTTCATCCTCTAGTGCTTCAAATGAACTCCAAGAGGTCATGAAATAGTTGCAAAACCTAGGCAATGAGCTAGTTACTCTCAAGAGGCAACAAGCCCAAGGTTTCAGACCTTCTTATCAACCCCAAGCTCAGCCTAATAGGCAGCCATACCAACCACAAAGACCACCTAATCCAGGCTGCAAATAAAATGAATCAAACAAGGCCTCCTGCCAATAGACCATTCCAACCCTATAATCCAAATGCCATATCTACCTCTAAGGCATTAGTGCCAACACAGAACAACATTTCTCAGGAATATGATTGGTGTTTTCCATGCAATGAGCCTCATAACCAATCCATGTGCTTCAATGGTGCTCTCAATCAAGCATTGATGGTGACAACTACTGGTGTGGAGGGTGAGGGCAGTCAAGGAAACAACCAACAACAAGAAACATTCCAACAGCAATCAGCCCCAAATGACACCACATTGGTGAACTGGCAAGCAGAAGATTTTTGTGGCATGAATCAAGCAGTTTCTCAAGGTGTTGCAGCCAACACAAGGTCAAAGAGGAGAAACTTGGGTGAAGAACAGCCATTAGCCCCAGCCAATCCACAACCTTCCACGGCTCCACAAATGATTGGCAAGCAAAGTCCAGTTTCAAATGCACAAGGACAGCCAAGAACAACCCCTAGGCCAACTCAAATGCCAGCTGTTGCTGCCCACGTGCAAGGAGTAAATGTGCAAACCAAGGGACAACAGAGAGATCCTTCATCACCGTTCAGTATCATTGAACAGATGAAGAAGACTAACGTCAACATATCAATGTGGGAATCCCTATCTATCCCAGGCCAAAGAGATCTGCTGCAAGCTGCCATGAAGAATTGGTCAACTTTGAACCAGCAGGTCCCTATGCAAGAGAATGTCCTCACAAATGCTGCTCATCCTGAAGGGAATCATGGAGGACAACAAGGTAAAATGTTGAAGCCCCCTCCATTCTATGTTTCATTAATCATTGGGGATAAACTAGTACACAATTGCATGATTGATTCCGGGGCAAGTAGCTCAGTGATGCCCAAGCAAATAGCTGATCAGCTGGGCCTCCAATATGAAATAATATCTAAAGGGGTAGTGCAATTGGATGGGACAGCAGTAGAAACCGTGGGAGTAATTAAAGGTTTGAATCTTACCTTGCATACATGCCCCAACGTTACCATTTTACAAGATGTGTCAGTGATAGATTTGCCACCACTCTTTGCCCTATGTTTATCAAGGGATTTCACAGCCAAGATTGGGGGGTATTTGTCTGCCGATTGGTCACACATGTTGTTCAGAACAAGATATGGTACTAAGGTCACAATCAGATCCGAACCAATTGCAAACTTTCATATTGAGCCTCATACTCCAAGCCAAATCAATGCCAACTGTTCAACATTTGATCAAGAAGATTATCCAAACACAGATGAAGCCGACACCAAAGTTGGAAGCATTCCAGATTTGACTCTTGATGAATGGGCAAGCAAGGTACATGCTTTTGATCCCTACCAAGAAGTAGAAGAATCTGAACTAGGAGTCTATTGCATACATGAAGAAAACCAGCCTATTCCTAAAGATCACCAAACCAAACCATAAGGATGACAATGAGGTATGGAAATTATTTTTCGATGGATCAAGGAGTAGGCAAGATGCAGGAGGAGGAGCTATGCTTGTTTCACCTCAAGGCATCAAATATTATTCAACTTTTCATTTCCAGTTTTCTTGTTCAAACAATACAAATTAATATGAGGCCTTGATTCATGGACTTCATTGGGCTAGGAAAAAGGGCATAAATAACTCATACGTGTGTTCGGGGATAGTGAGCTGATCGTCAATCAAGTCGGGGACAACATGCTACAAAGAATGACTCTCGTCAAGAACTACAAGAATAGGGTATGGGACCTCATTGAGGATTTCAAGCTTTCAACATCGTGTCCATACCTGGAAGAAAAATGAAGCCGCGGATAGGCTCGCAGCAGAGTTGGAGCAACGTTTGATGTGGTTGACAACATCAAAAGGAAAAAACATAGCCACATATCCATGTGATTGTAAGGCCAGCAGCCTAGATAATAATATAAGTCGGCAGTGTGTTTGAGAACGATCAACGATCGTCAATTTTTTACAAGAAGAGGCTGAATTCTCGGCTAGGAATCATGATGACTAGAGCAGCAGAGATGGGGATCAAGTAGTGCAAATTGGAGCCAAGGACAAACAAGCTTCCAAGGGTTTAGTAATGTTGAGTCTATCTTCAACCCTAATGACCAGCCTGTAAGGAAAAGGTTAACATACAGTCAAGAGAGAAGATTCGTGAGCCAATTCCAGCTTGGGAAGGTAAAACACTTCAAATTGGTAAAGTGGCCACCGAGCAGAGAAATCAGATTTCATACACAAAGCTTTGCCAAGAATTTCCAGATGTCTTCGCTTGGAGCTATGAAGACTTGAGAGGATTCAATCCAAATTTGGCACAACATACCATAGAATTGGATCTAGATGCTAAGCCCATCAGGCAGAAGCAGAGACCTGTTAACCCTCACATTGAGCCTCTAATGAAGAAAGAGCTAAATAAGCTAATAGAGGCAAGCATTATATTCCCGATCAAGCACTCAAGTCGGGTTGCTAACTTGGTTCCATCGGGAGAAGAAGAGCGGAGAAATCAGGTTGTGTGTGGACTTCCGAGACCTCAATAGGGCATCTCTCAAAGATCATTACCCACTTTCTTCCATGGAACAAATATTACAGTAGTATCCGGTTCAGAGAGATTCTCTCTCCTAGATGGCTACTCAGGGTATAATCAGGTGATGGTGAAAGAAGATGACCAGTTCAAGACGGCTTTCACCACCAAATGGGGGACCTATGCCTACAAGAAGATGCCATTTGGGCTATCAAATGCTGGGGCCACTTTCCAAAGGGCAATGGATATGGCATTCAAGGGGTTGATCAATAAAATAGTTTTGATATATCTTGATGACATCACTGTATTCTCCAAAAATGCAGTGGATCACCTTTTTCATCTGAGGCAGGTATTTCAGAGATGTAGAAGATTTGGGGTATCATTGAATCCCAAAAAATGCATATTCCTGGCTCATGAGGGGAAACTTCTAGGCCATATCATCTCGAAAGAGGGACTGGAAATTGATCCAGAGAGAGTCGAAGCCATAAGAGCATTACCATTGCCAAGTCACAAGAAGGCTCTTCAAAGCTTCTTAGGAAGGATCAATTTTGTCCGCAGGTTTGTCCCAGATTTTGCAGCCCTAGTCAAGCCCATCACCAAAATGTTAAAGAAGAGCATGGCTTTTAAGTGGACAACAGAAGGCAAGGAGAGTTTTGAGGCAATCAAAGAAGCTATCTCTCAAGCACCAACTCTCATCAACCCAGACTTCTCCAAGGATTTCATCCTCTATGCATTTGGAGGTGATGACACTATTTCTACCATTCTAGTACAATGAGAACAAAGATAATGATGAGCAACTGATTGCCTTTTTCAGCCAGAGCCTAGATGACTGCGAGGTGAGGTACTCTTTTATTGAAAAGCATGTACTTGCAGTAATCAGAAGCTTGAAGAAATTCAAGCATTTAGTCTCAAACAACAAGGTCCAGTTGCTGGTCTCACATGCTAGAGTTAAGGACTTCCTCCTCAACAAGGATTTGAATGAGAAAAGGGCAGGTTGGATCACCCGTGTCATGGAATATGACATTGATATCAAGATCACCAAGCTGGTAAGAGGGAAAGGACTGTGTGAGCAGCTGGTTTTGGGGAAGCAAAAAGAAGTATGCAACAAAGAAGAAACTGTTTTGACAGTCCAAGACAGCCATGAGCCGAGTGGCAGGCAAGAAGAAGACAATGCTGCCCCGACTCCTTGCTGGACCCAAGGTATTATGCACTTCCTAGGCACAGCCTATGCCCTCCAGAGATGAACAAGACCCAAAGGAGACACTTCAGATTGCAGGCTGTCACGTATGTCATTTTTGATGGAGTTTTGTTCAAGAAAGATGTGAATGGAGTGCTGCTGAGATGCATTAGCACAGGTCAGATTCAAAGGGTTTTGGAAGAGTTTCATGGTGGACCAGCTGGTGGCCATTTTGCACCAAGAGTGACAGCTCTAAAAATCATGAAGGCTGGTTATTATTGGCCTAAAATCTTCAGTGAATTGTTATGCATGGATCAAGAGGTGTAAGAATTGTGCATTCTTCACAGAAAAGAGAGACTTGCTGCCCTTCCATTGCATCCAATCTCAATTGACCAGCCATTCATGCAATGGGGTTTGGACTTCATTGGAGTCATTAATCCCAATTCAAGCCAAGGGCACAAATGGATTTTGACAGCCACAGACTACTTCACCAAATGGACAGAAGCAGTAGCACTCAAAGAGGCGAATGAGTCTAACATCTTAGACTTTTATGAGGGGATAACAACTAGATTTGGTGTACCTGCCACAATAATCTTTGATAATGCATTGGCATTCATTGGATCCAGGGTGACTGAGTGGGCGGTCAAGAACGGTATTTACCTAAGCACTTCATCGAACTATTACCCTCAGGGTAATGGCCAGGCCGAGTCTACAAACAAGAACTTGTTGAGGATCATTAGAGGACTCTTGATGAGAATCAAAGGTCTTGGCATACCAAATCGAAATCAGCCTTATGGGCTGATAGGATAACTCCCAAAAGATCCACGGGTAACTCTCCATTCAGCTTGTCTATGGAAGAGAGGAAATCTTGCCCATGTCACTTGAATTGCCAACATTGGAACTCATGAAACAACTAGAGTTACTTGAATTTGAGCCCATGGAGGTGAGGTATGTAGAGTTGATGGAGCTGCAAGAGATCGAAATCGTGCATCCCAAGCAATGGAAAAGGATCAAGCTTTGATCAAGAATACCTTTGATAGAAGGCCAAGGATAGATCTTTTCAAGTTGGAGATCTAGTGTTGAAATGGGATGTGGATAGAGCAAAACCGGGAAGGCATTCAAAATTTGATGCCATTTGGAGTGGCCCATATATGGTCACAAAGTGCAAGAACAACAATGCTTTCCAATTGGCCTCATTGGATGGTGAAGAACTGCAGATTCCAGTCAATGGAATCTATCTCAAGCGTTGCTTCTAGAGGGAAGTTCACTACCTCTGTAAATATTAGATTAGATTTTCTTTCCTCCAAGTGCTTGTGCACATTGTTTTGTTGTAGGTTAGTTTTGTTTTCCCTAAGTGCTTTGGCACAACTTGCTATCCATGGAGATGTTTAGCAGTCCTTGCTTTCATCAGGTGACATTCCATCTTCCTCCTTGCACATTCTGAGTCAGTTGAGGTTCTAAACAGAATATTTGATGACTCCATGCCCAATGGACTGCTTGTAACTGGTATCTTCTACCTAGGCAGTGTAACCCACTGAGTCACCAATTGTTATCCAAATTCACCCCCCAGGGTTAATTTGATAACATGCATCAGAATTCTCAAGTCTCAGGCAAATGGATTGATTCAGGGCAAAAATCATGTTCTAGGGTCCCCTCAGATTTTTTCTAACTCCCCTGGCCGAAGAAGGAAAGAGCAAGCTCTGAGAAAATGCGAAAAAAAACGCAAAAACAAGCTTGGGACAGAAAAAATCGTGAAAATTGGCTAAGTCCTAGTCCTCGCAACAGTCGGGACGTGAGGGACATCGAGACGCGGATCGGCCGAAAAGCCTCCAGGCGGCCCATGAAGCAAAGGGACATCTGGGACAAATGTGCAGGGCGCGAGAAGTCAATCCGGCCGAAGGAGGAAGCAAAATTGACTAATCACAAAGCAAAACAGTTTGGGACATTCGGGCCGTGAGGACGCGAAACCGCCTTGGATCGGGAAACAGAAACTTTAACTGCCGGGACAAGTGGGCCAGAAGTACGCGGCGGACGCGAACCAGCCGAACCGGGTGAATCGGAAGAATTTTTCCCAGACAGTCCGGGAGCAAGTGGGACAAAGGTACGCGAAGGACGCGAACCGCGGCCGGAACGGGAACTTTCGCACTGGGACATCTGGGCCATGAGTGCGCGGAGGACGCGAACCGGCCGGTTCGCCCGAAACAGAGAAATTTCGTATTGGGAAAGTTGGGACAAAGGGACGTGTGGGACGCGGATAGCCAAAAAGCCGAGAGCCAATCAGATTGCGCCACGTGTCATCGGTAGATAAGGGACAAGGAAGCCCATTTCGGGCGGATCGAGAGGATTCTGTCCCAAACAGCACTGGGACATCCGGGACAAATGGATGCGGTGGACGCGAAAGAGCCGAAAGACCCGCGGACCAATCAAATCACGACACGTGTCACAAGGGAAAAGGTCCAAAAGTCAAAGGGCGAGTTTTGAAGGGTCAGCCCGAGCCAATGAAATAGTGCCACGTGTCCAAGTTTAAGGGCCCACAAGGAAATTTCAAAAGGAAAGCCCACGGAAAGGTGGAGGAGAGAGAATTGCTCAGCGAATCAGAGCCTGCCACGTGTCATCCAAGTGGCAGAGCGCGGGGAAAGTTCAAATATTTTTCCCGCCGACCTGTTTTTGCCTGTTTCGTGCCCTAAATCTTCAGATCGTCATATCTTTCGATCCAGAGCTCGGATTTGCACGTTCTTTATATCAACGGAAAGCTGTTGAAGTTCTCTACATGATTCTGGGATCAATCTTACATTTTGGTGTAGTCTGAGGGAGAAAATTGAGAAAACATCCCTGACGCGTGGTAATGCCAGAAGTGACGCTCCAACAACCAGCTTTAATGCAGCAGGAGGGCTTCCACCGCTTCATAGATGCCCGCCATTTTGCCAGGATCCGCCACTTCTGCCATAATGAGATGATTCTAAATGTGACCTAGAAGTGGTTGGGGCAGATTCTAGATTTCCTCTCTCTTCCCTCTCTCATTCTTTCTATATATTGTAAAGAGGGGCTTCTTAAAAAGGTCGAACATTTTCTGTTTTGCTCCTCCCTTCTTCTTCTAATCAGGCGAATTTGTGGAGTTCGAACCTCTCATTTGAAACTATAATGTGAATCTACCTTTTGGCATTTTGTAGTGTATATGTATCAATATTTGGAGCAAGTAATGCATGTCTCGTGGATTATTCTCAACCCTCTCTCGTGTTCATTTGCATCCTCCTGGTCTTTCACTGCAAGTTTTGTTATCTGTGCATGATCTTGCCTCACATTTGAATGGTCTGTGTTTATCAACAAGACAGGTGTTCTTCATTCCTCGGTGCATCACCTCTATTAGCTTAGGTTTATTTTTATGCATCCCTCTCTCTCTCTCCTCGGCAAGTTAGATTAGGTTTTGAGTAAAACCTCTGCATTTTTCATGTGCATCTGAACAGAGGAATAGGAACCAGCCTTCTCTGGAGAATCCTTTCTCATCTTTTCAAGTCCCACACTTGGAGAAAGGATTCCATGTTGTGCAATCACACTGGATGCCTGAACATCAACCTAGAAACCTGATCTGCATCCAGGGGTGCTGTGAGCCTGCAACAACAGTTCCTTTTTATTTTTGAAGAAATTATATTACAAGTTCGTGCTCAATGAGGTCCCGAATTATTTTGACTTTTCTGACTTTTTTGGTTGAGGAGGTGGCTCTACACGAGAGCACTCACTGTGCACGCGTAGGTCAACCTAGGATCCCCCATTCCCAAAAACCCCCACTACCTTCAGTTATCCCTCCTATAGTGAAGGAGGTTTTGGAGATTGATACATTACATGCATTGAGGGAGCTCACTGACACTCTCACCCAGCATAGTGACCAGATTGCATCTGGTGATGTTGGTGGAGGTGCCAGTTCTAGTGCACCACACCACTGTGGATCATGTGGTGCCGTATGCACTGTAGGCGAGGCATCATTTGTTGGTTCATAGGATTTCTTTTCTATAGATGAGATCCTGGGGAATGTTTTTGGAACTGGTGCCACTGATATTGGTCTTTCACAGGTAAATTTCAAATAAATTTAAATTATATATATATATATATACAATAGTTTAATTCACATGTTTGAGATATATATATATATATATTTGATTGTACGTCATGTACATACATGTAAAAAACTAATTTTTTATTTTATTTTAAATAGCAAGAGCCGGTGAAGGAAACATCCGGCGTCGACATGCTGGCTACTGTGGTTGGGCGTGTTTCAAACGTAAGTTTCAAGTTGTACAAACTTACAAATTTTTAATTTCATTTGATTGCACACTAGATTATTATTATAATGTTTCATGTGTATGTTGTACATGTATTAATATTTTTCTCTTTTATACACAGGAGCCCGGCGGGTCATCATCTCGCTCGTGGCCGAGGCTAATGACACACACTCACATGAGTTTTACACAGGTTAGTAAATCTCTTTACACTTTGTTTCTAATTACTGGAAGTTCACGTGGATTACATGCTTTGGACCTCTGTCATGTAGATTTTAATATTGATTTGTACATGTTTTTTGTATAGCTTATGACTCAAGCTAGAGAGACTCCATATATGCGTAATGTGGAGGTGATGTAGATACTCGCATAAGATCTCGTGAGATCCACTAACTGAGGTACAATTTTTTAAATTTGTTAAATTTTGGAGGTTCATTATTTCTTATTAAACTTAAATCTACAATATCAAATTTTGTAGGTATATGTGAAATATTTAATTTGAAAATTAATTATTTATATGTAGCTTACCCCTCGTGAGTCTATTGTTGTCCCTGCGATGCGTCAACAACAAATTGATAGGGATCATGACATTGCGGTAAGATTTCACATGCATTTTAACTAAATTGTACAAGTTTCTAAATTTTGAATGTATTTTAAAATTTTGGGTGTTAAAAACTTGTTGTTTATGAATGTGTAGGTTAGGTTGCAGGCATGCTTAGAGACACCTAGGACCACACAGATGAAATCCGTAGTGGCATCTCCCTCCACTACATCCCCAGGTCGTGGATGTGCTACTTCTAGCAGGGCGAAGAGAGGGAAGATGTTTCATGAGTAGATTTATAGTCCACCTGGATGTACATATGTGGTCATGAGTAGATTCATAGTCCATTGTATATATATAACCTTTTGTGACCGCATGTGGTCCCATATGTACATTATGAAACATGCTTCGTTCGAGATGTACACATACATTATGAACTTATACATATATATTTTCGAGAGACGTATGCTGGAGCACACTTTGTTTGATTCTTATATTATATATATATCCATGTGTGTTGGTTTTCATATTTATGACTTTTTCAGTTCTTCTTTAACAAGCAGTGTAACGTTGGGATGCATATTTCTTAACTTCTGCTTTATGGGTTTAGCATCTAATGGAAAACATTAATATTCATATTCTCATAATAATGCTATGAAAACATTTTTTTCTTTTGTTGAAAGTGAAGCTCCAAGATTTATCTATTATTTTTCTATATGTTCTTTGTCTTGTTTGTTTACTAATGACTCAAAGAGGATTTCACTATGAGACTTATGTTTGTTTTTCTTAAGGATTTTCATAAGTAGTCTTGATTTTTCTTATACTCTTTTTATTCAAGTGTTCACACATTTGTACTTTTTATCCAAAGTATGCACAATCATCTAGGTTGATGGGAAAATATTTCTTATGATCCCCCTTCAAAATAGAATCCCTGATTCCCATGAATTCTGCAAATGTCTCATCATTATCAAAGAGACACTGAGAGATCTTATATTAATAAGGCATGTTGAGGACTTAATTTATCATCTAGACCATTCTTTTGATATGTTGCCTCCAACAATGTTAAGGGATTGACCAATGATGGAAATTTCTTATTACCAGTTTCAATATGCAGATCTATGTTTAGATAGGACCCGCAAACCACAAGCACTATTTTGATCTGACGATGAGTTAAACAATGAGCTCTATGTATAAGGGTAACTTTTTCTCTTGGTTATCGTGGGATTGGATTTTGATGAAAAGAGATATGATCGTTGGAGTCAAGGTGTGTACTAATTTCTTGAAGGTGTCTGAGATCTATGTTTGTCGACACCCCTTAACTCATAAGTGTTTTATATAATATTTTCTTATATGAGCAATGGTGATTTTGAGGAGATATAGGATCAAAATTCTAGCTGGTGTCTTTTCCAATTATTCTATTAAGTTGTATTGGACTTGTTGCGGAATAGGTAGGGGATAAATGGTATTACCAAACTAGAATGTCTTGTATCCACATCACAACTTTTCTCTAAGATCCTAATGGTATTTACTTGTTCATTAGATGAATGGATGCATCCTATAAGGGATTAAAATTGTTTATCATTTTTTGGATAGATGCAGTAGTATTCCGATAGTCATTACAAGCTTGTCCATGATCTGAATTTTTGTTCTTTTTATCTCCATGGTTAGGATATATGGTTATTTGAATATACCCATCTTCTCGTTAGGACCATGTCTAAATTCTTTGCAAATTGTTGTAGCAACATATCTTTATCAAATGGGTAAGGAAATAGCTTTTTGTATAGATATTTTCTATTGTGTCCTACATTTCTTTCTTATAAAGTGGTTAGCGTATTCTTCATTGAATGCAACTCTTGTTGAATCATTTTTTCCTTTGTGGGTGATATATTGGTCTATTCACTTTAGCAACTTTGAAATTTTCTTCATTAGATGGATAAATGTGAAATTCACCTAACTTTATCTTGAGTCTATCCTTGCATGTATTCCTATTCAAGTAACCTAGAAGGTCACTAAATTTTGAGCGAGTTTTAGTATTTGTATTTGAATGATCTCCTCTTCAAATAAGGGTTCATCTTCATCATAAAATCTAGGAGGAGGTGAGTCTTTATGACTATGTTCAATCTTGAATCTACATGAAGCCTTAAAGTAAGGTTTTCATGAATCACTTGTTGGTTTTGGTGGGTGATCCTCAACATTTTTTTTACGTTTTATTGAAGTGGAAGAATAACCTGTATTAAAATGGATGTCCATTTCTATGAGGGATGGTCATTTTGGATCTTCTACTTTGTGATTCATGGTCTTAATCGCCACTTCATACTCTTGTAATAGTCTACCTCCTAACTCAAGGACTCTTGCAAGTACTTCGTCTCTATTGTAGTAAAGGAGCTCATGAAAGAAAGATAGATCTAATTTGTTTTGGTCTTCGTATGAATTAGATTCTTCTCCACTATGACCAACCAAAGGTTTTGTGTCTTTGACTTGTGAGAAGAGGGTTTCTAAATATTTTCGACTGAATGGGTATGTTGAATTAAAAGGATTTACCTTTAAGTTGGGTTCATCTCGTTTAGACATCATTTTTGTGATTTTTGGCATCACTCGGACTCCGTGGCAACTAGAGAGGCCTTGTCTAATCCGACACCTTAGCGTAGGGACCCTCTATAATAGCCTCTCTTGGTTTTTTCCTTCTCATTTCATTGCTCTCACTGTCCTACTATTTGCAAACGCGTGAAATAGTGTAGTTGGAGCTAGTGTAAGGTTGTCAAATGCTATATTTTACAAACGGTGGGTCGTGGCACCAAACCAACTGCTCCAAAATGTCTGGGTGGCTAGGTGAACACTAGAGGAGGTGGTGTTTTGGTGCGCGAAATGGTCGTTGCTTTCGGGCTACTTCATTCGAGCGTAGTCCCTTAAGAGCCCTGAGACCAAAATATCATTCAACTTCGACGGGTGACTACTCGGACTCCATGGCACCTAGAGAGGCCTCGTCTGATCTGACACCTCGGTGTAAGGACCCTCCATAATAGCCTCTCTCAGTTTTTTCCTTCTCATTCCGGTGCTCTCGCTGTCTTACTGTTTGCAAACATGTGAAATAGTGCAGTTGGAGCTAGTGTAAGGTTGTCAAACGCTATATTTTACAAACGGTGGGTCATGGCATGAATCAACTACGCCAACACATCTAGGTGGCTAGGTGAATGCTAGAGGAGGTGGTGTTTCGATGCGCAAAAGGGTCGTTGCTTCCGGGCTACTTCGTTCGGGTGTAGTCCCTTAAGAGCCTTAAGACCAAAATATCGTTCAACTTCGACGGGTGACTACTCGGACTCCGTGGCACCTAGAGAGACCTCATTTGATACAAAACCTTGGCATAGGGACCCTCTACAATAGCCTCTCTCGGTTCTTTCCTTCTCGTTTTGGTACTCTCGTTGTCCTACTGTTTGCAAACACGTGAAATAGTGCAGTTGGAGCCAGTGTAAGGTTGTCAAACGCTATATTTTGCAAACGGTGGGTTGTGGCACCGAACCGACTGCGCCAGCACGTCCAGGTGGCAAGGTGAATGATAGAGGAGGTGGTGTTTCGGTGCATGAAAGGGTCATTGCTTTTGGGCTACTTCGTTCGGGCGTAGTCCCTTAAGAGCCCTGAGACCAAAATATCGTTCAACTTCGACGGTGACTACTCGGACTCCGTGGCACCTAGAGAGGCCTCGTCTGATCCGACACCTCGGTGTAGAGACCCTCTACAATAGCCTTTCTCAGTTTTTTCCTTCTCATTTCGGTGCACACGCGTAGGTATGGTCTTGTAAACACTTGGGGAGGAGTCATTTTCAAAATTTACAACATTTTCAAAATTTACAACATTTTCAAAATTTACAACTTTTCAAAATTTACAACTTTTTCAAAATTTACAACTTTTTTAAAATTTACAACTTTTTCAAACAATAAAAGCTTCTCTTAGCTTCGAGAATTTAAAATTCTCTACTAACAGTGCCAACCACGTGAAGGTGGAAGCTTTTCTGGCACCACTAACCTAAACATAAAAGTGTTAGTCAAAGAAATTTAAGTTTCAAATCAAAACCATATACTAGATCTATATATGTACAAAATACACAAATTTAAAATAAAATATATTCAAACTTAAATCTAGATCTTTAAACTAAAAATTTATATATATATATATTGAAAAGAAATTATATATACCAGACATTCAAGCATTGTAAATTCATTCCAATGAACCATCAGGATTAGATCTACTCTGAATAACAGACAAGATTGCTTCATGATCTGACTCTCGAACCTTCCCAAGAACCTTGTTATTAGGCCTTCCTCGATATCTATATAGCTGAATATTTGTCACTAGAACTAGATGTGAATATAAGAGTATTTTCCTGTGTGTCTCAAAGTCTTCAAACACCCAAACAGAGGAGTTTTTTAATGGATACCGTCGAAGCCAAGTTCTAGTAACTACCACTGACCTTGTAGGATACTCAATATCTTCGCCATCTATAATAGGATAAGTCAACTTCTTTCTTTCCTCGATGCAACGACATAAGAAATAGTCTGTTCCTTCTTCATTGTGTTCTGTCGCAATTACTTCAAACACATGTCCTACAAAAATAACCAAGGTTGAACAACTCAAATTTAAATTACATATTAAAATTTCAATGGACATAACTCAATACAAAAATTAAATAAATAACCATAAATACCTTGTCACACCAAAATCAAAATTTCATCAAAGTCCTTGGATGTTGTAACTTCATCTAGAGAAACAAGTCGTAATGCTTGTGGAGGTTGATAACTAGGAAGTGGAGTTAGAGGCCTACAAATCCATCCTTCCACCCATTCTTGTGAATCACACTCAGCAGTGACAAATTCAATACAAGATGCACAAAAACATGTTAACTTTCTTGTCCATACGGCCCACAAAGTAGTGTCTCGAGATACAAAATGAGTGCATATCACTCGGACCCAAAGAGTGTCATACAATCCTTGTAGTTAGCAATATGTTGTTCTTCTATCAACCAAAAATATCTGCGAACTGTGGAATTTTCTTGAGAACCTCGGGCCATGTTGATCCGAAAAACCAAATTTAACTAGCAATTGTGCACACACATTTTTCTTGCTTTGTATTGATTTTTGATGTAAAATTTGAGCATTATATCCTTTTTGTATTTTTAATAAAATAATAAAAACTGCAAGTACTGTCCAAATATTGAAAGAAATGAAGAGGATTCACCAGCAATTTGATGCAAGAATTGATAACAGAGTTCGGCGCTTGAGGCCTACGTCTTTGGGTCCGGTTGAATGGGACCGATCTATTAAAATATTGAAAATAATTCTTTACAAATAATTCTACAAAATTCTAACCTTCTCACAGTCTTCCTCTGTCAAAAATAATAGGGGTTGCTTTTTACATCTCCTCCAAATTCCACTCCTAGCTCAAGTTATGAGCATTACAATAATTTTACACAGTCCCGAATACTATACAAATATAATATACTTCTTTTATATTGTTTCCAAACAGCTGGCGCATTGGTTAGGCACCTATACTTTTGGATGGGAGGTCAGCTGTTCCAATCCCCTCCACTTCTCCTCCTTCTCCTTAGGCGCATTTTAAGAGTTTTATCCCACATTGTGGGGGCGTGAAAAATGGAAAGCATTTAAAAATGCATGGAGGGCGGTTTTGAAATGGCTTAAGAGCCACCTATATGCTTATGTGGAGGGTGCATTACTTGGGGACAGCGCATGGTTTGTATTTTAGGTGCCAATAATAGATAATGCGTGGATATTGGTATAATCAATAACAATGCATGGACAGTTTGGCTGAGGATTATGCGTGGTCAGTTGGAAATAGTTAATGCGTGGATAGTGGTTTAAGCAATGCGTGGAAAAGGTAGTCAATAACAAATAGGTGTGGGAAATTTGTATAATTTAAATAATGCATGCCTAAATGTCCCACATGCATGGCACAAAGGCAATTATAGGAGTTTATATACACAATTTGGTTTAATGATTAAATGAGAAGGAGGCCAAGGCACCCCTCCATAATCGAGTGTGTCGAACCTGGCTGAGGGCCCCCAGCCAGTAAATAGCGGGGTCCATTTGTCCAAGAATGAGTGTCCAAGACCGGCGTTCCAAAACCCATTTTTTTAGTACGTCACACAATTCGTCCACGTGTCGCAATATAATTGAAACACTTGGCGAGCGTGCACACGTCCAACCTGCACAAAACTCCAAATTTTGCCAGTTGCCCAAAAATTTCAGATGGGCTATAACTTTTGCAAACGAGCTCTGTTTCCTGCAAACAAGATGTCATCGGAATCATATTTTTTTCTCCATGCTTTAAAAATGACTGCAACTTATTCTGAGAAGATCTTAGATTGGTGTTTCTCTGTGAGGATCCTCTGGATCATTCCTCCCCACTGAGAAAATTTTAGACCCCAAAAGTCAACCTAATTGGTGAATAGGTGAGGGTATTTCTCCCTCACCTTTCCGGTTTCCATCCATTTAGCCTTGTTCGGATGCATGCCTTTGAACCCAACACGAAGATACTCAATATCACCCCTTCGCGAAGTTCTTACTTTCCTGTCCAAAATGATGTCTTCCTGCAACTCATCAAGATACTCAGGAGCAAAATCATCAATGGAAGGCATAATGTTAGAATCATCATGATCAAAAATCATAGGTGGTTCATACAATCTTAAATTCTCAACATTTACAACTGAGTAGATTTGCATATATGGAGGTAAATCTAACCGGAAAGTGTTGTTACCAATTTTTTCCAATATTTGGAACGGACCATACCGTATAGGTTTCAATTTTTTACCTTCACCTGTCAGTCTTTCCTTGCTGATGTGAAGCCAAACTGAATCACCAAATTTGAACTTGTGATCAGTTCTATGTTTATCATGCCTAGCTTTGTACTTAGCCTGGCTTTTCTCCAATTGTTCACGGACATACTGATGAACCTGTTGTATTCTCTGCACAAATATTTTAGCCTTGTCAGAATCACTTGCACCATTAACAACAGTTTCATGTCCATAATATATATCTAATGGAGAATTAGGCAGATATCCATAACAAGTCTCAAATGGAGACTTCAAAGTAGAAGAATGTAAGGCACGATTATAAGCATGTTGCACATAATAAAGATGTTCATCCCACAATTTAGGATGTTTGTTACTATAGCCCCTAAGTAATTGTACCACTGTGCGGTTTACAACCTCTGTTTGACCATCACCATGGGATGAAAAGCAAGTGCTCTTTTTCAATTTTGTGTCCATTAACCCCACAATGTCCCCAAGAAATCTAGAATCCCAATCGATATGATTGAAGTAGGTAAACCAAAATGAACCCAAACAAACCGAAAGAATAAATGTGCGCTTCCTCACCAGCTTATTTGTTTAGTACATGGAACCAACACACACATTTTTCTAAATCATGTCCACTACCACATATAAGTAATCATGTTTTTTCCGTGTCATGGGCAAGCCTCCTACAAAGTCCATGGAAACACTTTCCCAAGGCCGTGTTGGAATAGGAAGAGAAGTGTAAAGTTCTAATTTCCTGTTACTTGGCTTGCTTGTGGCACAAAGAACACATCCCTTAATATATCGGTTTACATGTTCATGCATTCTAGGCCAATAGCAATATTTTTGTAAATGTGTAACTGTCTTACTAACACCAAAATGCCCTTAAATAAGAGAAGTATGTGCTTCCCTAATCATATGCACATGCTCATTTTCTGAATAAAAGTTTTCTAGAATGATATAACAATCCTTCATGCAAATGATAATCTTTTTCTCCTACTTGTTTCCCACTTACTAGATCCTCATACACTTCTCTAAAATCAACATCATTTGCATATTGTTCCTTGTAACTAACATGAGCCAAAGAACTATGCTGCAAAAGGATAGATGCTACTACCACTGGTGGTCTGGATAACATGTCGGCAACCTTGTTTTGAATACCTTTTTTATACCTGATTACAAGATGAAATTGTTGCAAAAATCCCATCCACCTGAAATGTCTAGACTGCTGCAATTTGGTTTGTGTTTGTAAGTATTGAAGCGGTTGATGGTCAGTATGGATAATTGTTTCTTTTCCCATTAAATAATGCTTCCACTTTTTAACACTTTGAACCAAAGCATACAACTCTTTATCATAAGTTGGATAGTTTCTTACCGCACTTGTAAAGGTTTCTGAATGGTAACACACTGGTCGTTTGTTCTGCATCAAAACTACCCCCATTGCGTAGTCACTAGCATCCGTCTCAATCTCAAATGAATGTTGTAAATCCGGAAGTGCCAAGATCGGAGCGGTACTTATCTTCTCTTTCAGTGTATCAAATGCTTTTTGTTGTTTTCCTCCCCACTGAAAGACCTGTTTAATACTTGTCAAAGCATGCAAAGGAGATGCAATATATGAGAAGTTAGCAATAAATTTCTCCAATACTGAACTTTCGCACCTAGAAAACTTCTAACTTCCGTCACATTTGTGGGTCTAGGCCATTTCACAATAACCTCTATTTTTGCAGGATCAATTCTCAATTCTCCATTTCCTACAATATACCCCAAGTAAATTAAAGATGTTTTTCCAAATTCACATTTTGACATCTTCAAATACAATTTCTCTTTCCTTAGTGCATCTAAGACTTTCTAGATGTGTTTAACATGTTCATCCCATGATTTATTGAAAATAAGAATATCATCTAAGTAGACAATAACAAAATTATCAATGAATGGTCTAAAAATTTCATTCATAACTCTCATGAATGTTGCCGGTGCATTGCACAAACCAAAAGGAATCACTAACCATTCAAACAATCCCTGTTTTGTTTTAAAAGTAGTTTTCCAAACATCACCTTCTGCAATTCTTACTTGGTGATAACCACTTCTTAAGTCTAACTTAGTGAAATAAATTGCATTCCTTAATTGATCCAGTAAATCATTTATTCTAGGAAGAGGGTAACGATTCTTTATAGTAATCTTGTTTAAAGCACGGAAATCAACGCACATTCACCAAGTGCCATCCTTTTTAGGAACCAATATAATTGGTGAACCACATGGGGATGTACTTGACGAATTATAACTTGAGCCAAAAGTTCCATTACTGCCTCTTGATTTCCTCGTTCTCTAATATCGACAATCAGACATTCCGATATTGGGAAGAGGTGCATCCTAAAGCAACTGTATCTCATGTTGAACCCCTCTTTTGGGAGGTAGACCTTGTGGATCCTGAAAAACATCATCAAAATGAGAAACAATTTTTACCAATTCATCCTTATGTTTTAGATCACAAGTCTCAAAAGCCATCTCATTTTCTTTTTCCTTGGCTTTGACCACCATGAGCACAAAACTTTTGCTTGAGTTTACAAGCCTTTTCATTTGACCTGCAGTTACCAAGGATAGATTATTCTTTTCACGATGAGCTCTAATAATAAACTCAATTCCATCCTTTACAAGCAAATATTTATTTTCTTCCCTATAGAAGATTGCTTTACGATCATACAAATAAGGACTTCCCAAAACCACCCCACAAATATCCAAAGGAACTACATCCAATTCAACCTCATCAATAAACTTTCTGTAATGGCAAACCCGAAAGTACAAGTTTTAGTTACTCGTAGCTTTTGCATCATCACAAACCCAACCCAAAGGATAAGGCTTAGGATGTGGTTTAGTTTTGAGTCCTAGTTTCTTAACAACCTCCTCAGAAATTAGATTAGCTTGAGATCCACTATCAAAAAGAGTATCAATTTTTGTATGCTTTGAAATTACTCTAATGTGGAAAAGCTCATTTCTTTTCTTATCGTCAGGTATAGTTTGTTTACTAGAAGAAGATGCAACATCTGTAGTGCTATTGTTGGAAATTGAAAGAGTTGATTTACCTTGTAAACCCATAGCTGTGATTTTGGTTTCATCACCCGACTCGTAACCAAGATCATGCACCACGTTGTTTATTTTCTTTTCTTTTCCTTTCTTAACCATCCATTTAGGCTTCTTTTCAGGATGTAATTTCCAACATTTAGACTCATCATGGTTTTTTTTACAATGATTACAAAATGGTTTTTCATCTTCCTTCTTAACAGTAGAGTTCGTTTTATGCTTACCCTTTCCTTTTCCTTGTTCTTTCGAACCTTTTCCTTCAGATTGCTTGTTCTTCTGATTAAAAGAAGAAAAAGAGGACTCCTTTATCATTTTCCCTCGTGCTTCCATGATGGGTTGCTTGAACACATACTACATCAAGATTAGTAGAACCTAAAACAAGTATCATATGCCTTAGATAACTATGCAATCCACCAATATATTTGAGTAGTGTTTCTTCTGTGTTTAGGGAAATTCCCATAATTAGAGCCATTTTCCTAAATTCTTGTGTGTATTCTTGAACACTTTGTCCCTTAGTTTGTCTTAATGTTTTCCAATCCATCATAGCTTGTTGCTTATAACCAAGAGGATAAAATTGTTGCCTAAGATTTGAAACAAATTCAGACCAAGAAGTGATTTCTATACCTTTATTTTCTTCCACTTCCTGAAGCTTACTCTCCCACCAAATGAGTGTTGTGCCACCCATCCGAAGAGTTTCCAGATGAATCTTTGCTTCATCATCAACAATTCTCTGAACCCTGTAATATACTTCTATTTGCTTGACCCAGTTATCCAACTTCTCTGCATTTAGCTCTCCAGTATACATAGGCAATTCAAACTTGATATCTAACTTTAATGAAAGAAAATCATATTTTAAAGAGTCTCTTTTTGGAATGTCAGAACTAGAGCTTTCTTCTTTCTTACCTTCTCTAGTCCCCTTTTCCCTTTGCCTATCTTGGTACATTTCTTCCACCATTTCCTTCATCTGTTGGAAGGATTGACGAAAGTTTTGTTCCACTTCCTCTCGATCCGCCATTGTAGGACTTCGAGATCGTCTGGTACCAATTTTGGGATCTCCTTCAACTAACTCTCCTTCACCCTTCTTAGATCGAGACCTTGTTAACATCCAACACACAACTTGCAATCCAAAACACGTTAAACTGAACCAAAAATTAGTCAAAACCAGCTCTGATACCAATGATCTGAAAACCAAATTTAACTAGCAATTGTGCACACACATTTTTCTTGCTTTGTATTGATTTTCGATGTAAAATTTGAGCATTATATCCTTTTTGTATTTTTAATAAAAGAATAAAAACTGTAAGTACTGTGCAAATATTGAAAGAAATGAAGAGGATTCACCAGCAATTTGACGCAAGAATTGATAACGGAGTTCGGCGCTTGAGGCCTACGTCTCCGGGTCCGGTTGAATGGGACCGATCTATTAAAATCTTGAAAATAATTCTTTACAAATAATTCTACAAAATTCTGACCTTCTCACAGTCTTCCTCTCTGTAAAAATAACAGGGGTTTCTTTTTACATCTCCTCTAAATTTCACTCCTAGCTCAAGTTATGAGCATTACAATAATTTTACACAGATCCGAATACTATACAAATATGATATACCTCCTTTTATATTGTTTCCAAACAGTTGGCGCATTGGTTAGGCGCCTATACTTTTGGATGGGAGGTCAGCTGTTCCAATCCCCTCCACTTCTCCTCCTTCTCCTTAGGCGCATTTTAAGAATTTTATCCCACATTGTGGGGGCG
This sequence comes from Taxus wallichiana var. yunnanensis, assembly GCA_018340775.1. Taxonomy (NCBI): domain Eukaryota; kingdom Viridiplantae; phylum Streptophyta; class Pinopsida; order Cupressales; family Taxaceae; genus Taxus; species Taxus wallichiana. The sequence goes on along the minus strand of CM031235.1, from coordinate 610,981,207 downwards.
TGAAAAATGGAAAGCATTTAAAAATGCATGGAGGGCGGTTTTGAAATGGCTTAAGAGCCACCTATATGCTTATGTGGAGGGCGCATTACTTGGGGACAACGCATGGTTTGTATTTTAGGTGCCAATAATAGATAATGCATGGATATTGGTATAATCAATAACAATGCATGGATAGTTTGGCTAAGGATTATGCGTGGTCACTTGAAATAGTTAATGCGTGGATAGTGGTTTAAGCAATGCGTGGAAAAGGTAGTCAATAATAAATAGGCGTGGGAAATTTGTATAATTTAAATAATTCCCGCCTAAATGTCCCACATGCATGGCGCAAAGGAAATTATAGGATTTTATATACACAAGTTGGTTTAATGATTAAATGAGAAGGAGGCCAAGGCACCCCTCCATAATCGAGTGTGTCGAACCTGGCTGAGGGCCCCCAGCCAGTAAATAGCGGGTCCATTTGTTTGAGAACAAGTGTCTAAGACCAGCGTTCCAAAACCTATTTTTTTAGTACGTCACACAATTCGTCCACGTGTCGCAATATAATCGAAACACTTGGCAAGCGTGCACACGTCCAACCTGCACAAAACTCCAAATTTTTCCAATTGCCCAAAAATTTCAGTGGGCTATAACTTTTGCAAACGAGCTCCGTTTCCTGCAAACAAGATGTCGTCGGAATCATATTTTTTTCTCCATGCTTTAAAAATGACTACAACTTATTCTGAGAAGATCTTAGATTGGTGTTTCTCTGTGAGGATCCTCTGGATCACATGTTGTCGCACACCATTCCACTATGCTCTTTGCATCTTTTAATTTAGCACCATCTTTGTACTTCAATGTGATCTCTTGCAAGAGCTCTTTTCACACATGCCCCTACATCCGTCATGCTCTCCTTTTCCATGTCCTTTCTCGGTGAAACTCTAAATATGTTGCACACCCATGTTGACGTGCATTTTGTTCATCCAATAAAACATTTGTGCATTCTTAAACCGAGACATGCAATTATCTCGACCATATATAATGTTGTTTGAAGTGGATGTCCCTATCGACAAGTTTCCATAAAATAACTGGAAACACCCTTGCACAAATTCAGTAGAATGAGTATGATCATCACTGATATAAAAGTGGTACTCTCTTAAAAGTTTTCGATCATTCTCTCAGTCTTTATCGGAGAATGTAGAAATGCTATATGCACAAAAATGGTGACTTGTATTGAGTTGTAATATTGCGATTGAACCTCCATTTGTGGTTGCAATGTGTAATTCTCTGCAAAATCGACCACCGAAACAATAGTACCGATAGGAAATGTGTCTTTACATAGCTTGAATTGTTCATCCAACCATCGATCTCTATGTGTATGCCTCACATACTCATAAACAATTTCATCCTTAAATTTTCTCATAAATTGAAAAATGGGCATTTGTTCTATAACTAGCTCACACCGTTTCGACTCTTTTCCATCTTTCAACTGGTATGCAACTGATTTATATTTATCAAACTCAACTAAATTATGTCCTATTGTACATTTAATTTGCTCATGGATGTAACTTTCCAATTTAGGTAATCTGCCGCATGTACTACAACTTCCATCTAAATAATCCTGACTATAAAAAAATTGTCCTTCTTTTTCACAAAATATAGTAGGAATGAAATCCCTGGAAGATATTGGTGGAATTTGAACACCACATTCAGATAACATAGTTTTAGAATGAAAATTAGAACGAATACATAAAAATTTAGCATAATGCATCGTAAATTCAACATGTTGCCTACAACAACAAGTGGTGCGAGCATGGTTGATTTTCACATAGAATGGTTTCAACATTTCAAAAAAATGTTGACTAATTTTAATTTCCAGATTCTCTTGTTCAAACTTACGAAAAATTGAGTTTGAGTCATATCTAAGAAATGCTTTGGATGTAGTTCACGATTAGTAGAACCAACTCTCCGTTTTATAACATCTCTTGTATTAGGTGAAACTCTAGTGTTATCATGCCAAAATTTAATAACAACTTCTCTCATAGCATCAAAATTATTTTTTTCCTTACGCGGTGCTCTAGCACAAAACGCCCAAAATCGACATTATTGAGTGATCAAGGATATTACGTCTTTTAATTGCTTTCATTAGAGTTTTTCGATTAACTTGCAACATTCGACTTGTTTGCGTAATCAAATGTTATTTTTTATTGATTCACTTACAACACTAGTAAAGAAGTACATGACGCACAATATTACTATCCCTAGTGCGTCTCTTGACACCAACAAAGGTGATATGCATCATGAAGGTTTTCAACAATTGTAGAGGTTTGACCACGCACATTAGATGTCATCAATCCTAAGGTGTTTAATGTAGGTCTCATTTTAATCAATTTCATCAAACTAACCAACAACTGACATCTTTGGGAATCATTTAAAATTTCAAAATGATTATCCCAAATTTCAATGGCTTTTCTTCTGATTTGTCGTTTAGAAAGTTTGTCAGACATTGGTTTCAAAATGTTTTCATCAATTTCAATAAAAAAATTAGGTTTCTTATGTAAAATCCTAGGAGGTGTTTTTGTCAAATTTTGCTTGTCTACAGTTTCAACATGAATTTCCTTATTCACATTTTCATTGTCTCCTTCAATTTCAACATTTGCTACATCATGAGTATTTAATTCTTCTTCAACATTGATGATAAAAACTTCTTCATCACGAGTATTTAATTCAACTTCAACATTGACAGTAGAAACATTACCTAGTTCTTCATTGCTTACAATAGTTGGGATTGAAGATGAACCTCTTCTAGATTCACGAAGTTTCCACATTCGCTCAACATTTTGAATTTTGTTGGCCTCTAATTCGCTTGGTTTTTTTACTTAATGACTTCCTTTTTGACTTCGTTTTTTTTCTCCCATGATGTTTTACTTCCGGATAAGAAAAACGTGCAGAAAAAGACAAAATTTCGCAGTAATTCATATGGTAAGGTCAGAGAGTAAAAATCACATGGTAATTCAGACATTGGGATGTGTGTAAATATGATTTATGAACCGTGAGCGCGCTTTATAAAGCGCGATCGCGGTTTATAAAGTGCGCTCGCGGTTTATGTTAAAAAACTGTGATCGTGCTTTATAAACCGTGATTGTGGATCTATCTTCCGAACTTAAGCCTCGGAAAATCTCTATTTTTCCCCAACCAAAGCTATGGAAGGTCATTATGAAGTGTAAAAGGTCAAAAACCTCAAATCTGCTCTTCCAAAGACTTGAACCATACTAAAAACTAAAAACATTTCACAAAAATGGTGCCATCGCGTAGCGGAAACTTTTACCTTCGTAGAAATATTGTTTTTAAAGTGAATAGAATAAGATAAATATCATTTTATAATTTTTACTAACAATAGGTCTTTAAGACATTTTTTCCCGTGAATGTTCATGTCTACGTTTAAGACTGTAAATTTTGTTTCGCTTATCAAAATATGATAAAACTTATACCATCCCAAGTGTGGAAAAATTCTATACATGTTAAAAAAATAAATTTGATTTTGATATTTTTTGATATAGTTATGGTGGGCAAACGGAAAGCGCCCCGTTTTCTAAATATTTTCAGACCACTTTCACGGAAAAAATCATAAAAAAATATTGCTAAAAAAATACAAAATAAAATCCATCCTAAGATAAACAACTACATCTAACGTTTCACCAAAGGAAAAAAAAACAAGATTTGGTCATCCAAAATGCGGGCAAACGGACTACAATCTTATAAGTTTTTTCAAAAAAAAAAACTAAGTCATATAATTTTAAGTGTTTAATATAGCTAAACTTGTCCGTTTTTAAAAAAAATTAGTATTTTAGAAACTAGATTCCGAATGCTACGATTCATATTCATATAATTTTTCTAATTTAGAGTGCGTGTATAGCTAATAATCCCTACAAGTTGAGATTTCGCTATTTTTTGCAATATGACGTCCATGGATGACCCTATATTTGTCCATCAACTTCCTGCACTTACCCGTTATCATCACATAACTCATAACATGATGAGATAGACTTTGAGTTCTTAGGCATGGGTAGGCATTCATCCTCCAAACCAATGTGTTCCGTGGATGGAAAGGAGACATGTATCAGTGTATATACCTCTGGTTTGACCCTACAAAAGATTTCCATTTTTACTCTGTTCTCTAGAACATGCATCATTGATTTGGATTATGTAAGTATAGTTCATTGATTTGGATTTCAGATTATTTTAAGATGATATTCCAATCAAAGTCTTCAAGAAAAGAAAGGGCTTGGGAGTTAGATATCCATTCAATCAACCCATGAAGATATACTCAACTTATACAAGGCTAAGAGATTGGGCTACAAGAGGGGGACTTGAGAAAACAGATTGGAGCAAAGCACTATTCCATAATGATGGGTGTGAAGAAAATGTAGCTCATTCACAATGTCCAACATTAGGCAAAAGGTGGTTGGAAAATGTGGTGGCATTTATTGACTCACAAAGAATACAATTGTGGCACAATGTGTCTTTTGATTGATGTAAACCATACAATATTGGTTCAATGTATCTCCAAGGGCATTTGAATGTGTTTCTCACAAGCATTTTGTTTGCATTGTGTTAAGGATTACTTCATTTTCTTCCTCATGGAAGTAAGTGAATCATCATTTATATGGAGAATGGAACAATTTACAAGCATAAATTATACTTTCTTTCACAAAGTAATTGAATTTGTGATATACATAGCTCCCAATGATGTTGTTGGCTTTTAATGATAAATATGAGATATAATTTATAATAATAAGTAGTAGTAAACTTAAGGCCATGTAAAATCTAAGAAAAGAAGACTTGAGTTGTTTCAATGCTATGACTGAGATAAGCAAACTTAAATGTCTACCAAAAATAAAATTACTTCTACCACCTATCTTCAACAATTTTCAATTTTAGCCCAAAAATAAAATGACCAACTAGCACAAGTTCCATATTTTGCTTCAATAATTTCACTATTATAATATCAAACAAAAAGGTCTATACATTATTCCATAATAGTGATATGCCAATTGTTAATAGGGCAAGTGGATTAATTCATAAAAGCCAAGATTATAAGTGGAATCTTAAAGAATCTTCATGGAATTTTGATTTTTTTGAATGTCGGACATTACACTTGAAGTTGATATCCTTTACATTATACTTATTTACACAACACCGAAAATACGACACCTCATTTTATCTAGTGTTCATGATTCATATTTTGAGAGAATCATAAAAATAAGGTATATTTTGGGGTGAGGATGTAATTTTATTGTAAGTTTGACCAGAAATCAAAATAACACCATTATAATTTGAGGCCAATGCCAATATCAAGGATGCACATAATGAATCCAACATTGAAAGTGGGAGTCCTCGCACTTTGAAAGTGGGAGACTTGCACTTTGAAAGTGTGATACTCGCACTTTCAAAGTGCAAGGCTAGCACTTTCAAAGTCCGAAGAAGTACGAGCCTTGCGCTTTTAAAGTGCGTCGAAATACAAGTCTCCCACTTTTAAAGTGCGAGGCTCATACTTTGAAAGTGTGGGGAAAGTGCGAGCCTCGCTCTTTCAAAGTACGAGACTCAAATTTTGAACTTTCTTTTGCTGGAATTTATTGTTAGTTTTTACTTTAATTTTAATCCAACGGGATCATACCTTATAATTGTTAGCGGACGCTAACCTTACATCGAGGCTTGCACTTTCAAAGTGCGAGGCAACTGCGAGCCTCACCTTTTTGAAGTGTGAGGCTCACACTTTAACATTTCTTTTGTAGGAATTTATTGTTAGTTTTTGTTTTTTAATCTAACGAGCTCATGCCTTATAATAGTTAGTGGCTACTAACCTTACATACTCCCAACATGATTTTTCCAAATTCATGAAAATCCAAAAACAACGAAATTGGAATCCAATAATAACAACATTGGAATCCAATAATAGCGAAATTAGAATCAAGTAATAGCAAAATTAGAATCAAGTAATAATGAAATTGAATCCAATAATAGCAAAATTGGAATCCAATAATAGAAAAATTGGAACTCCAATGAGTCCAATAATGACACTATTGGAATCTAATATTACTACTAATGGAATCTAGTAATAGTAAAAATGGAATCCAAAGAGAGTAACAAAAAAAGAATCCAATATGCACAAAAAGGTGACATATTTTTACCAAAACATGTAATACCGAAGTCTAAATTCCCTAATATGTCCAGATTTATCAAATAAGCATTTATACCATACTTTTACTAACTCGACCCACCCGTGATATTTATTGACCTTGGTTTCCTAAAGAAAAAGGATATTAGGCTTAAATTCTTCTACCAAATTCCACACCAAGTGGCATTGTTCAAGGATGTTTGAGCCCCTAACATCCCCTACTCTAAGTCATCTTGAGCATCCCATTGAATTTTATTTGTATTCAACTTCCTTCCCTAGTTAGGGTAGCCCCAACTCGGGCTAAGACTTGGTTGTTGGGTATGCACATGGAAATGGGGGACCAAAAGGAGGTCAAAAGTGGCCACTTTTTCCCGAGATAAAAAGTATGATCTTCGACAAGTAATTTGTCATGCACATGCTCAATTTTTGATAATTTGATAAAAAGAAGAATTGTAGTGCTCAAAATGTAGTTTCTAAACTACTATTTAAAAAAACGATAGAGATTACGATGTTCAAATGTGTTTCACACACAAAGTGGTATTATTTTTGTATAAAAAATGTAACATAGTTTCATGTGTGCACTTCATACCCCACCACAATCCCCAAGATTTGAATTTCATAAAATATTTTGTAAATCCTTTTAGTTGAAAATTCGGATAAGATCTTGTATTAGGTTTTGTTATTTTTTCTTATTTTTCAATGAATATATTATTGTTTACTAATTTTCAAAGTAGAGACATCCCGAAAATTAAATAACTATGTGCGCATGCCCTAGTTTAGAGGGAAAAATTGAAAATCAATTTTTAAAAATGTGTGTAGAATGGAGTGTAGATCGTGTCAATGTAATTTGTTTGAAATTTGAATGAGTGGATCAAAAGTTATGTAGAAAAAATAATGCATGCATTTTTTGGCAAAAATGAAGACACTACTAAAATAAATTAAGGATCAAAACTTTAAATTATTTAGATTTTAGAAAGAAATACATCGACACAAATCTAAGACAGAGTTTAATGTTGTAGTTATTTTTTTAGAATATTGTCTTTAAAAATATGAGAAAACGGGGAGTACACTTAATATTCTTATGGTTTTTACAAAACAATGATCTAATCATGGAATAGACAGTCCAACCATTTGGCTTAGATATCCAATCCAAAGGGTGGGTTGTTTCCAAATCAAATGATACATAATATACTTGCTTTGTTTTCTTAATTAAAAATCATTTTTACATAATAAAAAACAACATTAATTATATTAACGAAATTTATATTTTTAATTGTATGTGTTAAAATAATAAAAATAGAAAATAACAATTATTACACTAAAAATTCAAACATAAATGACAACATTAATTACATGAACAATTTAAACAAAAGTGTAAATAATATAAACTTTTTTATAAAAATAGAATTGTAAGAGATATGTAAATAGGGTTAAAATACTAAGACAACAACATAAATAAATAAATAAAACAAAAAAATAGTGTATAACACTTTATAATATTAGAGATTTGAGATTCTTTTTCTCATATTACTTTTATAACAAAGTTTCTCATTGTCCTCGCACATGGAGCAAAAATGTGTGCTCCAAGCACGGTCAGGCGATTTGTGCACGTCGGTACACACTATTCAAAGAACGAGGATTCTTTGAGGCGCGCTCAGGGGACCCAATTCCCTATACTACTTTTTGACAATTTTGTCACCTCTTAGAAATATTGACCAATCTAAATATGCCACGTAATTGATTCACTATTTTATTAACTATTTTACTATCCCAAAAAATATAATATACATAATGCTCTTAACTATGGTTTACTCTCTCATGTGCCCAGACGGGGTGAAATGCTCTGTGACGTCACCAGAGAGACACATTTCCGGTTGGGTATTCTGTTGATGTGTGGGGTCCTTCATATAGAGGAGAGTGTGATATACTTGATGGAGACATATATGTTACTTGTAACATGAATAAGAAATAAGCCGGAAAAGTATATAATGTTTGGAGAATAAACAAGGGATAGCTCGCACATGATAAGGGCGAAGCGTTGTTTGAAGCTCTCCGAAAAGTGACATCATAAAGCTTTAGCCGTGGATTTGTGCACATAAAAAGTCATTGAAAACGCTTATTTGCCTTGATATTTTTATGGTAATGTGTCGGATTTAATTGAAACTCATATGAAATGATAATTTTTAAGAAAATACCTGTATAGATTTGGAACTTAGCCTTAACTATTTGAAATCGTACAACTCAAGATGACCATGCTTTAGAAGGCTTCAAACACACTAAAGCGCGCTTTAGCCCTCCATGTGCGGAGGTTATCCATTTGCATATGGAGTTGGTAGGTCCGGCCCTTGGGTCGTTACTAGTTATAACTTATAGCAATCAAGGGTCCCATGTGGACAAAGCTCATTAATTCTCATTTAAGGCATTTGGAATTGCTAAGGTCACCCGGGTCCCCCTGAGGGCCCGACGCCTTCCACACATACCTACCTAACCTAGGTAAGTGCGCCAACCAAAGAGTATTCCTAGAAACCCCACCCATTACTCGAAGGAATTTAACACGTAGGTAACGAAAATCATGACATGTTTTGAGAAATTGGAAAGTGGAAAGCAAATTAAAACACAAACCCTGTGTCGTTGGGAAGCGGAAATTGGAAGGACCAGTCGCAGGTGACAGGTGGAGGAAGGGTGTGCCATAATTGTGCTTGTTGCCACTTGCCATATATTGTTCCTGCCATATAATGCGACTCCCACTGCATGGATTATTGTTGGTAGAGATGGATGTCCTACATTTTGTATTTGGTGTTTTTGGTAAGTGCATCATGAATTCTTGGTATGCTTGTTTCTACTGTGAAAAGCCTCTAATGCTTTGGATTCTGGAATGTGAACAGGGAACGTGACTGCTTTGTTTCTTTTTCTGTCACCCATGTAAGTAATTTTCTCATCCACCTCATTTCTGCTCTTATTTATATCATGTTCCTTGAATACTGAGAAAGGTGCGTGTGGGCAGGATCACATTCTGGAGAATAATGAAGAGCAAATCGACAGAGCAGTTCTCAGGCGTTCCATATGTATCGACATTGATGAACTGTTTGCTATCGGCATGGTACGGCCTTCCATTTGTGTCACCTCACAACCTTCTGGTCAGCACCATCAATGGCACTGGTGCACTCATCGAGACCGTTTACGTCTTGCTCTTTCTTATTTACGCTCCCAAGAAGACAAAGGTAAGTAATCTGCATCTTTCATAAATATTAAACTTTTTATTTAAACATCATTTACAATCATTATAATATTGCAGGCCAAAATTGCGGGCCTTTTCTTGCTCGTCGTTGGCGCTTTTGCAATAATTGCACTGGTTTCTGTATTAGCACTTCATGGACATACTAGAAAGATCTTTTGTGGCTTTGCTGCCACCATTTTTTCCATTTGCATGTATGCCTCTCCCTTGTCTGTAATGGTAAGCACATTTTTCTCCGCTCCTCTACATCTTCCCACTCTTATTTAATCTCTTCTTCATTAAGTAGTGGGAAAAAACTATTGCAGAGACTTGTGATAAAGACAAAGAGCGTGGAGTACATGCCCTTCTTCCTTTCACTCTTTGTTTTTCTATGTGGAACATCCTGGTTCATCTATGGCCTACTCGGTCATGATCCATTCGTTGCTGTAAGTCTTCATTTTCTTATGGAAATGTCCTCATTTTCAAAATGATTTATAATGGTGTATCAGATAATATGTTAGACTTGAACAGGTCCCCAATGGATTTGGATGCGGTCTTGGAGCACTGCAACTGGTGATATATGCGTTATACAGAGAGAGAGGAGGGAAAAAGGGGAGTGATGCGGTGGAGGATTCTATGGAGATGGGATATGGAAATGGAATCAAACCCATATCTCAACACAACAACAACAAACCTCGTGCAACTGCCACTGCCCCTGCCCCTTCCTGATTTAATAACAATTCTCACCTTATAAGTAAGGATGGCATTTATTAGTATGGTCATTGTACAGCAAAACCATGGTGTGCTGTTGGAAGATATGTATTTGTAGAGGAGGGAGGGTGGAGCGTGGAATCCTGCCAACTTGGAATCCTACCAATGCTACCCTTCTTGTCCGTATTATAAGCAGGTTGATAGAGCACTGGAGTCTTGCAGTGCCACTTTAATGAAGTCAAATCCAAATTTGCTTTTGTCAATCATTTCATCTTTTTGTGTCCAAAACATTTGGAAAGGTGAACCTGTTTTATCATATGAACATAATTACCTACGAACTTTGTCTATCAAAATTTCCTTTTCATTGCTTTTCGTATTCACCTAGGAAAGAATTGTCAAATTAAGGTATTGTTCTAATCTGATCTAGTATGAGCAATAATTTATAACTGATAAGGTTTTAAAGTAGAGAAGGAACATGGTGCATAAAATGTGTAAAAAACAAATTAAGATAAATTAAAGTGTCATCAAGTTCTTTATAAAATATTTGGACTTCCAAAGTAGTTCCAAAACAAGTTTGTGCTTATCCATACATTTTCATGGTTGAACCTATTTCCGAAGGGGTATGACTTGTCCTCATTAGGGTTATGCCTTGTCCTCATTGCATATTCAATTTAGATCCAATGATTTGATTTGTTTATTTTTAGAGGTTGGATTTATAAGTTTGTATTTGTGTGATGATTGTGTTATGCTGAGATATAATTCTTTATCTTGAAATCATAACCCTTTGAGACTTAAAATAATGTAAACAATTATTATGTTTGATTGCCGCACCACACCTTTGTTTACACGATGAATGTTGTACTATATATCACTACTCAAAACAATAATTAAGTCACATATAATTCTTCTTAACATATCACTATTTGAGTTTTCTCTCATGATTGACCTAGAAAAACAATATAGATAACTTCAAATTTCATTAGCATGTTGTAATGAATACTTTAAAGAATAAAATAAGGTTTGAGACTGTCTCTATGTGGGACTTATGAACATGTCCATGGTGTGAAAAAGAACTAGATTTGAGACAATTATGTATATATATTATATAGCATGTACAATCATTTTTAAGGAGTTGAGTTAGTGGATGAGTTTCATATACTAAATTAAGGTGTGTAATAAAGTTAAGAAGGGTGTTTTATATTGAGCGCATTTTATATATATACATGGGATGAGTGTTATAATAAGTTCCAAATCCAATATATTACTAAGATCTTAAACCGGATTTTCTATATTATAATCATTCCCACAATAAATTATGGAGAAATTATTTGATTAAAAATAATGTAAATTTCACATCTCAATCATATAAGATGATAGTGTAAACTCTTGAATGATTGTGCACTAATTCACTATAAACATGTAAAATAAAATAAAATATATGATGTAGACACTTAATAAAAATATATACAAATTTGTAAATTGAATTTGAAAACCCCCTTATTTAAAGTAAAGTGAAACACCTTTTGACTACACCAAACAATGTTCCTAATTAGTTAAATGTGAGTAATGCCATGGAACTTATCCCATGCACCAAATTATTCACTACCAAAAAGTTATCTCAAAGCCCAAAAGATTAAGTGGTCATAGTATATATTTCTTGTAATTTATAATACCAAATTTTAACAATTTCAAAATTAAACACCCAACAATTAATATTTAATCCTAAAAACGTAATTAATAAAGAATTTAGTATTATATTATTATTGTTAAAGTTAAAATAATATTATATTGGGTTTATTAAAATTATATTTTATTACGAGGATAATATAATCTCAAAGCATTATTTCGCCACTTTTCCTTTCCGTAAAATATACTGCTGTGAAATAAGAAAATAGGCCAAGGTACATGAAAAAAAAGCGTGAAAGACAGAAAAGCTTAAAGAAGGGTGTAGATTATTAAAAACACATCCAAACACTACGAAAGCTACGAAGGAAGAAAACAAGAACAATCAAGGTCCCGATTTTCCACACTTAAGGCGAGAGCTATAATAATCATGAACTCTTAACTTTTTACCTTCTTCCAAAATAAGAGATTTAGAAGATGGTGGGGAAATTAAATAAATAGATGCAAATGTGTAAATAAACATGCATGATGTAACACCTCATTTATTTTCCCAAAACTGAAATAATTTTTTTGATCTTCCAAAATCCATTCATGGAGTATGTAATAAAGTTAACTCAGAACAACCAGTTAATAATTTTTAAACAATTAGTTATTTATTTAAGTTTGATCCATCTAATAACTCTTCTGTGTATAAACCTTGTGCAACTGAGAAGGGTGCATCTATATCTCCCTTCAATCCACTCTAAACGAGCAATCATACAATCTTTAGTATGTTCATGTTTACCTTTTTATAAGGTTGAGATGATCTATGTTTTCATCCTTATATGTATACCACGAAAGTTAATTACTTAACTGCACACTCTGGTATATGACATATATAAAGTAAGGATATGATGAACAAAATTGATGCAATCAGCCTACTTGCATTACTTTGACCAAAGTTTCCCGTCGTGCATAAACAACTTATTCTGAGACCACACAAAAGCCTTATGGATACAGTTTTCCGTCGCCAAAAAAATATATCGACACAATTATCTAGATCTTTTTGTTTAAGAAGGTGAACATGTTAAGAAAGAGGAAGTGTGTTCTTTATAGGACCATCTCCATAAATGAAAAGAACCACAACCTACTCAGGGTCTTTATGGAATAGGGAGAGACCACATAATGGGTTACCACCATTACGTCCTCTTTCCCTTTTCCATAACTACCCTTAGTTAGCACTATGTCTAGATGTTTGCATGATGACATAATATTATATCCAATCTACGTTGTAATTAAAGTTGTCTATTCACAATCAAAATTCATTGACCAATAAGTTATACGAGACTTAAGTCATTCCATTGTTTATCTAAGTTATAATGAGGGGTCTTGTATGAAACTCCTCTAAATCATTCTTTATGTTTCAACTACATGTTCTTATTAGCATACTTTAATAATTCTGAAGTACAATATATAATAATATCCATTGCCATATAGACTTTTACTCATTATTCACTTAATAATCATTACCATTATTCTCATGAAAAATATTGTATCCAATACATATTTTCTAAAGTCCTTAATTAAACTAGATCAACAACATGCTATACAAAATACAACCATTAAAATAGAAACACAAATCATAATTGCTCCTATATACCATGCCAAATTAAATAGATCAATTATATTTTATCAAAATAGATAGTTTCATAATCAATAAAAAATCTTTCAAGGTTATGAAACCCACTTTCTTTAATATTCAAATAACAAAATCTAGACTAGTCCAAGATGCATTAGGTCATATGCCCGTTTAAAGCAATTAAACATACTTCAAAAATCATTTGACACAAAATAAAGTAATTTTTGAGGTTATCCTTTTTACATATGACCGAAAGTTCATAAGAAAAATATAACAAAAGAGTAAATCACCCTTAGTATTCACTTCGATGCTTCTCCTATTTACATGTACATTTTTAGAGAGAGAAATATACATGGGTCGATTAGAGAGAAACAGAACAGACGAGATTCAACTCACTCATTTCCTATATCATAATCATTATATGATGTTAATAAAAGTCACGTTTTGAACCTATACTAGATCAAATCAACTTACTAATTTGAACTAAACAAATTAAATTGAAAAGTATAACATCATCAACTTATATCAAACCAAAACAACTAAAAAATTATCAACTTTACTTGTATTTCATATCGAATCACATTTAATCTTTGAATAATGATCTTCAACTTGTAATTCAAAACAATCCTTTAAATTCATCTATAATAGACTTATAAAGACTATTCACACTTTTCTACAATCCCTCGGTTAAGGATTCATACATAAAACATCAATATCTACAATCCCAAAATCACTTTACCGTGACAAAAATATTCCAAACATTGTTTATAGTTTCATTATTCAACCAAACCAAATTTATATTCAAGAACAATACCGAGTACAACATTTATCTATTTATAAGAGCGTATGACTAAAAACTCATTTTCCTGCAAGTTATTCATATCCAAAAATAATAACATATATCAACCTTAATATCTTGTAAATATTTAGACCCATAAGGACCGATAAAGAACCTTAACATCCTACAAAAGAATTAGATCCAAAAAGGAAAACAAATAATCAAACACCTTCATACTCTCTCCATTTTGCATACCCAATAATGGGAAACAAACACACATAAGGAGACAATCAAAAGCACAACTTCTGTGTTAGAATATGCACATGAATTTTTACACCAAAACCATAGCCTACCAACCCATTATGGGTGTATTCAAACTTCTATGAAAATAATGACTCTAAACATTAAAACACAGTCCCAAACTGGGATACTCATATTAGTTCTTCATATAAAAAATACAAAAACCAAAATGCGAGTCAATATGGGAGCTCATACTTGTTTGCTTTATAAAATATATAGTAACCTCGAATAAAACGCATTCCAAGATTTTTCAAAACTCTTAAACTTGTTCCCTTCACACAAAAACGCATGCCCAAAAACTAAAATATAGTCAAAACTCATAAAATTTTTCTTCTCATAAAAATACGCATGCCGAGTAAGCATTATAACACTTATACTAAAAATATGTATGCAAATTCAACATGCAATCCAAATAGACATATATAACCCAATATATAACATTTTTACTATAAAAACCAACACACAAAACACCCCAAATCATTAATAACAAAATATATACATTCTTGCCAAGAAAAACAAACTCACAAAACACCCAAATTGTTATCAACAAAATATAACCATTATGATTTAGAGTATCAGGGAGAAGCTCATGCCTATAACTTCCACGTTATTGCTCAACTAATCTTGTTTTTTCCTACAATCTTCTCCAGAAATAAAAACAACAATATGTTTATCCAAACATTCCCTTTTGAAACAGAGTTCCTCTTTATCCATTTCCAGAATTGCATTCATGACTGAAAAACATGCACAGTGGAGAGAAATTCCACTACCTTCAAAACCCCAAAAATAGCTTAGAGTAAACAAAATAATGATCAAATGGAAAGGAGGTGACCATGTTTAGGGTTGGATTCTCGAGGAAGCTAATCGTTCCTAAGGAGTCGACCATGCATTGAATGCCATTAAACCCAATACCTTTAAATGCTACTTCCACCTACCTCATAACCTTTTAACTTAACTTTACATTAATTTGAATTACACTTGCCAAGTCTTTTACCCAAGTCATCAATGCTCCCATAGTTTAATATGCCAAAACTAAATAAAAATTAATATATGTCATGAAATTTAACAACACACTAATACATGCCACCCAACTTAATAAGCAATGAAGGCCAAACAAAACATTATTACATTCCACCCACTCATGTTAAGTTGTTTAATATGCTAAGATTCATGTTTATAAATTAAAAATTAATATATATTTACCCATGCTCATATGTCATGTTTTCTAGTAAATCTACATTTAGCATAAACAATTGCAAACTTATAACCTACCTTAGCAAATGCCGAGTGGTCTATCAAATGACCTTCGTGAATAGTCCAAGAAATAGAATAACACAAGTATTATTTTGTCTTCCATTTATTTTTCAAAATTTACTTATATGCGATAGAAAATGTTGATGCGAGCTAAGACTCCCGATTGTTTACTAACTTTATTTAGACCAATGACGTTTTATTGGATATCTATATGGTCACTAATTCGAGACTCGAAAGGGTGGGATGTTACACATGTTAAATGTGGAAACTACAAAGACATATTTATGAAATGATTGAATGTTTTCTTATCACTACAATAGTGCAAATCGAATCAAATATATGGAAACATTGGTGGGTAGGGAGATAATAACAAGTTTTAGGATAGTCTTTTATTCATGCATAAACAAACCTCCATGAGGAGGTGATGATGTAAAGTGGATAAATCCTTAATTGGGCATGATTTTAATGTTAATGGAACATATATTTGCTCATTTGAATTCCCCTCCTAGCCGGGAATTATTTGATGAAAATATCTCACCAAGATTGATCTCATTGACTACTATGATAGTAAATTTATCTTGTTTTAAGATTGTTTGTATCTTTTCAAATTTAAAATCCATGGCATATTGAAACCAATACTTCTAGGTTCCCAGATTCAATATATGCTTCAAATAATTGATACATGTTATAGATTTAATTTCTTTTGATGATTTTTTGATAATTTATTAGTTCCATTTTTACGAAAGAATCCTTGTTAGAAATTCGAAGAAATAAAAATATATTTAATCATGGGATTTTTAATTTTTCCTTAATGTTATAAAAGATTCATTGGACACTAAAGAAAAATTAACTCTTTTGGATGTTCACTCTCTAAATGAATTGTGAGAAAATATGTAGGTGATACTTAAAGGTGATACTTTGTGAAATGTGTAGTTTTCACTCGAACCATATTTCATAAAACATAGATACATAAAGATGATATTTTAAAAATAATGGAATGAAAATTTCATATATGGTGGTGTATGTCATTATCAATTGTGGATGATATTACTGTAGACACAAAATCATGCACATACTACTATTTTACTATGCCATCAAGTATGTTGTTAAATGCATGGATCTTAAGCGAGAAAAGTATTCACTAGTGACACACTTCCTTGTCCATCCACTTGCTTTGAGTGTTTACATTTTCTTTATCTCTAACATCTGTCATTTCTGTACCTAGTTTTGGTTAGGTCACGGGAAACTTGTATTTTTGTCTTTTCACATCTCCTTCATTTATCCTAAGACACCGTGCTGCCCATTATGAACACTAGCGCCCGTGTGCTCATATCCATTCTGAGTGATTCTTTCCTCTTTATTCTTGTTTACATTTTTGACATTTGTGGTCGGCATTTTTAGTTTTCTTATCCTTATCCCGAGGTCATAGTCGACATGTCATGTCACTAGTGTCAAAATTCAAACAAGAGATCCATATATATACACAATATACACACTATTATTCTGGTTGGAAATTCTAAGGGGCAATCTCATCTACATACTATCACTACCATCAAAGGGACTACATTTTTGGGTGTATACACTACATAGGAAGGGGAAGTTCTAAATTCCATATCACACATTTTCATCTTATCTTGGAGTCATTAGTGCAAGGGAAACATAAGGACACTATTTCACACACAAGTAAAAATAACTACATGGAGTCTGGAATGTAGTGCAATGTTTGATCATAAGTTCACTCATTGGGTGACCGTCTGGTCATTCTCGACTTCACATTCTACATATATTCAATCCAATTTTATGTATTTGTGAGATTTTACAGGTAGCTAAGGTTAGTCTTGCATGTTAGGTACCCTCGGTGATCAATGAGCGAGTAACAATTGAATGGCGGAAAGTAGAAATGAAAACTAAAGCAACATAGGAAAAAGTAGATTCGAAGCTTCGCACATCACCGGTGCTCGGGAATAGTCACCAGCGCCCTTGACATCCTTGTACAACCCCGGAGCTCATGTACAACATCATTCTTAGGTCCCCGGAATTTCCAGGAGAATTTGTGATGTTGTTCAATCCGATTCAACACTTTACACTTCCCAAACTAGTTCCAAATTATGCAGACCTAACTAAGTCATCCATCTCTCTCATTTACTTACATTTTGCATTGCTTGACTTCTTAGCATTTGTATATCTACTATATTTGATCATAGATATGTTAATCTCGCAACTATATCTAATTAATTTTTTATTAAATCATTTGGTGAACTGTTCTTCTTCAAACTCCTTTACCTAGGATCCCAAAACTCCCATGGCCAAGAAAAGGTCCTCATCCCCTAAGGATCCTATGCCCGATACATACTTGCAACCTATTTTTGTTGACACTTCTATATAATATGAATTTCATGACCTCCACTTTACAATTGATCCGAAAATAACTAGATTATTACGACCTGATCTCGGACCCTTATAGGCTTTAATTATTTGCCGATAATTTACTCCTTTTAAGTAATCAATTTAAAAATAATGCAAGAAAATAACGAAAATTACACACAGATTGATTACGGAGTTCGGTAATTGCCTACGTCTCCGGGTTCGTGATCGAACCGTTCCACTAGTCAAAACTTGTAAGTTACAATAGTACTTTCACAAGAAAACCTAATGGAATTTTACTTGCCTATCAGTACACCAGTTCTTTGGATGATAAGGGTGAAAAATAGCACCCAACTTCCACCTTCCCGACGTCTGATCTCCTTCGGCTGTGATCGGCCTTCCCGACGCAAATAATGCGAAGCTAGCACTCCGGTCGACAATCCAGGATTTGCAAGTAATTGGTGTGGCGCTATGGGCTAACTAGGTAGTTTGAATAACTCCTAGCCACAAATATTTCATTTATTATTGCCTAACAAATAATAGGTCAATAACAATAAAAATATACAATGCCTAAATAGTTTAGGTCTTCACACAACAATTTCTCATTCTCCTCTTGGCTCGGACTTCGCCTCCAGCGCTCTAGGAATGAGCTTCTCTCCAAGTTTGTGTGTGATGTGTGTTTACATAGAATGGGTTCCCTATTTATACAAAATTAGGGCCCAAAAATAATGCATTCAATATAATCCATAGGCTATTTTTAACCTAGCCCGTACCATATAATTTGGGATCAAAATTCCCAATAATGGGCGGATTGAATAAAATATGGGATTAATACCCAATTTAGCCGCATGAATATTTTAATGAGGGATAAATATCCCATGTTTGGCGCAGATTACATGTTAAATGGGTTAAATTCCCATAAGAAGCGCCGCATGCATTTGACATGGGATTAAAATCCCATAAGGATCGGTGGATAAAGGCTTAGGCTTTATTTAAGCCTTTCCACGCGCCAAAGAAGTGGTCAAAGACCACGTTGGGTTTAAAACTGCCCCCAAACAACCGCTTCAATCCTCCTTCTTCCACGTGGAACAGTCCACGCATGGGTCTAGCCCCTAACAACCGCTTCACCACCTTGCAACATGGTTAAAACATATGCATTTGATTTTGGCGGTTCATACTAATGTTTAAAACATTAATATATATATATATATATATATATATATATATATATATATATATATATATATATATATATATATATATATATATATATATATATATATGTGGCATTTGAAAGTGGCCTTACCAAAATAATATTATTTCGACCCATACAATGTGGAATAGAAATAATCCTGTAGTCCACTTGTCGTCTCCCGATAGGCAAATCGAGCGAATCCGACGAGTGTTGGCAAGCCACGTGTCACAGTGCGATTGGTCCAAATATTGACCAGTTGACCATAGTTGACTTTCCGTTGACCGAACATATCTAGAGCTCCCGATGTCCGTTTGTCACGTTCTCACGCGTCATTGGAAAGATCTCGAGATGATCTTCTCGCCTTTGACACCATTTAGATATGTTTAGGGAACTTTCAGAAATGATCCCCTAATCAGCAATCCTCATTGTGCTTCCGACATCCTCCAAAATCTTCTTGCTTTCCAATATACCCTTCCTATTGGCCTTGACACCCCTAACATTCACATAATCTCCCCTGAAAAAATACTTGCTTCATGTTCTCCCTCATCTTCCATAGTCACTCATGTTGTTGCACCTTCTTCTCCTCTTATAACACATGATAGTATTACTGTAAATGATTTGATTGATCATGTTCTTGCTTGTGATAATATGGATACCAATAATGCTACTTCTAATGTTGAAAATGTAAATGTGCATGATGTTGTTTATATTAGTAGTCAAGATGAATGTAAAGATATATCTCATACTCTTTCTACTTCTGAAAATGCTTCCAATGATTGCAATGATAAATATGATATTAGTACTCCTACCACTTCTTTGTATGTTGATGATAGTCTTGATGCAATACTTGTTTGTGAAAATATGACCGTAGGTAGTGATGACGATTATGCTTCTGATCATGAACATGTTAGCGATGATATTACTTCTCTTAAGACTGTCGAATGTGAATTTACCACTCCTCTTTCTTATTCTTCTAAAGTTTTTCTCACCTACCCCTACCACTAGTACACCTCTCATTGTATCTCCTGAGTCTACATATAGCATTCCTATAGATCCTCCATGTTCTTGTCCTCCTCCAAATTCTTCTTCTCATTCCACATCTGCTCCTACTTCTCACGTTCCCATGATCATTCATAATGTCAATATCTAGCCTTTAAATACGCCTCTCACCTCACTACCATTCCTTCACATGCCATTTTAATTTATAACCCTCATGCATGTTGTTGGAACTTTGCAATCTCAAGTTCATACACTCACCCTCGAAAGTAAATCCTATTATGCTTCCATTGACAATAATTCTTTGCATGGAAATCCTATCCCTAAAAATATTCACAATTCCACTTTCCCAAAAGACTTCATCATGCCTACTTTATCATGTTTTGATGGTATTGGAAATCCTTATTTACATCTTAAGCATTATCATTTAGCCATGTCTGCTTATTCCAATGATCACTTGTTACTTAAATAATTTCTTCATAGTCTTATTGATCATGCTTTCCAATGGTATACTCATTTGCCTTATGGATCCATTAATACTTATTATGATATGGAAGATGTTTTTCTTAGGAAATTTATTTCTAATAATGGTCCTAATGTTACATATGAACACTTTCCTTCTTTGCATCAAGGAAAGAATGTATTTTTTTAAAATTATATCTTACGCTTTAATTCTTGCATGCATCAATTATTGTTTCATCCCTTTGATTTATAAAATAAATATATCTTCTGTGGTGGCTTAATTCCTACATTTAAAGATAAATTATTATATAACACATGTGAATATTTCACTCTCGTATGTTATAAATTCATTGAATTAGAACATGATTTAATTACTTCACATATTATATCACACCCTTCTACTTCTTATCTTTTGTTGCATCATATTCTACTTCTTCTACCCCTCCTATGAATTCTATTTCTCCCCCTCTTCCACCTATTGACCCTCCTACACGCTCTCCATCTCTACCTCCATGTAAGCGTCTTCCTTCCCCTCCACCACATTGGCGTTCATGTAGATATTATTCATCTCCCACTTTTGCACCATTTCAATTCTCATATAATGCCAATCCACATGATGTTTGACTCACATTACTTGATAATCGACTCATCGCTTACCTTCTACTCAACATCATCTACCTCACCACTTACAACGTCAACATGACTCCCTTTATGTAATTTCCACTACATAAATGGCCATTGTGATAATGACTATTATGCTCTCCATGATCGATTACAACAGTTAGAAGACAAAGGTGTCATTTCTTTCCACTCTAGCTCTTGTGAGTGCTCTCTCTCTCCTATTCCCCATAAGCAAGCTTCCACCACTATTCACTTGTATCCTTCACCTCAATCTAAAGTAGTCATTCACCCACATCCTAAGGTCATTATCCATCCACATCCTCATAATCCACCTATGGTCACATCCTCTCATTCCTCTCATATTGCTACATTACCTCATTGTCTTCCTAAGCCCCTCACTTCTGCATTCCCTACCACCACACCTTCCATTATTGGACCTATACCATCTGGCATCGAATTTGGCACTTACCCGCAATCCATTGATACTTCACATGTTCCATCCATGCCTTCTAGGCCTCTTAATCTCTGGTACATGACATCCATTTCATTACCCTATAACACACTCTTGTGCTATGGTTCACACTATACAATTGAGGGAATATTACATAAATGAACCTCCTATTCCATTCTTTTGGCTCTGTGCTTCATGACATATCTTCTATAGCTACTACTTGCACATGAAAAACCCATTTCCCGTTGACGAACTCTTGTTCTATGGTTCATTCTTGATTGCTTTGAGGAGACATTTATAAATAAAACTTATTCTCACACTTTGGGGGGTGTAATTGCCTTTCTTCCCCATTCATCCTAATCAAATACTATTACGAATATCATTTCACACCTCAACATTACTCACTTATCATGACATCATTATTGCTACCTATATTTATCTACCATACTACATCACATCCATACACTTATACTTATTACATGCTATACCATACATTCCTATCCATACACATTATTCATCTACTTCATTTACTTAGTTTCTTTTTTCACATCATATCATATTTCATCTATCAAAAACTATCTATCTAATTAGTCATATTCACAATGCATATGGAATCTATCACACCAAATATCACAAACATTTCATCATCATCACAATAGTACACAATTCACATCAAGAATCAATTCCACATTAACATAAGTCTATATATATATCCTCCAAAACTCATAGTTTTAAAATACAATCACTGGGGAAAGCCCCACGCCTCAATACATCATATACAATACATCATAGATCATCATCGCTATCGTTATCTACATACACTTTGGAGAACTAGAACTAGATGCTTCATCGCTCACTCTATGCCACCTATCTTGGCCTCTATGCCTCTCTAGCTTTGAATCCGTAACATAGTGAGCTCCGAATTTGCTCTGTGTATTGACCCCGTAACTCCACATATCACATAAAAATATCTTGAGCTATGCCTCCTCCACTTATAACCTCTCTCACTTTCTCTTCCTCAACACGGGACTCATCACACTCGCTCAATAACATGGTACATGTAGCTGATGTTATAGCCACCAGATTGAACAAATGGGTGTCCTCACCCATAATAACATCAACCCTCTCTAACATAACACCTCACATGAGCACATATGTGGGCATGTTGTGAGTCAACATGCATATGGAGGTGTACATAATCAATGACCAATTTGCATCACCTGCAATCCCACAACCAACATTAGTTATTCCACATCTTAACACACATACGTTATATAAACAAAGAAATAATAAAAAATAACATACAAACAATACTTACGCTCCTCTTGTATCATTCTTTGCATCATGTACATTGAGGCGATGCCTACCCCTTTAATCCTCCAACCGCTGGCCCACCAGCCGCATCCACTACCACTGGAAACAACAAAACCCATCGATTTGTAACCCATCACTCGTTTGGTTACACCTGCATTTTCAACCTCGTATCTGAGACCCTATCACCGCATCTACCTCATTTGGACCAGGATGCACTAGTTGTGCTCCTATTGAGCTTGGTCTAGCCCTTGCTCATCTAGTCGCCTAGTAGATGTTCTTGACAAAGAATACTTGAAAACAATATTTGACACAGAAGCTTTGGATAGAAACAAGACGATACTTGTATATTTTATTAATATTAAATTCAAGCATTAAAGAAAAATGAGAGAGCTGCAATATTTATAGATATTAGACAACTTCTATCTCATCCACAATATATGGAAACAAATCATCTAATCTGAGAAAATATACAAAAATAGCATATTGCCCCTAATTGCCCCTATTGCCCCTCATGGAAATCATCTGGGAACAAAATATGTAAAAGATAAAACATGATCTTACAAACATTGGGATGATAACACTATCACTTAGTTAACTAACAACTAAGGACAACTAATATCTATTGACATAAGTTTAAAGTATTTAATTAAATACTTTAACTTATTACATTTATTCAAATATCAAATAATGATGAATTAAGCTAAGTTTTATTCATAACATCCCCCCCTTAATTCAACATGGTCTCAAGTGAACATGAGAGAAATTATCTAAAACCCTCAAATTTACCTCGAGTAAGTGACTTTATGAAGACATCTGCACGTTGCATATCTATTGGGAAATATTGGAGCTAGATGTTGTTGTTCTAAACATGTTCGCAAATGAAATGTACTTGCACCTCAATGTGTTTGGTGCACTCATGAAAAACTAGATTCCGAACAAGTTTTACTACTCCTTCATTATCAACATGTAGGATAGTTGGATCTTTTTGTGGTATTCCCAATCCTTCAAGTATATGTCAGAGCCATATCACTTCACAAACAGCTCCACCTGCTGCATGATATTCGATTTTGTGGAAGATATTGAAACACAAGTCTTGCTTCTTACTCCCCATGATATCGGTCTAGATCCCAAAAAGAATACAAATCTGAAGTGGATTTCCTATCATCTATGTTTCCTGCATGATCTGAATTTGAATATCTTGTCAAGAAGAAGTTATTATTCTTCTTGTATTCTAGGCCATAGTCCATAGTTCCTTTGATGTACCTCAATATCCACTTTGCTACTTTCCAGTGAGAAACCCTTGGTTCTTGCATGAACCGTGAAAGATAGCTAATTGCATAGTTGATATCCGACCTAGTGTAAGTCAAGTAGATGAGACTCCCAATCAACTGCCGATAGAGAGTTGCATTTACTTGTGGTGATGGATCTGTTTGAGATAGTTGAAGTCTTGTCTCCATAGGTGTGGAAAATGGCTTACAATCCATCATATTGAATTTCTTGAGCGTTGTCTTGGCGTATTTCAATTGTGACACAAAGATATGATTTTCTCTTTTCCAAACTTCAAGTCCAAGACAATAATGCAAAAGCCCGAGATCGGTCATGTCGAATGATCATGTTAGATATTTCTTTGTTGACTCAATCATCCTCACTGATCCTCTAG
This sequence comes from Taxus wallichiana var. yunnanensis, assembly GCA_018340775.1. Taxonomy (NCBI): domain Eukaryota; kingdom Viridiplantae; phylum Streptophyta; class Pinopsida; order Cupressales; family Taxaceae; genus Taxus; species Taxus wallichiana. The sequence goes on along the minus strand of CM031235.1, from coordinate 610,956,492 downwards.
TGATGACTAGATCATCGACATATACTACAATGATCACTATCTCCCCCTTGATTTTTGAGATAGAGATTAGGATCGTATGGACTCCTGTTGAATCCATGTTGAATGAGATGCTCGTCAATTTTTATGTACCATGCCCTGGGAGACTGCTTTAGACCATATAGTGATTTTATTAGTTTACATACCTTTTCCTCTTTACCTGGTATGAAAAAACCTTCTGGTTGAGTCATGTAAACTTCTTCCTATAAATCACCATTAAGAAAGGCACTTTTCACATCCATTTGGTGTATTTTCCAACCAAATTGTGTAGCTAGAGTGAATATTAACCTGAAAGTTTTTATCTTAGTTGTGGGAGAAAAAGTCTCCTCATAATCAATGCCTTCTTTTTGAGCATATCCCTTAGTAACTAGTCTAGCCTTATGTTTATCAATTTTGCTGTCTGCTTTGTACTTCATTTTGAAGATCCATCTGCATCCAATCAACTTTTTACCTGGTGGAAGATTTGTAAGTTGTCATGTATTATTTTTCATAAGTGACTTATATTCTGCATCCATAACATCTTTCCAAGGTTTAGACTGTAGGGCTTTTGAAATTGAGGATGGCTCAATAGTTTCAACAAATTTACTCATTAAGGCCAAATTGACCTCATTTCGAGCCATATTGCGAGTCCTCATTCCAGTGGTAGATGTGTCGGGACACTATCCAATTTTGCATCTCTAATCATACTTGTATACCATTTAGGCATACTTTTTGTGGTTCCTGTGGGAGGTTGAATTTCATTATCTTCCCCATCATCACTGTCGTCATCAAAGTGATTACCATCCTCTATTTTTACTATAGGGATGATTTTTTCATCATGTGAGTGTATGGAAGGAGCATCTTCTTCTTTCTTCTCAAAGAACTCAACATCCCGACTAGTGTATACCCTTCTTGTTCTTGGATTCATAAGTCTATAGCCAAGTGCTTCATCACTGTATCCCAAGAAGATAAGTTTTTCTGATTTCATATCAAGCTTAGTTCTTTGTTTCTTAGGAATGTGCATACTTGCTTTACATCCAAAAACTCTAAGGTGTGAAATAGATGGCTTATGCCCTGACCATGCTTCCTGTGGTGTTACTCCATCAAGAGTGCAGTGGGAACTTTGTTTAGTAAATACACTGCTGTTTTAGCTGCTTTGGCCCAAAATGTTTTTGATAAACCTGCATCATCAATCATACATCGCACCATATCCATGATAGTATGATTTCACCTTTCAACAACACCATTTTGTTGTGGTGTGTGAGGAGGAGCCATTTGATGACGAATGCCATGTGTTTTCAAAAAATCATTGAACTCATTCTTTGGTGTATTCTCTATTAGGTTCTGAGCCTGTTTTCATGTGTGAAAGTGTTGAAGACTGTACACTAAGAGTACTGTACACTTTTCATGTATCCTCGCCGGGGTTCGGGCGCACTAAAATAATTTTTAGGTGTAATTTTTTTTTGGCCTTGAAAAATACACCCGACATATAAGGAAACGTGCTATTCTCATATGGGTGAGTTTTTTGACCCATAGGTTTATGGGACAAGTTTTGCCCATGGTTTTGATACCCACGGTTTTGTAAAACTACTTAAGCAGTTGTCTATTTATATGGTCTTATGCATATGATAGATGTACAAGTAAATGTATTACGAGATGCTTTGAATTCAGCTGTGAATTCTGTAGAGTTTGTTGAGCATAGCTCCAAACGGATCTGGGTATTGTATTGAGAGAGCGGTGGCTTGTAATAAAATCTGAGCAAGTGATTCTTGGTGGACGTAGCCCAAATTGGGTGAACCATGTTAAATACTGTCTCTTTGTGTTGTGTTATTTTATTCTACAATTTTATTTGAGATCTGTAATAATTTCTGCATATTATTTTTCTACTGTTGCGATTCTGTGAGGGATTATTCCGCATATTTTATCTCTTATTTCATAACAATTGGTATCGAGCTGGTTTGGTTTCTTTGAAGTGTTGAATCGCAGGGAAATTTTTTAGCTTGAGTGGGAGCTATGGCAGATGATGGAAGATCTAGGGTTGATAAATTCAACGGGTAGAATTTCAGTCTTTGGAAGATGCAGATGGAAGATTACCTTTATCAGAAGGATCTTTATACTCCATTGTCTAAGAAGGTGAAAAAACCCTCGAGTATGACAGATGTGGAATGAGATTTGTTGGATCAGAAGGCACTTGGAATGATTTGGCTGTGTCTTGCATCTTCGGTATTATTTAATGTTTCAAAGGAAAAGACTACAAAAGATCTAATGGATGCATTAGGGAAGTTGTATGAAAAACCCTCTGCCTCTAATAAGATATTTTTAATGAAAAAGTTGTTTAATATGAAGATGTCTAAGAATAGTTCAGTAGCAGATCATTTAAATGATTTCAATATGGTTGTGAATATGCTAGCTTCGGTTACAATAGAATTTGATGAAGAAGTTAGGGCTTTATTAATTCTGTGCTCTTTACCTGAGAGTTGGAATAGCCTGGTAATGGCGGTAAGTAACTCAGTTCTAGCTAACTCGAAGTTGAAGTTTGAGGATGTTGTAGGGGTGATTCTAAGCGAGGAAATGCGAAGAAAAAGCTCTGGGAATCTTCTACTTCAGGGAATGCTTTGACAGTGGAAACTAGAGGGAGACAAAAGAATAGAGGAAACCGTGGAAAATCAAAAGATTGGGCAAGGTCAAAATCCAAGAACAAGATTGTATGTTGGAATTGTGGAAAGCCTGGGCATGTAAAGAAGGACTGTTGGGAGCTTCGGGATAAGAAGAAACAACAGGAAGAAAACAAGGAGGCAAATGTGGCAATGGGTAATGTATGTTAGGATGCTTTGATTCTTTCTTTGCACAATATTACTGAATCTTGGGTTTTAGATTCAGGGCTTCTTTCCATGCTTCTCCACATAGGCATTATTTTGTTGATTATGTTCAAGGAGATTTTGGGCATGTTTTTCTTGGTGATGATGAGCCTTGTAGCATAGTTGGAAAAGGTTTTGTTCAGGTTAAGATGCAGAATGGGAATACTTGGCTATTGAAGGATGTCAGACATGTGCCTACATTAAGATGAAATTTGATATCGGCAGGGCAATTGGGAAGTGATGGTTGTACTGTGATATTTACAATGGACTCTTGGAAGGTTACCAAGGGTGCTCTTGTGGTGGCAAGAGGTAAGAAGGTTAGAACCTTGTATTTAACCACTGATAGTACTAATGATTGTAATCTTGTGGCTTCAGATGTAGATACAACATTATGGCACTATAGGCTCGGTCATATGAGCCATAAGGGCATGAACATCATAAAGAAGAATTTTCCTGGATATATAGGAACATGTTTGGATTTCTGTGAGAACTGCATATATGGGAAACATAAGTGAGTAAGGTTTCTCAAGGTTGGACCTACAAAGAAAGAGAGTAAGTTAGAGCTGGTGCATTCTGATGTGTGGGGGCCAACTCATGTATCATCTCTTGGGGTTTAAGTTATTATGTTACTTTTATTGATGATGTAACAAGGAAATTTTGGGTTTATTGTATTAGAAACAAATCTGATGTATTTGACACTTTTGTTAAATGGAAATCCTTGGTAGAGAATGAAACATGTCTTAAGCTAAAATGTCTTAGGTCAGATAATGGAGGGGATTATTGCAGCAATGAATTTGATGATTATTGTTCTAAGAATGGAATCTGTAGGCAAAAGACAGTTTCAAGAACTCCATAGCAGAATGGGGTATCAGAAAGGATGAACAAAACAATAATGGAACGTGCTAGGAGCATGAGGTTACATGTAGTACTGCCTCTTTCTTTTTGGGTAGAAGTGGTGAGCACAATTGTGTACTTGATAAATTGAGGACCCTCAAGTGCCTTGGATGGAGGCATACCTGAGGAGGCTTGATATGGTAAGAAAGTTGATTATTCATTTCTTAGAGTCTTTGGATGTGAGGTGTTTGTTCATGAGACAAGTATGATAGGACTAAGCTACGAGGCTAAATCAGAAAAATGTACTTTCATTGGTTATGGTGGTGATGAATTTGGATATAAATGTTGGAGTATTAAGGACAAGAAAATCATTCGATCTAGGGATGTGGTCTTTAATGAGAAAGTCATGTATAAGCAATAGTTGCAGGAAAACAGGAAGAATCCAAGAAAGAATATGCAGCGGTAGAGGATCTTCCGGATGGGAAAGTGACACATGAATCAGTTCAGGAACCCCCTCAATAGGAACCCCAAACTCCTATATTGAGGAGGTATTCTAGGGTAAGAAGAGAACCTAAACGTTTTTCTCCTTCTCTTTATTATTTATTACTCACTGATAGTGGAGAACCAGAGATATTTGATGAAGCAATGCAGGTAGATGCTAGGAAGAAGTGGGAGCAAGCCATGGATGAGGAGCATTAGGCTCTCATGGAGAACCAGACATGGGATTTGGTAAAGCTACCCGAAGGAAAAAGAGCATTGCAGAACAAGTGGGTGTACAGAGTTAAAGATGAAGAAGGAGGAAAGAAAAGATATAAGGCCCGGTTGGTGGTCAAGGGGTTTGCACAAAAACAAGGTATAGATTTTGATGAGATATTTTCTCCTGTAGTAAAAATGACTTCTATTAGAACTGTTCTAGGAATAGTTGCAAAGAAAAGACTTGCACTTAGAACAACTTGATGTAAAGACTGCATTTCTCCATGGTGATTTGGAGGAGGAACTATATATGCATCAACTAGAGGTCTATGAGGTCAAAGGTAAAGAGGAGATGGTGTGCAAACTGAAGAAGAGCTTGTATGGACTGAAACAAGCTCCACGTCAATGGTATAAGAATTTTGATAGCTTCATGATGGAGCAAGGTTATATTAGATGCCATTCTGACCATTGCCTGTATACAAAGAAATTTTAGGATGGAAGTTATATTATCCTGTGTTTGTATGTTGATGACATGTTGGTTGCAGGTAAAAACATGCAGGAAATAAAAGTACTTAAGAAACAGCTAAGCAAATCCTTTGATATGAAGGATTTGGGGGCAGCCAGAAAAATCCTTGGAATGAGGATAACTCGGGATAGGAAGGAATGGAAGCTAACTTTATCTCAGGAAGAGTACATTAAGAAGGTATTGGATAGGTTTAAAATGCAGGATGCTAAACCGGTTGGGACTCCTTTGGCAGGCCATTTTAAGTTATCAAAGGAGCAGTGTCCCAAGACAGAGCAGGAAAGAAACCAGATGTCCAAAGTACCTTACTCTTCAGCGGTTGGTAGTTTGATGTATGCTATGGTGTGCACTAGGCCTGATATTGCCCATGCAGTGGGAGCTGTGAGTAGATTTATGAGTGATCCAGGTAAAGAGCATTGAGCAAGCAGTAAAGTGGATCCTTCGGTATTTGAGAGGGACCATGGGGACAATTTTGTGCTATAGTGGATCAAACACCACTTTACGTGGTTATGTAGATTCAGACATGGCTGGAGATGTAGATAGTAGGAGGAGCACGATAGGTTATATTTACACTGTAGGTGGGACAACAGTGAGTTGGATTTCACGACTACAGAAGCTGGTGGCTTTGTCAACCATGGAGGTTGAGTATGTTGCTGCAACAGAGGCAAGCAAAGAGATGATTTGGTTACAACAATTGCTTGAGGAGTTGGAGCATAAGTAGGAGGAATGTAAGCTGCATAGTGATAGTTAGAGTGCTATACACCTAGCTAAGAACTCTGCTTTCCACTCCAGGATGAAGCATATACAGTTAAGGTACCATTTCATTAGGATAGCTTTGGAGGAAGAGAAGTTGAAGTTGGAGAAGATTCATACCAGTCAGAATCCTGTAGACATGATGACTAAGGTGGTCACAAGGGAAAAACTAAAGTTGTGTTCAGCTTTGGTTGGTCTTCACAGAAACTAGTGAAGGGTTGAGAAGCTTGCTCAGAGGAAAACTTGTCTCCAAGTGGGAGATTGGGAGATTGTTAGGTTGTGGAGCCTGTTTTCATGTGTGAAAGTGTTGAAGACTATAAACTAAGAGTACTATACACTTTTCATGTATCCTTGCCGAGGTTCGTGGGTGCAGCCATCAAATTTTTTTTTTAGGCATAAATTTTTTTGGCCTCGAAAAAATGCACCCAACATATCGAGAAACGTGCTCTTCTCATATGGGTGAGTTTTTGACCCATAGGTTTATGGGACGAGTTTTTCCCATGGTTTTGATACCCACGGTTTTGTAAAAATGCTTAAGCAGTTGTCTATTTATATGGTCTTATGCATATGATATATGTACAAGTAAATGTATTGCGAGATGTGTTTTGAATTCGGTGTGAATTCTCAGAGAGTTTGTTGAGCATAGCTCCAAACGGATCTCGGTATTGTATTGAGAGAGCGGTGGCTTGTAATAAAATCGAGCAAGTGATTCTTGGTGGACATAGCCCAAATTGGGTGAACCACGTTAAAACCGTCTCTTTGTGTTGTGTTATTTTATTCTCGCAATTTTATTTGAGATCTGTAATAATGTCTCGCATATTAGTTTTCTCATCACTAGATTCTCTGTGAGGGATTATTCCGCATATTTTATCTCTTATTTCCTAACATTCTCCCCCTCGATCTCGAGCAGAGTATTTTTCTTTTCCTACCGGACTGTTTCAACAAGGGCTTTAAACTTCTTGAAAGTTTCAAAAGCTTGGTCTTTTGTAGAAAGACAATATATCCACATTTTTCTTGAAAAATCAACAAAGAGCATGAAATATTGAAACCTAGAGTGGCTAGGTCTCATTGGTCTCGCACAAATCGGTATGCACCAAGTCAAGTTTTTCCTTAGCTCGAAATGTACTATGTTTGAATGGTGCTCTATTTTGTTTTCCTGCCAAACAATGTTGACATTTATCTGTACCCTTTTTTAGAGGTGGTAAACCCCTAACCATGTCGTATCGATAAAGTGTGTCAAGATAGCCAAAAATCACATGTCTAAGTCTTTGATGCCATAGTTGAGCTGATGATGTATCCTTGGCTAAAAGTGCTTGATCATTTTGTTGAACAAAATCCAACTGAAACATTCTTCCAACATTCAAAGCTTTTTCAACAATTTTTGAGCTTCGTGACTTATCTCGAATTAGGCACATCTTTTTACCGCCTTTACAATCAAAGTCAATTTTGAGATTGTGATCTAATAATTGACTCACAAATAACATATTTTTTTGTTAAACCAGGGACATAAAGAACATCTATAATTTTACAATTATGTTGCCCAAGTGGTAGTGAAATGGAACCAATGCCTTCAACACTGTATGATGTATCATCACCCAAAGAGACATGATTTTTGGTGGGTGTTTTACTCATTTTGAAGAACCAATCTTTCTTTCTTGTCATGTGTCGAGTTGCACCTAAGTCGACATACCAAATTTCATTTGTAGAATTGGATACTTCATTTGACTATGCAGAATAGAGGAAGTCATCATCATCAAATTGATCTTCCTGTTCGGCTACATTTCCTTGTTGAGTTGGTTTCTTCTTCCACTTTTGATAATTTTGTCCTGTTTACTCTGTTGTTGGCTTGATTTTGTTTTTTGGTAATTAGTCTTTTTACCACTTGATGATCCTTGTTGGAATGTGGTGTACCAACAATTTTATAACTCATGTCTTTTCCGACCAAAAATAAGACATTTTTGTTGGTCTTTTTGGCCTTGTTGAGAATTACCTTGCTTTTGAGGCTGTTTACTAGACTTTACCTATTTTTTCCTTTTTGATTAGAAGCAAGTGTCTGCTCTTCAGTTTCAATAGTTGAGTGAATAGATTCTTCTTGTTGGAGCATATTCACTAACTCTTCAAAAGTTGTTGTTTGATCAGTTATGTTTAACGTGGTCACAAAAATCCTATAAGGAGGAAGAACTCTCAATACTATAGGCACAAGTGATGTGTCAGTTACTTCTTCTTCCAAAGCTTGAAGTGATGCACGCAAAGTTGCCACTCTTCTAAAAAACATTTCAACTTTCTCAGTTGGTTGCATTTTCAAGTTTAATAGTTGACTTTGGAGATGAAGTATTGTGTTCTTATTTTTTGACTCATATACCATTTTCAACTTGTCCCAAGATTCTTTTGCTGTTGTGGACTCACAAATATGAGGTTGTACCTCATCTGAAACACTAAACAAGATTATTAACTTTGCTTTTTGATTTACACGATCAAATGTAGCTTGTTGTGTAACATCTGTTGCAGATCTTGTTAATGTACCAAAAACAACGGTCCATAGATTTTCAAAATCAAGTTGTGCACAAATTTTTGTTTTCCATGCTAGATAATTATCAGAACGCAACAATTGAGAATTTGGCAAAAAGAACTTTGGTGCCGTAATTGCGGCCATCAGTGAAAACTGAATAAGGAAAGAAGAATAATTGAACAATTTCCCCCCCTTAAAGCATACACAACCCCCCAAAAATATTAATTTATTTATTTTTGGGCTCCTTTTCAGCTGTGTACAATGAATTTTTGGCACTATTGGCCCTGTTACAAATTTGGCTCTGTGGTCGATTTGAATTTTTTTTTTTTTTTTTGGACTCTTTGGTCTCTTTTCAAATACAAAAACTTATTTTTGTAATTTTTACAAGATAAATATTTTCCAAATCTGATTAAAAACTAGACCAAGACGTAGAGCTTGCAAAAACACACTTTAAAAAAAATGGCACCTCAATCCAAGGTACCAATTGAAAGTTATGCCTTTTTTAAATTGCAATTTTAATATCTTTCTCGGGCCCCTTTCCAAAAATGGATTTTTTTGCCTTCTAATTTTTTTCACTATGTCCAAAAAAGGAATTTTTTAAAAACAATTTTTTTAAAACCGAACGTAGCTAACGACTTACATGCATACGTACTTTGCGTTTTAGGGCGTAATTACAGTTCATCCGCTTTGCATATGCGTTATAATAACCCTTGTCGCACTTTTCTTTTATTGTTTCTCTTTGTACGTAGGTATTTCTTTTGCTTGGAGGTAGCGTCTTCTTCCTTCTTCCAACGCAACTCTTTTATTGCAGGTTGCAAATCTTCTCCCCATTTAATTTGTAGTCTTTATTTTGGATGCAGGCATGTTGCAGATCATTCAAATATGCGATCTTCTACTCCTCTTGTCAGATGCAAGTTCACAAAGAACCTTCCACGTTTGATTGGATCTCCTTTTTTAAAATGCTCAAATACAGAGAAGAGGAAGAACAAGTAATGTGGGGAGCTTGAAAAGCTTAGGTACCCACAGATCAAAAATATTGTATATATATATTTTTAAATGCTTCCAATTTTAAAAAAATGCACGTACAGTAATTTTTTTTTAAAAATACCAGAGAATGAAACAATGTCACCTTTTACAACAGATTAGCATCCAAGTTTGCAAAGGCCTGTGATTGTGCTCCAGGTGTTCTTCAACTGCAAATCAACCGTGATTCAGGGTGTGGAGCCGGGTAGGGGCTGTGAAATGGCTAGGGGCATCTATGGCTCCTCCTAGCTCTGTAATTTCTCCAGATCTCCCTAAACTTCCCTAAAACTTCCTACACTCCTCTCTGGATCAGAATACTGCTCTGATACCAAATCTTGACAATGAATACTTGAAAACAATATTTGACACAAAAGCTTTACATAGAAACAACATGACGCTTGTATATTTTATTAATATTAAATTCAAGCATTACGTAAAAAATGAGAGAGCTGCAATATTTATAAATATTGGACAACTTCTATCTCATCCACAATATATGGAAACAAATCTTCTAATATGAGAAAATATGCAAAAATAGCATATTTCCCCTAACTCGCCTTCTATTGCCCCTCATGGAAATCATCTGGGAATAAAATATGTAAGAGATAGAACATGATCCCATAAACATTGGGATGATAACACTATCACGTAGTTAACTATCAACTAAGGACAGCTAATATCTATTGACATAAGTTTACAATATTTAATTAAATACTTTAACTTATTACATTTATTCAAATATCAAATAATGATGAATTAAGCTAAGTTTTATGCACTAGCTGTGCTCCTATCAAGCTTGGTCTAGCCCTTGCTCATCTAGTCACCCTAGTAGATGTCAACCATATATATAGCTCTGAGGGCACATCCTGGGCCATGCCAAACTATCTCGATACTCTCTCACCATGGAATAACTCTGTTAACCCTAGGAAGTGATCCTCTAGCCACATGGTGTTCCGAATACACCGCAGCTCCAGACCATCCTCCACCTAACCTCCATAATCTCTATATGGCCTTCATATAATGCTCTTAGGACCCATATGATCTAGCATATACCTATAAGTGGTTGTGTACATCTTCTTGCTACATGTACCCACCCACCTCACAACAAATAACTTGGGTCTAGCCATATCGGCCCATGACCCACTCAATGGTCTTAATGTCGCAATGTGCTCATTTTCCCACATGTATGCAACAATGTAGTCACTCGAGTCCACCTCCATGATCCTTCTCGAGTGAATCTATACAGGTCATTGTATAAATGGGTCAATACAAATTGTGCACATGGATATCTAGTCCCAAGATCCTCTATCGTGTGACAAATATCATGCATCTTATATAATATCTCAACTCTGCCACCCTCTAGTGCCACTAACGATGCTATAATCACTACAATAAACTCCCACACATGTGGAACACTGGATCTCAATATCACATCTAGACTGATATGAGTGTCTTCCCATACTCGTGTGCTTGTAAAATACTACTCGCTGCCCTCATGTGACTATGAGCATCCACTATAGTCATCACCTACACTGTCTCTCCTATAATAGGCAACCGTAATATCTAGTACACATCCTCTAGGGTCGCCGTCATCTCAACAATAGGAAACCAGGGATGTATATGTATCTACACACCATCTATTGCAAAATGTAGTCAACACAGGCATATTATGGGGTAATTCCCCTAATATAACAATGTGCCACAGTGACATGGTCTAATATATCCCACTCCACATCAGACAAGCCCAAAGTAAGCAAAGTACTCAAATGGTAGCCCGCCCAAAACTATCTCGAGTGAATATACCTCTGAACAACACAGATAACAATTTTTTTCCTAAATTAGCACATCATACATATTGCAAAATCATTCATCATAGCACAAAATCAATCATACTATACGAATTTTACAAATCGATTAAAACCTCGCTTTGGGAAGCTAGTGCTCGGGAGCAAGTCATGGCGCCCCAACACAGTCACCAAAGGTGCTGGCCCAAAAGTGCTTTGATGTCCTACAAGAAAAAATGCCATGTCTCGCTCCGTCCAAGTTAGAAATGCTTTGAAAAATACATAAACACAAATTATACAAAAATTGACAAAAACATGCATATTCGACAATATTTTTCCAAAAATAATCATACTTACCAACTCATCGGTCATCTCAGAAAGCCACTTAAAACTTGTTACTCTAACATACGCAAAGCATACTCACAAATTAGATCTCCAATTTTCACTCGATCTCGTGACAAATAAAATTACTATTCCCTTTTCACTATTACTTATATATAGTAATTCCTATTTACCTTGAGAACCGAAGCAAAGCTCCCCAGCAACATGAAATGATGGTTGACCTTTGGTTGCACTTTTTTTGTGTTTCTTTTTCCCTTGGTTTTTTTTTTTGACACCTTCGAGGTTTAAGTATTATATATATATATAAACTTAATCTGATCTGGTCTTGCCTTATTTTGGTGGCAATATTGGTCAAGATTGTTTGTGATGATTTTGGAATTTTTTTCTTCCTTAACGCCTTTTGCTATTTTTTTGTGTAAAGGGTTTTTTGGGTCCCTTCAAAACCAACTCTTATTACCTTATCTAAAAAAATCCTATTTACCAAATACTATAGTCACTATTTTCTCCTACTTTTCCAACTAATACATGCGGCCAAGTTTCACTCATATCTTGAGATTCATAACTCTATTTGTTTCATTATTTACATCATATGGCTCATAATTTCCTCTAATAATGTACCATATAAATTTCAATATCTCATATTCACATCTGGCACATGTACTACTCAACATATACTCATACTTTGGCAATACTATCTCATACTATTTCTCATTCACTATTACAAACATCTTATATGTCTTTCTTTCGGCTCAATGATCATTTCTCCACCCTTCACCTTTTCTCTAAAAGGGGGCATATAATCAAGATCATCCTATAATCCCTCTCGGGACACAATAAAATCAAATGACACTCCTAGTATATTATTGTCATACTTTCTCTGATCTCATTTGAACAAAGGAACAATCATTCTATACAAAAATAAAATATTTTCTACTATTCCAATTTTATTCCTCCAAATGACCTAATGCTGGGGCAAAGCAAAAACCTCTCCATGAGTAATCTAATAATTACATATTATTTTGAACAATTTTATATCATCAAATTAATCAACCAAAGACAACAAGTGCATTTACGATCTCACCCAAATGACCTAACTTGGGAGCCATATTACATCATCATCGCTTTCGGATGACCTAACTTGAAGCCATCGAACTCTTCCTTTGGTGGTAGGACGCCCAAATCCTCCCATTTACAAAAAAAATTGGGTTGAGAATTGTTCACTCCCTACCTCTTCAATATCCTCTGATTCAAAATATCCAAAATATCTGAATCATTTCAACTATCTCTCCAAGTGCTCCCTATAATGGTTCACTATATCCATTTATGCCACATGGATCAAAACATTGCTCCATGGTTTTCCATGCTACAAGTACTTACATTCTACGTGCACTTTGCAACCCGGCTTCTTTAGAATTTTTGAAGGTATGCTCATAACTTCCTTTACACTACTTATATTTCATTCAAATAGTATAAAGGGGGAAAATGTAGACACAAAATCACATACATACTACTATTTTACTATGTCATCAAGTATGTTGTTATATGCATGGATCTTAAGCGAGAAAATTATTCATTGGTGACACACTCCCTTGTCCATCCACTTTGATTATTTCCATTGTCTTTCTCACTCACATCTATCATTTCGTACCTATTTCTATTTAGGTCACAAGGATCCCCGCCTATCTATCTTTTCACATATTTTGTGATTTATCCCGTGACACTGCGCCCATTCTCGACACTAGTGCCCCGAAGTGCTTCGTCCATTCTATGTGATTATGTCCTCTTTGTTCTTGTTTACATTTTTGACATTTGTGGTCATCCTTTTTAATTTTTTTATCCTTATCTTGAGCTCATAGTTGGCATGTCATGTCACCAGTGTCAAAATTTAGACAAGATATCCATATATATACATAACATACACACTATTATCCTTGCTGAAAATTCTAAGGGGCAATCTCATCTACATATTATCACTACCATCAAAGGGACTACATTTTTGGGCTGTATACACTACAAATAAAGGGGAAGTTCTAAATTCCATATCACACATTTGCATTTAATCTAGCTATATCTCGTAATATTGGTGTCATTGGCATAAGGGAAAAATAAGAACACTATTTCACACACATGAACCAAGAAATACATGGATTCGGAATGTAGTGTAGCATTTGGTCATAAGTTTACTCACCGGGTGACCGTCGAGTCGTATGACTTCACATTTTGCATGTTTCATTCCAATTTGTTGTGTTTGTGAGCTTGTATAGGTATCTAGGGTTGGTTTTATGGGTTATAGGTACCCTCAACGATCAAAGAGTGAGTATCATGTTCTCGACAAAAATTAGCATTGAAACCCTAACGAAATAGGAAAAACTAGATTCCAAAATTTTGTGTAGTCACTAGTACCAAAAAACAATCACCAGTGCCCAACCACCCTTTCCTAGCCCTAGGTGCTCATGTCCAACATCATTCTCAGGTCCTATAATTTACAGGGAGTATTTGTGACACTATTTCAATCTGGTTCAACAATTTACACTACCCAGACTAGTTCTAGATTGCACAGACCCAACTAAGTCATCTATCTCTCTCATTTACTTATAGTTGTGCATTTCTTTAGTGCTTAGAATTTGTATATTTAATGTATTTTATCATATCATTTACTCTCTCATAGTGCTCCCTACAATAGTTCACTATCTCCATTTACTCCACATGGATCAAAATGACGATACATGGTTTTCCACACTACAAGTTCTTACATTTTACACGCACTTTGCAACATGGATTCTCCCGACCTTTCGTAGGTATGTTCATTACTTCCTTAATACAACTTAAATTTTATTCAAATAGTATAAAGGGGTGGGATGTAAACACAAAATCACACACATGCTACTATTTTACCATGCCATCAAGTATGTTGTTATATGCTTGGATCTTATGCGAGAAAAGTATTCACCGGTGATACACTCCCTTATCCATCCAATTGCTTTGATTGTTTCCATTGTCTTTATCTCTCACATATATCATTTCTGTACCCACTTCTGGTCAGGTCATAGGGATCCCTATCTATCTATCTTTTCACATCTATCACCATTTATCCTAAGACACTTGCATGCCCATTTTGGACACTAGTGCCCAGGTGATCCTATCCATTATGGGAGCTTTTGTCCTTTTTGTTATTGTTTACATTTTTGACATTTGTGGTCAGCCTTTTTAGTTTTTATCCATATCTCAAAATCATAGTTGGCATGTAATGTCGGTAGTGTCAAAAGTCAAACAAGATATCCATATATACACAACATACACACTATTATTCTAGCTAGAAATTCTAAGTGGCAATCTCATCTACATACTATCAATACCATCAAAGGGATTGAATTTTTGGGATGCATACATTGCATAGGAAGGGGAAGTTTTGAATTTAATATAACACATTTACATTTTATCTAGTTATAGCCCGCTATCTTGGCATTATTGGCATAAGGGAAACATAATGACACTATTTCAAACAAAAACACAAAGAACTACATGAATTCTAGAATGTAGGGTAGCACTTAGTCATAAGTTCACTCATCGAGTGACCACCGGGGTCAATATGACTTCACATTCTACATATTTCATTCCAATTTGATGTGTTTGTGAGATTTTGTCGGTAGCTAGGGTTGGTCTTGCAGGTTACAGGTACTTGTATGTTTGATAATCAACATGTGACTCCTAGATGCACGTGACCTCCTGAGGTCATTCGACAATCGAAATGTGTAAGATTGTGGGAATGTTGATGGAAAACTATAGGAGAATTAGGGACTAAGATCAAGTAGTGTGAGTTCCTAGTAGCTGAGTTGGCTAAAGGGGAGTTAGAGGCTATGTATAGGTAGCGTAAGTTCCCTATTGGTTGATTGTTTGGTTTGATTTGAATACTAAGCTACGTTGAAAGTTCATTTTAAATAATTAAGAAAATTAAATCTAGCTTAAATAAAATATAAGTGTGTTTTAATCTTTTAATTAGCTAAATTCATTCTTGATTAATTATTCAAAATGAAATGTACAATCTATTCTATTTTTCTGAAAGGAAATGAACTAAAGGAATTTAAATAAAAAAATGTAACATGTACCTTTTACTAATTAATTAAACTAAATCTAATCTTAAGACAAAAAAAATTGGTTCTAAATTAAATAAAATTTACTTCTATGCTAAAATACATAAACAAGGAATAACCAGATGTGGCTATTCCTCTATTGTTGAATGTGAATCCTAATTTAAATAAACAAAAATTCTTTCCAATTTAAAATTGTGGATGAATTAATATTTCTTATAATTCCTCACCTCGAATCACGAGAAGAAATGAAGCTTCTCAAAAGCAATTTCTTTCCACAGCCTTCCCTAGTGAAACAATAGAATACATAGGAAATTAACTTATGAAGAAACACAATGAAGTGCATATAAACAAAACCTTCCTCAAGATTATTTCCCTTGCATATCTATAAGGATAAGAAAGGAGAAAATTATAAATGAAAAATGTTCCCGTATGCATGTTTGAATCTAACTAATAACCAAAATGAAAGCTACATGTGATATTAATTGAATAAATGAAGAAGTATGTGCACAAGAACTTCCTCCAAATCCTTTCCTAGGAAAATCCACAGGATGAGATGAGAAGGAATTATCAATGGAAGCTACTTATAAGCTATAAACAATTTATAAATTCTACCTTCTTAAAATAATTGATGATTTGACAAAGAAATGTAAATTCTAGATTAAAGAAAGCTTTAAAGAATTCAAATTACACCCCAACCTAGAAATGTAGAACTGTGAAAATATCAAGAGGCAATTGTTCTTTTATTTATCCCCTCAACTTATTCTCCAAAGATGAATCCAAATGGTCTAAGGAACTGTGCTAGGTTGGTATGTAGAAGAAGTTGTGTAGATGTTGGAGTAGACTAGTTGTAGGCTAGTGGTCTCAAATGCAGGCAGCAAGGAAGTAACAAGGAAAAGCTATGAGTTTCTTGTGTGCTTCTTGGAAATATTTTGGCAAAGTAACAGTGCAATCAAATTCAATGGAATCTAACCAATGCTTTGGGAAAAATCTTGTTTTTATAGAAAGTTGGCAGGGAAATGGTCCAACACACTTGGAAACCAAGAAGTGCCAAATCATCCACAAAAGGGGTAGTCAACTTACTAAGAATAGTAAGTAAAGAAGAAGAAGTTCATATGCATCTAACAAGATCTCAATTAGGAAAATGGTTGAAAAACATGTGAGAAAAATTATGGGAAACTTGCAACACGCGTACAAAACTAGAAGTGTTAATTCTTGGATTAAAGCGCATGGAACTTCATAACCACCACTTGCGTAGGCGGAAGTTACGTAAATTAAAGGAATAATTAAGGAAAAATGGGGATTTTTTTTTTCAAGAGCATGTAAGGAACCATTGGGGATCTTGATTCATCCTTTATTCTGGAAATGAAAGTTATCATCATTGGGGATTTCTTCTATTCCGACAATGTAGCACCATGTAATTTTGGGTGCATACATATTGCCCCATCAGAGAATCATTTTGGCCATGAATGGGCATAAAATGTGAAGTTCGAGTATCACACACCCAAATGGGAAAGTTTAGAAATTATACTTGATGCACGTGTGTTAAAATTGCGCTAATCTAAGCATCCCGCCACCTATAAGAGAAAATGGGAATCAAGTGTAGATAATAGATGTAATAGAAAAACCATCTTAATTTAAAATGACAAGGATTCATACCATGTCAATGGGGATGAGAAATATACTTGAACCAACGCTCTAGCCTTGCATAAACACACACTCAAAATGACATTAGAAAACACTATATATAACTTTTTACTATTTATAGAAATCATTTATGTTTTATAAGTTTGTTGAATTTAGAACTCCTGATTTATGGTGAATGTTTCATTCGTGAGTATGGTTGATTTGGAATGAATTTAAAATGAAGGTGTTGAACCCAACGAAAATGGAAGGGGCTCACGAACGGGCTAGATGCAAGATATTTGGTCTTTTTACGTTAGGCTTTGGATTTTGCTTTTTGAATGCACTAAATAAGGACTTCTGGGAAATTTTTAACTAAATCGGTCATAAGGGGTCTCAAAGAGATGGATAGAAAAAGTGCATTTATTACTTAGTCTCATTTTTGTGTATTTATTAATTTTTCTTTTTTCTTTTTGTATTTTTGGCTTAGAATTGAGCGTTTTGACCACACTTTTATGGTGTGATGACATTGTATATGAGAAACTTGACATTATATATATATGCATAAACATATTTTTGGTTCAAAATTCCTTGTAAGAGTTGACTTTATTATGGTTTATCTCATGTATGTACTCTTAGATGGTTTGGAATTTCCGATGCTTTTATGTTTTAGAATGTATGTTGTGGATGATGACACAATGTGGTAACAAAATGCTTTATCTTTTTTATGCATATGACAACAAATTATAACTTAGATACTTTGTTTCTCAAGTAATATTTAGCATTTCTATTTCATTGGAAAAATGTGTTGAATGTGGTATGATGAAAAGATGAACTCACTCCATTCTTAACTCCACACAACTAGTAGGATGCGAGGATCATCACCGAGAGTCAAGAAGGATGCAAGCTATATGAATTGAATAATGTGAATGTGAATGATGATCAAGAGACAAAACTATGAAAAATATCCAACTAGAAACTTGTAACTCAACCCTAATCAAGATCAACTAACCACTTAGAATGAATTTTTCTTGCAAGTTCATCTAGACTTAGATTCATGGATGGCCTATTGATTGACAAAATCTGGTTTTGAGGAATAATTCTCTCTTAACATACACATCTAGTTCATTTTCATGGAATTTTTAATTTCTTTAATTAATTAATTTATTTACAACTTGCGATTTATTATTGCGACCCCTACGTCTTACCCCATGCTACTAGTGAAGCCATGGGCTCATCACCAAGGACAAAACATAGGTGAGTAAGGGCACTTCCCTCCTTTCCCAACCTCATGCTACTAGTAAGAATCATGGGCTCATCACCAAATATTGGTAGGGATGAGAAGTGTAGTTTTATTTACAAATGAAAGAATTTTGTGTTTATTATTTATTTATCTTTTTTTTTTTTTGAATTGACTTTGGATTGTGCTTTTAGGAGGGAACATTTTCCCCTAGCCTCAACCCCACACAACCAGTAGGATGCGAGGGCTCACCACCAAAGGTTGAGATAGGTGAAAAAAATATTCCAGGTGAAATGTTTAGAATGTTTCTATCATAGAGAGATATTTTTAGGGAATATTTATCATCAAGAAGATTCTAGAGAAAACTATGGGCAAGAAACACCCGAATTGGAAGAAACCATGAAGAGAACTAAGTATACAAGTCCTTGTAGAATCATTGTCAAAATTTTTATCTCATGAACCAAAGTGATGAGATAGATTGAATAATTTGAAGATGTAAAATGGATGTTGAATAGGTATGATTGATATATTTTCCAATGTTTAGAAATTTTAAAGTTACTTGAAAAGTAAGTTTCCAGTTTATAATTTCACAAGATGATAATGCAAATGAAAAAGCGGTATGAATGCAATAATGTACAATGTGGAAATGTAAGTGACTATATATATAAATGTTTCAGGTAACACAAGTTGATGATTTCATCAAACTCCTCACCTCCCAAGGTACACAAATGATATGTAGGATTTTTGAAGTTTCTATTTTCTTGACAAGGGCCTACTACCTTGGGTTTAAATTTACAACCCTTTCCTATTATCGTACTTATCTAAACATATAGCTTTGGTGTATAATTGACCATTTGAAAGAGGCCTTTGTAAACCTCTTTATCACATTCTTGACATATCATGTTCATGTGAGTGTGATGATGATGTTCAAAATTTTCCCCTACATAGGGAATAATGACCACATTTAACATTTTTTCGTGTTATGGGATCATGTCTCATGGACACGATAAACTTCGTTTTTGACATGTTTGTATCTAGAAAAAGTTAGAAAAATAATAGGTCCTAGATATGTCTTTGATGGGTATCATTTTTCTCTAAAAATCCTTTTCTTCTATTATCTCTATCATATGTATGTCTAAGAGATCATCGGTAGGAAGAGAAGCTACAAAAAGGAAATTATTAATTCCTTATGTTCAAAGGGGAGGAAGATTGGCTCATCACTCTCTAAGAGTTTCATGATATCCACTATGGTTTTGGTGGACACGATTTCCACAGATATCACCTTAACGTTATCTATTTTTTCTACCTCAAACATGTTTGGATCATCTATATCAACTTTGGGGATGCTTTGGGTGGTTCCAACCAATCCCTTTGAGGGAAGTGGTTTGTTTAAATAATTGGTGGGGAGATCATACTCTAAATGAATCCATGGGTTTTCTTGAGATTCTCTAGATGTAGATCAAAGGGTTTAGGATCCCCTTGAGCAACGAATACCTTTCCCAAATGGAGGAATCTAACCTCTTGGAACAAAGTGGAAGGAATGACCTTCATCTAATGAATCCATGGTCTACCAAGGATCATGTTGTAATTTTTTTCTTTTGATGATGTAGAACTCATTTATAATAGTTTTTAGCCTAAGGGAGATAGGAAGAACTATAGTTCCAATTGAAGTAGCTTTAAGACTGTCATACCCTCGTAACATGTTTCTTGTAGAGGAGTAATTAGTTTCCCCATATCCCAACTTCTATAAGAAAGATAAGGGAAATAGATTAACCGTATACCCTTCATTGATCATCATATCTCTCTTGATGCAATTTTTATAGACCTAGACTTGTAGATATAACATAGGATCCCCTCTTTAGGCTATTTCAACATCAAATGACATCTTTATTATATCAAAGACAAACCCGGTATCCCTATCACTCTATCCCGAGGATGTATGTTGAATTCAATATGATTGATTTGAGCCATAGGAGGAGGTGTAACATGAATTATGTGACCAAGAATCAATGTGTCTAACAATGCAGAATGACGTGTAGAGGAGTTCTTCAAAAATCTAGAAATGATATGTGAGAAAAGGTCTTGTTCAAATTTGAAATCAAATGATAAGCTCCTATAGGATTTGAAACTATAGGAACATCATCTTGCGAGAGAGAATGAGTGGGGGAGGTTTTAAAGTGTACTCTAGCATCTGATTGTTGTGTTAATATTTGGTTCAACCTCTAACTCAACTAATCCCAAAATATTTATATTGTTGTTAAGCCTAGGTTAGGGGCAACTCAAGAGTTTTCTGAAGTTAAGGCCTCATGGTCATTATTACCAACATGAATACCATTTTTTATGTTTTTAGGATCTACATTTTCATCCTCGGGACATTTAGGGAATGGATCCCCATAGATGCCTCGGTTTACATTATGAGGTACAAGTCCTATATGACTAGGTTATGAAGTTCCTTCAGGATTTTCTAAAAATATGTCCACAAAGATCTGCCTTTGATTTCTAGGGAGTATTTGTATGAACTTGTTGCAATCCCTACAAGTCATAACATCATGACCAATAACACGGTGAAAACTACAATATAGATTGGGATCGTAATCTCTTGGTCTTTGATTCGAGTTTTGATGTTGATTATAACCCCAGTTGTAGTTTTGAAACTAGTTGTTATAAACGTAGTTTGTTGCCCCTTGGCAAGAGTTTGGGTATTGGTTTAGGCCTTGGGTTTGAGTGTGTTGAGGAGGGGGACGATTGACATCAACCATGTTAATAGAGGAAACATAATTGGGGCCTCTTTGATTACCCATGTTGTTGTTATTATCATTAGTATTACCTTTGTTTGTAAAACCAACATTATTTTCTTCATCAGCAACACCATCTGTGGTGACATCATGATTGCGATTCAAAACC
Source organism: Taxus wallichiana var. yunnanensis (assembly GCA_018340775.1). Classification (NCBI taxonomy): domain Eukaryota; kingdom Viridiplantae; phylum Streptophyta; class Pinopsida; order Cupressales; family Taxaceae; genus Taxus; species Taxus wallichiana. The sequence continues at coordinate 610,935,303 of CM031235.1, read as the reverse complement.
TTGGGTCCTTGGTTTTGGCTCCATTGTTTTGATGGTTTGTGTTATTTTGGTTATGGGACACTAATTTCACATTGAAACTGTTAGTATTACACCCAAGTGTCAATAGTGGCTTGTTCATTTAAAGCGCACCTTCCAACACTTCCTCATAATTACGAAAGGAAAATTTTAGAATTCCTCCTTAGTCTCTTGATTAAGCGAGTGAAGGAAGAGGTCGTAAAGTTCCATCTAGTCCATGTTAGGTGCACTTGTAAAGGAGTAAAGAACTTGACACCATCTCTAAATGGAATGGGTAGTAGATTCATTTTGTTCTTGCCTAATATGCAGAAACTCCCTAATCCTTGTTCGAAGTAAAATTTTCATGTCAAAGGCTCTAATGAATTAAAAAAATTTGTTTAAAGGAATGTATAAAAACTTATGGAATTTGATAGTAATAATCTAATGTGATTCCCTTAAGGGTATTAAGGAATATCTTATCTATTACAACATCACAAGGGAGTAATTCCCTGATGGAAGTGGCGTAGGCCTTGATATGAGCATTCGGGTCTCCTTCTCCCTTAAACTTAGGAAGATCAATAAATAGGCATGGAAGCATGACACCCCATATGTTAAATTCAAGGGGTTCTTTCAAATATTCAATGTAAGTACCCATTGTGTAAGACTCCACCATTGAAGCTCCTTGGTGGGGAGGTGGAGGAGGAGATGGGTATCTGCTTTGTAGACATTGGCTGGAACATATGGAGCTCCTTTATATGGTGCATAAGGAGTAGGGAAATTGAATGCGTCCAAATAGGGGAAATTTGAGTACATATGAAAGTAAGGAGGAAAATAGTAGGATATGGGCTAGTGGGCATGAAATCCAGAAATGTCACATTTCTCGAATGCATGGCATTTGAGAGTGCACTTCTAGCCATCCCTTGCTTAGGATAAGCGTGAGAAGATGAGGACCCATCCATAGTGTTTCAAATCCCATGAGAAGATCATCTAGATTTGATTGACTGGATAACCTTGTTGTACAAGATGTTGCATTGGTTGTGCATTGGTAGGGGTGTATCCTTTGTTGTCAATGGGATACCCCATGTTCTTCCCTATTGCATAAGTTGATTGTGTGAAGGTTGGGAACTCTCTAGTTCTCTAATCCTCCCTACTAAGGTATAAATAAAATCATGGGGTGAGGATTGAGTCCCTTTTTTGGGTGCTAGTGGTGTAGGGTTTAGTTGAGAGGACATGTGATACCCTCTTATGAATTATTCAATGTTGTAATTCTTGTTTTCCTTGAAAATATGAGTCTCAGGATTGATATTCGACACATTGTTGTTGAAAATTTTAGAGGTATGAATCTTCATCCTATCCAAGGACTCATCTATTTGGAAAAGAGGATTAACAATTCATGTAAAAATGTCATCTTTTGTTGATTGCATGGTAATGTGAGGTCTTGAAAATACTCTAGGGTAAGGATTTATTCCACTCATAAAAACCATGTTGTTTGAATTGGATTGACCGTATTTCATGTTTAAAGGTTGATCAACCTCCTCTATTCTCATGTGACTAGTGGGGTTTGAGACATAGCTAGGGGAGGTTTGCACATTGTTTGTGTAGTTGTTAGCCCATCTAGAAAGGAAAGGGGATTGTTATGGTTGAAATTTAGTGTAATATATATCAAATCCAAATGGCTCACAAAAATATCTACCAGACATATTTGGGGAGGTATAAAATACTTTACCCAAGAAATGAAAGGGAGAGAAATGAAAGCAAAGGATAAAATAAGGAACTAGTCCTTCACGTCAGGTTCACCAATTTTGTATGCTTGATAATCAAAACGTGACTCCTAGATGTATGCCCTCCCTAGGCTATGTCGGGATAACTAGAATGTTCACGATTACAGGAATGCGATGGACAACTATAAGAGAATCAAGGACTAAGATCGGGTAGTGTGAGTTCCTAGTAGTTGAGTTAGCCAAAGGGGAATTAGAGGCTATATACGGTAGCATAATTTCCCTATTGTTTGATTTTTGGTTTGGTTTTAATACTAAACCGTTGAAAGTTTTTTTAAATAATTAAGAAAATTAAATCTAGCTTAAATAAAAGACAAGTGTGTTTTAATATTTTAATTAGCTAAATTCATTCCCGATTAATTATCCAAAATGAAATGAACAATCTAATCTATTTGTTTGAAAGGAAATGAACTAAAGGAATTTAAATAAACAAAGATAACATGTACCTTTTACTAATTAGTAAAAATAAAGATACTCTACAGACACAGACAATTTCTTCTAAATTAAATAAAATCTACTTCTATGTTAAAATAAAATAAACAGGGAATAACCGGATGTGGCTATTCCTCCACCGCTGAATATGAAGCCTAATTTAACTAAACAAAAATTCTTTCCAATTTACAATTGTGGATAAATTACTATTTCTTCTAATTCCTCACCTCAGAATCACGGGAAGAAATGAAACTTATTAGAAGAAATTTCTTTCCTTGAAACTTCCCTAGTGAAACAATGGACCACACAAGAAATTGACTTATGAATAAACACAATGAAGTGATAGACACAAAATATTCCTCAAGATTCTTTCCCTTGCAGATCCATAGGGATAATAAAGGAGGAAACTCTACATGAAATATTTTCTTGTATTCACATTTAAATCTAACTAATAACCAAAATGAAAGCTACATGTGCTATTAATTAAAGAAATGAAGAAGTATGTGCACAAGAACTTCCTCCAAATCCTTTCCCATGAAAACCCATAGGGCTGATTTGAGAAGCAATTATCAATGGAAGCTACTTAGAGGATACAAACAATTTGCAAATTCTACCTTCTTAAAACAATTGATGATTTGACAAATAAATATAAATTCTAGATTAAAAAAAAAACTTTAAAGAATTTGAACTACACCCAACCTGGAAATGTATAACTATGATAATGTCCAGAGGAAATTTTTATTTTCTTTATCCACTCATTCTTCTACGAGAGATGAATCTAAACTGTCTATCAAGAAGCTGTGTTAGTTGGTATGTAGAAGTTGTGTAGATGCTGGAGTAGACTTGTTACAAGCTAGATGGTCTTAAATGTAGGTATGTAAGTAACAATGTAAAACTTTAAGTTTCTTGTGTGCTTCTTGGTAAGATTTTGGAAGAGTAATGGTACAATAAAATTCAATGAACTCCAACCAATGCTTCGGGAAAAAGCCCAATTTTTATAGAAAGTTGGTAAGTAAATGGTCCAACGCACTTGGAAACCAAGAAGTGCCAAATCATCCACAAAAGGGGTAGTCAACTTAATAAGAATAATAAGTAAAGAAGATGAAGTTCTTACACATGTAATAAACTCAGAATTAGGTGAATTGGTTGAAAAACCTGTGAGAAAAAATGTGAAACTTACAACATGTGTACAAAATTGGAAGTGTTAATTCTCAGATTAAAGCACATGAAACTGCTAGCCTACACAAATCAACGGTTACACAACCATCATGGAGGTTGCATAACCACATCTTAAGGAAGACCAATAGTTACACAACTTTCGTGGCGTTTAGGTAACTTAAAGGAAAAAACTAAGGAAAAAGGGGGCGAAAAACATTTATGAGAGCATGTACGACTAGGAAACTAAGAAGCAAAGAAGACTAAGTCACATAGGCAAGTAGAAAGCAAAGAAATGGGACTTGGATTCATAATTTATTATGGAATTTAAATTTATCATCATTTGGGATTTATATTGTTCCAAAAATGTCACACTATGTAATTTTAGGTGGGTATAGTACCCTCAGCGATCAAAGAGTGAGTAGTAGGCGCTTGACAAAAGTAGCAATGAAACCCTATCGACACGGAAAAAGTATATTTTGAAATTCTGCGTAGTCACCGGCACCCAAAAATAGTCACTAGCTCCCCAGGCGCTTGTGTCCAACATCATTCTCAGGTCCCGAGAATTTACAGGAGCATTTGCGACACTATTTCAATCTGGTTCAACACTTTACACTTTGCTGACTAGTTCTAGATTGCGTAGGACCCAACTAAGTCATCTCTCTCTCTCTCATTTAATTATAGTTTTACATTTCTTGAGTGATTAACATTTTTATATTTACTGTACTTTATCATATCGCTTACTCTTGAACTAGATTTAATTAATTTTTTATTAAATCAATTACAAAACTAGATAAAAGTTGTGAAACCTAGTGTTTATTAATCTAATGAAAGAATCTTTGAACATGCTAGATATATACAATATCTAGAAACATTACAAATAGTTTCACTTTCTTATTTTTGTTAGAGAGTATGTTTAAAAATTATATCTCAACATTAATTGTTAATATATATCATGTAACATAGTCACACATTATTGTGATTTTTGCTTAAATATAGTAGAAAGAAGACATTTTATTAAAAATATAAACAAGATGAAGAAATCATCGTCTTGCATTAAATATGGTATTATTTTGAGAATATATATATAAATAATGAGACATTTGGAATTAAAGATACCAAATCATTGTACTAATTTGTTACAACAAATTGGAATATGATTCACTCAAAAAACCTACATATTAATGTGAGCATGATATCTACCTAGATCACATAACATAGTTTTAAATCTTGTAAATAACTTCCTCTTGTTGAATTGGCCAATAACTTCAATTATTTTTACCTTACAATTAATGTCACTAACTAGAAATTCTATATTTTTTGAACGAAAGTAGGGTTTTGAAAGAGTTTCATAGTGTTAATATAAGTAGGAAATGGAGCTTACACCTAGAAACTTCTAATATTAAAAATCTTAGTTCTCTTAAAACATCAAGATAAAAAATATTAATGAAAAAAAGAACAATTCTTAGATGAAGAAACTCAAACATCTTCTTTTTATGTTTAGATTCACCTTTGATTTGTGGATGTACATTGAACCATATGCAAGATGAATTGGAAAAATTTTGTTGCTTAAGAGGAAGTATTTGGTGAAACAAGTAGTTTATTCAAATTGGCGTTATCCATATTTGATAACCTTTTGCATTCAAAAAGGGGTTTTATAAATTTTTCCTTGAGCTTTCTAAGAGTAGAATGTTAGCATGGGAAGTAGGTGTGTTTTGGGAGAAGGTTGGGGGTTTCTTACATACGTTTCCATTTTGGAAAATGTGTTGATCATGGTGCATGTGGGATAATAGAGGTGTAGGACTATGATTAAGAGTAATTAATTAGGATTAATACTCCATGAGAATTAGACAGAAAGAAAGGGAATTTAATTAATCAATTAAGAATTGATTAATAGGATTGAATTACCTTGTAGAAGTATTTTTGAGAGTAATTTACAAATAATTGATTAGATTTAGAAGTGATTTGAAGCATGATTTAATTAATGAAATATAAATAATTAATAGATGAAAGGAAATTTTGATTAATTAATAAAGGGTTTATTAACAAATGAAGAAGAATTTAATTAATGAAAGGTTATTAATTAGTAAACAAAGAAAGACATTAGTATGATTTTTGCATTTTATGACTAAATCACCACATCAGATTTTGGGTGTCTACATTTTCCTTTCTTTGAGATGGTGTTGCGTGAGTAGTGCATAGTAGAAAAATAATAGAAAATTTTATTATGAAAAATAAAATAAAAATTAGTTTGATGTGGATGACGCCCCCTCGAGTTACAGTGGGGTGATATAAGTAGCAGACGGGCACTTGAAAGGTTGAAAAATGATTAAAACATAAAAAATCCATTGAGGAAATAAACAATTCATTGCGGTGGTGAAACCATCACAACAGAGGATATATATATATATATATATATATATATATATATATATATATATATATATATATATATATAGAGAAGAGGTGAAAATATTTCATTTTCACCATCACGAAAGAAGAAAATGAGATATAAGAAGAAGAGACTAGGAACATGATGAACATTCATTTCTACCCCCATTGTCTGCAAAGCACATTTAAGACTACCATTAGATATCGAGATAAGAGCTCGTGGTGGGCGTTGTAATTAATTTTTATTTTAAGATTTTAAATTTTTTTAGGGTGTGATAAATGCCCCAAATTTGGTGTAAATGTAGTCTATAAACTTGTCTTGTGCAAGTTCACTTTGTTGACACTTGTGAAAATAATTTTTGTTATTTAATTTGCAATAGTTTCACTTATGAATTCAGCGACCATGGGCCAAAATAGAACTTTGGTGGTTATGTCATGATTTAGTAGCCACAACTTATTTTTTAGTGGTCATGCTTAGGTTTAGTGGTCGCATTATATATTGTAGTATCCCGCAGGGAGATTAATGCCTATTGGAAACTTCCTGAGGCGCTACCATTTAGGGGTGCTAATTTATTTTATTTTACTATGGTTTTAATGAAGAGTAGATCAATTTATTAGTTCCATATATGTTAGTAGCAGTTAGTGTCCAACCTTACATACAAATTCAATTCAATTCATTCAAAATAAAATTAAAATTACATAATTGTATTAAGAATATGATATTTAATAGGCCTCAAATATTTATGCAAGTTCCTTTATTGCATGATTCTTAAATTTAATTCATACTCATGTATTTTTCATACTTTGTATTGTTTTGAAGTCTTGAATTTTTTTGGAGGAGAGATCAAGAAAGGTGAATATGTAAAGAACGTGGGAAAAATAGTTGGGAAATATATGAGAAAAGGAGGATTATGATAGACTATATGTTAGAGAATTAATTGGGGATTTTAGGCAATAGTAGCTACAAAAAAATTTATTAGGAAGTTTTTCTCGAGATGATAGAGGCATTGAAAGTAATACAATATTTGGTCACGGTTAATTATTTTTTCTACTATAGATTTTATTTATTTATAGAAGGTGTTATCTCTAGTATTTCCTAGGGCACTCATAACCCTTAATTCGACCACTGAGTAGCCCTACTTATTAGTGGTTGATAAATTTAGTGTAATGGATAATTTTTTAGCGGTTTTACTTTATATTGTAGTGGTTACACTTTTATTAATTTTCATACTAAGTTTTGTAAATGTTTTTGGTGATTGTAGGTTTAACTCGAGTTCTACGCCTTCTATGAGTGACGGTCTTTGGCTTTGAGTCACATATTACAAGTTATAAATTACGAGTGGATATTCTTAATGTAACAACCACTTTCCAAACATCATAATTAGGATATTTTATTTTAACTTACTAAATTGAAATTATGACTTCAATGATTTAAATGTACAAACTAACATTTAAATCCAGAAACATATAATTACAATTCATCAGATAACCAATCAATAAATAATGTGAATAATTATGGGTTAATTAGATACCACTCAATATCCCATAGAATACTATTTTGAGTTAGTATACAAAGTATACTAGTAGTGCGCTCCTCGACATTGATTTACAAGTGTTGTTCTAAGTGTCTACCTGGGTTTTAATCAATCAAATCCCATCCAACATTGTACACTTTTGCTATAACTAGGTGCATCCTGACAGTGTAATGTCTTACACTACTTTGGCTAAAGTTTATGAGTCATACATTGCATGTTGTATTTCTAGACTACACATTCATCTCTCAAACATGTCCCAATACCATTTCACTTGGTCCAGCTTATCGAATTGAATCCATTGTTTAAGTTAAATCAATTTGCAGTTGTTGTTAGGTTGTGGAGCTCTGCTTTCATGTGTGTGAAAGTGTTGAAGATTGTACACTAAGAGTACTATACACTTTTCATGTATCCTTGCTGGGGTTTGGGGGCGCAGCCCGATTTTTTTTTATTTGGGCGTAAATTATTTTTTTGGCCTCAAAAAAATGCACCCGACATATCGAGAAATGTGCTCTTCTCATATGGGTGAGATTTTTGACCCATAGGTTTTTGGGCTGGTTTTGGCCCATGGTTTTGATACCCATGGTATTGTAAAACTGCTTAAGCAGTTGCCTACTTATATGGTTTTATGCATATGGTAGGATATAATGAAAAACATTGCAGATGTGCTTTGAATTTGGCTATGAATTCTGTAGAGTTTGTTGAGCATAGCTCCAAAATGGATTTGGGTATTGTATTGAGAGAGCAGTGGCTTGTAATAAAATCTAAGCAAGTGATTCTTGGTGGACGTAGCCCAAATTGGGTGAACCACATTAAATACTGTCTCTTTGTGTTGCGTTATTTTACTATGCAATTTTATTTAAGATCTCAGTAATAATTTCTGCATATTAGTTTATACTATTGCAATTCGTGAGGGATTATTCCACATATTTTATCCCTTATTTCCTAATAGTTGCACACACGATACAAAATTTTTTCATCCAGTGCGAGGAAGCACGTCTGTGCCAACTTAGGTTTCCCATGGGAGAGAAAGAGCTCACATATTGTCTTATGCCATTACATGATCAATTTATTCCCTATAGCCAACATAAGTTGGTACGAGGTAATCGACCAAACTATACAAATAACCTCTGTATCCTAGGTAAAATCAATTCCTTATTGATTACGACCTGCATACCGAATGAAGCTCGAGAGAAAACTTAGGATAACTCGCTGTGATGACGGTATTGATTGAATGAATTGCATCAATCGATGAACACAACACTACAAAAACCATATGAAGTTGGCATACTTGAGTACCATGTATTAGGTTTGTCGTAACTTATTCACCTCATTGAATTAGTTTTACGACAAATTTATCTTTCATAACATAGCGATATTTCATCGCATTAATTATTCGATCCTAAGGTCCACAACATAGTTTCGATAATTAATCGTAATAAATTTCCATAAGTTTTTTTATGTACATTCATTAAGTGTCTTAATTAATTAGGACAGCATACTTGCATTATTAATGCAGTCCCTAATTTATTTAAGTTACAACATTGTCGTTTTAATTGCTTAAGTACAAAATAATTGAACTCAACATCTGAATGTAATACAATCATTCATAATCATAAAGTTACATACTTAGGACTAAATAATAAATGGTCATTAATCATTTATCATCATACAAGAGTCCAATCATACAACTATAAAATAATAAACCACATTCATTTATTTTAATAGATTGTATCTCATATCCTTACTATAGATTTAGTTCATTATATATATATATATATATATATATATAAGCTATTTCAAATAAGGGTATTAATCAAACATTGCTCATTATTCCATCTTAAGATAGTGCATATTGTATGAAATGAAATTGATTAATTCAATCACAATTATATCCTAAAAGATACACAAAACTGAATAATTGATATAAGTAACCATGATCCTTATTCCCACAATATTCGAAACTTGAATATAAACTTTTATTTCCTTTTCCAAAAGTGATATAAAATCTCAGAGCCCATAATGCCTTTCAACAATTTATTCAACGAAGCACAAGCTCACTTATACAACAATTAAGTAATAAATACATTGTTCAATCATAACATTAAGAAATTAACATAGCCATTTTCAAATCATTTACCAGATAAGATCTAAACTCCTCCATCTATAAAAATGTTAGGCAACCTTCAATTCGAAAGAATTATCATGAGGAAGTCAACCATCTTATCTTTATGATTTATAACACTGAAATATTTCAATGAACATAATTCAACTAAACAACATAGAAAAATCATTTAAGATACAACTTAAAACATTTCCCCTTTTTATCCTTTTTCCTTTCTTTCATGATCCATAAAAGAAACATATGATTTTCAACTCAAAATAAAATAAATAAATCAGATTACTAACATATCACAAGTATGAATATTAAATTCCAAAAACATATCAACTATGTCATTTATACCCAAACAAGGTTATTTAAAAACATTAAACAAGTATTAAACTTTATACTTAAACATACCTTCATGTTTCTATCATCATCGTATATTAATATTATGAGTTAAGAGACAATCATACAAATCACACAACCTTCACTCCAGGTTTGTATAACTGATTTAAAAGTAAAGAGTATTATATCACTCAAGTCACATCTTAATATTAATATTAAGAGTCTTAATTTGGTAATGACAATAATCAAAATATCCAAACACAATACCTTAATATCATAAAACCATAACCTTATCAAAATAATATATACTTATCAGAGTACATTATTCCTTCTCAATAAATAAGAGTTTATGTACTGTTTTTATTATAACAATTTATTCAACAAGAGTATTTGGATACCACCAAATACCTTAAAATATCTGAAATACCTTAATGTATTTGAATTAAGAAAACCACCCAATAAACATTATAGTTCATATAAGGAGGGATATGACCAAGCCTCGAGTAGGCTATATTCCACAATCAATCGACTAACTCCTCGGTTTCTTCCCGTACGATACTCTTACACTCATTGGCTCGAATGAACCATATTTAGAAACAAAAGTTCATAACCCTTCATCATACGATGATGATAATCAAGCATAGTTCGCATCGACCACATAGTGGTCTTAAGGATTTAACTAATTGAATAAGTGGAAGGTTGATAAGAACATACCAACCATCAACCTGAGAAAAAAACTTGGTCTCACTTAATTAACAATAATACAAATCTAAACCACTAGGTGAGTGAGTTACATATACATCACGATATACACAGGCTGTAACCCATTTATGGGTTTAGATTTTTATTAAAGGATTCCATAAAATATAAAAATTGTGATTATATTTAAAATATTAAACACTAGGATTCAAACCCAAAATAATATTGGGCTCTAGGTAAACCACCTCATACAACTTCATAGTCGAAGTCATACTCAAACTAGCTCGTTGAGAATAAGATTAAAATTCTTAAAGAAACATAATACCACTAATACAACCAGAATCTGACCAAAGGATGAGTGGGTATTCACATAGCCCTATTACATTAACACCCAAAATAGTGAACACGTGAAAATAATGTTCAACTACATGTATACAAGCTTGAGATCGAAAGTAATATCCACATAGTCAATTTATACAACTTATACCAGGCATGAAAGAAACCCATCCATACACAAGTAAATCGAAATGTAAATATAAAGGTATCCAACCATATATACAATTCCCAAAATATCATGCAAGCAACCAAATGTAAAATGGTAAACAACCAGTAACATATTCACAATAATAATGTGGCCTTATTAAAAAAACATGTATATAACTTGTCCATACGTAAAATAAAGACATATTTTCATTCAAACACACACACACACACACACACACACACAAGTAGAGAGAGAGAGAGAGAGAGAGAGAGAGAGAGAGAGAGAGAGAGAGAGAGAGAGAGAGAGAGAGAGAGAGAGAGAGAGAGAGAGAGAGAGAGAGAGAGAGAGAGAGAGAGAGAGAGAGAGAGAGAGAGAGAGAGAGAGAGAGAGAGAGAGAGAGAGAGAGAGAGAGAGAGAGAGAGAGAGAGAGAGAGAGAGAGAGAGAGAGAGAGAGAGAGAGAGAGAGAGAGAGAGAGAGAGAGAGAGAGAGAGAGAGAGAGAGAGAGAGAGAGAGAGAGAGAGAGAGAGAGAGAGAGAGAGAGAGAGAGAGAGAGAGAGAGAGAGAGAGAGAGAGAGAGAGAGAGAGAGAGAGAGAGAGAGAGAGAGAGAGAGAGAGAGAGAGAGAGAGAGAGAGAGAGAGAGAGAGAGAGAGAGAGAGAGAGAGAGAGAGAGAGAGAGAGAGAGAGAGAGAGAGAGAGAGAGAGAGAGAGAGAGAGAGAGAGAGAGAGAGAGAGAGAGAGAGAGAGAGAGAGAGAGAGAGAGAGTATGTATTCACCCATGACATTCAACTTAAGATCTAATCCATACCCATAATGAAGAAAATAAAAGCATAGAAGGAAAAATTGATTTTCTCCATTCAACATTAAAATATCTTAATGCTATAAATGATAAAGATGAGAAAGAGATAATCTCATGCTTGTAAACGTTCAGTAGAAGACTGAATCCACTTCCTCTTCTTCCCATAAATCTTCCAAAGCTCACACGAAAAACCAGACAAAAGAATAGATTCAAATCAAAATAGGAGCTCAATAAAATCCATAACTCAACTTTATAAATTCCTCAAAAAATAACTGGAGTTAAAACTTACATGAAAAGTCCCAACAGATTGCCCCAAAATAGCCATGATCAATTTTTTCATGTAGAGCTCACATGGTGAGCCAAAAATACCAAAATGAAAAGTGATACAAAAAATAACCACTTAGCTCGGTGGTAGCTTCCTTGAGAAGCTTCCCGCTTCTCCCGAGGATACAAATCTTTATTTAATTAAACTTTCCCATATTCCTTCCAAAATCCACACCAATTCCTTGCTAATATGCCATCCTCCAACTTTGACGTTTCCCAACATATTTCTTGAAATATTTTCCATTCATTTGGGTGGTTATCCACCATCTAACGGTCAAGGATTAATCAAAACAAAACCCTAAACTTCTACTTGCTAGCGCATTGTTAGAGGTGGCCTTTTCCCATTTTAATGTTGGCTCGGTGGCAAAAAATGAACAAATCAATATGAGCTCGGGTGGGGCTCGACTGGGTCACTGACCCATCCCTCACACATATTACATTACATTACCATATTTAATATGGCTCGACCTTATTAAGGTCTTTAACATAAGAAAAATCAATAACATTTATATATGTATATATATATATATATATATATATATATATATATATATATATATATATATAAATATGTGTGTGTATGTACTCTTGTACACACACACACATACATATTTCTCTAATGATAAGATGTGATTTATAATCATTTTACAAACCAATTGATTGACATTAGTATGAATACCATATAATGGCATTTTATAATTATACTAAAATAAGATCCGGGGTCTATGACCGATTATCGAATATACCTTTGTTTTCCAACAAGGGTCTTTGAAATTAGTCAACATTACTAGGTCCATAAAATCAATTAACTACACACTGTTTTAGAAACAAAAATAAGTACAATAATACAAGAACAATCAAGAAGCAATCTTACAAAATAAAATCAAGCCATCATTATAAACCTTCTAAATAATTAAATTAATATGATTAACAATAAACATATTGTTTATACTATAATTTAATAGAGTCCATCTTGATAAGCAATACAATTTCATATGCAGATGGGAAAAGTATTTATTCTTCCAAGATAGACTTAACGGGTATGACATACCTCTCCCCTTAAGTATCATCGTCCCCAATGATTAATTCATATTATTCTTAGAAATTAGAATAAATAGATAAAATTACACACACAAAAATATCATAAACTCATAATATCATCACTGAAGCTTATAATTAATCCACTTCCATAACTATAAACAATAATTTTATCAGTTGTAACAACCTTATTTTACCAAGTTTTTGCTAAAACAACAAAATTTCATGAGTTTTTCTAGTCATTCAGTCAATAAAAATATCAAAAGCATAGTATCAAATATCAAATCCTTATATTTATCACTAAAATAAATGTGGAAAATAATTTTTCATTTCTTCCAAATTCTCCCAAGTGGCACTTTCTTTAGAAAATTGGTCCCACTGGACCTTACATTGACTTATTTCTCAATTTCACAAGTACAGCTTGCAAGTTTCTAGCACTCTTATGAGTTCAAATATAATGACATGCATATCCAAAACCTGTAAAGAGTTTAAATTAAGCACATGTGATAAATTTGATACATACTTTTTAAGTAAAGAGATATGAAAAACATCATGCAACTTGGACAGTGCGGGAGGCAACACTAGCTGGTATGCTACAGGGATGATTACTTTGATAATCTCAAATTTTCCAACATAGAGAGGTGACAGTTTAGCTACCTTGCTAAACAAAATTAAGCTTCTCTTAGGCTTAACCCTTAAGAATACCTTATTTCCTTCAAAATTTTTGTCAACTCTCTTTAAATCAACGTAGCTTTTCTGTCTATCGGCAACCTCTTTCAATCGTTCTCAAATGAGTTTAACTTGTTGTTCCATTTCAGTCAACATTTTAGGTCCTATAACTTCTCTATCTTCCACACTGTCCCAACTGACATGTGTTCTACACTTACGTCCATACAAGGCCTCAAAAGGAGCCATTTTCAGCGAGGAGTGATAAGTGTTATTATAGGTAAACTCAACCAATGAAGGTATTCTTCCCATTTGTACTACTAATCCATGTAGTACATTTTGAGCATGTCTTCCATCACTTGATTTACCCTTTCATTTTTTCCATCTGTTTCTAGATGGTACACAGAACTGAAATTTAGCTTTGTTCCTAAAGTAGTATTCAAGGTTTTCCAAAAATGAGAAGTCATCCTAGGATCTCTATCTGAAATTATCAATTCAGGTACACTGTAATCTGAAAATCTCATGCATGAACCTTTTTGCAAGCACAAGTGAATCATCCTTTAGATTCCCTGGTATGAAATGAGCCACTTTTTTTAATTTTTCAACTACAACCAAAATTACGTCATGTTTATTCCTTGACATAGGTAGTCCTTGCATGAAATCCATATTGATTACTTGCCATTTATAGTGCGGAATGTTATGAGGGTACAAAAACCTAGTTGGATGCAAATGTTCAACCTTAACTCATTAACATTCTAAGCAATGTGATACATAGTTCACTATATCCTTCTTCATCCCTTTCTAAAAATACTACTTTTTTTACATCAACAAGCATCTTAGTCACTCTAGGATGTCTAGAATAAGGAGCATTGTGAAATTCCTTTATCACTTTCATCCTTAATTCATTTTCTAAAGGTACGTAAACTCAATTTTCAAATATAAGGACTCCTTCATTGTCAAATCTAAATCCTTTGTATCTCCTATCATTAGGATTTGCAGTAAGCACTGCTTTAACCTACCGATAATAAAAATCATCCATTATTGCTTTCTTAATGTCATCCTTGAATTGGGTTCTCAAAGTGACAAGGGTGAAAATATGATTCGTACGACTTAATGTATCTACCACTTTGTTTTCCTTACCCTTTATATAGCTGATATCAAAGTCATATTGTGAAAAAAAATCTAACCATCTTCACTGCCTTGCATTTAAGTTTAGTTGTGTGAAGATGTATTTTAGCCCTAGGTGATCTATTTTTTAGTTCAAAGGTCAAAAGGTAATTTCTTCAAAATTGAAATGGATGTACAATGGACGCAAGCTCTAAGTCATGGGGAGCATAATTCAGCTCATGCACCTTGATCTTTCTACTTTCATAAGCGATTACATGATCATTTTGTAGCAAAATACCACCTAAGCCTTCATCGGAGGCATTTGTTACTATTGTAAAGTTCCCATTAGGATAAAAACTTTTAATACATGTGCTGAATTTAATTTTTATTTCAGAAAATTAAAAGCGTTTTCACACTTTTCAGACCACACGAGTTTCTTGTCCTTCTTTAGCAAAATAGCGAAGTAATTGGAGCTATAACTCATGAAAAATCCTTAACAAATTTTCTATAATATTACGCAATCCCATGAAGCTTCTCACTTCATGTACATTTTAGGTCTTTGGCCATTCTATTATCACAGTAATTTTTAATGGATCTATAGAAATTACATCCTTATTAATGATATGTCCAAGATATTACACTTCATTTTGATAAAACGAACACTTAGAAATTTTACCGTACAATTTTCTCTTCCTTAACACATCTAAGACAATTCTAGAAGTTCATTATTCTCTTCAATTCTTTTCGAATAAATGATAATATCATCCAAGAATACTAGTACAAAATTTTCCAAGTATGCTTGAAAGATATTATTCATTAGATTCATAAAAGTTCTTTGGAGAATTGGTAAGCCCGAAAGGTAACACGGTGAATTCATAGTGTCCATACCTTGTTCTAAAAGCAGTCTTGTGAATATCTTCCTCTTTTATTCTCAACTAATGGTATCCTGATCAAAGATCAATCTTAGAATAAATTGATGTTCCACACATCTGATCAAATAGATCATCAATTCTTGGGAGAGGATACCTATTTTTTATTGTGGCTTTATTAAGCATTTGATAATCAATGCAAAAACATATCATCCTTCTTCTTTACAAAGATGACTGGTGCACCCTAAAGAGAGACACTCGGTCTGATCAAACCTTTTGATAAAAGTTCATGAAGTTGTGTTTTTAGCTCAATAAGTTCTGTTATTGTCATTCTGTAGGGAGCCTTAGAAATTGGTTTGGTTCCCAATTTGATGTCTATTATGAAATCAAACTCTCTTTTAGGGGGAAGACCAGGTAGTTATTTGGGAAAGACATCATTGTACTCATGTAAAATGGGTGTTTTCCCATAAAAATCTTACCTTATTCACCCAAATATGCAATTTTTACATTTTATAACACACATCCTTTGTTCTTAGATTTCTTAAGCTGCGTTGTAGTGATTTTTTGAACTGAAAAACTTCTTTTTACTCCCTAAATTTCTGCTATTTTTTACAGGTCATCAAGGCACTTTATTCTCTTTTCTAGGAAGTCTATAGTTGCCTTATGCTGAGCTAACCAGTTTATACCTATGAATATGTCATATGAGCCTAAAGGAGCTAAATATAGGTCAACTTTAGTGGTAAATCTTGGTAATTCGAGAGTTGCACCAAATAGGAATTGTTTAATAGTGTGGACAACATTGTTCTTGTACTGAAAAGTCCATGATTATTTCATAAAACCAACTTTTCTTTTAATTTTAGATGTAAATTTTGTTGAAATAAAACATTTAGTAGCACCAATATCAAATAAAATGGTTACAAGTAATCCATACAACTTACCTGCAACTTCGATTGGTGTAGCTTGCTTTTCAGCTTGCTTGTTTGTCACTGCAACATGAATATGATGTTGTTGGTTTCCATATTTATTCCTTTGAGGACAATTATTAGCATAATGATCTAAACCGCAGATATAACAACCCCAAATGGTCCTTTCTTTTCGATTTATTCTCATGGTTGGTTGTATTTTTAGCCCATTCTTTTTTTATTTACAAAAGTCTTAACCACTTTGTGTTTTTATTTCCATTGCCATTATTATTTCTATTTTTATTGTTAAAATTATTCCAAGCAACCTTTTTAGGTGCTAATGGTGATGGTTCACTAATAAACTTATTTTTCTTTTCCTCTTTATGTGCAGAAATAACCTGCAATTTGAGTTCCTGTTTGATTGCCTTCTTGAAGACATCTTCCATAATTGATGGCCCATGGACATCAACTTCACCTCCTATCACCGGGTTTAACCCCATGATAAATTTCCTAATACGGAATTTTTCATCCGTTTGATACTGAGGTATGTACTTGAGAAGTTTTGTAAAATTCTCCCAATACTCAGTCACTATCATTTTTCCTTGTGTTAATGTCTAAAATTTAGACATCTTCTAATCATAATAAATATGGGGTAACCAACATTGTCTGAAGTATACCTTAAACTGTTCCCAAGTCAAATTTGACTCATCCATAACCATCTCAACCTTTTAGCTATCCCACCATGAGGATGCTTCATTAGAGAGATGATAGGCTCCCAAACTATCCTTAGTTTCTTCTGAGAAGTTCCTTATTGCAAAGTACTTCTCCATTTCGCTAAGCCAATTCTCATCTCCATCACCCAAGGTGATACCATAAAACTTCGGTGGGTGATCCTCTTGATATCATTTGACAGTTCATCTAGCCAAACGTGCCCTCTTATTCTTAGGTGGGTTAAATTCATTAACATTCAGATTTGCGTTAGAATTATCATTAACAACATTGTTATTTTCTACATTAGGATCTACAACATCACTATTTTTCAACATTCAGATGCTCTTGTGATGATTCTTCACCATCACTTCCATGATCACTAATGTTTCCTAGGATTTGTTGTTCTATGACATCCATCCTATTTCTCATGTCCTGAAGGTAAGCTAGAATCTCATCCAACTTTTGCACGGTGACAACCTCATCATAGTTAGGTTGGTCATTCACAATGTTTCCCCTTGTTCTAACCATATTTTCTGTTAGAAAAGAATTTAAGTTTGAGTTAGTGTAAGGACTCAATAGGTCTAAGAGTTGTAACCTTAAGCTCTGATACCAAAATGTAACAACCACTTTCCAAACATCATAATTACGGGATATTTTTTAACTTCCCAAATTGAACTTGTGCCTTTAATGATTTAAATTTACAAACTAACATTTAAATCCAACAAATTATAATAATAATTCATTAGATGACCAATCAATAAATCATGTGCATAACCATGGTTTAATACTCTTTCAAGTTAGTAGACAAAGTATACAAGTAGTGCCCTCCTCGAATTTATTTACAAGTTTTCTTCTAAGTGTCTACCTCGTGGTTCAATCAACCGAATCCCATTTGACATTGCACACTTTTACTAAAACTAGGTGCATCATGACAGTGTAATGTCTTACACTACTTCGGCCAAATTTTATGAGTCATGCATTGCATGCTCTATTCCTAGACTACACATTCATCTCTGAAACATGTCATAACACCATGCACTTGGTTTAGTTACTAGAATTGAATCCATTATTTAAGTTAAATAAATTTCAAGTTGCACACACGATACAAAACTTGTTCATCTAGTGTGATGAAACATGTTTGTGCTAAATTAGGTTGCCTATGGGAGAGAAAGAGCTCATGTAATGTCTTGTGTCATTACACAATCAATTTATTACCCGTAGCCAATGTAAGTTGGTATAAAGGTAACTAGATCAAACTGGATAAAAAACCTCCGCATCCTAGCACAACTCAATTCCTTATTGATTATGACATGCATAATAAATGGAGCTTGAGGGACAACTTAGGATAATTGTTGTATGGAAGTATTCATTTAATGACATACATCATTCGATGAACACCACACTACAACAACCATCCAAAGTTGGCCTGCTGAGTACCATGTATTAGGTTTTTCGTAACTTATTCACCTCATTAAATTAGTTTTACGATTTTTTTAATCTTTCATAACGCAATGATATTTCATTGCATTAATTATTCAATCCTAAGGTCCATAACTTAGTTTCGATAATTAATCGTAATCAATTTCCATAAGTTTGTTTATGTACATTCATTAAGCATCTTAATTAATTAGGACAACAAACTGCATTATTAACACAGTCCCTAATTTATTTAAGTTACGACATTACCATTTTAATTTTTATATACATAATAATTGAACTCAACATTTGAATGTAATATAATCATTCATAATTATAAAGTTACATACTTAGGAATAAATAATAAATGGTCATTAATAATTTATCTTCAAACACGATTCCAATCATACAACTATAAAATAATAAACCACATCCATTTATTTTAATAGATTCTATCTCATACCTTTAATATAGCTTTAGTTCATTATATATATAAGCTATTTAACAAAAGGGTATTAATCAGACATTTATCATTATTCCATCTTAAGATAGTACCTATCTTATGAAATCGATTGATTAATTCAATCGTAATTATATCCTAACAGATACACAAAACTGAATAATTGATATAAGTAGCCATGATCTTTATCACCACAATATTCAAAAATTGAATATAAAATTTTATTTCATTTTCCAAAAGTGATACAAAATCTTAGAGGCAATAATTCCTTTGAATAATTTATTCAGCAAAGCACAAGCTCGCTTATAAAATAATTAAGGAATGAATACATCGTTCACTCATAACATTAAGAAATTAACAAAACTATTTTCAAATCATTCACCAGATAAGATATAAAATCTGTCATCTGTAAAAATATTAGGCAAGCATCAATTTGAAAGAACTGACATGAGCAAGTCAACCATCTTATCTTTACGATTTATAACACTGAAATATTTCAATGAACATAATTTAGCTAAACAACATAATCTGAAAATCATTTAAGATACAAATTATCATTTCCCCTTTTTTATCCTTTTTCCTTTACTTCATGATCCATAAAAGAAAAATATAATTTTCAAATAAAAATCATAAAAAGAATAAATAGATTACTAATAGATCACAAGTATGAATATTAAATTCCAAAACATATCAACTATGTCATTTATACCCAAAC